>CM053764.1:70895666-70938973 GCA_028658305.1 Pachyuromys duprasi
AGATCCCAGGGGAGGACTTTGCAGCCAGCCCTGAGGAGACAGGATAAGCTGGGGTTGGATGGAAGGGAAGGAGATCCTCCCCTGTTGGTGGACTTGGAGGGGGCGGGGAAGAAGGAGATGAGGGAGGGAGTGGGAGGGTAGGAGGGAATGGGGGAGGGGGCTACGCCTGGGATTCAAAGTACCTAACCTGTGATTGAGACAAAAATAAATAAATTTAAAAAAATTAAAAAAAAAGAATACTAAGTAACAATAAAGTAACAATGAGGACCCAAGGGAGGACCCTCACTCAGAAGGATAAATAGGATGGAAAATGGAAGAAGATGAGGACAAGGAACAGGTAGAGAGGGGGCACAGAGAGAAAGGAAGGTGGATACCAGACCCAGGATGAGTTGGGGTGAGAGGACAGAGGGCTATAGAGAGAAGAGAAACCATGGGCACAGACATCTCTGTGACAAGCTGGAGACCTAAGACAAGATAGGCTTCTGGGAGGATAGGGGGACTCTTAGCAGCAGGGTTATTTTCTATAAATCTATCAGATTTTTTTCCCACCATGGAAAGATTTTATATCTATGTATCTATCTATGGAAGACTTTACATATATATGTAAATATATACACATATATATGTATGTATATATATTGTATGTACATATATAGAGATATACACACACATATATATATACTAACTCATAGAATTAGTAACAAGTAAATTATTCATTGTCAGTTTAAAATAGTACATAATGTCAATAACTATTAACTAGTCCAACTTTAATAATAACATGAATTACATACATATGTTTCTGTCTATTTTATGTGTAAAATACATATTACACATATGAATTACATATCACAGTATATCATATATTATTTTATATATATGAATATACTACTGAAGATATATTATTTCTATGTTAATAATTTGATAATATTATTTCAATAATACACAGACACAAAGTCAAACTTACCTCTACTAATCGGCTGACAAAGTTTATGGAAAAGACCTTTTACAAGGAAACTGACAAATATGAGATTAGATGGTTCATGGTAGTGTAAATGTGATACAAGACCAGCAAACCCTGTAGGATTACCTTCTTGATCTATATGTCCCTAAAGAACAAAAATAATTTGTTATTTTGGCTCAACTCATGGAACTAGTAACAAGTAAATTATTCATTGTCAGTTTAAAATACTACATAATGTTAAGAAGATGGTAGCTGTAAATTGGCCTAACTTTAATAATTACGTGAATTACAACTAACAATACTCACTGGATATCATCTTCTAAAGATTACAGTGATGCAATGTGGCTAAAAATAAAAATCCAGAGCTGGAGAGATGGCTCAGCAGTGAGGAGAACATACTCCTCTTCCAGGGGGCCTGAGCAGTTTTCCAGAATCCACACTGAATGCCTCACAATTAGCAGTAACGCCAGGTTCAGGCTTCTCAAATCTCTTCTTGTCTCCACAGGCAACCCCACACACACATGTACACACACATACACATATGTAAATAAAAATTTAAAAATAAATGAAAAAATCAAATATCTGCTACTTTATAAAAATATACAGAGTAGCAAATCTATTCTACACATACAGGGGGTCGGGAGGGGGGGGGGAGGCTTGACGCCTACCTGTTTCACCAGGAGCTGTAAGGAGTATAAGAAGTAAAGCTTTAACATGTCTGTGGCCCGGGGCTGCTTGAAGGAGAGCAAGGAATGCTTCAGCACCGACAGCGCCTATACAGAAAAACACCTCAGTAAGCAACACTAAGTGAACGAAATGTCTTTAAAAGAGGTCAGAGTGGGTTAAATTACACATCACACACACATAGAGATATATCACACATCTTACACATATATAATGTGAGTTACAAGGCCTGTCCCTTTAAAGCGCACTGAAATATTGAATGTCCACCTTTCCTACCCTACTCTTTTCCAAATGCTGCCTCCTTTGACTATAGCACACAAGGAAAAAGGGGGTGGACTTAATGGCTCCTTTTGGTGTCCTTGGTCACCCACTGTATATATGAGATGAATAATATCACAAAGCACAGTAGTAATATACACAATCAATTAGATTTAGTACAGTACCTCATCTAACACAGCACATTTCCTCTAACACATAAGAGAGAGCTGCGGCAGTATGAATGAGAATGGGCTCACAGGCTCATATGCTTGCATGCTTGCTCCCCAGTTTGTGGAACTGTTTGGGAAGGATTTGTTTTTAAGAATCTGTGACATCCGCAGTTAGCTCTCTGTCTCCACCCTGTGGTGATGTCTCAAGATGAGAGCTCTCAGCAACTCCTCCAGTGCCGCCCTGCTCCTGTCTTGATTGTCATAGGCAAAATCATCCCCAAACAGTCTGAGCATAAATTACATTCCCATTTCAGAGATTACAGTAAGTAAGTTACCTAGAGGCAGAAAAAAAGATAAAAATTTCTGTCTCTGCAATATTTTTGACAGGAGTAGAAGGAGGTTGGCTGAAGCCAAAAGAGAGAAAATGCTGCTTCGTTTCCAGCATCAAGCAGCGTGGTTGCACCTGTAGCATTCAACTTCTCTCTCAACTATCGGTGAAGTCACAATAAAAGCAATCACTCAGATGGAAACCTGTTTGCCCTTAGGTTGTAGAGTTTATAAGACACAGAAAGAATCTCTGCTGTCCTTTTAGAAACAACAAAAATAAGAACTATTCTATTTTTCATTTTGTGTATACACGGTAGTGGTAGGTTGCTAGGAGAGTGCATGCAAGTACTCCTGGAGTCCAGAAGATGGCGTTAGACATCTAGGGCTGGAGTTACAGACTCTTGTGAGACACCCAATATGGGCGCTGGCAACTGAACTCAGGTCCTTTACAAGATCCATGCATGTTCTCCAGCTGCTACTTTTTTTAATGTAATTTATTTATTTTTACATCAATCACAGGTTAGGTACTTTGCATCCCAGGCGTAGCCCCCTCCCTCATTCCCTCCCACTCTCTCCATCAAAGTCCAATATACTTAATGGTAGGATGAAAGGGAAAAAGAAAAGGTGTGACTTCTCCCGTCTCTTTTACAATCAGTTATGAAGGGAGTTGAAAATCACCTTCATTACCACATCCCTCTCCTTGTGTTCTGTAACCAGAGGAGGCAGTATTTGGAAAACAGCAAAGCAGTAAGGGAGTATAGGGGAGAGAAACTAACTGTGATTCACTGTGTCCTAAGGGTATGGACCCTATCGTTAAAGTCATACTAGCATGATGTGCTAGCATTTTCATTGCTATGACAAAATATCCGGGAAGAGCAATTTAAATGAGGAATGGCTTACTTTTGGCACATGGTTTTAAAAGTAGTTTCAGTACATAGGTTGCCTGACTCCACTACATTGGGTCTGCTGCTCAACTCACAAGCCTGCACTAAAAGGCTTCCTCCTTCTTCCACTCTTGCTCTGTCTAGGATCTCAAAATAATGGATGATGTCACCTGCATTTGAGATCATGGCTGATCCCCATTCTAATCTTCTCTGGAGAGGGCTCCCAAACACTCCCAGAAGTAATGTGTGATTAAAGTCTACTTTGTTACTAAGGAACAAAGCTGATCCAAACACAGTGGCCCACGCTTGCCATCCCAGCACTCAAGGTCATCCTCAGCTCTGTAGTGAGCTCAAAGCCAGTCTGGCCTACATGAGACCCTGTCTCAACAACAACAACGAAATAAACAGAACTGACAAGATGAAGGTCTAAAGCAGTAATTCAAAGACAAATGTGTTCTCTCATAATTAAAAATATGTAATTGAGAAAAGGGAGAAATGGGACTTCCAATGTGAAAAAATATGACTGTTACTGAAAAAAAAGCTGAATAAAAAGAAGCAATTGACAAAGTTTTAATTTAAGATTCTTCTTGTTCAAAAAAAATGCTTGAACATAGCATGGCAACAGTGGATGTGCCTAACACTGTTGAGCTGTACATGAAATGTGGCCAGTGTGAAGAACGTATGTAACTTCCTCACTATAAAAACGAAGGAACAGTATCATCACAAAGCAACTAAATAGCTACTTACTTTTCAGAAAAAAAGAGCTTGGGAAAAATAATTTGAAATAAGAAAAAAAAGACTCATATCAATATGTAAGCAGAATAAAAGTCAAATTAACTGTAAAAGGAAAGATATTAGCCCGGATGGCATAGACAGGAGACGGAAAAAGTATACTCCATACTCAAGGCTAAGAAACAGTCAGAGCGTCACCATGGAAGTTTTCTCTCATTAAATCTGTAGATTTAAACATTTGTGTGTGAAAGTAGAAGAGAGAGTGTTTGGGCTGGGGGAGAAGAACAGTGGGAGGGGACTGTGAACAAGTCTGGAGATGAGAGTTCAATCCTTTCAACCCATGTGAAGATAGAAGAAGAAAACAGAATCCACAAAGTTGTCTTCTGATCACATGGGCTCTCTGACATTTGTGCTAGTGCACATACACATAGCACACAATTATACATACACAGAAATCATAAGTAAAATAAAATATTTTATGTAATAATAATTAATAAGTAAATAAGTAAAAAATAAGTAAAGTAAAATATTTATAATATTAAAGTATTATTAAAATAATAAGTCTTATTAGAAGATTATATTGTTGATAGAAAAGTAAAATTTAAGAACAGAAAAAGAGACCAATATAATGGCTTAGTTAGTAAAGGCACTTGACAACAAGACATACAAGCAGAATTAGATACCTAGGACACAAGACATGGAAGGGTCAACAGATTAAAAACAGGCTCTCGCAAATTGTCCTCAGTTTGTTCTCTGGCCTACCACATATGTGCTATGACACATGCACACAGAAACAAGAAAGAGAGGAAAGAAGGAAGGAAGATAGGAAGGAAGGTAGAACTAGGCGTGAGTCTTTGTTTTGTTTTGTTTTGTTCTTCAACTTTCTGTATTTTTTCAAGAAGAATGAACTTGGATTTTGCTTTATGAAAAAGTATTACTTTACAATTATAAAAAAATTCTTCTACCTTCTGAATGGTAGAAACAGATCATAGTTGCCATCTTTCAGTATAACACAATGATGTCCACCATACACAAACACAGTGTTCATGGGTACACCATAGTGCCCACCCAGTCATAAATTCTGTCTGCTCCTGGAAACAAACAGTTATCATTCTCTTCCCCATGTTCCTCCACCCGTCTCTAGAGAACACGTAAAGGCATGAAAGCAGAGCAGATGATCCAAGCCAGTGGTGAAGGCTGAGGCCCAAGCAGGGGGAAACAGCACCTTTGCCTTGCCATCCTCCGGGTCATCTGCCTTGGAAGCCAGCAGCATGAGTCTTAGGATGAATGAGATACTGAGGGGAAACTGTCCTCTCAGCTCAGGAACTTTAGATTTTATGAGTTTCTCTACTTTGGGCAGCGGGATATCAAAGAAGTAGACATCACCCAGCAGGTCTTGCCCTCGTCGTCCAGCCCGACCGGACATCTGGAAATATAGTAAAACCATGTGAGACTCACCTGTCTGGTTTTTCTAAGACGGTGTAAAGAGTTTAAGCCTTTTACATTGCTTTTGAGCAAGTATGATGCACCTGGAGATTAACTAATGACTACCTTTCTGCTTAAAACCTAAAACTTCATCATGTCTGAAGCAGAGCTCTTTTAAATAATGTCTGTCATTCTTATTATCACTAATCATACCAAGTATTTGTATAATGCTGTACAAACCTACAAATATGTTTTAAATGATATATTTAATACTATGAATACATTATATACTGTATAATATATAATTGATACTTCCTGTCAATTACTTACTTGCTATAACACTTACATGTCTACCTATGACATAATACATGATATAACAAAATATGCTATAACACTATATAATAATGTATTAATAATTATTATACAAGTTATGTCTAATTTGAATGTTAGGGGATGTATCTAAGTTTGAGGCTGCCAGCAGAAATATTAACTGAACATTTTTGAGGAGGTAAACTATATGAAGATAAGCTTTGCTCTCTGCAGAACATAACAGAACAAGAAGAATCAAAAGCAAAGAAAATGTTTCAATATATAAGGTCAAGACTCTGCTGTGAAAGATAAATGTATTGGGAGTTCAGGAAGCTCTGGGTGAAATAAATGAAGTCCTATATGAATATATGTCATTGACATGGGAGCAGAAATGTCAAGGGCCCAATGCCTCAGCCCCATGGGAATGGCAAAGCCCCCTTTATTTCCTAAGAGTGATTCAAAATCCTTCCTCTGGTTTATGGTTAGATGTTAATAGTGTCTGCAGAAACTGTCCACTGTAGCTTTCTCCTCCCAGATATTTACACATGAAGACTTCTCCCCTACAGAGACTGCTCCTAAGGAGCTTATTCAAACGTGTCTCCTTGTTCATCTATATGCAAAAACCGCAATTCCTGCTCAGCTGTATATAATAAACACTGAGCTTCCACATGGTACAGTCTCTCCATCAGAGAGTCAAGTCCATCTGATTTCAGCTTTTCTTTGTGTCTGTGTATCTGTCCTTTTCTCACTCCCTTAACACCCTAGTTATCAGCCCCCGGAGCTGGGCAGAGCATAGTGATGATGGATGCACAGATTGCAGAGAAACCATCAAATAACACCACAGAAGAGTATGGAGAGTAGTTTAGAAACAAATTGTGTATCACGAGTACAGAAATGTAGTAAAGATGCCTCTAGAATAGAAAACCCACGCTCAGTAAATGAGAAAATGTTTCCCCATCATCTTTGATATGGATCCTTTTACCCAAATCACTTTATTTAGTTTGTGTGACTGTCATGGGGTAATGATGGTCACCTGGATTCTTCGGATAGGAGAGGAGATTGGATGTCTTACCCAAGATCACACACATGATCAGCAGTGGTCACATAATCTCATAGTCCTATGCTTCCTCAATACCAGACAGTCACCTACAGTGTTCTGTCATAAACTGGAGCATGTTAGGAAATTAATAAAGTATTTTACTTTTACAATTTCATGGCTATATGGTATTAATATATAGAGTAAGTTAATGTATATTGTAATACCTGTCTAAAATTTAAAGCATCCAGATAAACTGAGTTTTGAGCAAACACCACAGATTTACAGGGCATATTGACTCCTAATGCGAGTGTTCCAGTAGCTGTCACCACCTAAAAAGAAACAAAACAGTAGCTCCTCACACTGACATTTTGACAGAATGCAAGTATTTCCATGCAATTGTTCAAAACTGCAATTAAATTACACTGGGCAAATTAAGGCACAAGAATCATAAAGTTGCAAACACAAACAGGCCAGCCTCTAATGCAGTCTATTATAATACATGTTGCTTTGAAAGCATATATACCTTAATCCATAACTGTGTGGCACCAATGTCACAGATGAACTTCTCTGCAACATTTAGAATAATTATCTTCTCCCATCCCCATCTACCTCTCTGCTCTCTCCAGTGTTACCCCAGCATCCCTCAGTATCATTGTGATTTTCGGTTGCTATTCAAATGACAGAACTGGAAGCCTCATTCACTCTTGTATGTCCATGGGTGCCAAGAACATCCAGCATGTGGTGAATGTTACAGTAAACATTGTAGGTCATATATTAGAAGGAGAATTTCTCTGTGAGAGAGCAAGCCTACTTCTTGGCAATTAATTGATTTGCTAAAGTTCATTGAGAAGTGACTTAAAAGTAAAGCACGTTTTCTTTTTCTGTCATGAATTTGCATGACCACTACTCAGGAACAGAAAAGTGCTTGAAGGTTATTCACATAATCTAACTTCTTCATATTTTTCCCGACATAGTGGGTAAATGCTGACATGTGCTGTCTCTTTATACTGACAGCTGTTTGTACTCTTTTTTGTAATGATACTTAAGGATGTGTAGTAATGTTTTCTAATTCTTTTATAACTGAGGTTTATGCCTCTGACAAAATAAAAATACTACTTTTTTTTCAAATCTCTTTAACAAGAACATTGAGAGAGTAGGGCCTTTACATTTAGAAAATGAACACAACAAATACCTTCTTAAAATGTGTTCTCCAATAGAGCTATCACTTTCCCTAGTAGCTATTCTAAATTGGTCTAGTTATTTATCACTTTCTTAGTCACTAAAAAAATTACTGACAGGTACTATTTTAGTCACTCTATTTCTTTTTCTTTATCTTCCTTCCACCCTCTCTTTTAATCTATGCTACACAAAATTTAAGTGGAAGAAGTTTAGTAGTCAAGGTAAATGTTTACGTATTAGCCAAGATTCAGCTTTGCTTAATAATGATCTAAGGGTTCTTGGTATAGTTGTCTGAATTATTTTCATGAGCCTTCCTAGGGTATATTAAAGAAAACATGACAAAGATATAGCCTGTAAGTTATTTATGGAAATCTCTCTCTTGTCCCCCATCATAACAGGGGTAACAGCATTCCTTACTGACATATCTACAGACTCTGCTGAGATCAGTTGTAAGGAAGCAGATATCCATCTTTCATTTCAGCCACAACATTAGTAAAGTATCTGCCCCAAACTTGAATATGAATACTCTTCAAATATTGGAGAGAATATCTGTAGCAAAACTACATGGAAAAACCCTACATATGATAACCAGACCAGCATAGAGAGATGCTTCATTTTCTCATGAAAAGGGGTGGAATGAGAAATACCAGTCAAACACTCTTTCCAAATTAAATGACATGGGGCATATGCAATGACATCACATTCAGGGAACAAAATTTAAAGCCCAGAAGACACACCTACACAAGAAAAAGAAGTAAAGGGTGGTTGTATTCTCATTTCATTAATATTATCCTTCATATATTCCCATTTTCAAATTTTACAATGAAAAACTGACCTACCCTAATGAATCCTTTCCTAAAGAGAATTTCAACTAACTGCTTTTCTTTGGCAGTCAAGGAACTGTGGTGAAAGCCAATGCCTCTTCTTGCCAACGTCTTCAGTATGTCACCATTTCTTTCGAATTTCACTCGATTAAACACCATCTGTAATGACTAAAAGAAACAACAGATCTAGAGTATTGCTTATCTAATTCTAAATCAATCAAAAATCATTGATAAAAACAGTATACATAATACATAATCCAGCCAAGTGACGTCACTGCTAGGCCTTTCCTCTACACAACAACAGTCTCCAGAATAAAAATCTTCCCAGTTCTTGGCATGGACCAACCAAGACTCACATTACTTCTGCGACAGAAAACTACCAAAATAGTAGACCAAAACCCCAAGGAAAATCTAAGACTGTGCCCCACACCCACCTGAACAAGACCAAGTGACTGTGGAATTTTTCCTAAAGTCCCTCCTCCCTTACCCAGAAAGTAAAACAAAACCTTTATACGATAAGATCAAGAAATGTCTACTTCCCACTGCAAATGACATACTAATGACCTTTAAAATACCCATGTCCTAAGAAGGAAATCCATTTGTATCCAGAGTTATAACACATGTAAAAATCAACACTTGGAGAGTAGGGAGAACTTTTAAGTCTCTGAAAGTAAAAGGATAATACCTAGCTATTTTGATTGTATAGCTGCTTATAAGACGGAATGTCAAGCATCAATTAAAACAACATAGATAATAGTGAAAACTAGACAGATTATGAAGCTGACAAAAGAAGATTAATGATACAATGAAAACACTTATGTATGAAAACATACATACATGAAAACACGTATGTGTGAGTTTGTGTATGTGTCTGTATTTGTACATGTGTGAATGTATGCATGTGTGTGTAAATGATGGAATTGCTTTTATTGAAACGTTGTATTATCAAGTATGTTGTCCATAAACAACAATAGTTCAAAGAACGAAAAGTTTAAAGATGATGGGGCAAACCAATTTTAGAGATCCCAGTGGCTCTTTAGTGAAATCTTTCAGCTGAAATATAGAAAGACTCTAAGAAATGCTGAGCTGGAAAGATGGCTCAGAGATTAAGAACACTGGTTTCCCTTCCAGAGGTCCTGAGTTCAACAACCATCTATAATGAGAGCTGGTGCCCTCTTCTGGCCTACAGGTGTACACGCAGGCATAATACTGTATAATTAATTGATTGATTAATTAATTAATTAAAATAAAAGAAATGCTGTCAGGATCTAAATATGTTCTTTTACAGGGGTCCAATTTTTCAATGGGGCATATGACACTGAAGTCTAGAATTTTGACTCTGACTTTATAAAAGTGATGTCTTTTTTTATATATAAAAGACATAATGCAAGATCAGACACAGGTAATGATCCAAGAGTTTGTCAAAAAGACAACAATCAATCTCCAAATTCTAAATCTATCCTTTCTAAGTGTGGAATGCAAGGTTCTTGAGTGTTATATGTAGCAAAGGGTCCTGTTGCCACATCTTCAGCTCATGGAGACTTCCTTTATGATAGGGATTGCATGCAGTATGGCCGACACTGTCAGCATGGAAGAAACTTTTCTGATGAACAACATAAACACTGGTCCCTTATGGATACTGACCTCATCATCTATTGCTTTCTGATCAGCATACGTGCAGTCCTGGGGAACCTCCAGATTCTTCTCCAGACTCTTCAGGAGGTAATTGTGTTCAGCTTCAGACATGAGTGCTTGATCCAATCTTCTGGGGGATTTCTGACTTTTTTCAATTCTCGAAAAAAAATAAAATTTTATGAAATGAATATTTACGTCTAACCACTACAGAATGCCCAAAGTATCCTAAGTAATGCTTATCAACCAAAATCACTACTCCATACATTTATATTAGCATGACTCATTCCCCTGCTCCCAATGTGTTTGTCCATCAGCCCCTGGAGCCTATGGTCCCTCAGGATAGATCCATTATGAATGTGTCTTTTTTTTCTGTAGTGTTCTCCATTATTTCTCTTTTCCCAGATGACCTTCCATCGTCTTGCTAATATGATGATCATTTTCTTTACTTCAGCCTTCCTGATGCTCAAAATGGAGGTCTGTGCTCCCCACTATGCTTTCCCGGTTGGAAGGAGAAGGGCACTCTCCTTCCTTGTTTGCTAAAGGTGCACAGATGTCCCATTCTGTGAGAATAAGCCTCAGCTGACAAAATCTCTTCTGAGACACTGACTGCCTCAAAGCATGACAATCAGCAGGGAAAGTTTTTGCACTCTGGAGCTCCCAGAGGGGCCAGGTTCAGGCTTCATTCTAGCAGAAAACACACCATCTTAATTTTGCTTCCCTGTCTCCCTCCCATTCTTCCTTGTGATTTTCTTATGAACACACCCTTTCACTAGGGCATGTACACAGACAGCCCTTCTCAGCATGGGCTAGTAGGGAATCGAACATAATACAAACCTCCATAGACCTGGCAAAGACCCTTAGGTAATTTTTCTGTATCCTGCAGGACCCCATCACTAGGGTCATGCACACTTTTTTTTTTACATTTTTGACTCTTAACTATGCAAATAAGACAATACTGAACATAAGATGAAGTCACTTTTATTCTACCATATATTATTATGTATCATACATCTAGAATACACCACCTGCAACTAGCATTAATTTAAGGAGGGAAATGCCATGACTATTTAGAAGGGCCCAGCCCTGAGTTTTCAAAATATGTGCTAAAGCACTTACAAAGAACACAGATTGTTGTCTAACTCAATTAATTTTTTTTATGAATGAGGCAATTTATTAGCCCAGCATCCTTTGTTCTAATGCTTCCTGTTGACAGCTACTTGTCCAGCGATCAGATCCAGATCTCTCTGTGCCTGAGGTGTTAGCTTGCAGCCCCCATCTTGGTCCTTTTTCAGCCCCTCCAGGGCTTGGAGGACTGGGTCGGCCACACTCTTGAAACCTCTGCTGAAGCGGCTGGGCCTGAAACTGTTTTTCTGCTGTCTTCTGTAGATCTTGGTCATGGAACAAACCTCTGCCCCACCACGGAGGGAGATACCAGGTGCTGTGCTGTGGAAGCAGCTCATGAGCAGAACCAGTTCTCCTCAGAAGGGGCAAGCTCCTTATGTTTGCCAAGCTTGACTGCATCCACCCATTCAAGGACTTTGAGCTTCCCAGATTTTTGAGGAAGGCTGCGAGAGTTCTGACGAAGTCTGCTAGTTAGCGTGTTTTACAATAACTCCAGGCATCATGCAGCCTCCTTGCTGCCAGCCAGAGGAACGGGCTCATTTTTTTTAACCCACTGAATAAAATACTGTTCATAAATAAAAGTACTAAAAAAAATAGACAAAATGTTCTTCCAGTTCCTTAAACATGACCTCATTAAGAGTGAGCTCTTGATGTGCATGATTCTTTAGGGGTTTCCCCTGTTACAGAAATGAACCCAGAAGATAGAGAAGACTCATACAGTTGCTTTCCAATGCAGAAGGCCTGAAGCATGGTCCCCATCAAGATAGCAAACACTAAATATGTATTCATATGACCACACTAAATAGAATCAATAGAGTGTATGTATGTGTGTGCGTAACTAATTAAAAAAAGAGAGATACCATTCTCCAACCCCGGGCTGCATTGGGCAGACGCACTCCCCTCAGCGCCTCCAGCCGCCACCCCCGACCGGGACACATAGCATCAGGTCCAGACTGATGTGCCTACAGATACCATCTCAGACCGTGATGCACAACCCCTGGCCCAGAAGGAGGCCGCCAAGTCTCCAGACCAGAGGAGCCCTTAGCAGCAAGCCCAGGTTAGCACATGGAGCCTCCAGACCAGGGCGGCACCCCCAGCTGACATCTCAAACCGGAAACTCAGCCTCTGGCACAGAGTGAGGAGCCAAGCCTTCAGACCAGAGGGGTGACCAGCCTGTGGTGCTCACAGCTTCTAGCACAGAGCACGGAGCCAGGCACACAGATCCCACAACAGAGTACAACTGAGGCAACAACACACACTCTCTGACCACTGGAACTCCCTGATCTTCTTAAAGAATACTCCAGACACAAGAGATTGACAATTCCAGTCTGAAGTTCAGCCTCAAAGCAAAAACAGCTCCTTGATTATATATAAACAAATGGCCAAAGGTCAACATAAGAACTCACCCAACAAAAATCAGGATGCCATGGCACCACCAGAAACACCCAAAAGCAGTGGAGATTTTAATTCAGCGGAGACACAGGAAAATTATGTTAAAGCTATGATTATGCAGATATTAAAGAAACAAAAAGAGGAAATGAACTAGGCCCTCAAAGAAATTCAGAAGAACATAACTAACTGCCCAAGTAGAGGAACAATTAAATACATACAGAGAGGAAACAAACAAACAAAAAAATAGGAGCCAGAGTCAATCAGATGAAGCAAATGGTACAAACCATCAAAACAGAATTAGAATCTATAAAGAACATACAAACAGAGAATCACTTGGAACTGTAGAACTTAGATAAAAGATCAGGAACCACAAAGGTAAATAAGCATCACCAATAGAATACAAGAGATGGAACAGAGATTTTCGGAAACTGAAGATACGCTTGATGAAATTGATTCCTCATTCAAAGAAAAAATAAAATCAGAAAAGTCCCAAACAAAAAACATCCAAGAAATCAAGGATGCTATGAAAAGACAAAACCTAAGAAAAACTGGAATAGATGAAAAAGAAGACTCCAGGCTCCAAGGAACGGAAAATATTTTTAAGAAAATCATAGAAGAAAATTTTCCCAACTTAAAGAAAGAACTGTCCATAAACATACAAGAAGCCTACAGAACACCAAATAGAATAGACCAGAAAAGAAATACCTCTCCTCACATCATAGTCAAAACACTAAACCTACAAAACAAAGAAAAAATATTAAAGGCAGCAAGGGAAAAGGATCAAGTAACATATGAAGGTAGACTGATCAGACTCACACCAGACTTCTCATCAGAAACTATGAAAGCCAGAAGGCCCTGGGCAGAAGTCATGCAGTCTTTAAGGGAACACAGATACCAACCAAGAGTACTATACCCAGCAAAGCTTTCAACCAACATAGATGGAGAAAACAAAATATTCCATGACAAAACAAAATGTAAGCAATATCTATACAGCAACCCAGCCCTACAGAAGGTACTAGAAGGAAAATTTCAGTCCAACGGAAACAACTACACCAAAGAAAATATAGGATACAGATAACTTCCCAACAACAACAACAACAAAGCAATGAATCATAGTAAGACAGCCAACTCAGCAATAAAAGGATCTAACAGTCATTGGTCACTATTATCTATCAACATCAATGAACTCAACTCTCCAATAAAAAGACACAGACTTACAGAATGGCTGTGGAAACAGGATCCTACATTCTTCTGCATCCAAGAAACACCTATGCAACAAAGATAAACACTACCTCAGAGTAAAGGGCTGGAAAACTGTGTTTCAAGCAAATGGACACAGGAAACAAGCTGGGGTAGCAAGCCTAGTATCTAATAAAATAGACTTTCAACCAAAGTTATTCAAAAAAGATGAGGAGGGGCACTTTCTTCTCATCAAAGGAAAATTCCAAAAGGAGGACATCACAATTTTGAACATTTATGCCCCAAATACAAGACCACTTATATTTGTAAATAAAACATTATTAAAGCTGAAATCACACATTGATCGCAACACCCTAATAGTGGGAGATGTCAACACTCCACTCTCACCAAGGGACAGATCATCTGGGCAGAAGCAAAACAGAGAAACAAGGGCACTCACAGACACCTTAAATCAAATGGACCTAACAGATGTCTACAGAACTTTTCACCCCAGATCAAAAGAGTATACCTTCTTTTTCAGCACCTCATGGAATCTTCCCCAAAATAAACCATATAGTTGGTCACAAAGCAAACCTCAGCAGATACAAGAAGATTGAAATAATCCCTTGTATCCTATTTGACCATCATGGTCTAAAGCTGGACCTCAACAACAATAGAAATAACAAAAGGCTTGCACATACATGGAAACTGAACAACTTGCTACTCAAGGACAGCTTGGTTAGGGAAGAAATTAAGAAAGTAATTAAAGACTTCCTAGAATTCAATGAAAATGAAAGCACAACAAACCCAAACTTATGGGATACAATGAAGGCAGTGCTAAGAGGAAAGTTCATAGCACTGAGTACCTTCAAGAAGAAACGAAACATCTCATACAAGCAACTTAATGGCCCAACTGAAAGCCCTAGGGAAAAAAAAAGAAGCAGATACACCCAAGAGGAACAGACAGCTTGAAATAATCAAACTCAGGGCTGAAATCAATTAAATAGAAACAAATAAAACTATTCAAAGAATCAATGAAACTAAGAGCTGGTTCTTTGAGAAAATCAACAAGATAGACAAGTCCCTAACCAAATTAACAAAAAGGCAGAGAGAAACTATGCAAATCAGCAAAATCAGAAATGGAAAGGGGACATAATCACAGGCACTGAGGAAATCCAAACAATCATTAGGTTTTACTACAAAAGCCTATATACCAACAATATTTGAAAATCTAAATGAAATGGACAATTTTCTTGAGAGATTCCACCTACCTAAATTAGGCCAAGATCAAATAGAAATATTGAATAGACCTATATCCTCCAAGGAAATAGAAGCAGTCATGAACAGCCTCCCTACCAAAAAAGCCCTGGGCCAGATGTTTTTCATGCAGAATTCTATCAGACCTTCAAAGAAGTCCTAACACCAATTCTCTCTAAACTATTCCACAAAATAGAAATAGAAGGAAATTACGGAACTAATTTTATGAAACCACAATCACCTTGATACCTAAACCACACAAAGACCCAACAAAAAAAGAGAACTTCAGACCCATCTATGTTATGAACATTGATGCAAAAATACTCAATAAAAAACTGGCAAACCGAATCCAAGAACACATAAAAGATATCATCCACCATGACCAAGTAGGCTTCATCACAGGCATGCAAGGGTGGTTCAATATACAGAAATCCATCAATGTGATCCACCATATAAACAAACTGAAGAAGAAAAACTACATGATCATCTCCCTAGATGCCGAAAAGGCATTTGACAAAATCCAACACGCATTCCTGTTTAAAGTCTTGGAGAATTCAGGGATACAAGGCACATACCTAAACATAGTAAAGGCAATATACAGCAAGCCTATAGCTAACATCAAACTCAATGGAGAGAAACTTAAATCAATCCCACTGAAGTCAGGGACAAGGCAAGGCTGCCAATTTGTCTCCATATCTCTTCAACATAGTATTTGAAGTCCTAGCTAGAGCAATAAGACAACTAAAGGAGATCAAAGGGATGCAAATTGGAAAGGAAGAAGTCAAAGTATCACTATTTGCAGACAATATGATAATATACATGAGTGAACCCAAAAATTCAACCAGAAAACTCCTTCAACTGATAAACACCTTCAGCAAGGTGGCTGGATAGAAAGTCAACTCAAAAAAATCAGAATCCCTCCTGTACAGCAAAGACAAAAGGGCTGAGAAAGAAATTAGGGAAACAACATCCTTCACAATAGCCACTAATAACATAAAGTAACTTGGGTGACTCTAACCAAGCAAGTGAAAGACCTGTATGAAAAAAAAACTTCATATCTCTGAAGAAAGAAATTGAAGAAGATATCAGAAGATGAAAAGACCTCCCGTGCTCATGGATTGGTAGGATTAACATAGTGAAAATGACCATATTGTCAAAAGCAATCTACAGATTCAATGCAATTCCCATCAAAATACCAACACAAGTCTTCACAGATCTTGAAAGAAAAATTCTCAACTACATATGGAGAAACAGAAACCCAGAATCTCCAAAACAATCCTGTATAGCAACAGATCATCTGGATGTGTCTCCATCCCTGACCTCAAGCTGTACTACAGAGCAACAATAATAAAAACTGCATGGCATTGGCATAGAAAACAGAATAGTGGTTCAATGGAACCAAATAAATGACCCAGAAGTAAACTCACACACCTATGGAAACTTGATTTTTGACAAAGAAGCCAAAACCATTCAATGGAAAAAAGACAGCATCTTCAACAAATGTTGCTGGTCCAACTGGATATCTATATGCAGAAAAATGAAACTAGATCCGTATTTATCACCCTGCACAAAGCTAAAGTCCAAGTGGATCAAAGAACTCAACATAAAACCAGACGCACTAAACCAGTTAGAAGAAAAAGTGGGGAAGAACCTAGAACTAATTGGCACAGGAGACTACTTCCTGAATAGAACACCAACAGCACAGGCTCTAAGATCAACAATTTATAAATGGGACCTCATGAAACTGAAAAGCTTCTGTAAAGCAAAAGACACTGTCATCAAAACAAAATGACAGCCTACAGACTGGGAAAGGATCTTTACCAATCCTACATCTGACAGAGGGCTAATATCCAGTATATATAAAGAACTCAAGCAGTTAAAA
Organism: Pachyuromys duprasi; assembly: GCA_028658305.1. Classification (NCBI taxonomy): domain Eukaryota; kingdom Metazoa; phylum Chordata; class Mammalia; order Rodentia; family Muridae; genus Pachyuromys; species Pachyuromys duprasi. Next base: position 70,912,926 of record CM053764.1, read on the forward strand.
AGCAACAAATCAAGTAATCCAATTAAAAAATGGGGTATGGAGCTAAAAGAGAATTCACTGTAGAGGATTATAGAATGGCAGAAAAACACTTACAGAAATGTTCAACGTCCTTAGCCATGAGGGAGATGCAAATCAAAATGACCCTGAGATTTCACCTTAAACCCACCAGAATGGCTAAGATCAAAAACTCAAGTGACAACACATGCTGGAGAGGTTGTGGAGAAAGAGGAACCCTCCTCCATTGCTGGTGGGAATGCAAACTTGTACAACCACTCTGGAAATCAATTTGGCGCTTTCTTAGACAATTAGAAATAGTGATTCCTCAAGACCCAGCTATACCACTCTTAGGCATATATGCAAAAGATGCTCAAGTACACAACAAGGACATTTGCTTAACTATGTTCATTCGTAGCTGCTTTATTCATAATAGCCAGAACCTGGAAACAACCCAGAAGTCCCTCAGTTGAGGAATGGATACAGAAATTATGGTACTTTTACACAATGGAATACTACTCAACAATTAAAAGTGAGGAAATCATGAAATTCACAGGCAAATGGTGGGACCTGGAAACGATCTTCCTAAGTGAGATATCCCCAAAGCAGAAAGAAACATATACTCACTTATATAGACCTATAGAATAGGAAGGTCACGCTGAAACCTATACACCTAGGGAAGATAAACAAGAAAGAGGACCCAGGTTGGGATGATCAATGCTCGCTTAGATGGACAAATGGGATGGACATTGAATGTAAGAGAAAACAAGCAACAGGACAGGAGCCTACCAAAGAGGGCCTCTGAAAGACTCTATATAGCAATGTATCAAAGCAGGTATTAAGATTCACCACCAAGCCTTCGGCAGAGTGCAGGGAATATATTAAAATAGGGGGAATTAGTAAGACTTGGGGAGAACAAGAGCTCCATAAAGACCAAATAGATCAGGGCCAGGGGTCTTCTTTGAGACTGTTTCTCCAACCAAGGACCATGTATGGATGTAACCTAGAACCCCTGCTCAGATGTGTCCCATGGTAGCTCAGTATCCAACTGGGTACCTGAGTAAGAGGAACAGGGACTATTTCTGTCATGAACTCAATGGCTGGCTCTTCGACCCTCCCACACACACACCCAGGAGGAACAGCCTAGCTAGATCCCAGAAGAGGACACTATAGCCAGCCCTGAAGAGACAAGATAAACTAGGGTCAGATGGAAGGGGAGGAGGTCCTCCCCCATCAGTGGACTTGGAAGGGTCAAGGAGGAGATGAGGGAGGGATGGGGAGAGTGGGATGGAATGAGGGAGGGGGCTGTGACTGGGATACAAAGTACATAACCTGTGATTAATATAAAAATAAATTACATTTAAAAAACCCTTGCGATCATACAGGGAAAATACGAGTTTCCAACAAACACAGTCACTGAAGGAGAACCCATTTTTGCCCTGGAGTTTGCAGAACTACACGCTGAAAGCAATAACATTCTAAGTGTAAGACTGTCATTGGAATCCAGTCCCACATGCATCCTGTGCCTCATACTGTAACAATATATCATGAGTCGGGGTGGAGTGCATAGAGAATATGGTATCATGGCAAGTTATGCAATACACACAGACTGACAATCATGAATTAAACTGATCTTCACCCAATTCTCCTAAAATTTATTAACAAAAACAGTCGAAGCAGTAATTAGAACTTCATTAAAGAGTATTTTCAACGTGTAGTTCCTACTAGGACATTTGGGTTGTAAAAACCTTTATGTGGCCAATCTTCTTTGAGAAATACTTACATTATCTTTTGTTTCTCCAAAGATTTTCTAACTTTTCGAAGTTTGTAAGCCATGATGTGAGCTTCTTTATCAGCTTTGGGAGACCTTTTCTCCTCCTGTTTGTTCTCTAGGAATTCGCAAGCATCCTCAGCACATTGTTCTACATCACCTAGTCTAAATCTAGAAGCAAATCAACATGCATTAAAAATGTAAGATTCACTGCCAAAGTTATGAAGAAAATAAAAGACTACTATATTATGAGTGGGAATGAAAACATGTGCAATCACTTTGTAAATCAATATGACAGTTTCTCGGAAAATTGAATAATTCCACCTCAAGACCCAGCTATATCACTCCTGGTCATATACTCAAAAGATGCTTCACCATATCACAAGGACACTTGCTCAACCATGTTCATAGCAGCTTTACTCGTAATAGCCAGAAACTGGAAAGAACCCAGATGTCCTTCAACTAAAGAATGGATAAAGAAAATGTGGTATGTTTACACAATGGAATACTAATGAGCTATTAAAACAAATATATCAGTGGACCCAGTAGAGGTGAGCTTTCCATGTGCTCTGATCCACATCATCCACCATCGCAAAGTAGCCAGTGTTCAACCCTCTCTGCCTAATCCTGAATTGCCTGACAATCAGGTACCATCAGGCCTGCTAACACCAGAGAGAAACAGATGGCTAGAGGTCACCATAAGAACACAAGCAACAAAACTTAGGGCCATAAGACATCCCTGGAAATCAAAAACTTAGAAACAAAGAGAACAATAGAAATACCTAATAAAAATCAAGAGCTGATTCTTTAAAAAAATTAATAAGATAAACAGACTTTTGCCAAACTAACTAAAAGGCAGAGAGATAATATCCAAAGTTAACAAAATCAGAAATGAAAAAGAGGGACATTACAACAGACACTGAAATATCCAAAGAATCATCATGTTTTACTTCAAAATCCTGTATTCCACAAAATTGAAAAATCAGAATGAAATAGACAATTTTAATAAATTCCACTTACTAAAGTTAAATCAAGATCAAATAAACAATTTTTCAAAATTCTATAACCCCTAAAGAAATAGAAGCAGCCATTAAAACTCTCCCAACCACACACACACACACACACAAAGGACAGATGATATCAGCTCAGAATTCTACGAGATTTTCAAAAAAGACCAAGTACCAATACTCCTCAAATTATTCCACAAAATAGAAACAAAAGGAACATTTCCAAACTCATTCAGTGAGGCCACAATCACCCTGATACCTAAACCACACAAAGACCCAACAAAGAAAAGAATTTCAGACCAATCTATTTCAAGAATATTGATGCAAAAAATACTCAATAAAATACTAGCACACCCAAATCCAAAAACACATCAAAATCATCATCCTCTATGATCAAGTAGGCTTCATCCCAGATATGCAGTCATGGTTCAATATATGAAAATCGATTACTATAATCCAACATATAAACAAAATGAAAGAAAAGAAACCACATAATAATCTCATTAGATGCTGGAAAAACCTTTGACAAAATCCAACACCTCTTCATGTTAAGTCTTGGACAGATCAGGGATATAAGGCACATAGCTAAACGCAACAAATCAATATGTAGTAAGCCAGTAGTAAAAACCAAATTTAATGAAGAGAAATCCAAAGCAATTCCATTAAAATCAGGAACAAGATAAGGCTGCCCACTTTCTCCATATCTATTCAATACAGTACTTGAAGTCTTCACAAGAGCAATAAGACAACTAAAGAAAATCAAATTGATACAAGTTGGAAAGGAAGAATTCAAAGTATTACTATTCACAGGTGTCATAAAAGCATATATAAGTGACCCTAGATAACTCCTATAGTTGATAAATGCCTTCAGCAAGTTGACTAGATAGAGAATTACCTCAAAAAATTAGCAGTCCTCCTGTATACAAGTGATAAATGGGCTGAGAAAGAAATTAGAAAACAACACCCTTCACAAAAGTGACAAATAACATAAAATATCATGGTGTAACTCTAACCAAACAAGTGAAAGAGCTGTATGATTAGAACTTAAAGCCTCTGAAGAAAGAAATTGCAGAAGATGTTGGAGAAATCTCCCATACTCGTGGATGGGTTGGATTAACATAGTAAAAATGACCATCTTACCAAAAACAAACTTCAAATGCAATGCAATTCCCACAAAATACCAACACAATTAACTTTACAGACCTTGAAAGAACAATTCTCAACTTCATATGGAAAAACAAAAATCCACAATATTTAAAATAACCCTGTACAAGAAAATAACATGTGGAGGTATCACTGTCCCTGATTTCATGCTGTATTACAGAGCAATTGTAATGAAAACTTCATTGTATTGGCATAGAAATAAACAGGTTGATCAATGGAATCAAATCAAAGACCCAGAAGTAGACCCACAGACCTTCAGACACCTGATTTTTGGCAAAGAAGCCAAAATGATACAATGGAAAAATGAAAGCATTTTCAACAAATGGTGCTGGTCTAACTGATATCTACATGTAGATGAATGCAAATATATCGGTATTTATCACAGTATACAAAACTCAAGTCCAAGTGGATCAAAGACATCAGCACAAAACCAAATCCATTAAATCTATTAGAAAGGAAAGTGGGGAAGAATCTTCAACTTGTTGGCACAGGAGACAACTTCCTAAACAGAACACTAACAGGTCAGTTTCTAAGATCAACAATTAATAAATGGGACCTCATGAAACGGAAAAGCTCTGTAAGGCAAAGGACACTGTCAACAGAGCTAAACAGCAGCCCACACAGAATGGGAAAGGATCTTCACCAACCCTATATCTGACAGAGGACTAATATCCAATATATACAAATAACTCAAGAAATTAGACACCAACAAACCTAATAACCGGATTGAATGTGGGGTTCAGATCAAAAGAGAGATTTCTCAACAGAGGAATCTTGAATGGCAAGAACCATTTAAGAAATGTTCAAGACCCTTAGTCATAAGGAAAATACAAATCAAAACAATTCTGAGATTCCACCTCACACCTACTCGTATGGCTAAGATCAAAAACTCAAATGATGGCACATGCTAGTGAGGTTGTGGAGAAAGGGGAACACTCTTCCATTCATGGCGGAAGTGCAAACGTGTACAAGTACTGTGGAAATCAATCTGGAGCTTTCTCAGAGAATTGGAAATAGTACTACCTCAAGACCCAGCTATACCACTCCTGTTCATATACCCAAAAGATGTTTCACAAGGACATTTGCTCAACTATGTTTGTTGCAGCTTTATTTGTACTAGCCAGAAACTGGAAACAACCCAGATGTCCTTTAATGGAAGAATAGATAAAGAATGCGGTACATTTACAAAATGGGTCACTGCTCAGCTATCTCCTATTAAATTACCATTGGTGCTGTCTTATCAGAACTGGAGCCAATAAACTAGTATGCTCAATTTTAAACTATTGCATTTTGTAACATGAAATTTGGAAATATATCACTGGCTCTGACTCATATTTCATAAAAACTTGAATTTTGTGTTGACAGCAACATTGATGGATATTTTCAATGAGATCTGCAAAGAACCAAGATCTGTACTAAAAATTATTAGTAAGACCGTAAACAAAAAATAATAGTTTATGGTAAAAACAAAATATGGGATATTAAAATTAATGACGAAAAATGTAATAGAATACTAAACCAATTTCTAAGAAGTTAACTAAAACTGGCCATAATGATGGATGCCTGTCTATAATCGCAGCGTGGAGGAAGCTGCAATAGGAAAGCCAGCCTGGGACACATATCAAGATCCTGTCTCAAACAAACAGAACCAGAAGGAAAAAAAAAGTTGAGCTAGAAAATTTTGTGACTTTTAAAAAGTCATGTGATTTTGACAAATGAATAAGCACCCAAAGTAATAATAAACCCTAGATCACAACAATAAAGTGTATATAATTTTCTCTACCATAAAGAAAGGGGCCTAACACAAATCACCTCACAAAGTAAAATAACTTACAGAAAGAATATTGCAGGCAACTTGTCCATTTCCCTTAGCTTCTCAACAAGACATGGAAAGAAGTCTAGCATCCGTCCTTGGTGCTCATGGAAATTAGGACTCAGTTTCTTCAGCACCATCCTGGCCTGTGACAGTGAATGGAATGCATTTGTACTGAATTATGCATAGCAGAGGAAGGAATGGGCATTCTGACTATAATATTTTCAGAGTTGTCTAATCTTTGCTTTTGTCATTCTTTAAAATGTAATCCTATGAGAATATGCCACAGGACTATGGTAAGCAAACAAAAACAGTACAAACCACACAGTAGGCAACAAACTTCTAGTGTACTGTATGCAACTCTTTGAGACAATGGGAATCCAGCAGGAAAAGGATTGCTCCTTAAGTGGTGCTGTTTCCATGGCAGCAGGAGAAAGGAGCCCTCTTCAGGCTGCATAGAAAAGAATATTCAAGCCTGCCTAAGAGGTTTTGAATGACAAGGAAACTGTAACTTAACTATATTGTGTTTCCAAATGAAATAAAAAGAAATCAAAGTACAAAGTGAAAAAAGAGGAAATCACATAAGAAAAGTATAAAATACAGCAGTGGTTCTCAACCTGTGGGTCACAACATTTTGGGGAGTTACCTAATAGTTAAATTGTATCTCAGATATTGACATTAACATTCATAACAGTAGCAAAATTACATTGATGACATAGCAAAGAAATATCTTTATGGTTGGAGATCACCACTACATGAGGAACTAAATTAAAGGGTTGGAAGGTTATTCCTAAAAAAAAAAAATCAAAAATCACAATTTTTATGTTAAATTAAGATTATAAGTGTAATCAAAATTGGTAAGAAAATAGTTCCAGGATAAGATTTTAGTAATTTTATTTGTTCGTACAATTTAAAATAAATTTAAAATCATGAAAAATAAAACTCCCAGGACTGCTGCAAACCAGACATGTCAGGGACATTGAGCACATGAGCTCATAGGAGCTGAGGATACTTGCCAAAAAAGGCTCATAAGATCAAGCCCTAAATAATGCCATGCATGAATGAGGAGAGGCTCATGAAGCTTCATCCCTGCCTAGGGAGTTGCTGCCAAATGATGGCTTCTACGGGAGAAAAAGTCAAGGTTCTTTATAATATATCTGTTATATATTATATATATAAAGAACACAAACCCATATATATATATATATATATATATACACATTTATATAAAGAACACACATATACATATGTATACATGTTGCCCAGGTTTCAGAGGGTAGCAGCCACCCATGCTCACAATGGCAACATGTAGTGGATTCAGTGGGTCTAGAAAAAGGCACATGAAATTTGAAGTGGATAATGACAGAAGGGAAATGGGAGGAGTTGGAGGGGGAGGATGAGGGAGAATGGATTTGAAAACACGTTACATACATGTATGTGAAATCTTAAAACAAAAATAATAGAATAATACTTCAAAACTAAGAAAGAAGAGGAGTAAACATTGTGTCAGCTGCTTGAGTCCCATCTCTGTGCTACCCTCACAATATGAACCCTGTATTTTCTCTTGTCTCTCATTGAATCCACAAGGAACGGGTAGCCTCTTGCCTATGTTTTAGGAAAACACTGGAGAAGAGATTTGAAAATATTAATTTTCTCCCTTTTTTATGTTCCAGCTCAGAATCAAGTCAAACTTAAAAATTTTTAAATGAAACCAGAAAGGGAAAGAAATGGTATTTTTGATTGAACAATACAACTCAAGAAAACAAAACAGAGTGCTTTACCCAAAATGTGTGAAATTACCTCCTCCTCATTCCCATTTTTAATCCAATTTGTGAATTCTTCCTTTAGGCTCTCTTCATATTTTCTTGTATCCAACTTTTTAATGACTATTTTATTCTTAAAATGAGTGAATGTCTCTGGACACAGGTTCTGGGAAAGAAAGACCATGAAGATAATGAAGAAAACCTAAAGCTATTTCACAATTATATTTTTCACTGAAAGTTTGATAAGTTCTTAGAGCTAGAAATGTTTAGGCTTCTCTTACTTCCCTCTACTTCTAGAATATAAAACTATATATAAACTCTTCAAAGGTAAGCAGACAGAGCAAGTAGGCCCCTGAGAAACTCAAACAGTGCTCAGGACACAGAGGAGAATGGGAGATGAAAAGATAAGGACTGGGAACCCAGAGTGGAATCGAAGACCCAGGCACCACAGTGTCTGGGAAGGAAAAGGAAAGCACATTTCTAGCCCATTTCAGACAAGAGGCTGTTTTTTGGGGGGAGAGAAAAATGTACTGATTATTTTAAATCACCAAATGCAAGTGATAAAAATGACGACAGTATGTTTCTGAGTAGAAGTGGTGGGCTCTATCAAACACCATGATTCCATGAAAATTCCTTACCTGGGCCTGGGGCCATCTCTCCCAGACCTGAAGCATAGTATCATAGAACTGGATGCTTTCTCGGGGTGAAAAAGCAAGATCAGAAGGGAATCCATACTTTTCAATCTATGAGTAAAGTAAAGTCAAATTTATTAATATTTTATTTTATCTAGATGATAAAAACACTTATAAGAATGGCTGCTTTGAACACTAAAAGGCAGGAAAATGGTGAAGCTTGCATTGAACACATTGTTTTCAAAAACAAGAATTTTTTTTAAATTATGTGTATGTGGGGGAGATTCTGTCTCCTGAAAGGGCAAAGAGGGCCACAGATCCCCTGTGTAGACTGTTGTGACTCACACAGTGTGGGCACTGGGCAATGAAATCAGGTCCTCTACAGGGTCCTCTTAACTGCAGATATCTCTCTGCTCCCAGCCCCCAGTCCCCAATGCTAGCCTTAAGTTCTATTTTTAATTATCACTTAAGAGTGGTTACTTTTTCAGCTAAACTCTAATGAAACAAAAATGAGTCTAAGAATCCTCACAAGTCCTATAATACAAATCTTTTCAATTCTTTTCTTTTCTTTTTTGTATTTTTTATTTTTCTTCTACAAGTTATTCATTGTTTATCCCGATTGTAGCCTCCTCCCTCAACTCCTCCCAGTTCCACACTCCTTCCCACTTCTCCCTTGCCCTCTTCCCCTAGTCCACTCAGGAGATCTCCTCCTCTGCCATCTGACTCTAGCTTAACAAGTTTCATCAGGACTGCCTGGATCTTCTTCCTCTGTGGTCTGGCAAGGCTGCATTGCCAAGGGCCAATGATCAAAGAGCAGGCAACGGAGTTAATGACAGAGACAGCCCCTATTCCCCTTACTCAGGCACCCAATTGGAGACTTGAACTGCCTATAGGCTACATCTGAGCAAGGAGTCTAGATCCTCCCCATGCATGATCGTTTGTTGGTGCATCAGTCTCTGGAGGACCCCCTGGGCTCAGACCCTTTAGCTTTGTTGGTCTCCTTGTGGGATTCCTGTCCCCTTGTGTCTTTCTATTCCACCACCCCCTCTTCTTCCGTAAAACTCCCTGTGCTCTGCCCAAAGTTTGACTGTTAGTCTCAGTATCTGCTTCGATACCCTGTTGGGTGTAGCCTTTCAGAGGACCCGCTATAGTAGGCTCCCACCCTGTTCCCTCTCTTCCACTACTTCTGCTGTCTATCCTGTTTGCCATTCTGGGTGAGATTTAAGCATCCTACCTACGGTCCTCCTTACTGTTTAGCTTCTTTAGGTCTGTAGATTTTAGTATGGTTATCCTATGTTATAGAAATCTTCTGTTTGGGGAACAGACTTGGGATTTCCTAGGTCTCTTACTCCATTACAGTCTTCAGTTGCCTCATTTCTAACAGAAAAATTAGTTCTGTCTGTGGCCCTAATTTGTTGGGAGAAATAAATTAGATAACAGATGAGTCTTAGCCAAATGTCTGGTGCAACATTGGTGCATCATCCATCAGTAGGTTTTAATGATTAATAAGTTTGTACTTTATGACTTTTAAGGAATCAACTAACAATTTTAAGGAATTAATTAATAATTCTGTGGTTCAAGCTGGGATTCAATCTAGTTGTTTCCTTCCCACTGCAAACTGGCAAACTGATAAAACCTGAACCAATCCAGGAAGAGAACAAAGAGAAGTAACAGCAAATCACTCTACAGTGGTATGCTGTCTTTAAGTCAGTTTGTAAATGCACATGTCCCTCGAACCACAGGCCACGTTAACAATCAGTCCACACTGAGCAAGAGATAGCAGTTCTTCCAAGTGTCTGCCAGGGCTGCCAGTTCTCCAGACAGCAGCAGCTGTGCCTGGATGGCATGATAATTAATTGATGACAAAGGTCAAACAAGGCTGCAGTTTGCCAGAAACAAGCCGTATATGGTTGAGGGCAATCCCTCACTGATTCCTTGCTTCTGTTGGGTTGAGGCCAGCTCATTTGTACTCTCTCATCTCTTCCTTTTGTAAATCATTTTTCTGACATAGCCATAAAGGAAACATCCAGGCAGATGATTCTTCTTTTTAATGTTGCTACAATTTATTGTTTTGGGGGATGTTTTCAAAACACTCAGTTCTTTCATTTAATCTATGTATAATAAACACTATTTAGAACTATTTGCTCATTTGGAAGTTCCACTCATTTCTCTTTGTCTTCTTTAAGAAACAGCCTATATAAGTACATGTTATACAGGTGGTTTTAAAAATCCATTTGACCATACCCAGGCCTAGCATTTACTCTGTATTCTTGCTACCAAGTTCTAAAAATCCTAGGACTCATACAACAGCATGTGACCTTTGCAGAGGTCACACAGGGTCAGAGCACACTGTAGTTACTATATTGCTTTCCAGTTTCTCCATTAATAGCTACAGAGAGGTGAGCAAAGGCACTTGGAGCTAGCACAGAACCAGTATACTTGAAGCTGTTTAAAGATATCCTGCCTTGATCACATTACAAAAAAAAAGTAATTTTTAAAGTACTATGCTGTTTTTAAAGATATTGGATAATGTTGAAAATGTCTGACATTTCAGACCTTAGAAATCAGAAAGGTGAGGTGGGGGAAAGCCAGTAAAGAAAAAGGGGAAAAGGAAGGGAAGAAGAGAAAGAGGGAAGAAGACGATTTATTATTGATGGCTGGCTTATCATCTATATTCTTAGTATAAGTTAAGGCACAGGATTTCTTCCACATTTTAGTTGAATCTGGAGTTTGAATTGTTCCATTGCCACTTACAAGAGAAGCTTTATTCACAAACATTTTACTAGCAAAACTCCATGTTGATTCATTTAATTGCTTTTGGAATGCATTGCCACATGCAACCAAATACTATCATGTGGTGCTTGCTTGTTCATATATATGATAGACAAGTCTTTTACTCACTCATGTATATGAAAGACAAGTTTTTCACATCAATGTGGAGTCAATCAACAGGTCTGAGATTATGGTTCCTATGAACCATTTACTTAGTGCTATAGGAGTGAGTTAGTTATCAACTCCATGTCTCAATTCCACTACTTATGAAATGAAAAGTTGTAGTAAGACCTTTATCATACAATTGCTGTGGTGTTTAAAACAGATTAAATATGTAAATATTTTAAAAACACAATTCTAATCAGCTATTCTTTTAAAACAGCCAGTAAGCAGTAGTACTCACACAACAATATGTCAGTAGCTGGAAGGACATGAAATCCTTCCTGTAGCAGTTATTTCCAAACACAAAAAAACATGTGGGTGAAGGCTTAGTGATTATCTGACTTTACTATTTACAGGAGAGCTGAGCTAGGGAAGGCATAGGATTCTACAAAGGGCTTATAAGATTTTCAAAAGTAAAAATCAAGATCTAGGCACCAGCATTTGGCACTTGAGGGGAAAAAGGTATAACATGAAGACACCCAAACAAAGCACATTCACTAAATATAACCTAGAACAAGATCCTGGAAGACAGTTGTCATAGACTGCATACTTAGCCCTTTTTGAAGAAGTCCAGAAAAGCCTTTTAAAGAACAGAATTATAATTCAGGAGTCATAAAATAATATTGGAATACAGAATATACTTCATTTTTTAGGTTTTGGAAGGACAAGAAAGGAATGGCTATCATTTTAATGACCAATGGGAATTTAATTGAACCTTTCAAGGGAGTAGAAGGAGAAAGGAAGAGAAGTATATGCCAGAGATATTTAAGAAATTAGTCTCCATTAATGATTCAATAGCTTTGGTGACATTGTTTCAAGGTCTCTACTTTGCTGAGTCATCACCAAAGAGTCATGAGTCAATTGTTTTGGCAATGGAAAGCATGTGTTTTGGTTTAAGATCACATTAGTCATGTTTTCATGCATGAGGCTTAGCCACACAAAGCTCTAGCTGCCCTGAGAGAAGAGGTTAAAGCCCAACCTCAACACTTCATTAGTGATGCAATCGTGAGCTAGCTAAGGCAGACAAGTAGACTTAGGTGATTAACACGGGAGGGGGAGGAAAAGGGCTGCAATAATGTCCCCAAACTTACAAAGCCATCAAGTTAAAATACTTGGTAGTTTTTAAGTTTTGAGGATCCTGATAACGTCATGACATGGAGAAAGCAAGTAGAACAATGCTGTTCATTTTAGAAATTGAAATTGTGGTCTTTTGTTTGCATTCCAGCATCAGGTTATATTCCTGCAACATTCTGCACAGCATTGTAGTTTCAGTTATAAGCCAGACAGTGCAGTTACTTGGATCAGCTGTGGCGAAGGCCGCTACTTACATGATCTATGGTTAGTGCAGCACATGGGTGAAAGTGATCAAAGCAAACATCGCCCTGCCTCACAGAACATAAGTACTTCTCCAGATCATTGTATCTCTCTCCATAGAGCACTGAAAGGGGAAGGGTGAGATTTTCTAAATTACCAGAAATGTAATGAGCATAATAATTTTAAAGCAAATAACCAAGCTAAGCCAAACAAAATCGTCATACAAATATACAGAGCACACATACCAAGTCGAACTTTGTATGACTGTCTAGCTTGCACTCGTTCTTTGTGATAACTGCCACGGGAACCACAACTTCTTTTGGAAAATGTTCCTTTTTCCATAGCACTGTCTACTTCTTTCCAGTACCTCTTTACTAACTGGAGCCACCTTAAAAAATAGACATGTTATTTATGATTTTAATCATCAGTGTCCCCAATGGTTCATGGTTGGTCCTGGACTTTGAGGAAAGCTTTGGAGGCATGAGAAAGCAGTAACTGAACAGCAGAGGTCAGCCACTAAAACTGGGACTTGAACGAGTAGTTAATAAGCAGCATTAACCATCACAAAGGTTGTATTCACCACTGTTTCTTATCTAGTGTTCTCTGCTTCCTGTCTGTTGCCATGTGAATAAGCTGCCACCTCAAGTTCCCATGCCTATGAATGAAGCCTCCCCTCCTTGCCTTCCCAACTATGATGGATTGAAATATTTCTAAAACCATGAATTTAAATACAGGTATTCCTCTCAAAAGTTATTTTTTGGTCACATCAACACGAAAGTAACTCATATGCTATTTAAGCAGAAAATAGAAGCAACTTACATGAAATTAAATAAGTTAATTTTCATTTAAGTAATTGTTATTTATTTAAGTAATAACTTAAATTCGTTATTATTTGTTTAATTAAATAATTAAAAAGGAAAATTCATATGTCTTAATATTTTCACATAGGGAATTTCTAAAGCCACATAACCTGAAATAAAATTCTAGCTTCCATACTATTAACTCTAAGTCCTGCATAAATCGTTTATTATTTCTGTGCCTTGTCTTTCATGTTTAAAAATCAAAATAATAGTAAGAGTACTATTATCTAGTGATAACAATGGAAATATAGTGAATCAAATATTGATGAATGATATTTAAGATAAATTACTATATGCAGAGTATTTAGGAAGGATGTGACACTTGAGAGAAGCTATAGGAGATGTTGTTATCAGCAGTCAACATTCAAGCCTAATGACAAGAGTGTGGCTTTCAATTAAAGTTTTGCTCTCTTTCCAACTATATGAGCAAATTGATAATCTTGGAATCTATGGCTGAATGTGTCATTCTATCACAGTGATTTTTGTTTCCTAGCAAAAGAAGGGTAGGGAAAAAGAAAAGCAATATACAACTATCATTTTATTTTTTGAGCTATGATGTGGACTTGGTATTCCAACTGCAGATCTGACCAAGACTTATCAGAAAGAACAAAAGAGACAGTGACTTGAATGTTCTGGGATTGCTTTAAGTTAATCAGAAATTTAGGTAAATCTAAAACCCTTAAAAGATGTATGAAATTCAGACTTTCAAAAATAGGTAAACATTCCATCCAAAATAAAACCAAATTCCTACTCAGTGAGGTGCTGAGGGTTGCTTATCGTAGCTGAAAGGGCCAAAAAGGGGCATCGGATCATGACAAGGAGATGCTCCCAGATTTCTGCTCCAATTTCTCCACCAAGACAATGGACCTATAAAAACAAAAAGATTATTTTTAATTGAAAAGTTAGTTTTAAGGAAGGCAAGTTAAAAATAAATAGATAAATAAGGAATAAATGAATAAATAAATAAATAAATACTAAAATATATGGAATCTTAAGGTTCTCATAGGTACTCCCATCACCTTTAATGGACCATGCCAAGCTTAAATAAAATAAGCACTTGAAAAATCTAGATGTAGGACAACTTGGCACTTGAATTTTCCTTACTATTCTTAACCAATCACCTGTGACTCCTTTTTATTTCGCTTTCAAAACCTTCTTTCAGGCCTATGTATCCCTTGCCATGCCTACTGACAACCAAGCCAGTACCGCATCGCAGTCACAATTGAGTGCCTTATATGACTGTTGCCCTAACTGGACATCTACATGCTTGACATCACAGACAAAACGATAAGCCTTATCTAGTCATGTCATTAGTCAATGATTTCCCATTCTTTGTAGAACAAATTTAAGCATTTAATGGGATACGTAACGCTTGGCATATTTGGCCCATTGCTGCCTTTCCAGATTCATCTGAAGCCAGTAATCCCTAGTCTTACTATGATATATACACATAGCTTTGTTCCTTAGCACACACCACTATAGAGCATTCACATGGACAGCTCTTCCGAATAAAATATTCTTACCAATAAAACACAAAGCCAAAAAAAATATATCTAAGGCTTTTTAATCTATGAAATTCATCTTGGTGTCACTAGTTGAAAAATGTTTTCTGACCTAGTTTGAAAACATTTTCTGACTACTCCATTCCTGAGTGCTTCTCCAGCTCCCTTCTGTCATTGCTGCAATTTTGATCGACACTCTTGATCTTTTCAGTAAGCACTAAGTGTAGTAACTGTCAGTTTATATGCATTTGTGTTCTCTGGTTTAACTTAGCTTTGTCACTTAATCTGTATCTTCAAATCTGGATTATTTTAGCATTGACTTCGCTTGGATCTTAGGAGCCTTTCTCAAAAGAAACTGAGTAAATGAATGTATGTCCGAATTAAATTAGATGCAAGAAAGATTCTTACATCTAAATAAGCAGGATAAATTTGACATCTGAAAGATATCAGTTACACAGTTTTATATATGTGTGTAGAGAGATACATTTTTTCTTCTGCCCATCTGACTTTGTCTTGGTCAGATGACATTATATTTTGCTAAATATTAATTTTAAGCTTTACAATATTTAACAATTTTACCTGACTCTGGCAGAATAGACATTATTAGTCTTCAAAGCTGCCCTAATATAAAACAGGAACAACTGAGGTGTACAATGCTATATCAATTCAGGGTCCTGAACTTAATCTCCAGAACTAAAAAAAAATATTATTATTATTGAAACAAAGTTGTTGCAAGATATTTGATTCCATTGTGAACCCCAAGATTGTGAACTGTAAAACTTGTTTCTAGTTGTGGTATGGCTCAGTCTTTGATCCTAGAGCTTTCTGTTTACTGCAAACAAGTACTTGTGGTGAGGCTCAGCTCTAGCACACACCTTTAATTCAAAAGTTTTCTGTGAACAGAATTAAATAAAGTTAACCCTATGAACAAGTAACAAAATTAACAGGAAGAGAACATGGGGAAAAAAACCATAAAGAGTGAGAGGAAATCCAGAGGATAGAGAGACACATAGAAGTAGAAAGGAGGGACATTGACTTGAAGTGTACTTAAGACAGCATGGAGAAGAAGAAATGGCTTTTTCTTTCTAAGACAGGAGATTAATAGGAAGGGCTTTTTCCTTTGGGGACACCAGCTGAGTCAGAAGGTCTCTGCCTGTCTGAGCTAGCAAGTCTACACCCCAGCATCTGGCTCCTGAGTCATTATTGGTAAAGCTGAACAACTGGGATTTTATTTCTTTATAACAACACAAAGTAAAAAACAAGCTAAATATAGGCTTCTTTCTTTTCAGCTTAAAATTCCGGAATAAAAGAATGTAGGTTTCTCTGACGCCTTAAGTCTCTGTGCATAAGTATACTGAATGATGCTGCCATCTATGTGATTTCACCCCACTCTCTCTGCCCAGGGAAACTGATCTGTAGATACTACTTCAATGGAATTCCTGTATTCTGTGAAATCTCTAGATTTGACCTTACATTGGCTCAGAAGAATACTACCTCATAATCTGAATTTCATCCAAGGGACAGATGTCCCAAAACAGCAAAGACCTTCCTACAGTTTAAAAATACTAAGAAGTTCGTTTGAGAAGTAATGCCAACCTACCTCATCAAATATAACATATCTGATCCTCTTCACCCAGTTTTGACGATGAGGAGCTAGTAGCAGAATTTCAAAGCAGGCTGGGACAGTAACAAGTACCTAAAAGTAACAGTATCATGTGAAGTAATCCTTAGCATGTGCACAGTTATAAAACTACACAAGATAGAGCTTTTGAGTCCTGAATGCATCTTCTAACAGTTAAGACCTGCTATCCCTTCTAAGAATAGGGTTCATTACACTTGTGATGTATTTATTAGTTTGAACCACTTGAAACTTTTATTTTCATGGGAAAAAGAGTAAAATAACAAATCCAAAGTACAGATCCTTGTTTATAAGCATTCAAAATGTTTCCAGCCCTAAATGGAACACATATATTGACCTGTTTCCAAATGCCTTCCAGAAACGATCAGAAAAAGGGGTGGAAAGAACACGGAAGCCAGGAGAGACTAACTGCTGTAGGCACAATGTTATTGTGTACTGTGCAAAGATTCAAAGGTGATTTCTGTACCCCCTATATCGGGTTACAAACTTGTTTTGAGAATCTCCTGTCTAGATGTTATGTAAACACTGCTCCCCAAGTGTTCCCTAACAAAGCAGCCAACCGCTGAGCAGGGGAAAGAATAAGGCTGGACTTCCTGCTAGCCAGGGAAGGAGGACATAAGAGACAGGAAGAGGGGATTCAGCAAGCCATCAAGAGACAACAGCTAAGCAGAGAAAGCCATAAAATGTGAGTATCTCAGGAATTTTTGTAAAGATGGAGTCACAGTAGCCTAGAGGGTTAATAAGGGGTAATAACTGCTAAGTTGTTGTGCCATAATGCGTATTAAATAAAATAATAGTCCAGTCCCAATTATTTGGGTGATAGCCAAGTTAAGAGAGAAACTGTAACATCAACACACATTTTTAAAGTTACTACCTCAAACTGCCATCTTCTGAACAAGGCATGGCAGTTGCACTCATGAAACCCACAGCAGTTGGGTTCATTTGTATAAGACCTGCAGAAAACCAAACCAATCAAAATTGCAACATAAATGAGGAAACAGCTCAGAAGAGCTCCAGCAGAGTAGCTATTGGCAGTTGATGGCTGCTGGGGAAGAGACATGATACTGGGAGGGATACAGGATGGAGGGATAAGAAGAAAATGGAAGTTGAAGGATGTATTCATAATACACCTCAAACATATGAAATTATCAACAATAAATAAAAATGTTTTGACTAAATAAATACTTTAGAAAAAAGATATTAGAATCAAAGTTGTTAATTTTTTTTCATTACATTTTTTACATCAGTCACATCTTATTTGCTTTGTATCCCAGCTGTAGCCCCTTCCCTCATTCCCTCCCAATCCTACCCTCCTTCCCTCATCTCCTCCCATTCCCCTCACTATGTCCACTGATAGGGGAGGTCCTCCTCCCCTTCCATCTGACCCTAGCCTATCATGTCTCATCAGGACTGGCTGCAATGTCCTCCTCTGTGGCCTGGCAAGGCTGCCCCTCCTTGGAGGGGGGGGGGTCAAAGAGCCAGCCACTGAGTTCATGAATTTTAAACCTAACACTAACAGAATTTGTGTTGGAAGATGTTTCTTTGAAAGACAATCAAGACAGTACATTGCCAAGTCTACTACATAATGCTCTAAAATCATGTCTTCATTAACACTAGGTTTGCTTGCTACAACACAACATATTTTTAACTAAAATGAGCATCTTTAACAAGAGAAAGTAATTATGATTATATGTTACTGTTCACTGAGTTTTTGTAGCTTGTAAGATCCTTGGATCATTTTGTATCCCACTGTCCAGCAAAACCGTGAATGAGTTATAAACCGAAAGTTTAAATCAAAATGAAAGCCTCTTTACAGAAAATGAGTTCTATTATTTACAGTCTTTACCATGTAACACAATTATATTTTCTCTGAAGCAGTTTTGTCCTTCACAAATACAAGGAAATTATTTTCACAGGTCTTGTGAAGATGTTATATTTCCGGCCAAAATGTTGTTATATAATTTAATAGCAAGTTTATTAAATATTATGTCAAACCTGACAGTTGAGGGCATCATGACGATAGTCCCTTGTAAAAACACCACACACAACTTCTCCAGCTGGCATGATTTTGGTATAACGATTTTGAACTGTTGCTGCCACTTGGTTAACAAGAGCCTGATTGACAGGGAACAGATGCATTAGCTATGTAGTAAAGTGTAGATCATCAAAATTTAATAGAATCATGAAGATGTCAAAAACTGGCTATGAATGCAGAAAACTTTACAAATCCTTTCCTCTACCCATGCTACACAAAAAGATCCCCCACTGAGTAACTAGACTATAAATCTGAACTTCTTTGATTAAAACAACCGTAAGTAAAACAGAAATGGACAGTATTCATCTGAAAGTAAAATGTCAAAAGTATCCTTTATAGCAGAAAAATTAGCATGCATTGCACATTAGAATGATCACCACTTGTAATCTGAGTCTATCACAGAAGCAAGTTTAAATAGATTTCTATCACATATTGCACAATCACCTCCCAGATGTCAAAAGTTTGAACACATACATGATTCTATACAGTCTCACTTAGGTCAAGCAGGTGTTAATTTTTTTCATTAAATTTTTATTTTTTTACATTAATTACATTTTATTTGGTTTGTATCCCAGCTGTAGCCCCTTTCCTCATTCCCTCCCAATCATACCATCCCTCCCTCCCTGGCCAGTAGACTCTAATTTTTCAAGCATCTATTTCAGGCTTTATAACCCCTTCCACCAAATGTAAACACCAAATAGATGAAAATGTAACATTTCTTATATTACCAAAACTATACTTTAAAGTGACAGTTCAATTATTTTAATGTATCTGAACACACAACCCTCTTGTGCTGGCTAGTTTTATGTCAACTGGACCCAATGCTTGAGTCATTTCAGAAGAGAAAAATTTAACTGAGGAAATGATTCTATCTGATTGGCCTGTGGTGCACTTTCTTGATTAATAATTAGCATGGGGGAGGGCGTCACATCTCACTTTGGACAGTGTCCACCCCTGGTCTAGTCGTCCTAGCTGCTATAAAAAAAAGCAGGATTAGAAAACCATGCGGGAGACAATATCCAGCACTCCTCTGCATCAATACAACAACCGATGTCCAGGTTCCTACCCAGTTTAAGTTCCTACCCTGACTCCCTCAGTGATGGACTGTGTTGTGGAAGTCAAACTAAAACAAACCCTCACTCTGTGATTTTATTTTATTACAGCAATAGGAGCACTAAGGAAAATGATGATGATTACACAAAGATTTTAATATTATCATTGTAATGAGTAACCCTAAAAAGCTAAGTTAAAAACCCGATCCACAAATGTATATTTCATCCTGGTTCAGAAAAAGATGTATCATGCATAATACAAATTTTGATAAATTAGTAAAAAGGTTACTATAAAAACAGGAAAATGTATCAAGTAGATCATGAATAAAGACATAACACAGACCAAATTGCTGATCAGAGAAATGCATGTCTAAAAACAGATTTCACCTCGGAGTGTAGTAAAAACTCACTGAATAACAGCAGGAACAGTCAGAAAGATTTGAGATTCCATCTCACTCCAATTAAAATGGTTAGATCAAGAAGAAAAAATGTTAACCTTTGGGGAAAATATAAGAAAAGTGGAACCCTTAACCACTACTGGTGAGCATATAAACTGGCACAGCCATTACAGAAATCATTATTGAGGTTTCAAAAAATACTAACAAAATGAACAAACAAACAAACAAACAAACAAAAACTATCTTTCTGACTTAGCTATATCACTCCTGAATATATACTCACAGATCTTCAAGTCCTACTACAGAGATACTTGCACATCCATGTTCATATTTTCACTATTCCAATAGCTAGGAATTAGAAGCAGCCTCGACATCCACTGACACATTAATAAATAAAGAAAATATAGCACAAATATGCAGTTCCATTCAAATATAAAGAAAAATGAGAACATGTTCACAAAAAATAG
Organism: Pachyuromys duprasi; assembly: GCA_028658305.1. Taxonomy (NCBI): domain Eukaryota; kingdom Metazoa; phylum Chordata; class Mammalia; order Rodentia; family Muridae; genus Pachyuromys; species Pachyuromys duprasi. The sequence continues at coordinate 70,933,271 of CM053764.1, forward strand.
AAATAGCTAGGAATTATTATATTAAGCAAAATAACACAGGCGCAAAAAGACAAATACTACATGTCTCCTCGTATTTGTATCATAAATTTTAGTTTTATATGTATGTGTGTGTATGTATATGTATGTGGTTAAGAATGGGTATAGGTCATCAAACTAGAAATGGAACCAGGTCATAAAGGGAGGAAGGGAAATAAATCAACAGAATACATGTGACATGAAAGTGGAAAAGGAAGAAGAGAACAAAGGGGAGCAATAGAGAGGGACTGTAGCATAGAGGAGGTTAGTATTGAAGGAGGGCCAAAATATCAAAACACCATGCATGACAATACTATTACAAAGTCCACTACTTGGCATGTTAATCTGTAACTAGTGAAAAATAAATACAAATACTACATTCACTAATCCCTACCTTTGTTGGTGCAACATACACAACCACGCCTTCATCACTCTCCTTCAGCACCTTTTCCATGCAGTAGTAGGAAGCATAAGTTTTGCCAGAGGATGTTGGGGCAACAATAACCGCTGACTCATAATTATCCACCACATCCAGGAGCTCTCTCTGCAGGGGTTAGAGCATGGTTTGTGTCAGTGAAACAAGGCATGTTACTGAGACAGACAATAAATTTTTTTCCATTATGATTTTTTTGAACCTCAGTAATAATGAGCTGTAGATCCATAGAAAAATTAAAAGAAAAATCTGATGGACTACTCATTATCTCAAATAATGCTTTTTTTGCAAATTTTTGATGATCAAAATTTTGTGAGATGAGTTCTATTTATGAAAATAGAGTATAAAAACAAAAAAGAAAGTCACAAAGAAGGGGGACTATTCAGGCAAAAGAAGGAGCCACCAAGGAGGACAGCAAATCAAGTTGTGTGTATTGATGGAAATGTGATCAAAGTATAAAGTATACCTGGAGGAAAATGACCACTATGAAGCCTGTTCTTTTGTGCAATGAATATATAATAAAAAAGGTAAATCATTCAAAAAAGTGTCAGTTTAAGATATTATTGGATGTAGGAGAAAGCAAGTAGCAGGACAAGAGCCTACCACAGAGGGCCTCAGAAAGACTCAACCTAGCAGTGTATCAAAGCAAATATTAAGACACATAACCAACCCTTTGGCAGAGTGCAGGGAAAGAAAGCGGAGTTAGTATGACCTGGAGAGGACAGGAGCTCCACAAGGACCAAATATTTCAGGGCACAGGGGTCTTTTATGAAACTGTTTCTCCAACCAAGGACCATGTATGGATATAACCCAGAACTCTTGCTTGAATGTAGCAAATGGTAGCTCAATATTCCAAGTGGGTACCCTAGTAAGGGGACAGGGACTATTTCGGAGATGAACTCAATGGCTGCCTCTTTGACACCCCACCCCACCCCACCCCGTCCTCTGAGGGAGGAGCAGCCTTGCTAGGCCACAGAAGAAGACATTGCAGCCATTCCTGAAGAGAGGTAGATGGAAGGGGAGGAGGTCCTTCCCTATCAGTGGACTTGGAAAGGAGCAGGGAGGAGATGAGGGAGGGATGAAGGGGGTAGGGAGGGAATGTGGGAGGGGGATTTGGCTGGGATACAAAGTACATAACTTGTGATTAATATAAAATAAAAATGTTTAAAAAAAGATATTAGGAAAATGGTTTTTAATATTTACAAGTCCACAGTGTCTTTGAGAAATATAATTGTTGAACCCAGCCAACCCATATTTGTACGGCAGTAAGCAAATGGTTGAAGTGCTGAAATAATACGGTCTTTATTTTGCTTCCAACTCTCTATGGGGGACTCAATAAAGGCACCATCTTTGAGCCCTATGGTTTTATACATTAAGATGATGACTAGTCAAAAGAACAGAAAACCTACTTGATCATGGTGGATGATGTAACTGATATGTTCTTGGATCTGCTTTGCAAGTATTTTATCATTTTTGTGTCAATGTTCATGAGTGAAATTAGTCTGAAATTCTTTCTTTGTTAGGTCTTTGTGAGGTTTAGGTATCAGTATGACTGGTTTCATAGAATGAGTTTCGCAATGTTCCTTCTGTTTCTGTGTTCTGGAATACTTTGAGGAGTATTGGTATTAGCTCTTTTTTGAAATGTCTGTTAGAATTCTGTGCTTAAAGCTTATGGTCCTGGGCTTTTTCTATATAGAATACTTTTGATGACTGCTTCTACTTCCTTACAGGTTATATGACTGTTTAAACTATATACATGATCTTGATTTAAATTTGGTAGGTGAAATCTATTAAGAAAATTGTCCTTTTATTTTAGATTTTCCAATTTTGTGGAATGCAAGCTTTTAAAGTAAGACCCAATGGTTTTTTTTTATTTCCTCCTTCTCTGTCATCCCCCTCCCTTTTCACTTCTGATTTTGTTAATTTGGATGCTCTCATTCTGCCTTTTAGTTAGTTTGGGTAAGGGTTTATCTAGCTTGTTGATTTTCTCAAAGAAACAGCTCTTGGTTTCATTGATTCTTTGTATTATTCTCTTTGTTTTAATTTTATTGATTTCAGTCCTGAGCTTGATCATTTCCTTATGTCTTTGGTATATTTGCTTCTTTCTATTCTAGAGCTTTCAGGTGTACTTCTAAGTTACTAGAATGGGATCTTTCCAATTTCTTTATGAAGGCACAAAGACCCACAATGAGAGAATCTTAGTCTAATCTCCTTAATGAATATTGATGCAAAAATATTCAATAAAATACTCTCAAACCAATCCAAAGACACATCAAATACATCATCCACCATGATCAAGTAGGCTTCATCCCAGGGATGCAGGGATGGTTCAACATATAACAATCCATACATGTAATCTACCATATAAACAAAGTCAAAGAAAAAAATCACACAATCATCTCATTAGATGCAGAAAAAGCCTTTAACAAAACCCAACACCTCTTCATGATGAAAGTCTTGGAGAGGCCAGGGTTACAAGGTCCATAACTAAACATAATAAAGGTTATATACAGCAAGCCAAGAGCCAACATCAAAGTAAATGACTAGAAACTCAATGTAATTCCACAAAAATCAGGGACAATACAAGGCTGCCCACTCTCTCCATATCTCTTCAATATACTATTTGAAGCAATAAGACAACTAAACAAGATCAAGTAGATTCAACTCAGGAAGTGCAGATGATATAACAGTATATGTAAGTGATCCTGAAAATTCCACCATAGCACTCTTACAGCTAATAAACAGCTTCAGCAAAGTGGCTGGATACAATACTAATTCAAAAAAAATATCAGTAACCCTTCTGTATAAAAGTGACAAACCAGCTGAGATAGAAATTAGGGAAACTACAACTTCACAAGCCACAAATAATATAAAGTATCCTGTTATAACTCTAGCCAAGCAAGTGGAAGACCTGTATGACAAGAACTTCAAGTCTCTGAAAAAATATATTGAAGAAGAGGTCAGAAAATAGAAAGATGTCCCATACTTGTGAATGGGTAGGAAAAACATAATAAAAATGGCCATTGTACCAAAAACAATCTACAGATTTGATGCAATTCCCATCAAAATACCAATACACTTCTTTACAGACCTTGAAAGAACAATTATTAATTTCATATGGAAAAACAAAACACCATAATAGCTAAACCAATCCTACACAGTAAAAGAACTTCTGGAGGTATCTCCATCTCTGATCTCAAGCTGTACTATATAGCAACAGTAATAAAAATGTCATGGTACTGGCATAGACACAGACTGGAGGCTCAATGTAATCGAATCGAAGATCCAGAAATAAACCCACACACCTGTGAACACTTGATTTTTGACCAAAAAAAAAAAAAAGCCCAAACTACACAATGGAAAAAGTGCAGCATCTTCAGCAAATGGAAACTAAAGTCCAAGTGGATCAAAGACCTCAATAGAACACCAGATACACTAAATCCATTGGAAGAGAAAGTAGAGAAGAGCCTTGAATTCACAGGAGACAACTTCTTGAAGCAACAGTTCAAGCTCTAAAATCAAAATAAAAAAATGGAACCTCTTGAAACTGAAAAGCTTCCATAAGACACTGGAAGGTCACTGTCAAGAGAACAAAACGACAGTCTACACATTGGAAAAAAAATCTTCACCAATGCTACATCTGACTAAAAGCCAAAATATATAATGAACTCAAGAAATCAAACACCAATAAATAAAATAACCCAATTAACATCCTGAGTGAGATAACCTAGCAACAGAAAGACAGGGATGGTATACACTCATTTATAAGCAGATATTAGCCATATAATATATGACAGCCATCTACAGATCTAAAGAAGCTAAACAGTAATGAGGATCATAGAGAGGATGCTTAAATCTCATTCAGAATAACAAATAAGATAGACACCAGATGGAGTGGAAGAGAGGAAACAAGACAGGAGCCTACTATAGAGGGTCCTCTGAAAAGATTCACCCAACAGGGAATCGAAGCAGATACTTAGACTCAGGGTCAAACTTTGGGCAGAGAGCAAGGAGTCTTATGGAGGAAGAGAGGGTTGGGAATTGAGCAACATGGAGGAAACAGAAACCCCACAAGAAGACCAACAAAACGAAATGATCTGAGCCCAAGGGGTCCTGCAAAGGACCATGCATGGAAAGGACCTAGATCACCTGCTCAGATGTAGGCAATTGGTAGCTCAGTCTCCATATGGATCTCTGAGGGGAGCAGGGGCTTCCTCTATCATGAACTCAGATGACTGCTTTTAAATCACTTGCCCTTGGTGATGCATCCTTGCCACTGAGGAAGAGGATCTAGGCAGTCCTGACGAGACTTAACAAGCTATGGGCAGATGGCAATACTGGAGAACTCCCTCTTTCAGTGGACTAGGGGAAGGAGATAGGGAGAAGATGGAGGGTGGAACTGGAGGATTGGGGGGATCTTCAATCCAGATATATAATGAATAAACAGTGAAGAAAACAAAAATTTTTTTTAAATGTGGCTCAAAACTAAACAGAGAATTCTCAACAGAAGAATCTCAGATGGCTGAGAGGCACTTAAAGAAATGCTCAGTGTCCTTAGTCATCAGGGAAATGTTAATCAAAATGACTCTGAGAGTCAATCTTACACCAGTCAGAATTGCTAAAATCAAACCCTCAGGTGATGGCACATGCTAGTGAAAATATGAGAAAAGGGGAACACTCCTCTATTGCTGTACAAGTGAAAACTTGTACAACCACTTTGAAAACCACTTTCTCAGAAAATTGGGAATAGCTCTCCTCAAGACCCAGCTATACCACTCCCGGGTATATACCCAAAAGATGTTCTACCATACAGGAAAGACACTTGCTCAACTACGTTCACAACAGCTTTATACATAATAGCCATAATCTGGAAACAACTTAGATGTCCCTCAACCAAAGAATAGATAAAGAAATGGTGGCACATTTATACAATTTAATACTACTCTGCTATTAAAAACAAAGAAATCATAAACATTTCAGACAAATGAAGGGAACTAGAAAAGACCATCGTGGGTGAGGTAACTCATATTCAGAAAAACACACATGGTATGTACTCACTTTTAAGAAGATGTTAGCCATATAGTTCAGGATAAACAGACTACAAGGCATAGACACAAAGAAGATAATTAACAAAGAAGATACAAGGGAAGATGCATAAATCTCACTCAGAAAGGGAAATAGAATAGACAGGTAGTGTTTGAAGAGAGGTAACAAGGTTAAAAAGAGGGCTCAGAGAAATATGAGGGGGAGATCAG
>CM053764.1:70939073-70951616 GCA_028658305.1 Pachyuromys duprasi
AGACCAGCTAGCCTTGTTTATTTATACAAACAGTTTACACAAGGGGTTAATTTTTACAAGGAAGTGAGGCAGAGCTGAGATTTCAAACAAGCTCTCCCACCTGCTGTCACTAAACAAAAGGCGAATGGACTTGCAAATCCTTCCCTGTCTCCAAGGGAAGGCCTGGAAAAAACCTGTCTTCCTGTGCTGAGACTAGCATAATAAACAGCTGCCAAAGCAGCTATGACCAGGCTCACCACAGGGCATCTCTGTGACAAGCTGGAGACCTAAGTCAGGGTAGGCTACTGGGAGGATATGAGGAAGATTCAAACAGACACTCCTAGTAGCAGAGGCTGTAGAGCCTGAAGATCATACCCTCTAACTATACAAGTCTCCAAGCAAAGGGAGGGGAACACCAACCCACCCACAAAAACCTTGACCTTAAATTTACTCTACCTACAAAATGTACAGAAATAGAGCAAATAGACCAGAGATTGAGAGAATGTTCAACCAATGCCTGGCCTAACCACCACATGGGAAAGTGCCAGCCCCTGACACTATGAAAGATACTCTGCTAAGCTTATAGACAGGAGCCTGACCGAGTTGTCTTCTGAGAGACTCTACCCACCAACACCTCAAAAACAGATTCTGAGACTCATAGCCATTGGGCGATGCATATGGTGTCTTGTGGAAAAGTGGGAGGAAAGAGAAAAGGACCTGGTGGTATAGTAGCTCCACAAGAAGACCAACAGAGCCAACTAACCAGGGTTCAGAGGGGCTTTCTTAGATGGAAGCATCAACTAAGGACCATGCGTGGACTGGACCTAGACCCCTGCAAAGATGTAGCCAATGAGCAGCTTAGGCTTCATGTGAGTCCTCAAGTAAGTGGGGAATGCATCTGACAAGGACTCTCTTGCCAGATTTTTGATCACTTACCCTTGGTGGAACTGCCTTGCCATGTCACAGGAGAAGAGGCCATGCTCAACCCTGATGCTTGATGAGCTGTGGTGGATGGAAAGGTGGGAGTCTCCCCTTTTCTGAGGAATGGGGAAAGGGGATGGGGAGAGAAGAAGGGGAAATGAGGAAGGCTAGGAAGGATGGGGCTACAACCAGGATGTAGGTGAAGATAGGTGACAGATAGATAAATAAATAGATACATACATACATACTTAGGAAACCCTACGTCAAGTACAGAAGATAGAAAGTCCTTCGAGATCCCAATCTGTGCACCCCATGAATCTAGTCCTCCCCACAACCCACGCTTCAGAGTGAAAAAAACATGAAAGAATTAGGGGTGCATGGAAAGTACGAGAGAAGATGACTTTCCTGTCTTGAAACTCCAGAAATGTAAGGCAAGTAAACATATTTACATTAAAGCTAGGCTGCCTCAAGTTTTTTATTACATTAATGAAGAGTAGCTTACACAGTCTGAACTGAATGGGATAACCAATCAGAATGTACCTTCAAAATGGCATTTTGATAAGTAAACAATGTTCAAGTTATCAGCAATATATATTTGTACATATAATATACACACATATAAAATATTTTATGTAAATATATAAAACATAAATATGAAATATAAAAGATAGATGCAAATGTTTATATATATATATATATATATTTCAATGTGTGCAGAAGTGGTTACTTGCTAATTTTGTAACTATCAGTCTTTATCTTATACATGTTACAAAAATAGCTAGAATGTTAGTATTTACAATTTGTAAATATATAAACAATTTTTCAATATTTAAAGTACCCATCGTATTTACATTGTTTACACATGAAATTCTATTGAGAAACCTAGAGTCTAGTACAAGACAATAATAGCTGCATAGCACAAACCACTTTAAGCTTTGATTATATGTGTGTGAATCCCCCTAATACATCACCAAGGAAATAGTATACATAATAAATGTATTTTTTCCATTTCTTTAAGTCCAAATGAGACAGCAAACTATTTTAAGCAAAATGACTTCTAAATGAAATAACTCAATATTATGAAGTTTATGATAAATATAAATGTAAACACACAAACACACATGAAAATACAGAACTGTAACGAAAAACCTCCTGGATTCATACATGATTACAAAATATAATAATTATTTTATTCATATTTTTACCTGCCATGTGTCAGGAATAAAATCTTGAACCCTAGGGTCCGGATCTTTTCTCTCTTCTCTTATCAAATAGTGACCCATATATTGTAGCTGGAACCGAGCTGGCCCAATCCCAACTGAATATTTATTCTTCTTTCTCATTTTTATGTCATCTGCTGCATCCTATATTGTTTTAAAATATTATTTTGAAAGCAATATAGCAGAATTTAAATAAATAAAATAAATAAAATGTTCATGCCTGGCTGAGTTTCTTTCATATGAAAACAATTTAAACATCATGAGGACATTACCATTTTTCTGAAGTACAAATAAATCAATAGATTTCAAGATTTTCAAATGTTTATTCTAATATTTATGGCTAAAACCTGAAATATTTCAAACAAGTAAACAGCCATTACAAATTTAAGTTGTTTTGCTAGAATTAAGTATAGGGTTTGTTCTAAAAGTCTGCATAAATTATCAGACATTTAGTGTGAACAGCCAAGTTGTATCAAATATTTCTAATTCTTGATTAATTCAACTTTAGCATTTGGATTAACTACGGTGCTATTTTCTATTAAAAATAAACATAAAAGAGATGACTGTGTTTGAAGGGCACTTTAAATATAGCAAATAACAGCTTAGTTAATATGAAGCTATCATAAGATGTTACCTGAGTTGCATATAATGAATTTGCTAGCTCATCAAACCCTAAATATATAAGACATCTGGCTATGAGTTTCTGATCTGCTTCTTGCAGAAGTTCAGAGTGTTTGTCCAACAAGGAGTGGATTCTCTTCATCAAACCGACAGCTATGTTTAAGTCTTTCGTGGTTTCACCTTGATACAAAATATAAATAATAAAATTGTTTTTAAAAGTCGTCAAAATAACAAACTTAATGATACTTGCTCACTCACCTTTAATGGAGATTTTAGAATAGAAAGAACTAGATAAAAATCTTACATTTCGATTTCTTGCAGACTCCATACCTCTGAGCTCACATTACAGATGCACTTACCCTGGGTACTAACAGTTGTGTTGGATAAAACTACATTTTTATTGAGAATTTTGAATAAAAGTAAACTCAAAGGTGGTGAATTTTACATTTCAGATATTAAAAATAATTTCATTGTACCACAAATTGCATTCTAATAGTTAATGGAAACTAAAAATCTCATAGTTCAAAATTAAAATATTATTAAAAACTGAAGTTTGTAGAGTTTTACTAAATTATAGATCTTTTCTGTCTCACATTGCCATGTCTCCTCTGTTCAAGGAAAACAGTTACATGATGCTTAAACATAAGATTACAATCTTAATAACATTCATTTAGCTCTATTATAATACTGAACGTAAGCTCTGAATCCCTTTATTCAGTGCAATCCATCTCTTCCAGCTACGAAAGCCAGATTTCCAAACACCTGTCCACTTCTCTAGCACAGTCTACACTGTTTATTTCTCCCTCTGCTAGAACCTTTTCGCTCTCACCACATCTACTTTGGTTCTGTTTTTCTTTTAGAAAGTGTACACTCTGATCTACCTAACAAGTATTACCAATCCCATAATGAATGCTATTATACAAGAGTCTACCAAGGAAATGTAATAAAGGTCTTACGCCCAGGAGCATTCATTTCATTTACAGTATATGGTATGTGATTGGCTCCTGATGTGCATTAGAAGCTAAGGTGTTAGAAATCTGATTCATGAGGAAGCCTTCATGGAAGATGTTTTATGAATTGGATGTGGAGGATAAGTAAAATGTGGTTGTTTGAAAAATAAAAACTAAGGCATTTGTGGCAGTTACTACTCTTAATTTCTTTGTCTACCATGTGGTTCCAGAAAGTCCTTATTTACATCTCTATGATACAGGGAACTGTATATGCCTAGGTAAAAGTATGTGGTTACTGGTACCCCTTGTGGTTAAAGTGGCCTGTGACTAAGTTCTAATATCTAAGTAAATGGTTTTGTGGCCAGGAAAGTAAACTAATGGAGAGATAGGGAGCTGGAGAGATGGCTCAATGGTAAGAGGGGCTGCCTCTCTTATAGAGTTGGATTCCCAGCAACAATATCAGAAGCCTCACAGCAAACTGGAACTCTAGCTTCAGGAAATCTAATGTCTTTTTCTGCATCTGTGGACAACACACATACACACACACATCAAATCTGTAAAAGCTTCAATGTGCAAATGGAGAGTAAGCTGGAATGAAAACTACATACAGAAGGTCACAAGTCTGGGAGTAAGAAGAGGACATTGAAATTCTGACCTTTCCTAGAGGTACTTTGTTCTTCAACAACCTGCCTCTGCTTCTATCACTAACCATGGGTCCTGTTAACTTCTAGTAGCTGGACAGAAGAACCTGAAAATCCAGCTGAGACTCTGCTATAAGTCTACAGTGCCTACAAGCAATCTCTAAATGAAATACAGCATTATAGTCTTTGAGTCACTCTAAATTCTGATCTCTGTTGGCAGCATTCAACTGCACATCTTGATTCAGCATCTTGGTTGGAGAGAAAGATAAATAAATACTAAGGTAAAGCACACACCTACAACAAGTTTACACATCTCTATCTACTCAACCCTACCATACCCTTCCTCTCTCTATGTTTTTTTTTCTATTTCCCGTGATAGAAATTGAAAAGGTAAGTACATGGATCCTCACTGACTTTGGAAGAAGCTTTTATAGTGTTGAAGTCTGTACAGCTAGTGTTGACTGTAAATTTTACAGGATCTACGGTCACCTGGAAGACAGGCCTCTGAACATGCTTGTAAGGGATTATCTTTACTAGGCTGATAGACACAGGAACACCCATCTTAACTGTGGATAGAACCATTCCCTCTACAGGAATCTTGGGCTATAGAAAATAGGAACTGAGCTAAGCATGCATTCATCCATCACTCTCTGCCTTTCTGTTGTGAATATGATGTAATCAGTAGCTTCAAGCTCATACTACTTTGATATGTCCTCCAATGATGAGCCATATACCCTTGAGCTGTTTGACAGAATAAACCCCTTTTCCATTAAACTGCTTTTATCAAAGTATTTTATCACAGCAACCAAGGGGAAACTAAGTTAGCAGGCAAACATAAACACCAACTTACCCAGAAAGAAAACAATGAAAGATGGGTTCTTCTTCTATTATTGGTTATGTTAACAGTTCTCTACCTGGTCAGAAGTTAGTTAGCTTATACATGTTCTATGTCTTTGCTTTGACCACCTCTTTGAGATGTCACTGTTCATTGATAAAAACAGAAGCAATATTCCTTTGTCTTACTATACATATTTCTAGTTAATGGGTGAAAATCCACCATCATCACATCTCTATGGTCTCTCTAGCTCATAAGGGAAGTCAACACAATTACACACCACATACCTTCTGCTCGACAGTGATCCTTCCATGCTTTCAAGCACACATTTAACCCTACTTTTTCAGCCCGAAATTTTACTGCGTTACTTTTACATGATTTCAAGAACTCTTCCAGCTTCTTCATTCCAGAGTTTAAATTCCTTTTCATCTCTTCCTCAATAGAAAATGACAAGGAATTCCATCTTTGTTCTTCTTTTTGTTCTTCCTTGGCAATTAACCTCTTCTTATTCTCTCTAGCAATTATGTCAGCCTTGGTCTCCTGCCCAAATGGAAAAAAAACACATCTTGTGACAAGATAGAACTATTCCACACTGATATTTCATGAATGAAATATTTCAAGTACGCACTAATTTTGACCATCATTCCATACTTAAAGTCATAAAAATATGTTTTAATTAAGACTCTGTTAATTGAAAACATAATAAGTCAACTTAATGACTATAAAGAATTACTGTAGATGATTTTCTAAATGTCTAGGTAGTGTTAAATACAAAAAAGTGAATATAAAAAAATCAAAGAGGCTTGAAAATATTCTTTCAAGTCTTCATGCAGTGATAACTGCTATTCTCTCTGAGACTTTCCGGGTCTTTCTACTGCCTTCTACTCCCTATGTGATCATAGTATTTGTACCATGATTCCTCTCCTATTCTCATGCCTATGTCACATATCATTCCTCTGCCAAGCATCTATCAAACTACTCAAGGTTTACTATATCTGCTCCTACATGCATCATTGTTCCTCTCTAGACTGAGATTCTTGAGATAAAATTACAGCAAAGTTACCTGGATTGCCTAAGCCAAAGACATTTAGTCCGTAATATTTAATGAATAAATAAGAGAAAAGAGCTGAGGACAGGGAGTATATAGGAAATATATATACATATATAATTTATGTGTATATATAAATATATATCATATATCTATAGTTTATATATATATATATGTATAATCTGCCTTACTTAAAAATGTTTTCAACTGATTTAAATACAATATGGACCTATTTTTTTTTACTGTCTTTTTACCAATCTCATTTATTTCACTTTACATGAACAGGGCCAGTGCCATGGTTCAGCAAGTAAAGTGCTTGCCTTGCAAGCCTGATGCTCAAGTTCAAATCCCAGAATCCATGTAAATATGCAAAGAGATGACTCTACAAAACTTTCTTCTGACCTTCGTATACATGCCTTGGCACCCCCACATATACTCAGAAACACGCACAAATAATAAAAATATTTTTAAGGACAAATTAGAGAATTATGTTAGCAAAAGTATCCTGACAGAAACTTTCATTATTCAGTTTAGTCATGAAATTAACATTTAAACATTTATCTATAATAAAATCACATTTAGATGTCACATTCTCAGTCTACTTCATTCCAATCAATAATATTTGCAGTTTCCCATCATTTGCAAGTAAGTGTTCCCTGTTGGTTTATTTGCCATAGCTTTTCTACATAAGACAATGAGGAGCCTCAGACTTTTGTCAAGTACAATTGTTGGTATAATGTTCTTTTGGAATGTATACACCTTACCCTTGTTTCATTCAAATGCTGATTTCTCTCCCCACTCTCTGGTTTCAATCTGGATGTTGCATTGTGATATTCTAAGTATCACCTGTCTCAAGTTTGTGTAAACATGCCAAAATAAAACAACCAGCCACAATGTTGAGCAATGGAGAGGAATGAGTAAGAGAGAGAGGGGAGGAGCCAGAGGACAGGAAGGAGTGGGAGGCAGAGGAAAAGGAAGAGTAGCAGAGGCTGGGAGAGAGAGGCTGGAGGAGAGGTCCTAGAATGACTGGAGAATGAACCGGACCTAAGATTTCACAAAAAGCAAGTATAATGAGTGAATCTAAATGTTAGGAAACTGTGCAGGCTTGGAGGTTTAGGATAGAGTAACTATTGCCCAGCATTGTGTTCTAGGTTAAGTAAATAAATCATGGTCTCTGTGTGGTGATTTAGTTTTATAGCTATTTAGAATTAATAGCAGCGTTACCAGAAGATACAACAATAGTAAATATTAAGCGATAATACAACATACAATGCTCCCTTTATCTCAAATGTGAAGACTCATTGGTCATAGAATGCATTTATAAAGTACATATGATGTTGAATTTCTTTGATGACTCATTTAATATTTAAGACTGGGAGTAGAGAAGCCTATACTTCTTTTCAGTCTACTTGTGCTGTATGATGAGCATATTTGGAAGTTTGTCATTTTGCAACAGAGAGGAACACAGGCAGAGAGAGGAAAAGAGAAGGATGACAAGAAGGGGAAAGAGGAGGGAGATGAAGAAGAGAAGGAGGAAGGGGAGAAGGAAAGAAAGAGGAAGAGGAGGGGAAGAGGGGAAGAAAGAGGAGGGAAAGAGGTGCAAAGAGGAGGAAGAAGAGGAAGAGGGGGAGAAAGAAGAATAAAGAACAGCAAAAGAAAGAGACGACTCTTCCTTTCCTCCTCCTTCTCATCCTTCTCTTCTTCTTGAAGTTCCTAAATAAGCAGTCAAAGTTTTCACTAATTTGAGTATAAAATTGAGAAGGCCCTGACCATGAGAAAGCAGCAGTGATGGCATGCATGGGCTTCTTAGGCTTGCTTCTGATAAGCCAGGCCAACCCTGAGCCAGTCGCCATTCCTCAGTGGACCTGCGCAGCAGTTCAACAAGAGAGGCCTTCCACTGGAATAAACACCAGGTGCTACAATGTTGTGTGTTATTCTAACTATTGTATGGGAGAGCTGTTGTTAATCACCAACTGGTAGCTATCCTTGAGAGCTGTGAAACTTGAACTCCCTGCTTGTTAATTAGTTGCATACCTGGCAAAGAAATAGCAATTCTTTGGTTTGGTTTGGTTTGGTTTGGTTTTGCAATCTTGATAAAATTCTCCCAACCATAAGCATCCAGAAATGAAAGTTTGAAAATCTTTTTGTGTTCTTGGTGTGGGATTTTCACAAGCTTCACTTCTGATGACTTTGCCACTCTAACTCCCTTTGACAAGGTCGACTGTCACAATTCCTCTGACAGATGGGTGTGCTAAGATGTTGCTGTCTACAAGATACTAAAAAGCAACTGATGTTAAGAAAGTTCCCATGAAATAAATGCCTTCTAATCCTTAGGGTTGGAGCTTTTTATATGCTAATGAGTAGCCAAATTTTTAAGGTGCGAACTTCACCTGAACTCATCAAATTTCTAAGTCCAGTTTAAAAAAATAATCTATTCTTGTACAGTACTATTATAAATACTAACATATAATTTTCATAACATGATGTTAGTAAACAAATTGAGCTTTTATCCAGTGTTTGTTATCCTTAATTACAGCCTTTGGATAAAAATGGAAAGAAAAAGATAATAATAGTAAGATAAGTGGTGAAATTAAAGGGATGTGTTCTGTGTAGGAAAAGAAAATGATTGGCTTTAACTTGCACTTGAAGAAGAGGGTGAATTAATTAATTATTTAAATACTTTGGGGAAAGTGCAGAAAAATCTATATAAGCCAAACAAAGACACCCAGTGTCTCATGTTTCTTTTTGCTGCATTAATGAAAAAATTTGTATTGTTATTAGATAATAAACTATATTTTAATATTATTGCAAAATTTTAAATCAAGCCTTTGGTCACTTAATGCTTTATTTACTTCTCTAAATAAGGATACATTATTACATAGAGAGGATCAATATGCAATAATTTATATGTATGTTAGACTTTCTTAGCAGGCATTATAATAAATATTATTATTCTTTGTTACTTTTCTGTCCTTCAATAAAACACCATAACCAAGACAACTTATAGAAAAAAAGGCATTCTTTAAGTTTATGATTTCAGAGGAATAAGAATCCATAACGACAGTACAGAAGCATGGCATCTGCAGTTTACATCTTAAACTGCAAGCAGGAAGTTGACAGCAAACTCAAAACAGCAAGTCTTTAAATGGTCAAAGCCTGCCTCCAATGACACACTTCCTCCATCACAGCCAACCTGCTGATCTTCTCCAAACAGTACTGCCAACTGGAAGCCACACATTCAAATACCTGAGCCTATGGGAGCCATCACGTTCAACGCTATACACCACAGGAAGCAAGAAAGGATGATGTCTATGGGCAGAAGCCATCAATGGGATGAGCAAGTTTCAACTGAATAAAAAATAGCAGCATAGCTTTTTATAATAATAGAATTTACAGAAACTTACATGTGTCTTTGAGCTCCTGGACTTAAAACAATCCTTCTTTGGCTTAGCGCCTTGAGTTGTGATGAGCTTTGAAGAGACTGAATCTAATGAGTTCCCATAAAATCGTTGAAAACCATGGTACTTCTGAATACCTCTAAGATAACGGGGGTCTCTTGAATGTTCTGCAAAAATAATTTTTAAAAACCTAAAATGAAAAATTGCTATGGTTTCTTAGTAGCATCTCTCTAACTCTTCACACCATTCTCTACACAGGCAGTATTCTTTCTAGAATAGAACAGCAAAGTTATCTAATCAGTTTGGACAGAGAATGTATCTTAAATTAGTCTATCACATCCATAGAATAACTTCTAACATATCTACAAATGTTGCAATATTTTAGACATTTTTTTGCCTATGAAATTAAACCTATATATCATGCATAGAAGTCAAGTGTTCCATCACTGGGCAACAACTCTCAGCTGCTCCAAACCTTTCAAAACAATTTGTCATGGCCTACTTCCAAAAGAAATACCAAGAATGTTATTTAATTTTATTGATTAAATGTGTTCTTTAACAATTCGTACATGTATGTAATGTACTCTAATTATTTACCCCCATTATCTTTTATATCCTTTTTACTCTGCCATCTCCCTCACCTCCCTAAAAGTCTCTTTTCCAAACTCATATCTTTTTGACCAATTAATTTTATTCATGGTTATTGGTTTGTTCACAGGTTTGTTTGAAACAACTATCGATGCTTTGCAACTGAAGATAATGGCTATCACCCTCCAGAATCCATCAGTATCCAATAGTTCAGTGGTGATAAGTAGGGCTCCATGAGGTGGCTGGTGTTTTGTTTTCGTTAGTTTGCTCTTTTTAAGACAAACTCTAAAAAGTGCCTGTTCTGTGCCCTGTGAATGAGCTTAGTAAGGCAGAATCAAAGGAAAACCACTGAACCTATTGTAGTTGCTTGAATTACTGGGTAGGAAAATATAAAGTCCTTATTCTGGGCAAGTGCCACAGAGCAGAGAGTTTAGTCTCCATATATTAGACTTCAAAGAACAGCAGGATTCCTTAAACTGAAAAATCATCTTCCCCTAAGAATCAAGCTCATGAGACAAGGATCACATATGCATTCCTCTGCTTAAGACACCTACAAGTACCATATGAATAACCACCAGGAAACAAACTGAAAATTCTCTGTTAGCACCCACCCTATTGCACATCTGAATGCCTTACTGATTGTGCTTCCTCAAAACTTTTATTTTTGGATATAATGTGTTTTTCACTTTGAAATAGAGGGCAGAATAAAGTAGATTTAAATTATTTCAGCTGACTTGGCAAGCTCACCATTAAAATTGGCCTTTGTCCTGTCAAAGTCGTCACTGAGGAGTCGGTGGGAGTGCCAATGCACAAGCTCATCAAATGCCTTATGCTTCACCAGGGAAGTGACCGTGGGATCGTCACTGTGAGGCAAAAACAAATACAAGCATGTTTCAAATATCATGCCTCCAAATCCAAGACATTTTAAACCTTTGAAAACCCTAGATCCTTTTCCTGGGACACAACATGTGTGGTAGAATCCAAAAAGCTTTTTATTAGAAGTTTCAGAAACAAGGATCACATCATGTCTCCAACATACACAAACATTCCTTGTTTCATTAATTTAAAATTACTGGTGGGGTGCTTTGTTCTCCAGTTAAAATCATCCAGACGACATAAAGACTTTATGTTGCAAATATATATAGCACATAATGCACTGTTTTAAGTGTACCATGTTTCTAGAGTCCGTTCAGAAAAGGTTTTCTCAAAGAACCTTTAATAAATAACTTATACATTCCAAACAAGTCTTTACTAAAACATATTTAGACCTTACCTCTTTAGGAAAGGCAAATCTTTCAAAATGTCTCCGGTAAATTCATCAACCAAAGTACATGACAGTGGAATAAAACCCAAATTTTGTATCATCTCCTGAGAACTTTCTGTAAATTAAAAATAAAAGATCAATTAAAATGTAAAATTTTTAGACAGGAAGACAAAACATTGTTTTCCAAAATTTCACATATAAAATATTTTATATTTACTTGTTTTGTATTATAATTTCAATCCTGCTCATAAAGCTATTTTATACATTGAGTCCTTGGAACATAGCAGAAAATAAATAAATAAATAAATAAATAAATAAATAAATAAATAAATAAATAAGTAAATCTAAGCAAATAAGTAGGCAGATTAAACAAAAACGTGCCTAGATAGATGAACTGATAGCTGTGTGGCTAGATACAAGATGATGGGTGATGATGGCCAATTATTGATAGATGACAGAGAGATAAATAGTAGATGACAGGTCATTTCTGTGGTGCTTATTTTCAAATGTCTAATCTTTTTTGTTGTCTATTAAGAGATAAAGAATCTAAAGACAGTACTTTAAGAAATCACATACACAATGTCAAAAAATGAAATTAAAAATAAAGAAAAACAAAGGTGATGAGATTGATATTATTGCAATTCTCCCTTTGAGCTTCCTTTTCATTTTTAAGGAAGCATAAGCAAAAACAGGTGGAGAGATGACAAAAAAGATAAATCAGATAGACAGATAGATGACAAAAGAAGTAGATAGATAATAGATAGACAGACAGACAGATTGGTTGATTGATAACAGCACTGAGAACAGCACTCAGCAAAGTCATAATCGTGACTGAGAAATAAATACCCCAGCTTTCTTGATCCTCACAGAAGATGCTTCCAAGTTAGAGTGTACTACACCACAAGATTCCCAATGCAATTCACCTCCTGTCTCCCAAAGTAGAGACCTGCTCATTGACAAGATCTGCAGAGTGCTCTTCATCTCCTGCCATTAATCTGTTTCTGACCACTTCCTGACTAGCCCAATAAATCAATGTTGTTTGTCTAGTGGAATTCATTGTCACAATAGACAAGAACAC
>CM053764.1:70952116-70995946 GCA_028658305.1 Pachyuromys duprasi
GTCCTGGAGAGACCTGATAAGCTAGAGTTGGATGGAAGGGGAGGAGGTCCTCCCCTATCAGTGGACTTTGAAAGGGGCAGGGAGGAGATGAGGGAAGGAAGGGTGGGGGGGGGCGGGGATAGGGAAGGGATGTGGGAGGATGCTATGGCTGGGATACAAAGTACATAACCTGTGATTAATACAAAATAAAAATGTTAAAATTAAAAAAAAACAAAAGTGAAAATTATATTATTTATGTGATTATACAATAACCTGTGGAGAAGAAATAAAGGAGAATTCTAATTTGAATTCTTTGGTGTGTTTATCATTTTAATTTTTCCCCTACCCTATATTTCCCCACATAGCTATTTCTTAACATCATTTCTGCCCTCCATTTCTCTGATACTAAGGATGCAATAAGATTAGATAGATATGCTTTGCTCTTGTGAGAATTTACTTGCCAGAAAATTCTCTGTCCAAACAAAACAAAAAAAACCCAAACATTTTTTCCCCACTAACAGCAAAGTCTGGCCATGTCTCTCCTCCATCCCAGTTGAGAACTTCCTGTGAGTGTGGAATGAGTTACTGTTCTCTCTCTTATCTCTCCCTTTTCATCCTGTTTTTTGATTGGATCCCTGAGCTTCTCAAAGGCATATAGCCCAGTAGCTGGTCTTCTTCACATGTTATCTTCACGATTCTGTTCATTCATTAGCCATTCTATATCTATATAACCCCTTCTCTGCCTGCTGCTTCAGTGGTTCTTCACTGGAAAGAAGCAACTTTCCACTTCTGAGTTTGGTATTCACAGTTTGGCGTAATACAGGCTCTCTGTTCCTTCCAAATGTTGAATGTTGGGCAGGAATGCTTCCTTCTAGAAGACAAACTCTACATTTGCAGATTACATGACCTTTGCTGACCCTGCTGAAGTTCTTCTATGATTTCCCCATGAAGCTTGTCTTCTTGACAGATAATGTATTACTTATGACATATAGTTAACATGATACGGCTGACATAATGTTTCATTTACATGTTTTCTTTTCTTTAACATTTTAAATTAATAAATAGCTTGGTACTTTTTGATCCCTGGATTGCTGCACACCTGAATATTTCTTCTTTTTAATTAAAATTTTATTTTTTTAATATTTGTTACAGTTTATTAACTTTGTATCCCAGCTGTAGCCCCCTCCCTCATCTCCTCCCTGCCCCTTTCCAAGTCCACTGATAGAGGAGGACCTCCTTCTCTTCCATCTGACCCTAGCTTATCAGGTTTCTTCAGGACTGGCTGCAAAGTTCTCCTCTGTGGCCTAGCAGGGCTGCTCCTCCCTTGGGGGTGGGGGGGGGAGTCAAAGAGCCAGCCATTGAGTTCATGTCAGAAATAGTTCCTGTTCCCTTTACTAGGGAACCCACTTGGATACTGAGCTACCATGGGCTACGTCTGTCCTTGAATATTTCTTAATGAGTATATGTGAAATGAAAACATGTCAAGCATTTATCTAAATCATGGACACTTATTAATCATTTGTATTTTTCTCCTTTTAATTTTTCGACATAAAATTTAATTGACTAGCTGCATTATTATATTCAAATAGTGCACTTCTATCATACTCATGTCCCAGAATTTGCAGGTCCTGCCCCCATCCTGCTCGCCACTCAGTCCTCTTGTCTTTTTTCAAAAAAAAAGAAGAAGAAAAGAAAAAAAAAACAAATCTAATTTGTGCTGCCAATATGCTCACAAGAGCAAGGCCAAATGCCAAGTGGCCAGCATCTTAAAGAAAGCTGAGCCCCACCCCACCTTCACCAGAAGCCATCAACTGTGAAGAGCTATACTTCAGCAGCCTTATCACACGTGTTTAAAGGTTTCTCTTCAGTTGCTTCCTGTCTAGACTGTTTCCTTTATGGGGGGTCAGGTGAGGGTGGGGGTGGGGGACAGAGAAGCCTTCTGTGCCTCTCATTCTCAACTGTGAGTAGCAGTCATGGATACCACTGAAAAAGAAACTTTTTTCCCTTTACAGTCAGTGGCAGCATGGGTCATGGACTTCCACATGCTTTTGGGCAACAGCAGGGATCCAGTAGCCCTACAGACCATGGACATCAACATAGTCCTCAGCTGCAGCACAGATCACGGACAGCATCATGGCCCGTGGAATTCAGCATGGCTTCGTGTGGCAGCATAGACTGTGGACCGTAATCATTACAACAGCTGTATAAGAGATACTATGATTATTCCCAATATATGAATGAGGAGAGAGATAACAGAGTTATATGTTAACTCTCCAAAGGAGTCCTTAGTCATTGTTAGGCCAAGATACAAATTCACATGGCCTGATACCACAGCTTAATGCTCTTTGTTTAATATTATTATTAATTTTTATAGTGTAAAAATGATGGGTTTAACGTGGCACTTTAGCTAGGTCTTGTTCACCCTACTGCCCTTTGTTCCTCCTTTCTCGTTCTTGTGGGTTTCTTCCCTCTCCTAGTCTGCATGAGAGAAAACTTGCAATAAATAGTTGCCTTTCTTCCTCCTGTTGCCACCTACCTGTTGGCCCTTTCTTTAGACCTCTTTGTCTCACCTCATGTCTTCTTTAATCTCATATATGCATGCAAATCTAGATTCTCCACATAAGAGAAAGCAGTCTGCAAGTAAAGTCTGATGCTTTTAACCAGCGTTATTACTGAACTGCTTGTGGACAGAATGAACGGGTGAAGGGCTGAATGCATGGCTGCTGGACAGAGTGGGTGGGAGAAAAGGACTGAGTGGCGATGGCACCACAGACTCGGAACTGTGATGATGTGTAGAACTCATACAGAAGTGAGTCTTCTGGAAGTGTTTAAAAACTACTTTATCAAGGACCTTTTTCTTTGCTTCTTAACAACTCATCTATGCCACATGAAATAAAACACATTATTTCAGCCTCTCTCCATTCCCAGCTCCATGCCTAAAACATAGATAGACACAGGAAAACACCTCTTTATTTTTACTCCTTTCAATGATATTCTGACACATTCAGCACAGGATTTCCATAAGGTGGTATGTAAACTTTATGTGGTTTAGTCTACTTAAGTTGGCTGATGGTGAGTTCTCGCCAAGCAGTGAGAGTACAGTAGCTTGATGAGATCATCATTTTGGGTCATGTGATTTTTCAAGTCCCAGTAGCTATTAATGGAGTAAGTGGGAAGCAGCAAAGTCAGTGCAGTGAGTTCTGACCTGGAATGACATCCACAGTTTCATAGCTGTGAGTCTAGTTAAGCTTCTGCTCTTGTGCGCCTGGGGTTAGACACAAGGGCACGGTTTTCCGAAATACCTGAACAACTGGCTACATTTACGAAATGTGTCACTCAAATAAGCAAATTGATCCTGCCCTGGTAGAGACATAATTAGATTACATTAAAATGGTTTAAATATTTTTTTCATGTAGTAAATTTTGTTCATATTTTCTCTTCCCACAACTCCTTCCAGATCTTTCTGCCCACTTTCCTACTCACACAACTTCACTCACATCCCCCGGCCCCTCGCAGATGGGAATATAGAAAAGACAAGCTATAAGTATGCACCCTTTTCTGGAAAAAAAAACACAGAACAATATTATACCTAAATTGAGTGTCACTCAATGCTGTATCTATGTTATAGCTTAAAGATGGAAAAAAGTTTTAAAGACCACTAAGAAACCGAAATAAATGCAAATGTTTACTTAACTAAGTTTGCCATTAGGGGCTTAAACTATTCCATAAATCATTTTCAGAAAGGAATAAAGACTTGGATTTCAAAAAGATATTGGAGGTATGTCCTTATTGGAGTAGGTGTGTCCTTGTGGGAGAAAATGTGTCACAAGGGGCCAGCTTTGAGGCTACAGAACCTCAGACTCTTAAGCCAACCCTGGTGTCACTCTCTCTTGCAGCCTGCTCTGCAGAGTGAATTCCAGGATAGTCAAGCTTAGCGAAGGAGACCACTGGAAACATAAAGATGGTAAAAACCTATTTGAATAAGGGGCCTATGTTCCAGCCTCAGCAAGTAGCAGAACTTGGCATCTTTGGCCACATGCTTCTGGCTTTAGAGTCAAGAACACAAGAAAGGAGTTATAGAATTTCCCACTACAGCTAAAGAAAGCTACTGAAGCCGGGGGTGGGGGTCATCCCTCCATAGAGGCTTAGAGAGGCCATTGTGTGAACCTGTGTAAAGTCAAGATATTTATGGAGACCCCAAGATGCTGGAGATGCCAGAGCCATGGGATACCTGCTGAGGAAAGATTCTAACAGGGAGTGGAAACAGCCCAAGAGAAAGAGTGTGTTGCAGTCAACAAAGCTGAAAGGAGTTGGAGATCTGAAGAGAGCTTTGACATCAGACATGGGGATGCAGCATTTGGAGTTTATCCAGCTGGTGTTTTGTTCCTGCTTTCATCTAGTGTTTCCTTACTGTATTCTATTTTCACCCCTTTGGGATGGTAGTTTATATCCTGTACCACTGTATGGTAGAAATATGTAATCTACTTTTTAATTATGATTTTATAGGAGATTGAAGTTAAGAGATTACCATGAGCCTCAGAAGAGACTTTGAACTTTGTACCTTTAAACATTGTTGAAATTGTAATGACTATAGGGACTGTTGAAGTTGGGCTGAATGCATTTTTATTATGATATGATTACAAGCCTATGGGCTCCAGGGAATGAAAAATTACCCCCATAGATTCATAGAGAGTGAAAAAGCACATGTGTGCTTTGTTGAAATAGGTGTGGCTTTTTAAAGGAAGTGTGTCACATGCTGAGCATTGAGGAGTGTATAGAAGCTTAAGCTAGGCACAGTATCACTCTCCCTTCTTGCAGCCCGCTGATCTAGATATAGAACTCTCAGCTCCTTCTCCAGCACCATGCTTCCAGCTGTGAAGATATGGACTAGTCCTCTAAACCTGCAAGCCAGACCCAATTAAATATTTTCCTTGAGAATGGTCATGGTGTATCTTCAGAGCAATAGAAACCCTAACCAAGTAAGACATTGACTCCGCCTTGGTTCCTGTTCTTGGTATTTCTTATCTGTGATTTTGTGTTTCATTTTCTATCCTGGGTTCATCTTCTTCAGTGTGGTCATTATAATAGCTGCTATGATCTTTCTAACAGGTATATTCTGTTAAATTTCCACATCCATAAAACTCCTCCGTCTTAATTACCTAGTCGAGGTAATGCAGTCCCTGATCCCTCCAGGGCATTAGTGCCATTCCTTGCTGCCCTCTCTGATAAGACTCCACCTTTTAAAGTTTTTCACCTTTCACCTTTTTCACCTTTTTGAGTTTACTGACTGAACACTTCATTTACCTCTAGTGCTGTACTTTCTATTGGCATGTACAGCAGATGCTCATTATTTGTCAATTCAAAAATCTGTGTCCACTCTGAGGTTTGTAATGATTTCCCCCAGGTAGCTTGTTGCTTGTTTCTTTCATCCTCACTCCACTTAGCACCATCAGAACATTGGCCTCCTTTATAATACTGGCTTGTAGCTGTGCAGAGTTTGCCTTTTACTGAGAGGTCTTCCACAATAACTAAGCACATTTTTTCTTGTATTCTCAGTGCTAGCATATTTTCTGACAGGTGTTAGTTCTTCACAAATATTCATAGAAAGAATAATTGAGCCTCACCTGCAACCAACATATTTTATAGTGTTCTTAGGCAATTTGGAATCAAGATTTCCTGGTGTGCACAATACTATGTGCACAGTTAAGCTTAAGGCATCAATTACACCACAACTCTTTGAAAAGCACATGTCACCTCTTCCATGAAGATGGGTTATGTAGATAGACTACATGTGCTGTCTTATAAGCCAGGGAAGGATCTGCTGTGGTCTTGCTAATACAGATATCACAGATGTCATCTCTCTATCAATTATTCCCAGTCTTGTTTGTAAGTATCATGGTGGTGGGGTATGTGTGGCCTGCTCCTATAGATAACCAGAGGTCACCCACACTATTAACCACCCCCGGTCTTGTTTGTAAGTGTGGGGGTAGCTCCTAGATGTTGGTGTGTTTTTCTTTTATCTATTTTATTGGGTTCTTATACCTCTACCTCTGTTCTGCCTCTTATCCCACCCTAATCCCTTTCAAAACCTCAGTACTAGGTAGGAGAGAAAGAAGTTTCCAGGAGAAAGGGATTGTAGACCTCTGTAGGCTGCTTTCTGTTGATAAGGAACACAGAATTCCTTGAGGCAAGTCCAGTCTTTGTCAAAATCTCCAGCAGTTCAGCAAGCCAGCAAGCCAGCAATAGCGAACACAATAGCAGGATGGATCAGCAGCAGAAGGGGAACAGCAGCCTCCACAGGCCATCTCAGGGGACCGGCTCTCCCACCTATACCTTCTGTAGAGTCCCCAGAATTAAACTATCTGCAGCTGGCGAAAATCACGCCTCTGCCAGAGCGTGAGGCACATTATAGTTAGCTGCTGTGGACAATCTGAAGCAGCCCCATATGCCATACCTGGGATTAAAACGAAAATATATTTACATAAGATGACTAGGCTTTTAAGGAAACCAAAACTTTCCCTATACCTAGCCATGCAGACAGTGCAGAGGTCACTAGGCTATTGACCACATCCCTTCCCAGCACTCTAGGGGAAACTAGGTTAGACATCTGTTGGTCTAATGTTCTTGTGGAATGTATACAGTTTACCCTGTTCACTCAAATGCTGATTTCTCTACCCCAGTATCTGGTTTCAATCTGGACATTGCAATGTGATGCTTATTCTAAGCATCACCTGTCTCAAGTTTGTGTAAACATGCCATCATTTGTTCTCTGTATTTTCAGTAAAATAACCAGCCAGTGCTGAGCGATGGAGAGAAGAGGGTGGGACATGCTATTCTGGTGGGGAGGAGAAGGAAGCGAGTAGGAGCTCAGAGATTGGCAGAGAGGACTTGGAACCATAAGGAGAGATGAACAGGACCTAAGATATGACTAAAAGCAAGTATAATGTATAAAATATGAATGGGAGGAAACCATGTGAGCTTGGAGGTTTAGGATGGAGTAATCATTGCCCAGCATTGTGCTCTAGGTAAACAAAATACATCCTAGTCTCTGTGTGTGGATTTGGGTATACAGCTGGTTAACCGCTGTTTAACTAAAAGGTAAATCAATAGCAAATATTAAACTTTAACTTTCAACAGCATATATCTCTTTTTAGAGACAGCTTGTATGTTTAACATTCCTGGCTTTCCTAATGCTTATCTGTGAGCACAAAGAATTTAATGCCCTCTACAGTTATTGTGCTTAAAAGCCCATCCTGAGAAAGGCTCAGGACTACACTGGGGTCCTAAACACACAGTAGTCAGTCACTGGGTGGTTAATAATGACTTTCTGTTGGTTTGGACCTGTGTCCAAGTGATCATCTCTGGAAGACACCCCACAACTCAGCGGCATTACCCAAATGCCCATGCTGGTATGGGTAAGAGCTAACCACATCAGTAATAATATAAAAAAATGCCACAGGCAGTCAATAGATCTGGAATGAAGAAATTTATTTTGGAGAAAGAAAGGGGAGAGGAGTTAGTGCCTGAGTGGCCATAGGGTAGAGAGCAAAAGAGAGAGAGTGAGAGAGAGAGAGGAGGAAGAAGGGGAAGTGCCCAAGGAGGGAGAAACAGAATCAGAGAGAGAGAGAGAGTTCAAGAGAGAAAAGGTGGCAGGTTGGTCCTTTTGTATCTGGTGCACAAATGAGCCAAGTCTGCCACACACCTGGTAGCAGCAGGTGATGTCATCATAGGTTGCTAAGCAACCTAGGAGTGGGCTAGTGCATGGATTTGTGAAATAGCAGTATGTATGTCTCTGGAGCTCCCCATGTGACTTCTTGTGGTCTCCACTCATGTTTCCTTCTCCCCTGCAGTGGTTTATTGCATACATAATCCAGTAGTAGCTTTGTGAATCTTTTAACTTCATGGGATTTCTGACCCTTCTCTTACTTTCCTGAGTCTTTTGATCTTCCCTCAACCCTCCAGGAGACAATCCTTCAATTCAGAGAAGGTAATTACACAACACAAGCATTATGTACCAACCTCCCAAAGACTGCCCACTCCTAACATCCTTATCTTCAGGTTAGTTTTTAAGCATATGAACATAATATTAAGACATTTAGCCTGGAACAATATTGGAATAGCTTTCTTGCCCCTTTTTTTATTCAGTTATTTCCTAAATTATCTTTTCTAGAAAGTCAAAGTTGCAGCAGTTTCCATAAAAAGGGCTAGATCTCTGTCCTAGTGAAAAGAAGGGATTAATAATTGCAGAGAGAACAGGGAGGGTTTTTCTCTTCCTGATGAAGGACCATGGCTGACAGAGCAAACAGTGGGCACACATGTGAAAAAACTGCCAGCACTGTGGACAACAGGGTATCAGGATTTCGTGAAAGCATCCACTTCTAGGGGGAGGAAAGGTAAGATGCACAGGCTGCAGCTTCTTGGCGTGGAACAGTATTTTCTTTCTTTCTGCTTTCCCTGTGGTTCTGGCTCTGAACTGAAGCCTTATGCATGCTAGGCAAGTCCTTTATATCTGAGCTATATTCCAAGACCTAAATATGAAGACTTATTGTTTCAAAATCTAATGTATTGAATATTTTTAAAAATCTTTATTTAGTGTGTTTGTGTGTAAACATTTGTGCATGCACACATGTTATGGCATTACATGCGGAGGTCACAGGAGAACTTGTGGGAGTAAGTTTTCTCCTACCACATGGGTTATGTGGATTGAATTAGGTGTCAATCTTGGTAACAAGCACCTTTGGTTATTGAGTCACCTTGCTGGCTATTGTATTTTTAAAAATAATTTATTTGAACACACCCAGTAAATG
The DNA here is from genome assembly GCA_028658305.1 of Pachyuromys duprasi. Lineage (NCBI taxonomy): Eukaryota > Metazoa > Chordata > Mammalia > Rodentia > Muridae > Pachyuromys > Pachyuromys duprasi. Next base: position 70,960,903 of record CM053764.1, read on the forward strand.
GCTAGAAAACCAGAAAGAAGATTATTATATGATGTTGAATTTATTAATTTCTCATTTTCTGAAGTTGCACTTGAGCTGATTTTGGTGTCAGGCAAGAAATCCATGTTTCTAGGGAATGTCAACAACTCATTTGTTGGCCAAATAAGTTTCTTCTCTTTATTTAATAATTGGAATAATTTGGTAAGTTTAGTATATTTTTAAGCGTGGATAATTCGCCCAAATCTTTCTTTAACTTCTTGGGATAGTTTTTAAAGTGCCTTTTTAATGCATTATTTGTTTAAATTTATTTTTTCCCCCAGACAATACATCCCTACTCCTCTTGGTTCCCTCCCTACCTTCCTTCTCTCTCAGATCCACGCTTCCTTAGTTTCCCTTCAGAAAAAAATAGGCCTCCAAGAGATAACAACCAAATATGGCATAAAAAGATACAGTAAAACCAGGTCCAAGCTTTCATATCAGGGCTGGGCAAGGCAAAGCGGTAGGAGGAAAAGCAGGCAAAAGAGTCAGACACCCCCGCTCCCACTGTCGGGAGCACTCCAAAAACGCCAGGCTAACAACCATAACATATATGTAGAGGACCTAGTGCAGACCTGCATGAGCTCAATGATTGAGGCTTCAGTTTCTGTGAGCCCTACGACCCCTGCTTAGTTGATTCTGTGCGCTATGTTCTCTTGGGTGTCCCTGACACCTCTGGCTCCTAGAACTCGTTCTCCCTCTCTTCTATGAGGTTTCCTGAGCTCCAAGAGGAGGGACCCGATGGAGATACCCAAGCTGAGCTCTCGCTCTGTCTGCCGTTTAGGTGTGGCACTCTGTGCCTGCTCCAGTCTGCTCCCATCAGCTGCGGGAGGAAGCCTCTCTGATCACGGCTGGGCGAGGCACCGATCTTGAAGTACAGAAGAACATCATTTAGGAAGCATTTTAATGAAATTGTTTTCTATCCTAACTGTTACCACCACTCTAGTTGAACCTGGGAGAGCGAAGCCTAAACGTGAGGTGGACTAAAGTCTCATGCAATAACCGACTTTCTTCAGGATCCCAGACAATAGAAATTCTAAGGGCTAGGCAAGGTTGTATGAGCGAGGTTCACTTGAGTTCAAGCTGTATCCAGTCAAGAGGGCTATGTCACAGGCGTTTAGGCTGAATACTGTCAGGAGGACAACTTGCTCTTAGAAACACCTTTGAATAACAAAAGTAAGATGATGGACTATCTAAGGCAAAAATCACTTCTATTTACACCTTGGAGGGGCAGGAAAGCACTTTCAAGAACAGAGGAACAGATGTTACAAGACTCTTGTCTTGTTTACTTGGTGTTTTCTCCCAGGCTCCCAGGAATCTCTGCACACAGCTCCGCACATGGTCAGTGTTCCGATAGTAGCAGATAAACTTATGGAGGTAGGTATTTAGTATACACTAAGAATCTACCCTCTGTCCTCCAACTCCCCAATCACATGGTGACCACATGGTGGTTTGTTTTGTTTACGTTTTTTGTTTTGTTTTGTTTTTTTTTTTTGAGATTTTTTCTGTACCTACTGCTCCACTGAAATTCTGTAAACCTGCTTTGCAACTACTTGTGATTTTACTCCGTAGAAGAGCCCTAAGAATGGACTCAGGACTGCTCTGTTTAACCTGATTTAGGAGGCAGTTACGAGTCAGTTTTCAGGTACACCCCAATAAAAATCAAGATTGCTCTGAATTTGGCCTAAAATTGTGGTATTGGTCACATTCTTGCCTGGTAAGTTTAACATGACCAATGTGTAGGTCCCTGGAACCTATGTAAAAGCCAGACAGGGTGGAACATCTCTCCTCAGCGCTTCCACAGCCAAACAGGAAGCAGACAGTGGAGAATTCATTGGATGTTAACAAGCTTATTTGTACTTACACAATGAATTCATTATTTGTAAAAATGCCAACATAATTTTTATGGCTGAAGTTTTAATGTTTAAAATTGAGTAGATATAAAAGAAAGGAATTTATTGGTTGGGATACTTTGATTTTTCTTTCTTTTTCTTTAATAGAGAAGAAGGATAAATCTACCCAGACAAATGACTACTTAGAAGGGGCTTTGACACTTATTCAACTTAAATCAAAACTGACAATTTCCTTTTCTTTTCCAGTTTGCTTTTCATCCTCCTCATGGATGGACTTGTTGATGGAACATCTAACTCTTGAGTACAGTGGCCACTGTCAGACAACTGCAGACAGCTGTGTGGGCATTTCAGCGGCTGCTCCCAGAGAAGTGGCCTGGAAAATATGTGCTGTCGTCACTCCCAAGGGAACCAGAAAGGAAGAGTGAGACAAAAGAGAAAATCAGCTGTTCGACCAAAAGAGGATTTAAACATTGACAAAATGGCAACCCTCAAGGACAGTTGCCGAGCCAGGCAGGCGGGGGTCTGCCCAGCCTGCTGCTTCTTTTGGCACGGAAATTTGATAACAACTATTTTGGGAAGGAATGTTCACAGAACCAGAGTATCTTCAGCTCTCAAGGTTTCCTCTGAATAACTGGTCAACAGGTGTCAAAAGAGCCTGTGGCAGAAATATTCCAGACCCGCTGTGCTAATTTTACACCTGCCTAGGTGGCATAGTTTGAATGTATTCTCTCTTAAACAAGGAAACATTTTATTTGTTTTTGCAGGAAAAAAAGAGACACAAATAAAGTGTGTTAACACAATAGCATTTCCATAGTTTCACATATGAGTACATTTTTCCAGACTTTTTTTTTCTGAATTTTAAGTTGAATATTGAAGTTGTAAGTATACTCTTCAAACCTATACAGATTTTGTTTAGAATGGGGTCTCTCTGGAAGAAAAAATGTTGGCATACCTTACTTTGAACCACATATGGAGCTATCTTGGCTTTCTAAAAACTTGTTACAGGTGTAGAATTCAACATTATTATTATTTTTTTATTTTAATAGCAGTATATGCAAAGAAGAACTCCTGAAATGACAGCTCAGAGTGGGGTGAAAAAAAAGCAAATGTGAAACAATACGGTAGGAGGTTATTAAACTCTTCAGTGGTTATAGACCTAATGAGTTCAGAGGATTCCATAGTTTAATTTGCTCTGAAACTTGAAGAGAATACTCGCTCCCCACAGTGGATTATCACCACTTTGATGCTGTGGACCATATTAAATCCTTATGCTAAATACTCAATATTCTTAAAATACTTGTTCTGTATAATCAGATCTCTTGCCAGATGCTGGCATCATGAAATGGAACTACAATGCCTTTGAAAACTATTGGAAACTTGCTATTATAGATTTGACTGACATATGCTGTTCATTGCTTCATTCAACAGTCTCCCTATTTGAGTTTGCCTTATTTGTAGAGTGAACCAAAGAAGCCCTGATTAAACATGTAAAGTGCAGACAGAGTCATGTATGAATGATTTTGTTCATATTGGTAGAGTCTTATCAAAGATCACTGTCTGAGACCCCTAAGAACCCGTGGTCAAGCACAGAGAGATGCCAAAGCCTTCCTCTGCTTTGAGTGCCAGTGTTGACAGTGTGTGGAAGTAGTAGTGTTTACAAACAGTTGACTAGTATGTGCAAAACTTACAACTGCAATTTCTTTCTTCAGGTTCTTTACAGCCTGAGGGTACTCACCTACAGAGAGCTCCTACCAATCTACCAAGACAAAGCAATGATAACGTACGAAGTGTGCCTAATAACGATGCTGAGTTCTGCATTACTGCATAGTTGGTCTCCTGTATCAGGCTGCACATAGCCCCCCTGACTGCAGCTTTCTGCACCTGTTTCTGTGTCTCTATTCTTTCTTCATTCCCTTGCCATCTCTAGTCAGGATTACAGAGCCAAGCAGGGTGTGATGTTCTCCTCCGAAGAGACAAAGCACCTTTAATATGGGCATTCAGCAAACTGTCATCACACACAGATGCTCGGCAAAATTACTGTACCCATCTTCTCTGTAAGCACACATGATATTGCACCAATGACTTCATTCTTTTTAAAAAATTAATGATTTTATTTATTCACTTTACATCCCGACCATAGCCCCCTCCATCATCTCCTCTGGGTTCCACCTTCCCTCCATCTTTTTCTCTCCCCCTTCCTCACTCCACTTTACTTCTCAGAAAAGGTAAGCCCTCTCCCCACCAACCCACCCCAGCACATCAAATCACATCAGGAATGAGTGCATCCTCTTCAACTGTGGCTTAGAGAGGCAGAACCAACAGGGGGAAGCGATCAAAACACAGGCAACAGAGTCCATGTCAGAGACAAGCCCTGTTCTTCTTCCTAGGGTACCTACATGAAGTCTGAGCCACCCATTGGTTACATCTGTGTAGGGGGCCTAGGTACAGTCCTTGCATGGTCCTTGGTTGGTGCTTCATTCTTGGCAGGCTCCACTGGGTCCTGGTTAGTTGGCTCTGTTGGTCTTCTTGTAGAGCTAATGACTTTCATCCTTTAAGGACAGTAATTGAAACACACATAAGGAATGCATAATTACCCACAAATATGCTTACAAGGGGCCATGTCTCATATATGTCTTAGTTCTGCTTTATATTGCTGTGATGAAAGAGCAGAACCAAAGAACTTTGGGAAGAAAGGGTTTATTTCACTTACTTTTTCTTATCATAGTTTAGCATCAAAGACAGTGAGAACAGGGACATGGAGGCAGGAATTGATGCAGAGGCCATGGAGGAGTGCCTCTTACTGGCTTGCTCTGCATGGCTTGCTCAGCCTGATTTCACATAGCACAATGGACCACCACTCCAAGGGTAGCATCACCACAATGGGCTGGACTCTTCCCTATCTATTCACTAACTAAGAACATGTCCTATAGGTAAGTCCTATTGGCTTGCCTAGAGCCAGATCTTATGGAGACATTTTCTCAGTTAAGTTTCCTCTTCTTGGGATGTTGTCAGTTGATGTAGAACTAGCCAACACAACACATAATACGTGAAAGGTCTTGCCAAATTGACCAAATTCCTAAAATTTATTTGCTGAAGTGAAGGCTGCTTCATCTCTGGCACTCTCAAGATCTAACCACTTTCTCTCTTGGGACCCACAGCATGAAAAGTCAAACACTGCTTAGTTGTTTGACACTTGGAGATATTATGTTCTGTATTTGCAAATCTTACCTAATTTTACTGATACTATCTGCAAATCATCTCACCTTAAATGGGGTCCCTGTCCAATCAAATGTTATGAAAACCATTCAAACTGAAATTAGTGAGTTGGTTTGATATTCTTATTCATAGTATCAAACTGTAGGTAAGTATAGAGGGAAAGCATAAGGCACAAATGGTTGAATATGTTAAGTAAAGGAAGGTTGAAATGTTAGCTTATATAGTCCACTCTGACAAGACAAACCCTCAAAAACTCTAAGAGGCTAAAGTACAGGTATAGAGTAAAGCAGAAATGGAATGCATGCTTATCAGATCTCTGAGGAACATGCAGGGTGTGGCACAGGGGCAGATGGTAGACGTGGGGAAAAACAAACAGAAACCCCAAGCACCATAACATAAAACAATATTCTCAGCTGAGAGATGTTTATATGCATTGGGGTATCCTATGGTTTAAGTACATCACCTAGAATTATGTGTTATAAACACTTTCATCAATGCAATCAAGTGGGAATGTGGGTCCTCACTGGGAGGCGTTTGTTGAGTTTATAAAGGCTTGACATTCACAGATGGATGAGGATGAGGATCCACCTCATCCTGATCAGGTTTTCAACCTGTGGGTCTTGACCCCTTTGTGGGTCAAAAAAACTCTGTCTCAGTGGGTGTATATACGATATCCTGCATATCAGATATTTACTTTATGATTCATAACAGTAGCAAAATTACAGTCATGAAGTAGAAACAAAAATAATTTTATGGTTGGGGTGGGGTCATCACAACATGAGGAGCTGTACTAAAGAGTAGCAGCATTAGGAAGGTTGAGAACCATTGTTACAGATAATAGCAAGTGATGGCACTCTGGATCTCCAAGCTTCTAAAACTATGATAAATACATTTTTTTCTTTTAAATCACCCAGGCTATGGCATGTTATTATAGTAACACACAGCAGACTAAGACTAGAAAATTGAGAAGGATGTATCACAGTTTATTAAGTCCTTACCTGAAAAATCAGAAGTCACTAAAAGTCAAAAATAAACAAATAAACAACCCTCCTAAACCCAACATAACAACAAAAACCAACCAACCAAACAAACAAACAAAAAACAGGGAACAGCACACTTTGCCCACCCCTAAAACATCCACATAGAAAACCCAAAATGGTAACAACGGCAAACAAATTTAATCAAAAATAAATAAAAGTAAAATAATTCGTCTATTAGCTGGAAAAATTTTGGTTCTAGAATGAGAAGCATTTGTCAGAGATCATGTAATTAAAAATTCTGTAAGCAGACTTTTGTATTAAGTTTTGAAACTTATTGTCTCTATATCACTTTAATCCTTATTTATAGCATCTCGAAAGCAACATGAAAGTGCCCACCTTGTAAAATTGTGGTAACAATATGATAATAAATACAAGAATATTCTTATATCATAGAGCTCACAGTAACCTAATGTATTGTTACAGTCTGTTAGTATGAAAGTATGCCAGGGTTTTCCTGCTACATTAGCTTGTAGTACTGTATTACATTTCATTTATTTGTTTGTTCATTTTTGGCCCCTGTAATCAATTGTTATACACTTAGTGACTCTGAACAAGACATTCATTCTTAGACAGTTCTGTAGGTCAATTTTACGGGGCTCAAATCAAGGTGCCATCAGGAGTGGTTTCTAAAAGATTGAGAAAGAAACATGTTTTCTGCAATACTAACCTGTTAGACAAGATCGGCAACAATGACATGACTTTTATGGAGGCAACCAAACACTTCTAGATTTTAAGATTCCAGGTCGATTCTACAAGAGGAATTCCTGCCTGTCACTATAAACTTAGTCCAAAGCCGATGACTGGGGAAGTTGTAGGCTCTACTTCTGTTGTTTTGCTATATGGGTATGATGTCAAATTTTCTCCTAAGTATTTATATCTGTATTCATAGTTTTAAGCGGCTTTCAGCTTTGGTCAGAGGAGCTTCTTTCTGCAGTGGGTGACGGTTAATGCAGAGACTAACTAGTGAATAAGTGACAGCCAAGTGCTCAGTGTGAAGTGAAAGAAATCTGTGTCATCCCCTCCAAGGCTCAAGGAATATTATGGGAAGTGTGGAAAGAATGTAAGAGCCCCGAGCGGGGAAGAGTGCTACGAAACACTGTGTTTTGGACATGATGTGGCTGTTCCACCTGTAAGCTTACAGCAGCAGTAACTGTCTGTGTAAGACAAGCTTTCCTAAAGCTAGGCACGGGCTACAAAGAAAGTGAGCTTTCAAACCCAATTTGCAGGAATCTACAGTTAGCAGTTTGTTTAGTGGTGCTTTTTGGCAAAAGAAGATCCCAAATGGATCAATCGAGGCTTCAATAATAATAACAAACTCATGCTTTCTCAAATTCCTTCCTACCCCAGCTTTGCTGTCTTTAGCACACTTGTGAGAGCAACAGGAACCACATCCTGTCTTCTGCTTCTATGGCCTCTCCAATGTTGCCTTGCCTAGATGGCCCCAGGTCTCCCCGTCACAATTCCCTTCTTACTTACCTCAGGAATCCCAAAGCCTCTAGTTTTCCTATTTTAAACTTCTGATTTTATAGAAGAATGCTATACTTCCCAAATCAGCCTCTTCAGCTGGTGATGAATGGGAATCGAAACTTAAGTCTTCTGGGAGCAGAAAGGAAACCGAAACTATTCTTCAGGCATAAAAGTCAGCCTGCAAGGCTTAGAAGCTTCCACTTTGAGGAGCTAGCTCCAGCTCGGGCGATTAGGGCGGGCGCTCTCTCCTTTCAGCGCACACACCAGCACTCCAGCATCTCCGCACACAGCAGGTCCGGGCTCCTGGTCTGGGCTTCCTGGTGAGACCAGGGGAATGCTCCTAGGTCTGCCTGGGGATCATAGGGCGTGTGTCAAAGTCAGTGGTGCCCCAAAGAGGGTTTGGAACTGAGGGGAGGGGACAGTATCCTACCCTAGAGGCTAGTGCTGGGCGGCTGACCCGGGGTAGGGGGTGCTGGGGGGGGGGTGGGGGAGGCGAGGAGCTCCTGTGAGCCAGGAAGGAAAAAGAAGACTTGACTCGGGCTCTTGGGAGCTCTTCCTGCAGAGGGATCTGGGAGAGGGATCTGGGACATCTGATGTCTGCACAGCCAATACAGGTCTGACACTGGCATCAGCAGCTTTTCCTAGGTGCAGAATCGGGCAGGGCCTTACTCCAGACTTGTGAACCTAGAAACTGAATATGAAGAAGAACCCGGTTGAGTTCTATGCTCCCTTAAGTTTCAGTAGCCAAGGCAATTTATTTTTTACTGCAGCAACCTATCTCCCCTCCACCCCCAATCCCTAGCGTGCTCTCTTTTTTTGAGGGAGTCTCCCTGTGCATCCAGGGGAGCCAGGCTGGCCCCGAACGTGGGAATAATCCTTCTGCCTTAGACTCTCTGTTTTGGTCATCTAAGATTTAATGTATTCATGTGTAAGAAACAGGTGTTGGTTTTCTGCTTCCGCATAACAAATTTGCACACACTCAAGGTGTCTGCCAGGGCTGAGCCAGGCCCCGAGTGCACATTCTGTTTTTCTGAGGTCAGCAAGAGGACTAGTATTCTCTGTTTTCTTGCAAGCTGATGGGTAAGGGCTACTCAGAGGCTAATACTTCGCAGGTGGCTGTACCTTCCAAGCAGATAGGAGACTCTATGTCTTATCTGTCATGATGGTAGTCTAGATACCAGAGAGACTGTCAGGTTAAATACGGCTAGTGTGACACGCGACAGAAGGTACACAGGGCAGTGTAGCAAAGTGGCAGAGGTATGGCGACCATATTAAAGTTTGACCCACTGTGGATGAGTCACCTCTTCCCCAGGCACTTAAGTCTTTCTATCAGCAGCTCTAACATTTTGTTCCAATAACTATGATTTCCTTTACTTCCCTACATGGCATCTCCCTCATTTTCTTCCTCTTAATTATTAAAGATCTTCAAGTATAATGCAAATATAATTCTGACAATACTGGGTTCAGATGATATTCCTTTTTAAATTTCTTCCATGGCATTATAATTTATAGGACCCGAGTCACATGTGTAGCGTCCTGAAGACATCTTCTTGCTGTGTCATAAATATGTGTACATTTCTATATGTAGCTTGTATTAGTTATTACTGCTAGAGTGTTGGTCAAGTTTGAGTTTGAGATTTTGGGGGAGAGGGTGGGTAGGATACATCAATCTGTGTGTAGACATTTGCCTCTACAGTTGTTTTCTGTCATTAAGATTTTTTGCCCTGGGAGTTATGAAGTGATAAGGTCCTAGTTCTTAAGTGGATATGAGGTAGATTGTTTCTAGAGAAAACACAGTCCCTCATAGTGTTTAACAATGTATCTGTGGAGTTCTTTCCAGAAAGGCAGCTTAACAACTTGGTTTCAGAAGTTGTTTCTGATACTTTATCTTTAGATAAATTGTCTATAGCAAAGTAAATGCATTGTCTTTACTTTGTGGATGAGTAGGCACTTAGCATCCTTTCCCCCTTTTCTTCTGGTTACCCTTTAACAACCTTCCCTATTTATATATATATATATATATATATATATATATATATATATATCTGTACTTATGTTAATGTATATATGTATATGCATGTATCAAGATTAATCATGTTTTGCAGGATTTTGTGACAATCCTTGTGATTTGTTTTCGTAGTGATTCAAAAATGATAACGCAGAAAATGGCTGTTAGGATTATTTTTAATTATGTTCATGTGTGGGGATGTGCATGTGAGTACAAATGTCCTAGGAGGCCAGAGGCACTGGAACCCCTGGAGCTGGAATTACAGGCCATCACGGGCTGCTGTGAGCCTCTGTACTTTCCAGGAACACAGCGTAGGTCCTCTACAACAGCAGTACACAGCTTCAATTACTGAGTCATCTTGTCATCTTTCCAGCCCTTATATGTACATAGGTTTTTTGTTTGTTTGTTTTTTACACAGGGTCTTTCTATGTAGCCTTGACTGTCTGGGCCTTGCTTTGTAGACCAGGCTGGCTTTGAACTCACAAAGATCCATTTGCCTCTGCCTCCCCATGTACTGGGATTAAAGGAGTTCACCACTGTACCCAGAATTGTACGTATTTCTTAATGGCACAATTTGCTTGTGGGCATCAGAGGGCAACTTGCAAGAGTATGTTTTCTTCCTCTAGCATGTAGGTCTCAAGGGTCAAAGACAGGTTTTCAGTCATCAGGCTGGATGGCAAACACCTTTACCCTCTGAGCAATTTTATGGACCCAATTTTGTAAATATTATTCAGTGAATATTATATTATTCTGCATGTTTGCTGGACAATATAGCTCTGTGTCATGTGACTACCACTGGAAATACACTTTCACTACATTGCTCCATTGAATCTTTTTACATTGTATAGTTTCTCTGTTTTCTTATTACTCTGTTTTGCATCCCCTACTTCCTTTAAGTAAAATTATAATTCAGGATACATAGTTGGTGGAATTTCTCACTCTTTAGTGACAAGTTATATCTTTTTGCATTCTCAATGAACTGAAATGTGTGTTTGATGCAGAATTTTGGCTTCAATATACTTTTTAGAAATTTGAAAATGTGTTTTTCTTCTCACAAAGTATCCAGCAATATTGTTTACTTACTTTCTTTGAATGGCGTACCTGGCACACTTAAAGCAAATGTTTTATATTGGCTCATGTATTTCTATAGCTTGATCCATAAAGAATGTAAATTAATTGTGTAACTTAAAGCTATATAGTATGTTTGACAATAAGGCTTAAAATGTAGACATTTTGTCTGCAGCATGGCTGTTTCTGTCTGCTTTATTGCTTCATTAGTAGTATTTTTTTGTTTCTGTTTTTCTTGTTATTTTTGTTGTTTGTTTGTCTTTTTTATCCCCAATACTTGGGGAAGTTTTCAATAGATATATTTTCTTTTAGCTCTTTCCTAACAATGCATATTACTTTGAGACTACATACTTTGACCAATATTATTCTCATCCATTCTGTTTTCCTAATCTGTCCTTTGTTTTCTTAGTATTTTTCTCCATTTTTCACCTGTTTGTTTTTCACTTCTCTCTTCCATGAATTTTTCACATTTTAATTCTCAGACTACTAACTCTGACAAGGGGTAGGGACACTTTTATATTTCATTTAATGAAGGTGGCTTTGTATTTCATGCCATAGAAGAGGACCTATACATACATGTTAGTAACAACTTGCTATGCACGGAATACTGCTAATGGCTTGCTTGGTGTGAATTACCAGTCCAGCCCTGGTGGTATCTGAAGGAGATCAGGATTGATAATGATAGACACTAGCTAGACTCAGTGTTTCAAGAGGGTCTGGACCAACAGGGCAGGAGTCAGCTCTGGGATGACTGTCTGCTTTGGCGTTTGGTCTGCCTCTATGAGGCCTGCTGGCTGGAGATGAGATGCAAAGCACTTTTTTTTATCGGGTGATAAACAGCTGCTTTTTTATATCACCAGTTCAGAATGAAACACACTAAAGACAAACTGCAGAGACATACACGTTTACATACAGTAGAAACCCATAAAAATGCAAAATCGGAAGCCATAATATATAAGCTAAGGACGTATAAAATAGGGGGAAAAAAGCTTTGACTTAACATTACAAGACAAAAAAATTCCAAAGATGCCTTGAGTTTGTATAGACCATCTACTGCTGGGCATGAAGAGTCCCCTTGTTTCTCCAGCAAGACTTCCTTGGAGAACACTAATTTTTCATTTACAAGTGACTACCTATTAGAGATAGCTTCTAGGTTAGGAATGATGTGTGTGTCCACTTCTTTCAGCTCTAGAACCCCATCTTGTACACACTGCCATGGTCTCTGAGTTACTGTGCACACCAGCCCTGCAGTGCCCAAAGGCCTTGGTTTCTTGGTTCCTCCATCCCCTCTGGAGTACCCATTTCTTCAGGCCTTTGGTGCCTGAGATTCTCCCTCCAGCTCTTGTATTCTCTTGGTGAGGCTTGCCCCTGAGGTTTCTGTTGCAGTTTCTAACTTTTCCAATTCCAGTCTTTCATCTGTTCTATTTCTACTTCTATGTCTTGAACTTTTTAAAAAACATTTCCTTCACTGTTTGTGTTTTTATAGATTTTTAAAATCAACGTGTAGTTGACCTCCGAATCAGAGTGGCAAATCTGAGCTCTGGAATGGTCTCCGACTTTTGTTCTTTCTATAAGGCCTGTTGGCTAGAGATGAGATGGAAGGCATATTGCTTTTTGGATGGTAACAAGCTCTCTCTTCAGATCATCACCTCTCTTAATAAACCTTAACTTATGTATTGAACTTTTCTGTTCAATAGTGTTTGTGGTATCAGACAATCTGAGTATAATTTCCAGGTTAACAGCTTGAAATTATAGCAGGCTCACTTTATTGTTTGATATTTTCTTTTTGTGGTATTGGGGATTGATCCCAAGGTATTATACATGCTAGGCAAGTGCTCCATTGAAGAGTTACATTTTTAACCTTACAAAAAAAAACCCAAAACATTTATTGAGAACCAGGATCTTGGTGTTTTTTTTTCTCGTTTGTTAAGTAATAGTGTGTGTGTGTGTGTGTGTGTGCACTCATGTTAGTTATTACAGGTATACAAAGAGCTGATTCTATTTTCCATAGCCTGGTCCTTAAATGAGAGGGAGAGAAAGAACAGTGGAATGCTTGGGATATCTGTCTGTGTGTTAAGGATTGCATAGAATTTGTTATAAGTTTACTAGGGAAGCTCTCACATAATGCATGTAAGAGAAGAGTAGGCAGGCAGGCTGTAGAATGAATCTTTTAATTGTAAAATTAAAAAAATTGGTTTTCTACTACAATATGGCTAGTTTAAAAGTATTACTGTATCAGCAGGCACCTCATCTTGTTGGTAGTTATGACTCTTTAATTAAAACCCTATTATTTCCTTCAATTTAGGTATTAATTTAAAACATGTAAACAATTTCTGTGGTGTTAGATCATAGATACACACGTTAATTTGTTTGGAATGAATGGTCAAACTATTTTAAAAAGTCACAATTTTGTTAGAACAGTTCCATAAAACATTCCACATACGTCTTGGACATTTTGAATATGTAAGAACTTATGAATTGGCTTACATTATTTTATAGGACAGAATTAGACACTATCCTTTCTTGAAACTTTTCATTAAAAAATGTGTGTGTGTGTTTGTGTGTATGTACGTGCCTGTGCATGCTACATGGGTATGGATGATCTCAGAGGCCAGAAGGTGTCAGATCTCCTGAAGTTTGAGTTACAGATATTTGGGAAGTGCCTGAAGTGAATGCTGGCCACTCAACTAGAGTCCTCTAGCTGGGCCACTTTCCAGCTTCTCTTTATTTGTAACATATACGAAGCTAATATCCTTTTGCTTGTTCAGTTCTCAGCAACTAGTCTTTTTTTTTTTTTTTGAGCTTGGTGCAGGATTACTACAGTTGAAGACTGTATATATATATATACATATAATTATATATGTATACATATAATTATATATGTATATACACATACATATACATGTAAATATATGTTAAATATTTAAATATATATTTAAAGTTTATTTCTTCGCTCTATTGTAACCCCTTCCCTCCTCTCCTTTTGGACCTACCCTCCCTTCCTCTTCCTCCTATCCCCCTTCCCCTTCTCCTCAGAAAAGGAGAGCTCCCCCACCCACCTAACCACCCCAGCACATCAAGTCACATCAGGACTGAGCACATCCTCTTCCCCTGCTGCCTACCCCACCAGGGGGATGTGATCAAAAAGCAGGCAACAGAGTCCATGTCAGAGACAGCCTCCATTCCCCTTACCAGAGATCTTGCCCGAAGCCTGAGATGCCCATCTGCTACATCTGTGTAGGGGCCCTAAGTCCAGTCCATGCATGGTTCTTGGTTGGTGCTTCAGTCTTCACAGGCTTCTCTGGACCTTGGTTAGTTGTTTTTGTTCGTTTTCTTGTAGGGCTCCTGTCCCCTCCAGGTCCTTCTATCCTTCCCCCCATTTTTCTGCAAGACTTCTTGCGTTCCACCCACTGTTTGGTTGTAGGTCTCTCCATCTGTTTCCATCAGCTTCTAGGTGGAGCCACTCAGAGAGCAGCTGTACTAGTTTCCTGTCTGCAAGCACAGCAGAGTGCTGTCATAGTGTCAGGGTGGGCCCTCTCCCTCGGGGTGGGTCTCCGATTGGGCTGGCACTGGCTGGACATTCCCTCAAGATCTACTCTATCTTTATCCGTGTACATCTTTTAGGCAGGGTAAATTTTGGGTCAATGTTTTTGCGGGTTGATGTTCCTCTCTCTCCACCAATGAGTCCTGCCTAATTAAAGGGTGTCCTCTTCAGTCTCCATGACCACTGCTATTAGGAGTACCAGCTAGAGTCACTCCTGTTCTGAGTGAGATTTAAACTCTTGGGTCCTCCTTGTTACTTATCTTGTTTGGGTCTCTGAATTGCAATATGTTTATCCTGTACTACATGACCAAAATCCGTTTATAAGTGAGTCCAACCATGTCTGTCTTACCAAGTCTGGGTTATGTCACTCAGGATAATATTTTTTTTTGATTCTGTCCATTTGCTTGCAGATTAAATCCATTCTTTGGTTGAGGGATATCTAGATTGTTTCCAGACTCTGGCTATTGTGAATAAAACTGCTTGAACATAGTTGAGCAAGTGTCCTTGTTGTGTGGTAGAAAAAAATATTTTTTTCAGGGAAGTGTTTAAAATCCTTAATCTGGAGCACATGACTCTATAAAAACCTAACTCTTCTTGTTTTTTTAGTTTTATCTCCAACCAGTCACCTGGTGCTAGAGAATGATTCATATTTTCCTCCCTAGATGGCCACACCTTACCTTCCCCAGCAAGGTTCATTATTCCCTATTCTCGAAACCTCTGAATACAAGAATTCGATTTTGCCTTTATTATTAAAGAGCTCCTCAGATCTCTGTGCCCTTCCTATTGACACACTCAACACACTGTACTGTTTCACGTTGTTTCCTTTGAATTTCTACCAGGGGCTAAGAATCTGCTTCACATATACTTGAGTATATTGCAGCAGGTATGGTGTGTGGTGATGAGTAGATACTCTGAAAGGCTTTGAAAAGGGTGAGTTAAGAGACCATGCCCATACTCCTGCCTAAGTGCTTCTTAAATGTCCTGGGCTATAGTCATTTCTTCTTTCTTCAGATTTTATCATTTTCACAGACACACATTCTCAGTCATTTTAATATTTGTTATCAGTGTTTGGCTCACCACTATATGTTCCTGTCTTACTATTATAGGATAGAAATTTTATTTTCTCTTTTATCTATCTATCCATCTATCTATCGATCATCTATTCATCATCTGTCTATATCTATCAGTCAATCAATCAATCAATTTATCAATCAATCTATCTATCTCTATCATCTATCATTAATCTATCATATATATATTTTATATCATCTAACTATGCCATCTATGTACCCTCTATTTATTTATCTATTTATCTATGTATCTTTCAATCTATGTACATAATAAAGTCTACTTATTAACAGACTTAGACATACTATACAACAGATATCTGAGCATTTGGCTATGCTTCTAAAATATTTTTTTCTAGGTCATATTTGCAGTCTCCTTTTTCTGCAGTTTATTAATTATTATTAATCCTCAGAATTATATATTTAGTCCAGTTCTTCTATCATGTGGTCTTTCTGTGTCCAAGCTAGCTCATTTGTCCCAGTGGCCTCTTTTATCATTAATAAGCAAATTACATATATATTCATACATGTTGAGACCATCAATTTGACTTCTAGTCTTCCACATTTAAGAACCCACATCTCATGGTCTATGTTAAGTCTCAAATTAGATGCCAGTCAAATTTAGACAGACCACAAATGAGTTCATGGTATTTACTTAACTTGTACTCTTATTCCAAGATTCTGATATCAGAGAATGTGTTAATGTTAATAATCTACCTTGTTGCATGTACTACAATTATTTCTCTGTGTGTGTGTCTGTGTCTGTGTGTGTGTGTGTGTGTGTGCGTGAGAGAGAGAGAGAGAGAGAGAGAGAGAGAGAGAGAGAGAGAGAGAGAGAGATTGTGAGATGCATGTACGTGAATGAGTGCATCTCTGTGCTCCTGCATATTCATTTGGAGGACTAAGGAAGCTATTGAGTGTTTTCCTCTATTGCTCTTTTTTTCCCCTCTGAGACAGGATCTACCAGTAAACTACGAGCTTGCTCTTTTAGCTAGACTCACTAGTCATTGGGCTCCTGATAGTGGCCTGTCTTCATTCCCTAATGCTCATTACAGAAACATGAAACCATGCCTGGGTTTTCACATGGTTGCTGGAGATTTGAACTCCGTTCCTCATGCTTTCATAATATGTGCTCTTACCTA
This sequence comes from Pachyuromys duprasi, assembly GCA_028658305.1. Taxonomy (NCBI): domain Eukaryota; kingdom Metazoa; phylum Chordata; class Mammalia; order Rodentia; family Muridae; genus Pachyuromys; species Pachyuromys duprasi. Next base: position 70,977,323 of record CM053764.1, read on the forward strand.
TGTAAAGGTCTCCCATCCTCTATTAGGACCTTCAGAGTCATCCTTCAAAGACCATGTTTCTACTCATATTTGATTTGTTGTCATGTTATGTCATATTTACCTTTTAGTATCCGTCAAATAAACTCATATCTCTACAACCTTGTTACCTTGAACTCCCATGAAGTTCGAATCTCATCAAGCTGCCATGTTTCTTTTCCCAGCAGCAGCTTTCTTTGCCACCCCTGTACTGTACTGGGGAAATCTTTTCAAAATGCAAAGCCATTACATCTTCTTCAAATCCTTAGTAGCTATCTATAACACATGCTCAAAGGATCCGCATGCCTTCATGCTTTTCGAGGTCTCTCTCAAACATCAAACATTTTCTCCCACTCTCCACTCCAGCCTCCTGGCTTTTTACAGGAACCTAGTTTCACCTTCATCTTTTTCATGCTGCAGGCAGTTACATATGTAACATACGATGTTCTTGTCTTCTCTGCCTGGACCTATTACTTTCCTCTGTTTTGATTAATTCTTGTTTAATCCTTTAGAACTCTTCCTAGGCTTTGCTTCTTTAGGAAAATGTCTCTTGCTTTGACTTGGTCACATTTATAATTTTTTTCATTGTATATGCAATTATATAACTAATGGTTATTTTCTTGATTTTGTTCTTTGAGAAAAGGCCACTCTTTGTGCTCATTCTTGTGTTCCTGTCGCCTAATGTTTTGTTACAAATGTAGTCAGTTAGGACTCTTTTGTTGATAGGAAAATTAATCAGTTTTTCTGTTTCTTTACAGATATGCCATTTCATTAATAATGACCATTTAAAAGAAACAGAATAAAGGATATTTGCATTTTTAATATTTCTCAGTTCAGGTTGGAGGCAAAAAGAGCAGCAAGAATGGGTAATTTTTAATTCAAAATAATATTTATAGCATTACAAACTATATGCAGCATAGTTTAAACAGTTAAAATAACTGCATTACTGTTTCTTATTCTCAAATAATAAGCATGAGCTCTTTTAAAAAAGATTGACTAAAAAATCCATTCTTTTTCCTGTTTTAGAAGAATATTGCACAGAACTTGTAGAGAATATGTCACAATTAATCTTGGAAAATATTGCAAAGGCTGAGTAAGTATCTTTGTGGTAATCAAGAGTTTTAAAATCATGTGTAATATTCTCTCTTCCTGTAGAGCTATTTGGCCTTATATGGTTATATTAATAAGTATGTACCTCTGTCTATGTATAGAGACATCTAATAATATGCAACTACGTATTCAACAATTTAGGTTTTTACCAATAATGAAAGAATGACAACACTTTCGTCTGGGGGTACTATATTATACATATGAACTTTGTTATAATACGATTTTTTCTTTTTGTTTTAGCTATTCCAGCTTACTCAATGATTTTGTTGAATCTGAGTTTTTTCTGATTGATGGAGACTCATTACTTGTCACATGTGTGTGTGAGAGCTCACTGAAGCCAGGGCAGAGTCTTCATTTCTTCTACCTGGTGGAGCGCTACCTGGTGGATGTGATTAACAAAGGCGGACAATTTGCTGTGGTTTTCTTCAAGGTAACAAAGACCAGTCCTGTTTCTATTCTCTGAAGATTGAAACCAGAATTCATTTAAATATTCGGTCTCTTGTAGCTGAAGCTGGCCTTGGACTCATGATCCTCTTGCCACTACCTCCCAAGTGAAAGGATTTCAGGTATGCACTATGACAACTGGCTATAACTAAAAAAAATTTTTAAATAAAATTTTATGAATGTTTTCGCCCCTGGATTACAAAGTAAAATGTACTTTTAAAAGTGCAGAAAATGAGTTGGAGGCTACGGCCAGCCTTGAATCTCATACACTGAGCTGATGAGTAGTCTCGCCAAACTGAAAAGACCTTAAAAGAGAGAAGAAGAAAGTCTGGAGATGCCACTTAGTGGTAGAGGACTTTCCTAGTGCATGCAAGGTTGTGGGTTCAATTTCCAGTGCACGAAATAAACAAGACAAACCAACACAAAGCAGCAGAGAAAAAAGTAAGAGAATTTAAAGGGAAGAAGAGAAAAAAAGCAGTCATCTAGCATTGCAGTGCTCAGGAATAAACGTGATTAGATTGTTTGGAACGTGCACTGATGGGACTTTCCTGGGCAGACCCAGAGTCACAAGAATAGGGGCAATTCTCAACTGTGGCCCCATTGACCTCAGGTCTAGTCCTCCAACTCCGAGAACTACTCTGCCTTCAAAATCCAGCAGGAAATTTATGTGAGTACATTGTTAGATGTGTTTGAGCCCAGTGTTTGAGCCCAGTGTTTGGCTCAGTGATAAAGAGTGCATATTACTCTTGCACCCATGTTGGGTAGTTCACAACTGCCTATAACTCCAGCTCCAAGGGGATTTGACACGTCTGGCCTCTGTGTGTACTGCACTTATATGTGCGTACCAACTGACAGACAGACAGACAAACACAGACACACAAATTCAATAACCCTACTCTGGTATTGCGTGCTCTGTCATAAATACCCACGAGAGAAATACCTATATTTGGTCTAATTAATACAATTTAAAAATTTCAAATACAGGTCTATGTGCTTGCTGCTGTATCTTCCCATTCCTATAGTCCCATTCTGCTAACATGGCACTCAGGGATTTGTTTGGTGTGGGTTTGTTCAATCAGTTTGCAACTCACATTAGTGTTATTTCTGAGCATTGCTGGCCGGCAGAATTTTAGGCCAGGAGGCAGGGTTCTGCTGTGCATTTACAATTAGTTGTACAGATTTTGGTAAACCCAATGTTGTTTTAGAAATGTCACTGCAGTTCAGAATTTATTCTCTAAATGATGTGTTTCTCTTCAGCTCCGAGTTCCAGAAAATTTATAATTACAAATCACTGTTTTCATAGTTTTTTTTCTGTCCTTTGTCTTCTTGAAGTGAGGTTGGATGGGAGAACGATCGGCTTGCTTACACGGCAGGCGTGCTCTTAAGCCCAGAGTTTGATTTTTAGCATAGATTTGTGACACATCAAACTTTCAGAGTCAATTTACTGACTATACATCAGAAATAAAAAAGCTGCTGTATTATATTCCTTCAATGACCTTAATAGGATGTGTTAACTGAGTGAACTAGTAAAATACTAGTTACTTTTCAAATAACTCACTTTACCCTTCCTCTGTAGGACGCTGAGTACGCATACTTCAATGTCCCTAAACTTCTGACACTAAGAACTGCCTTAATCCTGCATCTTCAGAACAATACCACCATCGATGTCTGGACTCAGTTTTCTGGCTGCTTGACAGAAGCGTGGACTAACCGCTTGGGTCAGAGTTGCCCCTATTTCTTGATCCTTGCCGACGAAGGTCTGAATGATCAGCAAACACACCTTTTCAACTTTTCAGTCATTCATTCTTGGGCAGCAAAGGTCAACATTGTGCTCTTCTCAGGGCAAACGTCTGACATCCTCCGGCTTTACGCGTACTTTATGCAAAGCTCGTATAAAGAGAAGATGTTTTTCATGATGGTAATATATATCTAAAAGAGCATGTTCTAGAATTTCATAAACACTTCTAATTCACTCAGGAACGATGGCTCAGTGATAAAGAGTGCACATTACTCTTGCACCCATGTTGGGTAGTTCACAACTCCAACTCCAAGGGGATTTGGCACGTCTGGCCTCTGTGTGTACTGCACTTACATGTGCATGCCAACTGACAGACAGACAGATGGACAAACACAGACATACACACACAATTGAAAATCAAATAAATCTTTAAAAAGTAACTATCTTAGTTCAATATTGACTCTACCTGAAATATAGAAACTATTATAGATTTAATAGGAAGGTATACAGGTTAATAGTCATGATAATGAATTAATATTGACACATAGTAATTTGTTGAGTACTTCTTGTCATATAACCATTCTTAACACATGAATCAATTTAACATTCATCAAAATCATGAGTCAGGCATAAGAATCATCTATATTTGAAGATGATGAAATAGATTCTCTAATAAGTAACCTGTTCAAAACAAACACCAAATGCGTAGTAGAATAGAATAAAGACTATGAGAAGCGGCATTTTCCTGTCCCCTATGTCCTTAAACATTGTGTGAAATCCAAGTAAACAAAGGCCAGAACAACATGAAATTGGCGGCAAAGGTATGTCTCTGTTGCTGTGATCTCCTACTGAAATGATAGGTTATGTGGTTGCCTTTGATGAGAACACATTGGAGCAGGCTAAAAAAGAAAAAGACAGAGATGGCTTTATTACTTCCTAAATAATTTCAGTCAGTAACTCACTGGCTTTTCAAACAATCAAATTCAAATTCCATGATGATATAACTTTCCTATATTGGTATATTTTCAGAACTTATTTATTGACATTTTCAGAGTAAAGCATGGACACTGACTGGATAAGTATATCTAGTTTACTTATTTTTTGCTAGTTAAGGTGAATTCTGCATATGAGTATCATTCTATTTACCATCAAGGTAGCTTTAGGACGAGATAACATGTCTTTTGAGAATTACATCATACCCATGATCACACATTTACATGCATGCAAATGGTTGTCATGACTTGGCAGGGTAGTTTATTTTGTTTTTTTGTTAGATTCCTATTATTTAAGTATTCTTAACACTGACTGCCAACTGTGAGCAGACATGGGCCTGGGCTTTATTTTATACCTAGGGTAAGTATTAAGTACTGAATTTATACTGTAGTTCTTTATTTCTTTTCATAGACACGGTCTCACTGTGGATCTCAGGCTGGCCTGGAACTCACAAAGATCCACTTTGCTCTGCATCTCTGAGTGCTGGTATTAAAGATATGTGCCACCATATGCAGCCGTATAGTATTCTGTTGACAGCAGTTTCTGAATCTGAGTTCTGAGAAATCTTGCAAACATTCTGCCTAGAACCAATTTTAATGGAGGATATTATTTATAAAATAATTTATGCCCCAAATAATTAAAATTCACCGTAAAGTGTTCTTTTTTTCCTAACAGGCAATTTAAGGACTACTTGAAATAGAATAGTAGAAATGCCATCGAAACTATTAACTATGACTGTCTCCAGTGCCATAGTGGCCTACGGGGAAGAGATTTTACTGTCTTCTTAGGTGTTTGTTTGGAATTTGTCACAGTGAAATACACCGAAATGTTTTGGAAGGGAGGTTTGCACATACATTACACTATGATGATGGGTTGATGGGTGCACAGCCAGGTCAATATACTAAGTCACTGAATTGTACGTTTAAAGTGAGTACCATCTCTCCCATGTGACACTGATTTCCCCTTGTTTATATGAACATCAAAAGAGAGGATATTCCCTTACAATTCATGATATAATGACATATGATGTTCTGCGATTCACCTGTTACTTATAACTTTGTGAAAATGCTAACAATAAGGTGCTATTTTGCCACAAGTAACCAAATATTTCCTGGAAAGATTTTTAAGCATTGCTGACCATCCTCAACTACATTAGTGTAAAATTGAAATTGAGGACTACATTATAACATGATGGTATCTTAAATTCTTAAATGTCTGAGTTTTGTCATTGGGAAATAATCATTTTATTTATGACAATTTATCATACTTTTTTGCAGAACGAGAGGAAGATTATGATTGTTTACAAAACCCTGATTAAACGGTTGGAAAAATATAGAGACAAGGCTTTAACAGCTCTGTTTGGAGATTTAAAATTCAATAATATGGTGGGAGAGGTAAAAGAACTTGAAAATCACCTTTTACTTGAACTACCTTTTTAGAAGTGTGTGTGTGTGTGTGTATGTGTGTATGTGTATGTCAGAGTATAACCTTGCACATCACTCTTAGTGTTTCACTTTGTTTGAAACCAGAGAGTTTCCAGGGATTTTCTGGTCTAATGTATATAGTAATAGGCCTATTACAGCACTGAAGAGTAGGAGAAATACCTCCTTTTTCCTGTTCGTGGTCAGCGTATAAATGTTTCTATCTCCCCTGTTAAGCAGGAGATACACTCATGGTCCACCTATAAACATACAGGCAAAACATTCATTACCATAAACTAAAATGCGTAAAAAATTATTGTGAGTAATCCATTACCTTGGTTCACATGAATGTGGACGTACTTCTAAGTTTCATGAATAGAACTTTATTGTTTAGATTCAGGAATGGGATGATCTTTTTTTATTTTTAATTTTAATTTTTTCTTCACAATTTGTTCAGTATCTATCCTGATTGAAACCTCTTCCGTCAGCTCCCACCAGTCTCACCCTCCCTCCCTTTCCCTCTATCCCCTTCCCCTAGCCCAATGAGAGGGGGAGTTCTCCACTATTGCCATCTGCTCATACCTTGTTAAATCTCACCAGGACTGCCCGGATCCTCTTCCTCTGTGGCCTGGGAGGCCACATCACCGGGGGCGAGTGATCAAAGATGAGGGACTGTCTTTTTACTCTGAATACTTTTCCTTTTTATGTCTTGGCTGCTTATAGTGTCGGTACTTAGAGCAAGATCCACACAGTTTGAATAAGTCCTTTAAATGGCACCAACATATTTTACAGTATTGAGCCCATGCTGGGTTACACCATTTTCATTACTCTTCTAAATTGTTACATACATATTTTCTGACTTCATTAAAATCTTACAAGTCTGATTTTTATGGATATGTGGTATTTCTTGAATGCTGAATATTTAAGTTGTTTGAAGGTTTGCTTTTAAAATAATTCTGTGTTGAACGCTTTTGTGCACACATTTTTGGGCAGATTTTGTGTGGTTAATCTAGGTGAGCTCTCTAGAACTTGAATAAAAATATTCGTATATTGAGTGCTAATTGCCTTTGCTTAAGCCTTTGCCTATTTACAATCTCATTAACAAAGCATAAGAGGAATGGTATACTATAATTTCTGGTACTGTCTGTTATTAAAATATTAAAAGATGAAAAATCACTTTGATAACATGGAAGTAGAAAAATGCAGTTGTTATATTACTAAAGAATATAAATTTTTGCCTTTTCTCATTATTTGTTTCATTAGACATTATTTTTTAAAAGTCATAAATGTTCTTGTTTAGTTACCAGTGTTTTTTCACATGTGTGTATTTGTTCACAGTTTCATCAAAAAAATTTGAAGTAATTTTATCATTCAAAAAATTTTAAAGATTTATTTATTATTTATACATCATTCTGCCTGCACACTAGAAGAAGGCACTAGATCTCAGTATAGATGGTTATGAGCCACCATGTGGTTGTTAGGAATTGAACTCAGGACCTTTGGAAGAACAGCCAATGTTCTTAACCTCTGAGCCCTCTTTCTAGCCCCTCCATTCAAAATTTTTGCTCTATTTTTTTAATGGAAATAGCTACAGTTCCCATATGGTCATATATAAACCCACTTCTTACTATACAATTACTTATGCATAAATATAGTTTTCCAAATATCATGATATGTTACAATTGTCTACTGTGACAGGCATGTGAGACTATATCTCTGATTAAGCAAGTCTTGCTGGAGGGATCTGACATCCGACGTGTCCTTTGTATCACTTCATGCTCCCTATCCTTGGACATGTACCACTGCTTTTTAGAAAACAGAGAGAAGGAAGCCTCCCAGCAGACATGCGGAGTCAAACAGGTGCGGTTGTCACACTGGGATACACCGTTGCTTTCCACCTTTGCCAGTTTATTATTTTCACCTACCATCTCTCCCATGTGACACTGGCATTTCCCCTTGTTTATATAAATGTCAAAAGAGAGGATATTCCCTGCAATTCCTGTTATAATGACATATGATGTTCCACGATTCACTGTGTTGCATGCCAGCATTTCATGTAGGATATATTTAGCCTCAGTCACCCATAGGCAGACAAAAGGAGAAACAACCTATTGTACTTTGGGCTTTTTCTGTGTACTGTGCATGAAATACTTAGGAAAACTTTACAAGATTGGCATTATGCTTTCTATTCCACACTGGCTTTCTGCTTTTGAGAGAAATAGTCCTCCAACCCAAAGTGTTAAATAGTAATGTAGACTGAATTCAGGTTTATCTTGGACAAATTTCTCAGTGAGTTTAAAAGATACTCCCACATTATGGAGTCTTGGTATCCTATTTTATTTGTTTGTTTGTTTGTTTGTTTATTACAATTTACTCACTTTGATCCAAGCTGTAGCTCCCTCCTTCATGTCTTCCCAGTCCCATTCTCCTTCCCTCTTCTCCTCCAAGGCCCCTTCCCTAGTCCACTGATAGCAGAGGACCTCCTCCCCTTCTAACTAACCTTAGCCTATCATGTCTCATTAGGGATGGTTTCATTATATTCCTCTGTGGCCTGGCAAGACTGCACCCCCGCAGGCAGAGGTGATCAAAGAGTCAGCCACTGAGTTCATGTCAGAGACAGCCCCTGCTCCATTTTACTAGGAAACCCGCTTGGAAACTGAGCAGCCTATGGGATTCCTCTGAGCAAGAGGTATAGGTCCTCTCCCTGAATGTAGGTCACTGCAGGCCTCCATGGGCCCTGGTTTTTTGGCTTTGTTGTTCTCCTTGTGGAGTTACTGTCCCCTCCAGGTCTTTCTATCTCCTTCTTCCATAAGGTTTCCTGCACTCTGCCCAAAGTTTGGCTATGAGTCTCAGTATTTCCTTGATACCCCGATGGGTAGAGTTTTTAAGAGGCCTCCTATGGGAGGCTCATGTCCTATTCCTTGTCTTTTCCTGTTTTGGACATCTATCCTGTTTGCCTTTCTGAGTGAGGTTTCACCCTCCTCCCTAGGGTCCTCCTTGTTGTTTAGCTTCTTGAGGACTATAGATTTTAGTATTTTTATCCTATGTTATATGTCTAATAAACACTTCTAAGTAAGTATATACCATTTGTGTCTTTCTGCTTCTGGGTTACCTCACTCAGGATAATCTTTTCTAGTTCCCACTGTTTGCCTGCAGATTTCATGATTTCCTTGTTTTTAATTGCTGAGTAGTATTCCATTGTGATATATACCAAAATTCCTGTATCCACTCCTTTGTTGAGGGACATCTAGGTGGTTTCCTGATTCTGGCTATTATGAATAAAGCTGCTATGAACATAGTTGAGCAAATGTCCTTGTTTTATGGTTGAGCATCTTCTGGATATATGTCTAAGAGTGGTATAGCTGAATCTTGAGTTAGCACTATTCCTAATTGTCTGAGAAAGCGCTAAATTGATTTCCAAAGTGGTTGTACAAGTTTACATTCCCACCAGCAATGGAGGAGGGTTCCTATTAGCTGGAAAGAGACTACTGTTCTTAGGTTTCTTCATTGCAAGAAAGGTCAAGTATCTGGCTGACAGTTGAGATTTAGCTATGACTAAACATTCATCTGCGCATACACGTGCTCATGGTCACATAGGTATGCACACATCTATATATACCATTTTATATGTAATCTGAGTGCTATGAAGTCTCAGCTAAAGAATCCTATTAACTTTCTTGATTTCAGAATCATTCAATATTTTGGCTCACAGTATCTCTTAAAATATAAATTTTAATGAAAACTTTCTACATTAGACATCCTATTTTAAATAATCCCTAAATCATAACAGTTAAAGTTTTCTCTCTGAAGCTTCTAACTATTAGACTCTCACTAGCATCCTAGTGGTGTTCTAACGAAGTCTTCTTGTTACTCCAACAAACCAAAAATATTTGACAATGGCAATGATATCATTGTCCTATGATGCTAAATATATCTACTTATTTACCCTTATTTTCATTGTGAAGTTTTAGATACCTTGCTACCCAGTTGAGCTCATGCTCATAGGTCATAGTATCATTCTCCGAGTATGCTGGACAGAACAGAGTATTTAGTATGTAGCTTTACCTACCCAAGACCCTGTGAAACCTTCCATTCATCACCTGGTTTATTAGCTTAAACATGGAATCCCTGAAATAATGACTCATGCCATACACTAACAAAGCCAGAAGCTTCCTTTCCCATTTACCTCAAACATGTTAAAGTGCAGGCTAGTTTCTGGGTAAACACTGTCTCATAAATAAAGAATGTGTAAACGTGGAATTCCCACATGGACAGCTTGGTTGCAATGTCTACTTCCTAAAATTGAGTGTGTAGTCTCCAAGGCTGAGGTTGTCCACTCATCTTCTTTATTTTCTTCAGAAGAAAGATACTTTCTTAACCCTGAAAGACATGGAAGACTTTTGTAAGCTACGCTGCCTCAGTGTGGCTTTTCTACTCCATTTACCTCTCTCCCAGAGAGCTCGCTCAAGATTCATCACTTCTAAATGGATTCAAGACCTCACGACTATCTTTAAAATGGTAAATATACCCTCCATTCGCATATACTTTTGTTTTAACTACTTTCTACATAAAAACCACAATTACCTTCAAGATGATTTTATACAGTGTAGTGTTACATGTTGAAATTTTCAAAGGTCATCTTGCTTATAACAGTCACTTGGACCAGTTTTAACAGTTGTATAATGAAGTAATAGCAAGTGTCATGGCATATCTCCAACCCACGGATCAGCTTCTAGAATTTTCCTTTGTAAAATTCTTGTCAGGATCAGGATTCTAAGTCATTAACTAGGAAGTTCCCAGTGACTATCAGATTCTACACTGAGAAAGAGTTGAGGAAATCAGTGCAAAATTTTATTACTTTTTCCATTATAGATTACGGAAATAGAGAATCTGGAGACCTTAAAAAAACAGAAAGCAAAAATTTCTCTCCAGTCTTCCATGCAAATCAGTGCTAGAATCTGTTAACCCTTCAGTTTATCTTCTTACTTTTAAATGTACAATTTTTTTTCTGTTGGAAAATTGAAGCATTGCATAAATTAAAAACTGATTCAAAAATAAATTTAAACTGGATGCTGTAATCTCAACACTTGGGAGGCTAAGGCAGGGGGATTGCTGTAAGTCTGAGACCAGTGGATCCTACAGTCTCAGACCAACCTGTCCTATACAGCAAGACCTTGTTTCATGAGTTTAAAAAAATCTATTGAATTAGTATTGATTATTTTCTCCCTTTGTGGCCCAAACTTTCTAAAACCACATATTTATTCAGCTTTTGGGTGTGTCTGTGCTCTTTACTTAGCTTTCCTTGTTCACTTTTGGGTTGTCAAGAGTAGGGCTTCTAAAGGGTATCCATATACATTTTTTTCTTCTCACACTTTCCTATTTTTTCAAGTAATGGATAGTATCATCTTTAATGACTATTGGTTACATCTTAATATAATATATATGGATTAGCCATGTATACTTTCTCTTAGGATCATGAGATACTCAAGGAAAGTGTCTTATGTCCAATGAAATTAGGGATGTGCTCTTCCAACCTGAAGACAGAGTGAGGAGAGCATTATTCATCATTCTCAACCTAGTTCTTTCAGACAGTTGCATTTAATAGAGAAGACGCATTGAATTTTAACAATTACTGTGAAGGAAGAACTAGAGCATTTTAGAATCCAATAACGAAAAGATCCAACCAAGTTTGCAAGGGTTCTTGTTAAGAGGTTATATGAACTAAGTCCTGAAGGATTAGTAAGTGTTAGCAGGGTAGAGAGAATGGAAGCCAGATTCTTAGAGAAGAAATGATATATATGATTCTCCTGAAGATAGCTAGCATGGCCAGGGAGCTGAGCTACATCAGGTGTATCCAGGAGAGAAAGAATATGGAGCTAATGATGAAGCTGATGAAGTGGCTGAGAGACAAGTCATGTAGCATCCCATAGGTCAAGATACATAAATTTATTGGTTTTAAGCAGGCTAATGGTACTTGCATTACATTTTTTTTTTTTTTACTTTCAGTGTAGACTAAATGGTGTACATACAAAAATCTGGGGGAATTTGGGAGAATTAGGAGACTATTTGGTCCTATAACTATTGATGGTAGTAGAGACTAAGGGAGTGACTATGAGCGCTCTACACTTAAGGCCCTGAGTATGCTTCTTCTACAGCATTCTGAAGAATGATTTAAGCATAACTTGAGACACTTCATCTGCATGGTGAGTGTCACTTTCTTAGTCATTGAGGGATAGTACTTGCATAAATGCTCCAGCATGGGAGATGAGGAGGAAGTTCATGAAGTATATTCATTTGAGTATGAATAAAGAGGTGATTAAGTAATATTATTTTTAATGGATAGTGCTTGCATTACACTTAGTATTATATTAGCCTAATGTGACCTGGGGTTGGAAACTGCAAGTCAGGTATAGGGCCCAAGAGTGATGGTTCAGTTGGTAAAGTACTTTTGCCTCACAAACGTGAGAACCTAACTTTGAGCTCGAATATAGAACCATGTATGAAATCAATCATGTTCAATGATGTTCAGTTGTAATACCAAGGATAGGTAGATAAAAGGATTGATTGTTGATCTTCTACCCTACTCAGTCAAGTTCCTGGCTAATGACAGACCCTATCACATAAAGAAGAATATACCAGGGGAATGACTCCTGAAAGTATTCTGTGGCCTCCACACAGTTGCACACACTTGCACCACACCCATCTCCATAAAAAAAAGTGTCAGGATATATTGAATATCTCATTGGTGAATATTCATCATTGTTGTAATGGAATTTTTAAAGAGTTCTGTGGTGTGGTAAATATTAGACATAGTGAAGATCTTTATGTAGATTCTATTGATTATTCAGAGAAAATACTCTATCCTAAACCTCAGAGGTAGACGTTACTCTAGATACTTTAAGGAGGCACCAGATTATGTGCTACTAATGAAAGGCAGGAAGACTACACTCCTGGGTGCTATCATTTTTTAAACACCTTAAGACATTTAATAGATTTCCGTTTAATATATGAAACTTACTGATGTCTGCAATTAAAGTATTGTGGCAATGATATTGTGCTTTGGCTTTTGTTATAAATTTATTTTTTGCCATCTTTATGTAGCTGAGCTCGGGTACAGAAATGGGAACTGCTGTGAATGCAATGGGTGCGATGTAAACTTGAATGGCTGCCTTTTATGTACAACTGTTATTTGTGAAGAATTTTGGGCATTTTTTTAATACACAAGGAAGTGTTTTAGCTTAAAAGACATTATAAAAATCTTTAAATATTTCACAATTTTCTAAGATGATCTGCAAGAATATACCTTAAAGTTTTAGCTGATACAAACAACATCTTCCTTCTTCTCACACCAGGAAGCTTTAAGCTGTAATACTAAGGGAGAGTGGGTGAAGAAACCTCAATCTCAGCTTTACTCTAACCCATATCATTGAAGAAGACTCATGTCTACTGCACCCAGAAGGAAGTGCTTTTTGTGCAGACATTTTGCCTGTGTTAATATGGAACATCACTGCACAGAGTTAAGTCAGGTGGAGAACCATCAGCACAGCTGGACGAGAATGTCTGTCTGCGTCTGAAAGGTTTAGTTCTTTATGCAACCCTTGGCAGCCCTTTTCTTGACAACCCAAAAGTGAACAAGGACACCTAAGGAGAAAACAGAGGCACACTGAAAAGCTGAAGAAATAGGTAGTTTTTGAGATTTTGGACTACAATGGAAGGAAACAATCAATAGTAATTCAATAGATATTTTAAAACTCATAATAAAAATTTTCTTTTGAGACAAAGTTTCACTGTGTAGCTCAGGTTGGTCTGAGACTTACTATGTAGCATCCACTGGTCTCAAACTTGCAGAGATCCTTCCATGTTAGCCCTCCAAGTGCTGGGAATGCAGCATGGCCACATCCAGTTTAAATTAATTTTTGAATCAGTTTTTATTTTATGTAATGCTTCAATTTTTAAAGAACAAAGCATCGCCCTCAGTCATCCTAAATGGGTTTACATTGCTAATGAGAATTGGGACAGCCCTGCCGTTTGCCTTTCATTTGGATTACACATGTATGTGGAGCCACTGTACCTAGTTCTGTGGCCATGCCAATTACTCTCAATAAGTTCCTTTTATTTTCAATTTGCAGAAAAGCTGGTGTGAGTATTTCATCCTAAGTAACCTGCACGTGTTTGAATCTTGGAATCTGAATTTACTTCACCTTTCTGACTTAAGTGATGAGCCTCTGTTGAAGAATATTGCTTTTTACTATGAAAATGAAAATGCAGAAGGTATCAACACACTATATAATAAACATTGCCTTCTTTTAGAGAGCAATCTCATAAAAGTTTTTAAAGCTTCAAAACCATTTTTTTTATTTACAAGGCAACAGCTTTTAATGAATATCTCAGATGAACAGAAAGACAAGGTCTAAGGTCTTCTGAAAGTCAGTGCCCATTTTCCAGTCTTCCTCATATCTATTTTCTAATGCTGTAGCTTCCTGGAAGCTACTTTCATTAGAAATTTCAGTGTGGTTCAATCTGCCAGACACTTGTCCAGTGTCACAACATTCCCTTCTATATGTTCATCTTCCCACCTCTTCACTTGTTCTCTGTGTGAGCATCCCTGGCTTGTGAACCTTTCTTGGCAATTTTTGGTGTTCCATCTGAACTCTCTCGTTCTATGGCATCATTCAAATTCAGAGGTTCAAAACCATTTCTTTAATGTCTGTTTTAAAAACAGTAATTATTTTACAGTTTCCCAGTCTTTTCTCATTCATAATTTTTATTTGGTGGCAATCAGAATGAATATATAAATCCAAATATTTTTTCAACTTAATATTACTGCATAAGGATTTTTGTTAAAAGTATGCATTTATGTGTTTGACATTTTATAACAGTTCATTTTCACACATGGTGCATAATATTTATTTATGAAATTGTTCTCATTAATAGAAACATTTCACTATTATTAGATGTTAAGGGATTTTAAGTCTTCACAAGAGATAATCCCTATACATTCTTTGTATAAGGGTTTTTTTTTGTTAGAATAATTTTTCTTGTGTTTTTATAGACAAAATATTTTAGGAGAATAGCACTTGATTATTATTGAAATGTCTTTCACATCAAGATTTGTTTCCTTCATATTGTACACATTGGAATACATTAGCTACTAATAAGCTAATGAGTCTTTGCTGATTTTTATTTTAGTTTTATTCAGTGTTATTGGTTACAAGGTTATATGTGGCATAATATTTTTATTATCTTAAAAATAATTATATTTCCACTGCTGGTTATTATTATTTAAGACATCAGTTTTTCTTCTTTTTTATTATTGTCATTTATTACAATTTATTCAATTTGTATCCCTGCTGTGGCCCCCTCCCTCGTCTCCTCTCAGTCCCACTCTCCCTCCCTCTTCTCCCCCTATGCTCCTCCTCTAGTCCACTGATAGAGGAGGTCCTCCTCCCCTTGTATTTGACCCTAGCCTATCAGGTCTCATTAGGATTGGTTGCTTTGTTTTCCTCTGTGGCCTGGCAAGGATGCACCCCCAATGGGGAAGTGATCAGAGAGCCAGCCACTGAGTTCATGCCAAAGACAATCCCTGTTCCCCTTACTAGGGTACCTACTTGGAGACTGAATCTCTGGGCTACATCTAAGCCAGGGTTTTAGGTCCTCTCCATGCACTGTCCTGGGTTGGGGTATCATTTTCTTCAGGACCCCAGGACTCAATTTTTAAGATATCAAATTTTAATATTAAGTTGTCAAACAGAAAAGCAAGTTCAGTTTTAAGACCTATCAAGAACATTGTTCAAAGACTGACCATTTTCATTCAGATTGCTTTGGAAAACCCACGGAAAATTCTATCATTTGCTTCATATTTCAGAGGTCGATGACTTTAGTGAAGGTGTGTGTGCTTCTATGCATTAGTCAGTGCTTTTTAATGCTGAGTATTTTTAATTATGATCCAGGCCTGAATTTGAATGTAGGAGATGTCATCATTAAAGAGTATGAACAGCTGTGGGACACTGTGTCAAAGTTGGTCAGAAAGTTTGATGTGGGAGAACCATTTCCTGTGAGAACAACAAAGCTTCATTTTCTTCAAAAGACCGCATCACCAATCAAAGGTAATTTATTTATTTCTGACTTAATTTGAGGAAAAATTTGTTTTTGCAAACTCTAAGTAGAAATTATTATTTTTAGCATTTACATGTTCAAATAGTTGTCATATCCATACAGTGGTGAACTTTGACTAATACCGAAAATTTATATGACTTTTGTAATTAATGTTGCTAATTTAAAAATAATATAAATAGATTGAGTGAATTCTGTTTTTAACAACGTGACCTCTGTCAACTGACAATTTTCTTTGTGTAATTAAGGTGGATGAAGACACTCAATGTTCTATTATATAATGATAGTTCCATTCAAAACAATAGAATGGGCAAATTTGGCAAGGTTCTAGGGAAGCCTAGAACCACCTAAGGCATTTATTTATTTTAATTAAATTTTATTTTTTGTATTAGTTATAGTTTATTTACTTTGTATTCCAGCTGTAGCCCCCTCCCTCAATCCCTCCCAATCCCACCTTCCCTCCCTCATCTCCTCCCTGCCCCTCTCTAAGTCTACTGATGGGGGAGGTCCATCTGATCCTAGCTTATCAGATCTCTTCAGGACTGGCTGCAATGTCCTCCTTTGTGGCCTAGTAAGGCTGTTCCTCCCTCGGTGGGGGTGTGTGTGTGTGTGAAAGAGCCGCCATTGAGTTCATGTCAGAACTTACCAGGGAACCCGCTTGGATACTGATCTACCATGGGCTACATCCGAGCATGGGTTCTAGGTTATATCCATGCATGGTCCTTGGTTGGAGAAACAGTCTCAGAATAGAACCCTGTGCCCAGATATCGATGCTCAGACTCATAAGGCATTTTATAGATTAGTGTGGTACCATACGGAGCATCTGTCTTATGTAGTCACAAAAACAAACAGTAGACATGTGTTGGAGGGGGACCATGAGATGACAAAGAATAAAAAGAAGCCAGCAGTCCACTTAGAAAGCTTTTGCCTCCTCTGAGCTTTAGATGTAGAGATGGTTGTGTCTTCTCTGGGGGCAGGTACAAGAGATGAGTCCAGAGCCAGGTGGTGATAGAACAGATATTCTTCACCAAAGCCTAAGCCCATAGGAGAAGGCCCCAAAGATTAGCTCCCTGTAGACCTGCCTGTCAACCAACTGAATTGACAAAGGAGTCACAGTTGGTCTGGAGTATAATAAATTACTCTTGAGAATTTGGAGTGTAAACCATTAAACTGCAAGGCCACTCTAATCCAAAAAATGAAAGTGACTGGAGGGATATGACAAATTATTATGAAGAAAAAATTGCAAACATTTTTATGGGATTATGTGTCAAAGATGGTTGCTGATAGAATTTATGAAAGCACTGAGAAAATAACCAAGAACACAGTTATCTGCAGACAGAACTGATGACTTCTGGTTTTTAATCATCACAATTATTACAACTTTCTGAACATGATTTGAAACCATTTAAAAGATTAAATATGAAATCAAGTGAGAAAAATAATAAAAACTCTAAAACAAAATTCATTTTAATAACCAAACTTATAGAAAATCCAAATACTTCTTGGATTTAAAACATGATTGGATATTAATAATGGGGACATATGGACACCATACATAAACAGAAATGGAATCACACTCAGGAGGCCATGGGATCAATTTCCAGTACAGGAAAACAAAACAGGCAAAAAATACCATTATGACACATGAAATAAGTTAATTACAGAAAAAATACTGTATGATACCATTTACATGCACAGTCTAAAAAAAACCATAGAAATAGAGCAAAGTAAATATGTAGTTATTGAAGGAGCAGTGTTAAGGAATGAGAAAGCATAGGTCAAAGGGTAAAACTTTATAATTATGGAAGAAAATAGGTCTAGATTTGATGTACTTAATGAGGATAAGGTATGCTATGAGGACTAACACATTACATATTGCATTAATACACTAATAATTTGGGAAAATGAAATATTGTAGGTAATCTTAACATTCCAATAAAAGGATACAAGGGGAAAATACAGAGACTAGTTTGATATAGTAGGTATGTTAATTTTCCTGACTTCATCAATAGTTTGCTCTTTATCTTTTAAAATTATTTTTATTAATTACAGTTTATTCACTTTGTATCCCCCCTGTACCTCCCTCCCTTCTCCCCTCCTAATCCCACCCTCCCTCTTCCCCACCCATGTCCCTCTCCCAGTCCACTGATAGGGAGGTCCTCCTCCCCTTCCCTCTGACCCTAGTCTATCAGGGATTGTCTCTGACATGAACTGATTGGCTTGCTCTTTGATCACCTCCCCCTGAGGGGGGAGAAGCCTTACTAAGCCACAGAAGAAGACAATGCAGCCACTCCTGATGAGGTCTGTTTATCTTTTTGTTGTTATGTGTGTGTGTGTTTCTTGAAATAAGATGGTATCTTGAACTTAAGAGGTAGCTGAGGATGATATTGAGCTTCTGAACCTCCTGCTTCCACTTTCCAAGGGCTGATATCACATGCACCATCAGGCTCAGCTAACACACATTAACACACATGATCAAGATATGCGTATTGAAACATGCTACATACATTAAATGAATATAAAATGAAAATTTTTTTTACTATCCATTTTTTTAAATTTATTTATTTTTATATCAATCACAGGTTAGGTACTTTGCATCCCAGGCGTAGCCTCCTCCCTCATTCCCTCCCTCATCTCCCTCCTCCCCGCCCCCTCCAAGTCCACCAACAGGGGAGGACCTCCTCCCCTTCCATCCAACCCCAGCTCATCCTGTCTCCTCAGGGCTGGCTGCAATGTCCTCCCCTGGGATCTAGCCAGTCTGTCACTCCCTGGCTTGTATGGGGGGGGGGG
>CM053764.1:70996446-71032422 GCA_028658305.1 Pachyuromys duprasi
CTTCTGATATCTTCTTCAATTTCTTTTTTCAGAGGCTTGAAAGGTTTCTCAAACAGATCTTTCACTTGCTTGGTTAGAGTCACCCAAAGGTACTTTATGTTATTAGTGGCTATTTTGAAGGGTGTTGTTTCCCTAATTTCTGTCTCAGCCCTTTTGTCTTTGGTGTACAGGAGGGCTTCTGATTTTTTGAGTTGATTTTGTATCCAGCCACTTTGCTGAAGGTGTTTATCAGTTGAAGAAGTTCTCTGGTTGAATTTTTGGAATCGCTCATGTATACTAACATGTCATCCAAAATAGGGATACTTTGACCTCTTCTTTTCCAATTTGTATCCCCTTGATCTCCTTTAGTTGTCTTATTGCTCTAGCTAGGACTTCAAGTACTATGTTGAAGAGATATGGAGACAATGGGCAGCCTTGCCTAGTCCCTGATTTCAGTGGGATTGATTAAAGTGTCTCTCCATTAAGTTTGATGTTGGCTATAGGCTTGCTGTATATTGCCTTTACTATGTTTAGGTATGTGCCTTGTGTCCCTGATCTCTCCAAGACCTTAAACAAGAATGGATGTTGGAATTTGTCGAAAGCTTTTTCGGCATCTAAGGAGATGATCATGTAGTTTTTCTCCTTCAGTTTGTTTGTATGATGGATCATATTGATGGATTTCAGTATACTGAACCACCCCTACATGCCTGGGATGAAGCCTACTTGGTCATGGTGGATGATATCTTTTATGTGTTCTTGGATTCGGTTTGCAAGTATTTTATTGAGTATTTTTGCATCAATGATCATAAGAGAGATAGGTCTGAAGTTCTCTTTTTTTGTTGGGTCTTTGTGTGGTTTAGGTATCAAGGTGACTGTGGCTTCATAGAATGAGTTTGGTAATGTTCCTATTGTTTTTATTTTGTGGAAAAGTTTAGAGAGAATTAGAGTTAGTAGTTCTTTGAAGGTCTGGTAGAATTCTGCACTAAAACAATCTGGCCCAGAGCTTTTTTTGGAAGGGAGATTGTTGATGACTGCTTCTATTTCCTTGGGGGATATAGGTCTATTCAATTTTTCTACCTGAACTTGACTTGATTTAGGTAGATGGACTCTATCAAGAAAATTGTCCATTTCTTTTAGATTTTCAAATTTTGTGGCTTTGGTAGTAAGACCTAATGATTGTTTGGGTTTCTTCAGTGTCTGTTGTTATGTCCCCCTTTTCCTTTCTGATTTTGCTGATTTGGATTGATTCTCTCTGCCTTTTTGTTAGTTTGGCTAAGGGCTTGTCTATCTTGTTGATTTTCTCAAAGAAACAGCTCTTGGTTTCATTGAGTCTTTGAATAGTTTTATTTGATTCTAATTGATTGATTTCTGTCCTGAGTTTGATTATTTTGAGCCATCTGCTCCTCTTGGGTGTGTCTGCTGCTTTTTTTCCCAGGGCTTTCAGTTGGGCCATTAAATTGCTTAATGAGATGCTTAATGCGCTGTATGAGATGTTTCAAATTTCTTCTTGAAGGCACTTAGTGCCATGAACTTTCCTCTTAACACTGCCTTCATTGTGTCCCATAGGTTCAGGTATGTTGTGTTTTAATTTTCATTGAATTCTAGGAAGTATTTAATTTCTTTCTTTATTTCTTCCCTAACCAAGCTGTCCTTGAGTAGTAAGTTGTTCAGTTTCCATGTATGTGCAGGCCTTTTGCATTTCTGTTGTTGTTGTTGTTGAGGTCCAGCTTTAGACCATGATGGTCAGATAAGATACAAGGGATTATTGCAATCTTCTTGTGTCTGCTGAGACTTGCTTTGTGACCAACTATATGGTCTATTTTGGAGAAGGTTCCATGTGGTGCTAAAAGGAAGGTATACTCTTTTGATTTTGGATGAAAAGTTCTATAGACATCAGTTAGATCCATTTGATTTACGGTCTTTGTGAGTGCCCTTGTTTCCCTGTTTTGTTTCTGACTAGATGATCTGTCCCTTGGTGAGAGTGGAGTGTTGAAGTCTCCCATTATTAAGGTGTTGGGATCCATGTGAGATTTCAGCTTTAAAAATGTTTTATTTACAAATATAACTGGTCTTGTATTTGGGGCATAGATGTTCAAAATTGAGATTTCCTCCTGTTGGAATTTTCCTTTGATGAGAAGGAAGTGCCCCTTGTCATCTTTCTTGATTAGCTTTGGTTGAAAGTCTATTTTATTAGATACTAGAATCGCTATCCCAGCTTATTTTCTGTGTCCATTTGCTTGAAATACATTTTTCCAGCCCTTTACTCTGAGGTAGTGTTTATCTTTGTTGCATAGGTGTGTTTCTTGTATGCAGCAGAATGTTGGATCCTGTTTCTGCAACCATTCTGTTAGTCTATGTCTTTTTATTGGAGAGTTGAGTCCATTGATGTTGATAGATAATAGTGACCAATGACTATTAGTTCCTTTTATTGTGGAGCTGATGATCTTACTATGATTCATTGCTTTTTTTTTTTTCTTTCCTCTTTTAATTTTTGCTGGGAGATTGTCTGTATCCTATATTTTCTTTGGTGTAGTTGTTTTCATTGGATTAGAGTTTTCCTTCTAGTATCTTCTGTAGGGCTGGGTTGCTGTGTAGATATTGCTTAAATTTTGTTTTGTCATGGAATATTTTATTTTCTCCATCTATGTTGATTGAAAGCTTTGCTGGGTATAGTAATCTGGGTTGGCATCTGTGTTCCCTTAAAGACTGCATGACCTCTGCCCAGGTTCTTCTGGCTTTCATAGTTTCTGATGAGAAGACTGGTATGATTCTGATAGGTCTCCCTTCATATGTTACTTGACATTTTTCCCTTGCTGCCTTCAATATTTTTTCTTTGTTTTGTAGGTTTAGTGTTTTTACTATGATGTGACGTAAGGGATTTCTTTTCTGGTCTAGTCTATTTGGTGTTCTGTATGTTTGGTGTTCTTGTATGTTTATGGACATCTCTTTCTTTAAATTAGAGAAAATTTCTTCTATGATTTTCTTTAAAATATTTTCCGGTCCTTGGAGCCTGGAGTCTTCTTTTCATCTATTCCTATTATTCTTAGGTTTCATCTTTTCAAGGCATCCTTGATTTCTTGAATTTTTTGTGTTTGGGACTGTTCTGATATTAGTTTTTCTTTGAGTAAGGAATCAATTTCATCAAGGGTATCTTCAGCTCCCAAGATTCTCTCTTCCATCTCTTGTATTCTATTTGTGATCATTACTTTTGTGAGTCCTGATCTTTTCTCTAAGCTCTCGAGTTGCAGGTTTTTCTCTGTTTGTGTTTTCTTTATAGATTCTAATTCTGTTTTCATGCTTTGCACCATTTCCTTCATCTGATTGAAGGTGGCTCCTATTTTTGTATTTGTGTCCTCCCTATATGCTTCCAATTGTTCCTCTACGTGGGCCATTATATTCTTTTGAATTTCTTTGAGAGCTCTGTTTATCCTCTTTTTGTTCCTGAATTAACTAGATAATCATAGCTTTAAATTCATTTTCCTGAGTTTCTGCTGAATTAAAATATCCATTAGTTTTCGGTGTTTCTGGTGGTTCCATGGTGTCCTGATTTTTGTTGGGTGAGTTCTTCCATCAACCTTTAGCCATTGCTTATATATAATCTTCGCTCTTTCTTCCTTGAGTCTGACCTTTGGACTGGGACCGTCTTACTCTGGTGTCTGTAGAATGCTTCAGGAAGATCAGTGGGGACCAGTGGTTTGAGAGTGTGTTGTTGCTTCAGTTATTCCTGTGGGAGAAGAAGCTGCTGGCGCAGAATCGTGTGTTTGTGTGTGTGTGTATGTGCGCGTGTGTGTGGACGCTGGTGCAGGGATGTTTGTCTTGAAAGGGAATGCTAGGGTGTGCAGCTCCTTGGGATATATGGATTGGGAACAAGTGTAGGAGGGGATGTGGATGCTAGCGTGGTTAACAAGTGCAGATTGTGGGCATAATGTGCCTGCGCAGGTTTCCTGAATAACCAGTGGTCTACAGTCTGTGGAGGGGTCAGCAGGCTGGACTCTGAGGTCTGCGGCTGGCACTGTGGGCGGGAAATGTATTCAGTTGTGGACTCTCTGCACCTGGCCCTGAGTTCTGTGCTGGAAGCTAGAAACCCGGTAGGCTGCACTCTGCTCCCTGGGTTGGGAAGGGCTATCTGCTTCCTCAGCAGCTACCCCCTCAGACAAGGCTGTGGGGGAATGCTGGAGATCTGAGCTTGGAGTGAGCCGCCTGTGCTCCTTGCAAGTTGATGTGTGCACTGCAGGCTGCCTCCTCTGCTTCGCTACTGGTTGGGGTATCTCCGATGCTGCTTTCCTGCTGGCTATGTCCACCGCTGCTTCTGCCCGTTGGGAGGAAGTGCCCGGGAATCAATTCCCCAGGAGAAGTCCATGGAGATGACCGAGGTTGACCTGTGTCCTATTGGACTCAGATCAGGTTTTGTGCCCCTTCTTCCGGGCTCCTTGTATGGTTGTTTTGGGTTCCACAGCTCCTCGATTCACCAATTTGGGGACAGGGAAACCCAGGGTCTGGTGCTCTGGGTTGCACAGATCTATCTGTGACTGGTAGCTGGTGCTCAGCATTCTCTGGGCTGGCAACCTGAGCGCCCGCTGATCTAGGGGACCTTTTCCAGGGAAATCCTGGGTACCCTAACTCAGTCCCTGTTGCTTCCTTCCCTGTGGGGTTTTCTCCCAACAAGAGAACCCAGGCTCTGATGCCCTGGGGCGAATAGTTCTTCTGTGGTGGAGAGTTGGGCATGCAGCAAGTCTCAGTGCTTTGGGGGTGGAGCCTAGTTCAGAGCTGGTGTTGAGCCTGCCATTCTAAAAGATCTTTTCCCTGGGAAGGCTGGCTGACCTAGGTCAGTCCAGTCTCCTTCCTTCCCTATGGGTTTTTCTCGAGACTGGGACTCCTAGTCTCTGGTGTTTTTTGTGCCCACCGTTCAGCCTGGGAAGGTGGTCAGGACATGCAGGTGTGTGATTCTGGTCTGGCGACCAACCGAGTGCCTGTGCTACTGGGGATCTCTTCCGGGTTCTGGCTGGCTGTCCTGGGAGTGGACCCGGCCAGTTCCCACACCTTGGGGCTTCCTCTTACCTGGGAAACAGGATCGCTGTTGTTTTAGGGCCTACAGTTCAGTCCTTGGTAGCTGTACCTAAAATGTTGTTCTGCAGCTCAGAAGCATCGTCCTCTTGTCCCGCCCCCCTCACTTTTGTTTTTTGAGACAGGGTCTCACTATGCAGCTCTAGCTGGTCTGAAACCTCTGTGTAGACTAAGCCTTGAACTCAGAGATATGCCTGCCTCCCAACCTACTTGACTTCTTAGTTGTATTTGTCATGTCCTATTTGAAAACTCTTTCCATTATAAGCTTAAGTTTTCCATCTTCCAGTCTGACTGATTTTTCTTTCTTCATTTGGGCCCTAAAGAGTATTTGACTGAGGTGGCAGAAAATCGTGGTGAAATTTGAAAACCTTGTGAAAAAAAAATAGTATGGTTTGGATGATGCAAAGAAGAGTATAGTTTCCTAAAGGAATAATCATGTCGAACAAGTGGATCCTATCATCCTCCAAATAACTAATGTTCATGGGACATAGGTCCCAAAAGAAATATTTTAATGCAAATAGTTTTTTTAGGGTATTCAGGGAAACAGTGATAAACAGGCTGAAGAGCAGATAGGAGAAGGAAAACAGCCAAGAATAAATTTGTTATGAAGTATAAGCCAGCCAGTAATTAAAGCTGAGTCAGGCCAGAACCCTACAGAAACCAGTGTGAGATGTGCAACTTTCTAAGGTGTGATGCTTTCCTCTTGAAGATGCACCAGGTTGTTTACACATGCAAACCAACGAGGGATTCTTAGAATGTGCAGCTGTCAGCAATCCATTCCCCAGGTAACTCTGAGCAAGCAATGAAGGGAAAGATTTCCAGCGGCAAGGCACCAGCAGCAGCCTAGGCCCTGGCTGCATTTGTAGGAGGAGAAGGAAAATATGAAGATATTCACAGACTTCTGAGAAGCAGCAAATGATCTGGCTGGTTCTTCAGGGACCCAGAGAAATCAAAGCTGAACAATTAGAGAAAAGAAATGTCTGAAAAAGAAAAAATAGGTCTTACCTGATGTAGGTAGGCACACAACCATGCAAACATCTTGTCACAAGTCTGTGGCCACTAAAGAGTGTGTATCACAGAGGAAATTAGATAATTAAATTGGCAGGAAGCTGTATCTAATCAATTCTAATAAGTATCCGTCTTCTGTTTAATGAAGCTTGCACAGTAGACAATGAGCAGAGTAAGCATGGTAACAATTTTGAAGCCAACATGGCACAAAATATCACAGAGAGCCTTCTACCAAACTAACCTAGGTACTGCCCTCACTTAACATCAGAGCTCTCATCAGTAGATATGTATACAGAACTGCAGCAGGGCTCTGAGACCTTACCACAATTGACTCCATGATGGAAGTACCATTCAGGCTGTAATACTCAGCATATAGACAGCACCACCTGCCAAAATTGAAAAGGCCTAACCCATCAAAGTTCATATAGTTCTGTAAAAGTCTCAAAACATACTAACCTTGCTATTTGGCTTCTGTAGTTCCACTTATGGCTAACTTATTTTTAAGTGAGGTATGTCAAACCAAAACATGTTTTCTTGTGCTTAAAAGTTCACCCTGAGAAAGGGCTGGGGCTACACTAGGATCCCAAACACCCAGTGTAGTCACTGCCCAGCTAATAAAGACTTTCTATTGATTTTAACTTGTTAATTTCTGGTTAATATAATCTTAGAATATAATCTTTACTGTAGAGCTTGCCTTTGAGGAGACCAAACAGACCATAGCTGGTAAATTCTGTGGGATTCCTTTCTTGCTTGGAGAGGGTCATAGTTCATCCTTATTAGATATTAATCCATAGGCTGAACTCATACTTGCTTTCCACCTCAGTAAAATAATCCTTAGGGTCCAAATGAAGGAAGAAGGATCAGTGACAGTAGAAGAGGAGGAGTTAAACCTAAAATGGAAACAGTTTTAAATAGGACAAGCCACATACCATTAGGAAGTTAAATAGGTTGGGAGGCAGAGGGAAGCATATCTCTGAGTGAAAAGCCAGTTTGGTCTACATAGAGATTCCAGGCTTCCTCGGGTTAAATATTAAGACTCTGCTCCCAGAGAGAGAGAGAGAGAGAGAGAGAGATGCAGACAGACAAATGGGAAATAGAATTAGTTCTCAAAAAATACTGCTAAGAGAGAAAGTAGAAAAATTAATACCTATTGTGCATATGCTATGGGCTGGGGGTTATGCTTAGTGGTACGGATACTATGAGGACAAGAGTAGTCTGTTGCTCATAGATAAGAAATATACCAGCAGGAAATGCATAACCAAGAATGTTATCTAAAAAGAAGGAACCCCCAAGGAACGGGCCTTTCATATTAAGCCCATGTAGTAAGAACAGAACAGCCATGCAGAAACCTAAAACCTAAATATGCAAAAGCAGCAGAGCAGAACAAGGCTTGGTGTGCTCTAGGCAGAGTGTGCTGTGAAGTATGGTGGGCAGTCTTCAGTAACCATGTTTTCAGTTTTGAATAAGTGAGCTTAATGAGTGCACAGCAAGTCAAAGTAAAAGAATAACTACCAGTCACAGATAGATCAGTAGAAAGATGGCAAAATATCATCAAAATAGGAACACAAAACATCCAGCAAAAATCAACTGGGAAAGTCCCCTATAAGGCAAACAGCTGGAATTCCCAACAGAAAAAGTCCCCTGGCAGAGCAGTGTCCACTGGGGTGATCTTCCAAGTGAAAATAAAAAACAGTAAGAAATAGAAATCATGTCATCTCACATGTGCTCACGACATGCAGTAGAAAATAGCTGAAGTGCCCAGATGAGCTTTGTCTCCATGGCTGAGCCTCCAAAGGCTGAATATGCTATGGGTGATGATCCCACTTCTTTTACATACTGCGATCACTTTTAAGTTTTTATGTCTGTATGTATATGCCTGCTTCGCTGTATGTTCACCATGTGTGTGCACTGCTCAGAGAGGCCAGAAGAGGGGCCCAGATCCTTTGGAATTGGAGCTAGAGTTGTGAATTTTCTGATGTTAGTGGTGGACATCAAATTGTGTCCTCTGCAAGTGCAGCAAGCACTCCTAAGAGCTGAGCCATCTCTCCAGCCCCCATAGGCACTCTTATTTCATGCAATAAACAATGGTATCATCAGTTGGAAACAGATTACCTTCTAACTGTTCTAAAGGCATAACATTTTTGTTGTTAGACATTTTTCCCTCTCTGTCAGAGTTGGAGGGACCAGCTCAGCATTCAGACAAGGCCTTGAAGGATGCTTTGAGATTAATATAATTAGGTTGGAAATGGAGAATGTGCACAATTTTACTTGCAGGGTCAGCTACTCAGCCTATATCGTACATGACAATTTGGCAATATATATTGATACACATTCTGGGGGATTGAGAATAAAAACAAAAGTGTAAGAACTGGAGAGTTGATACAACAGTTAAGAGAACTTGCTGCATTTCCAGAGGACCAAGATTCTGTTCCCAATACCAACATCAGGCGATTCACAGCTACCTATAACTGCAGCTCCAGGATCCAGTGCCCCTAGCCACCATAGACACCTGCACACTGAAATGTACAGCCCCACCCCCACACAGTCACAAACACATAATTTTAAATTATTTTAAATTTTTTATAAGAAATAAAAATGTAAATCACTGGGATTAGTGTGTGTCACAAAGCACAAACTAGAACAAACAAAATCAGATGCCACAAGTCTTCAAGAATATTTCCAGATAAACCATAAGCTGCCTTGAAAAGGACTGTGCCTGTAGAATGACCCCCAGATATCCAGGCTGAGAGAGACAGGAAAGGAGCCTGCAGAGAGAAAGATAGAGACTTCAACCCAAATATCAAGTGCACTGAAAGATAATTAATAAGACATCTACTTTATTGCTAAAGGCCAGAGGCTAACCACAAGAAGAGTTTTGTAAGTATGAAACCAGTATTGTAAGAGGAAGAAATTTCAGAGCTGGAAATCAGCAAACTCTTTCTAAAATAGTAAACTAATGGAATTGCAAGTATGTAATGTATAAACAACCAAGAAATAGTTACCAGTATATTTGTAGTGATGACCTCAACTAAAACTTGAACTCTACATGCTTTTCCAAAGGGAAAGTTTAGAAGAGGGTGTTTGGTTTTGTTTTATTGTCTGCTAATCTGCCTGAAGTAAAATACAATTATTTATCATATGATACGCAATCAGATAGCATACAGTGATAGATGATCATGATAAATGAGACAAATGTGAAGGCATGTTGCACACCGGCACAAGAGCCAGGTGTCAGATATGGATGAGGAAGGATGGATAGGCTGATAGAGAAGCAGGTATAGATAGGTAGACAGTGGATAGAATAACTTTTGGATAGATTGTGTAGATGATATGGATATGCATAGATAGATGATAGATAGTAGGTACAGATAGATAAATAGATAGATATAGGTAGATGATGGATAGATAGATGATATATTGATGGTATAGAGATAGATGATAGGTATAGATTGACAGAGAGATGATAAATATAAAATAGTTGATGATGATGAAGACAGATATATAGATGATAAGTACATACATATAGATGATAGTAGATAAAAATTACAGAAATACAAATCTTTTAAAGACAGGGTCTCCTCCCCCATACAAGCCGGGGAGTGACAGACTGGCTAGATCCCAGGGGAGGACTTTGCAGCCAGCCCTGAGGAGACAGGATGAGCTGAGGTTGGATGGAAGGGAAGGAGGTCCTCCCCTGATGGTGGACTTGGAGGGGGCGGGGAAGAAGGAGATGAGGGAGGGAGTGGGAGGGTAGGAGGGAATGGGGGAGGGGGCTACGCCTGGGATTCAAAGTACCTAACCTGTGATTGAGATAAAAATAAATAAATTAAAAAAAAATAAAAAAAAAATAAAGACAGGGTCTCCCTTGGCAGCTTAGGCTAGCCTAGAACTCTGAATTCTCATGCCTCAGAATTTCTAGTACTTGAATTACAGGCATACTCCACCACTTTCATACTTTCTAAATAAAATATCAAGAAGGAGTGGGTACTAGACCTATAAGATAGGATAAACATACAGAAATCTGTACACCTAAAGAAGATTAACTAGAAAGAGGACCCTGGGTAAGATGATCAACCCTCACTTAGAAAGACAAATGGGATGGACATTGGTTGTAGGAGAAAACAAGTAACAGGACAGGAGCCTACCACTGAGGGCCTCTGAAAGTCTCTACCCAGCAGTGTATCAAAGCAGATACTGAGACTCATAACCAAACCTTCAGCAGAGTACAGGGAGTCATATAAAAGAAGGGGGAGTTAGTATGACCTGGAGAGGACAGGAGCTCCACAAGGACCAAATATATGTGGGCACAGGGGTCTTTTATGAGACTGTATTTCCAACCAAGGACCATGTATGGATATAACCTAGAACCCCTGCTTGATTGTAGCCCATGGTAGCTCAGTATCCAAGTGGGAACAAGGACTATTTCTGACATGAACTCAATGGCTGGCTCTTTGACCGCCCTCCCACCCACCTGGGGGAGGAGCAACCCTGCTAGGCCGCAGAGAAGGACTTTACAGCCAGGCCTGAAGATATCTGATAAGCTAGGGTCAGATGAAAGAGGAGGAGGACCTCCCCTATCAGTGGACTTGGAAAGGGGTAGGGAGAAGATGAGGGAGGGTGGGGTTGGGAGGGAATGAGGGAGTGGGATAGAGCTGGGATTCAAAGTTAATAAACTGTAACTATTAATAATAAAAATTTTAAAAAAACCATCAAGAAGGATACACACCAAGTATTCCTGGTATCTTTTGGATAGAAATGGTCAGATGGGAGTGTGCAAAAACTCACCCTTGGTTATTTTTGCATGTGAAATTGTTGTGTTTTTCTACTGCCCTGAAAACTTTAGATCCATTGCATGGTACTCCACTGCGTGCAGAAAGTATATGTGAGCCCTGGAAGACCTGTGTCACATAGAAGTGACCCTCTGAACGTGTGTTGGGGGAGTGGTCCTTTTCCTACTTTCCTACACTGACCCATCAAGATGGACAGCTTCACCCTAGGTCTAGACCTAAGGACACTCCTGACTTCCACAACCCACAAATGCACCTTAGGACCACCAGTTCGCACACACAGACACAAACACTCATCCTCCTACCCTCACTTGGGAGGTCAGGTCCTGAACACACACATGGGAGGGCGTGGAACAGAGTTCATGTGGGATGTTTGTGGAGACACTGGACATTGTCCTCCGGCAGAGTGGAAGCTGCCAGCATCGCAGTTTCTGCACATATAGGATGAGCTTCAGTTTTTATTCTCCTCCCTGTTGCCTTTCTGGTTTCACTTTCCCCAGTGTATAGGAGACAGAATGTGGATTCAGAACTGCTGTGTTTGAGAATTTAATGGGGCAAGATCAGATACACTGATGTGAATAAGAAGGATCGGTGGAGAGAAACGGAGAAATGAAGAGAAATGTAGAAAATCTAGAGAAATGAAGAGCAGGAATTAAGTGCAGGATGTTATGCACTGAGAAATTCTAAGGTGAGATCTGTTTCCTTTTGTCTAAGAGGCACTGGGGCACACAAAAGCAGAGTAAAATAGGACACAGGTTTAAATTACTCCCATTAGTAATTACTAATTACCTCCAGCAGTAATTCTATGCGTTGTGGATGTTTGAAACGCTAACGGTTAGCCACAGAGCACTTGCGCTGAGAGGAAACCTAATCTGTTTTTATCATTGCTCCTATTTTCATTTAGACACCAGTTGTATTTGCACAGTGCAACACTCAATTTATAAGCCAAAAAAATAACATACATTTTTACCAAATGCAAAGGCATATGTACAGAACAACAATAGCCAGTAGGTCTTGAAGGGAATAATTTAGCTTTCATTCTGCAGAAAGGCTTCTTGATTAAGAAATGACCCACCAAGTGACACCTACAGTCAGAGCCACAGATGTCAAACGAGCACACTGAGTCTGTGATATTTCTGCCACAGTCGTTTTCGACACCTGTTGATCATTCAATCAGAGGAAACCTCGGAGCTGAAGATATGCCAACTCTGTGGAAATTCCTTCCCAAAATAGCAAGAGCTAAGCAAATTGCTAGGCCTGCAAGTCTTGGTGGACAGGCGGGGCTCAGGGCTGTTTGTGGCTCAGCATCTGTCTTTCGGGGTTGGCATTTTTTCACTGTCTAAATCTTCTTTTGGTCCAACAGCTGACTTCCTCTTTTGTTCAGCTCTTCCTTTCTGATTTCCTAGGGAGTGGCTGCCACATCCTTCAACAAAGCGCTTCTCTGGAAACAACCATTGAAATGCCCACTCAGCTGTCTTCAGTTGTCCGGCAGTGACCTCTGCACTCACGAATTTGCTATTCCCTCACTGCGTTCTTCCATGAGTTGCAAGAAAAGCAAACATCAGGGGAAACAAGACACTGAGGTTTTTGTATCTAAGTCGAATGGCTTCCCAAAGCCATTTCTAAACATTTGCTAAGTTTGTCTTTCTCCTCCAGTGAGTACACCTGCAGGGGGCCAGGAGTTCATACAACTTAAGGAAGTCTACAGGGTTTGAAGACATAAAGCTGTGCGTTTAAACTTTAATCATGCAAAGATTCATTATGTTTATGGTTCATATTCAAACCACAATTTTTTTCTTTGTGTTGTTTTTTTAAACTGTAAATAGCTCAAGAAAAATCACATTTTAGCGTTACTTTAAAATTCCATATGCTTACTAAGCCATTCCATAAATTACAAGTGCATTTGAGGTGGAGGGGTGATATTATAAATAATGTAGAATTGCACATTTTTATATGAAGTGGCTCTTTTAATTAGTAATATGTCCTCAGTAGGTCCAGGATAGAACAGGTCAAAAAATATGACATTTCAAATATAGCCAGAGGACAATCTTCATATTGCAGAGGCCGACTAGGAAGACAGGGAGCCGCCCCGTTTAACTATTTAAAATGAAGTTTATTTTTAATTCCCAAGGCAACATGTGCAAAATTCAGTTTCTTTACATGATTATTCTCTATTTTAGAACCAAAGAACTTAAAAATTATGATTTCACTAACAGGTTATCCACTATGAACCATGTTCTAATGATAAGACTCATGCAAGAAGCAAGAAGCAGTAACAGCCACGCTAACCTACAATGTCATAGTAAGAAGTAACTACAAGGCGTGCACAAGCAGTAGAGTCCTTTAACCTCCCTGACCCAGTTAAGGCATATTTTTTCTCAAAGATGAACCACTGTGGAGACCAGGAAAGGAAAAGAAATTGTAATTATAGATATAGACATGCATATAATTATGTATATTATATGGATGTGAGGATGCTATCCACAATTGTATATTGAATATATCCCCATGACTACCTACTTAATATTGCAGTCTATTTTGCTGAATTAAGTGAATGTAAACACACTTCCTTTTTCAGATTTATTTTGTGTGTGTGTGTGTGTATGTGCACGCGCGCCTGTGTACATGCACCTGTGCATGCCTTTGGAGGCCAAAACATGGTATTGGATCCCCTGGGGTCAGAGCTCCAGACAGTTGTGAGCCCCCCAGGCAAGATTCTAAGAACTTCTGAACTCTGCCCCCCCACAAGCATTCTTAACCCATGAGCCACCTTTTCAGAACTTACACAAAGTCCTTTAATCTATAATAAAAGAGATCTCAGCGGAGTTGTGCAAAGCCAGAAGAAAAAAGCAAGCTGCTACTGTTTCAGGGACTGTTCGCACTCAAGCTTGTGAAAAGTCATTTTGCTGTAACCCTCTGTCCCCTTTGGCCCCACCAAAGGTATCGTTGCTCTGGGATACTTAACCTGTCCCATTCGCACAGTCTATATATTTGGCTATGAAAGCTTTTCTGGATGAAACCCTCTATTACTTTTCTAATTCCATAAAAGCAAGTGCCTTTTAGATTAAAGTTCTATGTAATTTGTAGATTTTTTTTCTTATGAAAACTGACTTGCCACTAAATCGCTTCTTCCTGTGATAAACAAGGGATGTACCATTCCATTTCTTCTCGTATTATGTTCCCGTCTTATCTTCCACATGTGTTAAGACTTGCATGGAGGGGCTGGAGAAATGGCTCAGTGGTTAAGAGCACTTGCTGCCCCTCCTTCCTCTTCGGACCTGAGTTCGGTTCTCAGAGACCCACAACCACCTGGAACTCCAGCTTTGTGGGTCTGACGCCCTTTTCTGGCCTCTGTAGGACCCTGCAGAATTGTACACACACACACACATACAGATGCACATAAATACACAAAAATAAAAGGCTTGCATATTTGTTGGTAGTATTTGTTGATGTTTATGTCTAAATACTATGTGGCATCATATATGTACATGATTAAATGTATATATATATATGTACCATCTACTTACATACATGGACATGTGCATAAACAGTTTAAAATGTAATGAATTAGAACTTTTTTCTCACCCTCTAACATTATTTTATAAATGAAATAGATGTTGAATTTTGTTCAAAGATGTGCTAATAACTTATAAAATAACCATATGGGTTTTCCCTTTTGAGTCACTAATATGTTGAATGAAATTCCTTATCATTGCTTGGTAAGACAACTATTACAATTTGGATAAATTTTAGTTGTAGTATGTTTTTATTTGATTTACAATTTTCTTTTGTTAATAATTCTTTCAAGGAAGGGTGGGTCTGGGGAAGTTGAGGGAGGGGGCTCCAATCGGATATATAATGAATAAATTGCGAGGAAAAAAATTTTTAAAAAACATGCTTATTTTTCTTAAGTTAACTAAAGTCTGTTGAAACTACTTTTTGTTTTGTTTTATTTTGTTTTTGTTGTTTTATTTTGTTTTCTGTGTAGAACTTTACACATGCACCCTTTAGGCAGATTAAAAATGAGATTTGTAGGGCTAGAAAAACAGCTTTGTGGTAGAGAACTAGGTTCAATTCCCAGCACTGAGAAGAGAGAGAAGCATATAATACCCAACGGTATTTATACTCACATACAAATATAAAGTATGGAATCTGGTCTGACTTTTCACATATGATTTCAATTCTACTTTCATTACTTTGGTGTTGGGTCATTTTTCTCTAATCATTTTATGCATGTATGCTATCTCTCAAGTGCCCTGTGACCAGAAGACCACCCACAGGAGCAAGCAGCATATATGAAGTTCACTGATGTGCATAAATCAGCATAAACTCAATGCGTGTCTTACTTGATTCTTGTTTGTGGATCTCAGCTAGATACAATGTAAGAGAAATCTGTGTAAAGACTGACCAGGAAAAAAAAAAGACTGGCCAGGTTTGAAGGATTTGTTTCCAGGCCAATTAATAGATTAATGATTAAAGAATTTTGCAGGGTCTTCATGTCTCCGTCTTTACTACTTCTTGATCAGATCTATCAGTTACTACTTTCATTGCTGCCGCACCATGTATGTTTACTGGTGGAATTTTTCTGGAATGAGGAAAGAAGGAAAAGAGCATGAGGTGAACAAATTCTTAAGATGTGGGGATTTCAGAGCTTCTTGGACTAGGAGAAAGAGAGAGAGAATAAAAATGAGTATAATACCTTTCTACCATGGCATTTTCATTGACATCTTCTGTGCTTTGTGTTTCTGCAATGAGAATCTCTTTTGAAATCCCCGAGAAGCAGCCTCCTGCCTTCCCCAGGCATGGGAAGGAGCCTCCTGGCTGTCTAAAGTGGGGACGGAAAACGAGCATCAGAGGCTCCAGAGGGATTCTCTTAGTCAAATCCAGACCATAGGTCCTATCCCACTACTATTAGCAATAACGGAGTTGTCAGTTAAGATTATGTACAAGGGAAGGATTGAAGCCTCCTAGTGCCAAGTTCCTCTGGGGTTCCAGGGCAAACCATTTCTTTCCTATCAGCATCTCCTATTTCCTATCAGAATTTAAGTTTTATAACTTTGGGCTGTTCCTCATTTTTACCATTTCCACCATTTTTATGTATCTTCTACCATTTTCCCTCTTCATTTAAGTCCATTCCAGTTTTCTCATTCCATATGGGATAAAGATTGATTTCCCAAGTGTTTGTACAGGTTGACATCCCCACCAGCAATGGAGGAGGATTCCCCTTTCTCCACATCCTCTCCAGCATGTGATGTCCCTTCAGTTTTTGATCTTTGCCATTTTGATGAGTGTAAGACAAAATCTTGGGGTCATTTTGATTTGCATTTCCCTGATGACTAAGGATATTGAGCGTTTCTTTTTTTTTAAGTGAAATGAACATGTATTCAATGGAGCATATTAATAATTTTACATTTAGCATTTCAATGTATTCTCATAGCATGAAGCAGCTTTTTTCTGTGATCTTTTTTCTTTTTAATTTTTTATTAATTACACTTTATTCACATTGTATCCCCCATGTAGCACCCTCCCTCCTCCCCTCCCAAACTTTCCCTTCCTCTCCCTTCTCTACACATGCCCCTCCCAAAGTCCACTGATAGGGGAGGTCTTCTTTTCCTTTCTTCTAATCCTAGTCTATCAGGTCTCATCAGGAGTGGCTGTGTTGTCTTCCTCTGTGGCCTGGTAAGGCTGCTCCCCCTCAGGGGGAGGTGACCAAAGAGCAGGCCAATCAGTTCATGTCAGAGGCAGTCCCTGTTCCCATTACTATGGAACCCGCTTGGACACTGAACTGCCATGGGCTACATCTGTGCAGGTGTTCTAGGTTACCTCCATGCATGACACTTGGTTGGAGTATCAGTATCAGGAAAGAGCCCTGTGCTCAGATTTTTTTCTTCTGTTGTTCTCCTTGTGGAGCTCCCGTCCTCTCCAGGTCTTACTATTTCCCACTTCTGTTATAAGATTCCCTGTACTCTGCCCAATGGTTGAGCATTTCTAAAGTGTTTCTCTGCCATTCAATATTTCTCTATTGATAATTCTCTATTTAGCTCTGTACCCCATTTCTTAATTGGATTACTTGATTTGTTGCTGTTTAACTTCTTGTGTTCTTTATCTGTTCCGGATATTAGTCCTTTATCAGATATAGAGTTGGTGAAGATCCTTTCCTAGTCTGTAGGCTGTCATTTTGTTCTGTTGATGGTATTTTTGCTTTACAGATGCTTTTCAATTTCATGAGGTCCCATTTATTGATTTTTTGATCTTAGAGCCTGTGCTGTTGGTGTTCTGTTCAGGAAGTTGTCTCCTGTGCCAATGAGTTCTAGGGTCTTCCCCAATTTTTCTTCTAACAGATCTAGTGTGTCTGGTTTTATGTTGAAGTCTTTGATCCACTTGGACTTTAGTTTTGTGCAGGGCGATAAATATGGATCTATTTGCATTTTTCTACATGTAGATATCCAGTTAGACTAGCACCATTTGTTAAAGATGCTATCTTTTTTCCTTTGTGTGGTTCTGGCATCTTTGTCAAAAATCAGGTGTCCATAGGAGTGTGGGTTTATTTCTGGGTCTTCTATTGAATTCCATTGATCCATTAGTCTGTTTCTATTCCAGGACCATGCAGTTTTTATTACTATTACTCTATAGTACAGCTTGAGAGCAGGGATGGAGATACTTCCATCAGATAAAGAGCATATTAGACAAGTATTTACTTTTTTAATCAAAGCTAAGGTTTGAATGTTTTGTCTCTTCCAAAGTTTATGTTAAGGAGGGCACGCCATGCTGAGGCACCTTTCCCTCTTGTGACCTGTGAAGCAATTATTCTTTGTTGTGTTTACTTGGCATGCATGATGACTGATATACACTTTTTATTGCCTTGAACACCAATTTAAAATTTAATTGTGTAGGTTTTTTAAGTGTTGAAATGTATTCCCAATGTAACAACAGTGACAGTGTGGCTTAGGAGTGAAATTATGAGTTTTGACATCATCGAAAGGAGTAAATACCTTATAAAAACACCCTTGCTTTCCACTTACACTGTGTAATGTAAGTATCTCCACCCGAGGACACAGACTCAAGGTGATAGCTTAAGACCAGAAAAAGGACCTTCACTGGACAATGAACCTGCAGGCATCTTTGTCTTCCCAGAAGTATGAAAAGTCAATTTCTGTTCTCTGTAAATTATCCCATCTGTACTATTTTCTTATAACAGCAAAAATGAGCTAAGACAATTGGACTTTAGCTGGGGCACTGCTTTTGCTCT
Source organism: Pachyuromys duprasi (assembly GCA_028658305.1). Taxonomy (NCBI): domain Eukaryota; kingdom Metazoa; phylum Chordata; class Mammalia; order Rodentia; family Muridae; genus Pachyuromys; species Pachyuromys duprasi. The sequence goes on from CM053764.1 coordinate 71,014,534, forward strand.
ACCAAGGGTAAAATGTAAAATCAGTAACTAATGAATGTAAGGGTGAATTAGCCATGGAAGCACTATGTCAGGTATCAGAGCAGAACATGAAGTGAAACACAAACTTTGCTATTAAAAACTGAGTTCTTTTTTTTTATATATAAAACATGGTAAAATTTGAGAAGAAAGTACTGATTCTATGTTAGGAGGAGAACAGGTCTTTTGTCTTCTTTTTCATATTTGAGAATTTTGTGCATGTATCCTGTATACCGTGATTATACTTTCCTATTTCTATTACACTGTCTCATACATTTTTCCTGATTGTTAAATAGTGGAGGATTGTTTGAGAGTGGCTCCCACACTTGGTGTTCTTGCTCTGGTGGACCTCTCTAGAGGACTGTATTGGTTTAGGTGGAGTGTGGAGTACCTGAGTAATATGAATGGAACTGAAGCAGACAGGTTGTTGGAGAAAGGATACTTTGCAAGCTTTAGTGTGTATATCTTGGTTCCATTTGCCAGACCCATCTGCTGGTTCCATGTAAGTCATAAGAAAGGCAGAAGCTTGTGATTTAAATGTATGTTCTTCCTAGCACTAACATGAGGGATTTAGAAAATAAGCTGGTTGGTGTATAAAAATCATATGTTATCTGTAAAAATTCCGATTCTTAGACATAATTTTAGTGAGCATCTTTGTTACAAGAATAACTATTTTTAAACATATTAAATTTGGTCTCTAGATTTCTAAGAACATGAAAAATTACTGCTTTCTTGTTACTTATTTTGTTCATACAATTTAGCAAATAAAATCATCAAAATTTATAGAGTAAAATAAGAAAGTATTGACATGACCTACTCTGTAAAGTTACTACCAGCAAGTTACTACCAGCTTAAAGTCACAGAATGTGCTACAGAAAGAAAAAAAGAACAGAGTTCTTTAGACACAAAAGTAGACCAAATGTTAAGAGACGCAAATAAAGACTCAGTACTTACTTTCTGAATTGCCTGGGACCTTTCCTAAAATTCTATCCATCCCCTTAGGTCTTGCACTAGTAGATGATCTTGGGCCAGAGTTCTTGGCTCTTCCTACCTCTATTTGTTATTAACAATAAAATAATACAGACTGGGTCACAGTTAGCTGCTACGAAATAGTTAATAAAAGGATTTCTGGTGCAATTTTTACAGCTGTTTCATTCTTGTATTAGACAATGTTCATCTACCATTTACTTAACTATTTTCCAGTAAATTGTTTGCCAAGTGTTTGTTTTTGGTTTTGTTTGTTTGTTTTGTTTTGGGGACAGGTTTTCTCTGTGTAACCTTGGCTATTCTGGGCTACTTTGTAAACCAGGCCTCGAACTCACAGAGATCTGCCTGCCTTTGCCTCCCCGAATACTGGTATTACAAGCATGCACCAGTGAGCCTAACTTGCTGAGTGTTCTTAATGCACCAAGCTCAGCACTCTAACCTGTAAGATTCATTCTCCATTTATTATACTTCTTTATTTTGCCTTGGACTATGTCTTTAGTACACACTGTAGTCATATGACACAATTTTTAATTAACATCACTCAGTTTGGCATGTGGCTTAATTATTAAATGGTTACTGGGTTTACTATTTTAAGAGAACCCACCACGTGACTAAAAACTAAACTCACAGAGCAGATTGTTTTGGAAGACTTCCTCCGGTGTGTCACTTTTTTATTGGGAATCATATACATACTGTAAATAATTTAAGGCATATGAAAAGGCCAGGCGGTAACTTCCAACTACCAGGTCAGAGGGGAATGTGTTTAAATGCCATGTTTTTATTTTAATTCATAACTGTGGTTCCTTCCACACTAAGAGGCTTTAATTTCTAAGAACACAGCCTGAGATCTGGGGCTGGGTTCCCAGTTCACTAGTGGGATTCCTGATAGTAGCACTCAGCTGAAACATGAGTTCAGTTACCAAATATAGCTGAGTAGAGTAGGGGAACAGATGAGTGTCTCAGGCCATAGCTGTCTCAGTACCACAGACCAGCAGTCCTTAATGGACAGGCAAGACCAACCTCCTCTCACCAGGAGAAAGACAGAAAGCTCCTGGGAGATCCATCGCCTTTGGGGAGGCTTCAAACTGAGCAAGCAGTGAAAAGGTCGGTACCTTAACTCACTTACTAGGAAGACAACGTTGTCAGCACTTTTAATGTTGGAAATATTTCAGTACCTTCACCTCCCACTGCGATGCCCTTAGGAAAATGCTTGGTCTTTTTCTTTCTTTCTTTCTTTTACAAGGATAGGAAATGTGATGCTAATTTTCTACTTTTTTTCCCAAAACAGGTAAACTTTGCTGGATATCTTTCTGCCCACACTGTCAGACCTTTGTGCTGTAATCTTAGGTGTGCTAAATCATTGTGGCCAATTTCAAAACAGTTAAATATGTTTGTAGATGGAGTCAAATTTGTCAATAGTGTACGTGTGTTATATTTCATAGTAAATGAAACTGTAGCCATATTGACCCTCATCTCTATTTAAGCTAAAACTGATAGCTTAAAATGATAGAACTTAGGTTTTAAAATAACATTCTGAGTTATTAATTGTCTTTTGAAAGATTTTAAAATAACTCAAAGGGCATAATTAAATTAGTTGGCATAATAGCACCAGGTAATATAGGTTAATTTTAAATACATGTGAATACAATATTTATGACTATGGCTATCTACAGTGCAGTCTGTTAAATATAAATATGAGAACACAGACCTCTATCACGTTGTTTTTTAAGCTACAGAGGAAATTGTCTTGAATCCAATACATGATGTTGGTGCAGAATTATTCCAGGCTCATATTACTTTTTTAGCATTTTCTAAAAATACTAATTACCTTCTAGTGTAAATAATATGACCAAATATAAAATCTATTGCTTGGCAATAGGAAGCTATTCAAAATCTGTTCAACTGATATGTGTACCAAAATCAGGTCCTTTTTACATAATAAAGACATGGCCCAACTCTTTTTCTCAAAGAAATTGAATACTCTGCTCAAATATTCAGAACTTTAAAATGCTAACTGGAAAGGAGGTCTAGGGGTCTTATCTAGCCATAACCCACTGAGTAACGGTGTGATTACACATTCCTGGCGCTGTTGTTCTGACATCCACTGTGGGCTGGGGACCCGTTCCCTTGGCTCTCTGTCCAGGCTTTTTTCTGTTCTGTAGCTAAAGTGGATATTTAAAATATCACAAGTCACACTTAACAAGAGAATTTGGGAGGCTCTGGATCACTCTGGGAATGACAACCATTGTGACTTCTTGGCTTTTTTTCTTGGATTAAGCAATTGTGAAGAGGGAATATTTGTGTTTACAAAATAAGTTGTCCCAATTCTTTAAAGTATACCAACTGATATCCCTGCAAGGCCAGGACAATAATCCCTGTGCTTAAACAGGGTAATCATGAGCTCAGGTAGAGATAATGGCCAGGCTCTGGTAAATTTCCAGCAAAGAAAGCAAAGACTAATGCAAGCATTATGACTATAATTTGCAACTGAAAAATCATCATAGTACCAGATATAGGAACTTATTTGGGAAATAGATTTTGAATTTAAGTTAAAATGGATTAATTAGAGATAAAATTTATAGATATTCCCAGTGGATTCAATATAAAGATAAAATGAAGAGGACACAAGAAACACACACACATACACATACATGCAAGTTCTCATTAAACACATAGTACAGCTTTGTTGGAACTGAATGCACTGTCAGATTCTGTTCCTAAAATTACTATAAAGTGTCTTACTTTGGGAAAGTGGATTGTGTTTAAAACTACAGGGAAAATTTGAGATACCTTTTTGCACTGACAATATATCTGATGGTCAAAAAGAAAAGGAGTTTATGCATTTATTAAGCAATGGTTATATAATTAAAGTAACTGCATCAAACATAAGATTTTGTGAATATTTTCATATTTTACCTTGCAGGGCTCTATGTAAAAAACTGATAGTAAAAGAAACAGAAATGAGAGATAAAAAGGAAAGGAAGAAGGAAATAATAAGCAAGAAATTAGTCTAAAACTAGCCATGATTCTAAAGTAGAGAAGATAAGCTTCCAAGCCTTTGTTCTTAGCTTTGGCCTCCTTAAGTAGGTTTTGTTAATAATATCAGTAATACTGAATGATTTTGTCAAAGGCTTTTACACCTTTTTAGGTGCCCACAAACATACAAAACAGAGTACTTACTTTAGGTATTTAAATCATTCACAATAGAAAAATTTCCCCTAAGATTAGGACTTGAATTTCCTATCCCCTACCTAAATCCCACAGTAGAGCTGACCAGTATCCATTGATTGGCTTGTATTCTTCCAACCCTTTCCATGTTTTACTGCATTGCAGGTGTCTGCTGAAATGTCTCTGTCTCTCCCTGAAGTCTCCAAAGTACCTGATAAATGTAGTATACAACACTAAAGGACCTGGGATCTGGTTTCTTTTCTAACATCAGTTTTTCTTTCAAAATTCTAGACACTCTTTGATGTTTTTTAACATATCCCACAGATTACAGCTGTTCTCCGCCTACAATGTTCTTAAGATAATTGCCTATAGTATCTCTAATGGGAAAAGGAACTCTGTAGTTTATACCCAAGCCTCAGTGCTGAGCCTGCCATCTCCTAATTCTACAAATACTTGGGCTTTTTCAGTTTGAGTTTTGAGTGATAAAGATACTAAAATAGAAAGGTGTGTTCCATCAATTGTCTATATACCAAATGGTTTATTATCAAAACACGTAACTCAGAAGGGATGGGAAGCTCTGTTTCTACTGTTTGCAAAGCAAATATTCTATATTTGGACACTGGTTCTGTGTGCAGATCTTATAATTCTTGAATTTTTTTAACTTGAGAAATAATTCTTATATTGACAGTCAAGAGTGCCTTTTGTCAACAGGATTATTCTGGAAGGCTTCCCATATCTATACATATGTATGCATACATGCATATTTATATATGCATGTATGTATGTATATTTTACTTATAATACAAAGGATACTCCCAAGTGTCATGAATATAATGTTTAGATAAACTATGTGTCAAAGTCAGCAATGTTAAAACCCAAGGTTATTTATGACTTATAAACGTGTCTATCTTTTCTGTCACTTGTATATTCACATATGTATGTAAACTATGCATATATACACAAATATATAATATATTCAAGATCTCAAAAATAACTGTTTCCCCAAATACTAGGATAGTAATGCTAATATTTCTTGTTAGGATGTGTGATAGATATACCAAATACAAAATCTTCAAGATAATCACCATACACTCTACATTTTATAGTATAACATATTTTTAAAGAATTCAGATGGTATTAATTCACAAAGAAATTCTGATTCATGAAACTACATGTGTAAATAATCTAAAATTTACAAAATGAGTGAAATATTCACAGGAAATTAATAATCTGTTATCATCTGAGTTTATATTTGGAAGCAATATCTATTTAGAATGAGCAAGAATTCTGATGAGTATATACCATGTGTGTCTTTCTGCTTCTGGGATACCTGGTAGAATTCTGCACTGAATCCATCTGACCCAGGGCTTTGTTTGGAAGGGAGATTGTTGATGACTGCTTTTATTTCCTTGGGGGATATAGGTCTATTCAGTCTTTCTACCTGATCTTGACTTAATTTTGGTAGATGGAATTTATCAAGAAAATTGTCCATTTCTTTTAGATTTTTCAAATTTTGTGGCATATAGGCTTTGGTAGTAAGACCTAATGATTGTTTGGATTTCCTCAGTGTCTGTAGTTATGTCCCCCTTTTCAGTTCTGATTTTGCTGATTTGGATAGTTTCTCTCTGCCTTTTAGTTAGTTTGGCTAGGGGCTTGTCTATCTTGTTGATTTTCTCGAAGAACCAGCTCTTGGTTTCATTGATTCTTTGAATAGTTTTATTTGTTTCTAATTGATTGATTTCTGCCCTGAGTTTGATTATTTCCAGCTGTCTGCTCCTCTTGGGTGTATCTGCTTGTCTTTTTTCTAGGGTTTTCAGTTGGGCCATTAAGTTGCTTGTATGAGATGTTTCAAATTTCTTCTTGAAGGCACTTAGTGCTATGAATTTTCCTCTTAGCACTGCCTTCATTGTGTCCCATAAATTTGGGTATGTTGTACCTGCATTTCATTGAATTCTAAGAAGTCTTTAATTTCTTTCTTTATTTCATCCTTAACCTAGCTGTCACTGAGTATCAAGTTGTTAAGTTTCCATGTACGTGTAGGCTTTTTGCTATAAGTTAATTAAAAAAATAATTCTGATAAGTTGCCTGCTCATAACTAGAGGCAAATGGGTGTCTTTGGTACCCTGTTTACTGACTAACCCTCCCAAAACCTTTGCAACACCAAATGCTTGCTTAAAAGCAGGAAATTGATTTGTACTTCCCTGATGAGCTTTTCTTTAAGTGTTTCTCTGCCATTCGATGTTCCTCTCTTGAGAATTCTCTTTAGCTCTGTACCCCATTTTAAATTGGATTGCTTGATTTTAAGTTTTTCAGTTATTTATATACTCTAGATATTAGCACTCTATCAGATGTAGGGTTGGTGAAGCTCTTTTCCCAGTCTGTAGTCTGTTGTTTTGTTCTCTTGACAGTGTCCTTTGCTTTACAGAAGCTTTTCAGTTTCACAAGGTCCCATTTATTAATTGCAGATCTTAGAGTCTGAGCTGTTGGTGTTTTGTTCAGGAAGTTGTCTCCTGTGCCAATGAGTTTGAGACTCTTCCTCACTTTTTCTTCCAACAGATTTAGTGTATCTGGTTTTATGTTGAGATCTTTGACTCACCCTTTCAGAGACTAGGGGAAAGGGATTGGGGAGGAAGGAAGGAGGATGGGACTGGGGAGAGTTGAAGGAGGGCCTTCATTTGGGCTATATAATGAATAAATTACGAAGAAAATTTTTAAATAAAATTTTTAAAAAGAGCAGGAAATTTACATCATGAACACAGGTCAAAATTTACCTGCAATAATTTGCAAAGCACTGTGGGCTGGCATCAGCTGCTGCTACTTCTGTGGTAGTTTGAGGGAGCCCAGCCTTTGCTTGTGGCTGTCACCACCCTTCCTTTCAACAACTATGAGGCTTCCAAACAGCCATGGTCTACAGACACTGCAGTTAGCTTGTAAATGCACATTTTATCTTACCTTTCTTCACATTGCTTGTAGCTATATGCCATAAAAACATTGTATAATTGTCTAAAATTCAATCCAGAAAACATAAAAAGGACATTTCAGGAGAACAAATTCAGAACCTGGCGATTCTTTCTTAATTGACTACTCATGCCTCTTCAATTAAAATATTAAATTATGGGCATGTAGCTCAGGATGGGACACTCAGCAGGCCTGAATCTCTGAGCCCCCATTCCCAGGACCACCAACAGGGAAAAAAAGTTAATGGAATGTTGAGATGTCAGTTCTTCAGATGGTCATGCGTTCAGTGTAGAGAGGAGAAAGGTACCTCATAGTACACACTTTATTAACTGATGCTGAGGCATTTGTATTTCTACAACTCAAAATTTAATTCTAATTTTGCTAATGTCCATGTCACATGTCACAAAGAATTACCAAGGTTTACCAAATTCTCACTGCCTAATAGAGGATGGCTGTCCCTTATGTGAAAAGTTCAAAAACAGAAATGCCTCAGATATTACCTTTTTATCCATTTTTGAAATATTTGCATATATATATATATATATATATAATGTGGCACTCAGGAGATGGGCCCGAAATCTAAACTCAAAACCATTTATGCTTTATGTACATTTTAAATATGTAGCCTGAAAGTGTGTTCTACTATATTCTTAATGATGTTTTTAATAATCACTTTTATCAATTCTTATGCAGACAACAGAATTCCATGGTGATGGGGGGTTTCCACTTGTGATGTCAGGTCAGCCCTTTAAAAAGTCTAGATTTTTGGGCTATTTTGGGTGTCATGTTTTTCAGTAGGAGTGTTCATTATGTACTAGGCTTGCTGGGAAACAGAATGGGTGATTCTTTTTTGCTATGGATGTTTTTCATGAGACACTTTCTTGGACGTTGATGAGAAACATAAAAGCCAGAATGATTAGAGATACATATTTAATGTACTATCTTATACATTTCCAAATGAGTAAGTAGTGTGCATCTTATATGCAAATATTGGCAGTTCTACATGAGTAAGCTCTGTCAGTGGTCTTTCCAAGATGTGGGACTTGATTAAATAGCAACAGCTTTTCAAGCAAAACCAATTTCTTTGGCTTTAAATGAAGTAGTCCTGATTCCAGTTAGTATTGATGACCATTAGCAAATGAGTACCCTAATTCTTCTTTTCTTAATATTTATTTGTTTGTTTGTTTATTGGGGTGCTTAGGTGTTATGTGGACCATAAAATATGTAGGTCTGTGTGTAGCTTTCAAAAGTTGGTTGTACCTTCTACCTTGTTAAGTCTGCCCTCATTTCTCCTACTGTACTGCTTACTCCAGGCTGGCTAGATTTCGAGTGAGTCCTTAGTCTCTGTCTTCCATCTTGCCACAAGAGTGCTGGTACTGTAATGTGCACTACTATACCCAGCTTTTTATGTGATTTCCAGGGACCAGGTCATCAGGCTTGCACAGCTAGTGTTTCATCTCTGAGTTGCTTCGCCAGCCCCGCTGATGCCCAAACTTTATTACTACAATAATTGTTAGATCACATAATCTACCACACATCCGAGTGTTTCTAAATGTATTCTGCACTGTATGTGTGACACAATGGCGCTTGTTCAGAGGAAAGGCACTAAAAGCCAAGGCAGAGAGTTGGTAAAGATATAAGGAGAGTACTCTGCAGGAGACGAGAGAAGCACCATGGGCACAGAACCGTTAGAGTGCAGCTGTCGATGAAGTTCTCAGTGACAGGAGGCTTTGAATGTCAGTTTCAAGTGCCCCATGTGTGCTAGAGGTGAGAAAAAATATTTGAACTGGAGCCAGGAACAGGGGCAGAGGTCTTTTTCAGTGACCGTTTTCCTGGGCAAGGCAACTCATTCTGAATAACCAGGACATGGGTCGAGGCACCTGCCCTATCTCAGTCCTGTGGCTACGCACCTCTTTCTTTTTCCTGGATCCGTGAAAAGGGGTTTCTGGAGCTCTTGCCAGAGGAAGCCATACTGGCCCAGTCTGCTAGTCTTCTCTTCCAACTAGCATCGCCTCTAACAATCATTTTTTTCTTTATTATTATTATTTATTACAATTTATTCACTTTGTATTCCCCTTGCCTCCCTCTTTCCCCTCTTTGTCCTTCCCTATTCCACTGATAGGGGAGGTCCTCCTCCCCTACTATCTGACCCTAGTCTAACTCTACCCAGCAGAGTATTGAAGCAAATGTTGAGAGTCATAGCCGAACTTTGGACAGAATGCAGTGGGAGATAGAAAGGTCTCTAACAATCTTGAGCCGTGAACTTGACCTCAGCCAGAGTCAGCCAGCACCAGTATGTCCCACTCCAGTGTTGTGACGTTTGCTCTTGGAAAGCTGCTTCTTCCGGAATGTATTGTTTGGTGACTCTAATGGTAATGTAGATGACACAGAAGCCTGGATGTGGTCATTATATAGTGACACTACCTAAAGCTGAACAGAATTGCCCTGCAGTGCTGGCGCACGCCTGTAAGTTCAGCACTCAAGAAGCAGAGTCACGCAGATCACTGGGAATCTGAGGTCTACAAAGTGAATTCCAGAACAGCCAGGGCTATGCAGTAGAACCCTGTCTCAAAAAACCGAAAATAAAAAGCTGAACAGAATCTTAGACTGCTTGAGCCCAGAGACACAACCATAATGCATCTGATTTACCTTGGGGTGGCATCAGACTACTCTTTCTGGGCACTCTCCCGTTTCTTTCTGACCAATAATGTATTAGAGACGTCCCTGGGTTTGGATGGCTCTCTTGTTCTGAAACTGTGACAGCCCCCTGAAAGTTCTGGGCCTGGGTGCCATCCAGTGGTGAAATACGGAAGTAATTATAAAAGCATAGAAAATGAGCATTTGACTTGGAATTTTTAGACAGACACAAATACCAAGGGAAGAAGACAAAAGTAAATACTTAAAATTCAAATAATATTGCATGACAACAATCATCTCCACTTTTTAAAAGAAAACCATTTCCTCAGGAAACACATAAAATGAGGTACCAGGCAGTAACCAGTATAGGAGAAGCCTCAGAGAGTTGAAAACAGCTCTGATATTGCTTAATGAACTTGGAGAAAATAAAGAATCATTTAAATGTTCTGAAAGAGAAACTTAAAGAGACAGAGGAATTTTTTAAAGGTCAAGCAGTAACTCTTGGTCTTCAAAATATGCTCAGTAAAATTTAAAGTGCAACAGAGGACCTAGAACCCCTACAACGATGTAGCAGATGGGCAGCTTAGGTCTCATGTGGTCCTCAAGTAAGAGAAGCAGGGACTGATGGGACATGGACGTGATCACTTGCCATCTTTCTGATCACTTTCCTCAGAAAAGTGGAGCTCCCTTCCCATCCACACCACAGCTGAGCTTGTCCTCTTCCCCTGAGGCCGGGTAAGCCAGTTGCACCAGGGGAAAGTAATCAAAAAGCTGCAAGCACAAGAACAGGTTACTCAAACATATTGTTTTTTTTTAATTCACTTTACATCCTGGTTGTACCCCATCCCTCCTCGTCTCCCAGTACTACCTTCCCCCTTCCCTCTTTGTAGGGGAGTCTAGGTCCATGCATGGTTCTCAGTTGATGCTGCAGCCTCAGCAAGCCCCTCTGGAGCCTGGTTGGTTGGCTCTGTTGGTCTTCTTGTGGAGCTCCTGTCATCTCCAGGTCCTTTTTATCATTCTTACCACTTTTCCACAAGACTCACTAGGCATCAGCCAATGATTGACTGTGAGTTCTGCTTTAAGGTATTGCTGGATAGATCCTCTCCGAGGACAGCTTTAATAGGTTCTTGTCTGTTATCTTAGCAGAGAATCATTCATAGTGCCAGGGGTTGGCACTGTCTTATAGGGCCAGGCATCGGTTGGGCATTCCATCAATCTCTGCTCTACCTGCTCTAGCTTTATCCCTGTACATTTCATAGGCAGAGTACCATTCCATAAGGCGAAGGACACTGTCAACAGAATGAAATGACAGTCTACAGATTAGGAAAAGATCTTCACCAATCTTACATCCAACAAAGGGCTAATACCCAAAATATATAATTAACTCAAGTAATCAAACACCAATAAACAAAATAACCCAATTAAAAAATGGGACATAGAACTAAGCAGAGGAACTTCAAATGGCCAAGAAGCACTTAAAGAAATGCTCAACTTCCTTAGTTCTCAGAGAAGTGCAAATCAAAACAACTCTGAGATTCCATCTCACACCAGTGAGAATGGCTAAGATCAAAATCTCACATGACAGCACATGCTGGCTGGGATGTGGAGAAGGGGGAACACTCTTTCAATGCTACTCAAATGTTTACAGTTGGATAAAAGAAAAGTGTGAAGAGAAATGAAGATCTGTATGACTTTGGGTTGCAATGTGAAAACCACAATTTTTAGTTATGTGAATGTAAAGAGAACTTGAGAATACCAAGAAGAAGGAATATAAATAACAGAAACATTCCCAGACCTTAAAAAAGACACAACTATACACACATAGGATGGTCAGGGTTCACAGATCAAATGTAACTGAGTGAGGACTATCCCCAAAACATTTTATAATGATAGTTTCTTAACTGAAGGGCACAAGGGTGAAAGAGAGTGAGAAAACACTTGAGGATGTGAGCAAAGAGAAACAGGTACTTGCAAAAGTATGTCCCAATTTACCTGACAACCAATTTCCTAGCAAAAATCTAATAGTCTAAGATGGTGCCTCTCAACCTGTAGGTCATGACTCTTTCATAGAGTCATATCAGGTATTTACATTATGATTTATAACAGTAGCTAAATCAGAATTATGAAGCAGCAAAGAAAAAAATTTTATGGTTGGTTGCTACTGCAACACACGAGGAACTGTGTCATAGGGTTGCAGCATTAGGAAGGCTGACAACCAGTGCTCTAGAAGAAAGCAGCATGAGATTTTTCACAGCACTAAGAAAAAACTATGAACAAAGAATTTGTTGTTCAGCAAAATTGTCATTTAGAAATTACAAAAACACTCCCATATAAGCAAAAGCTCAGAAGAATATATATATGTATACACACACACACACACACACACATATATATATATATATATATCAAACACATTTATCAATAAGACATATTAAAGGAAGAACTGGAAAGAACTGGAAGAAGGCCATGATAATGGCTATGAAGAGAGCATAGAAAACTCATAGAGTAATTATACAAATTCAGAATATGCTAGTATTTAAATAAAATGCATAGGCCATCCCTAGTACAAAGCTTAAAATATAATTAAAACAATTATATTAACACATGACAGCAACATAGAAATGTAAAATGGGCTAGGCATAGTGGTGCGTGCCTATAATCCCAGCACTCAGGGAGGCAGAGGCAGGCAGATCTCTGTGAGCACAAGGTCAGCCTGATCTACAAAGTGAATCCAGGACAAGGCTGCACAGAAAAACCCTGTTTTGAAAAACAAACAACAACAACAAAAAAAGAAAAGAAATGTAAAATGGGGACTGGAAGGACGGGTCAGTTACTAAAGTGCTTGCCTCAAAATCTAAGGATATCAGTTCAGATCCCCGGAATTGGCCCATGGCATAGGCTTAGAATCTCAGTGATGCCGAGTTAGGAGGTGGAGATGGACCACTAGAGGCTTGGCTGTGTGGTGAAGTTCCAAGCCTTTAAGGGAAGGAAGTACCTGGTCTCCACCCATTTGCCATGCATGTGCTTACCAACAATTCCCCCTCACACAAGAACAAAATTAAATGCAAAATAGGACATTAAAATTCAAATTGTGGGGGAAATTAAGTAAGATCGCATAACCACATTCTATTAGATCACTGTCTCTTGTTCTTTGTTTCTATTTGCATCTCAATAAGCAGTGAAGTTGCTGTTATTAAAAAATACATTTCTATGAGCAAAATGCTTTTAGCACATATTTGGGTTGCTATGATCCCATGCATTTGTGGTGTGCATGCACACACGCATGTGTGTGTGTGTGTGTGTGTGTGTGTGTGTGTGTGGTCTGAAGCTGATGTGGAATGTCTTCCTCATTTATCTCTATTTTTATTGATTGTTATTAGGGTCACTTAATTGAACCCAGAACTCATCGATCAACTCTTATAACAAACCAGCTTGCTCCAGGGATTCCCCTCTCTCTGGTTCTTGAGTGTTAGCTTTATAAAGGCCAGCCACCACACCTTCCTCACATTTACATGGGTCCTGGGAATTTAAGCTCCTGCCCTCACATTGGCACAACAACTGCTTCATTCACTGATTGCGGTAAGACAACACTAGGAACAACAACAACCAAAATCCAAGAATCAGAGCATCCTACCATAGTAATAAACATAAGTGCCAAGAAAGACTGGGAAAGAGGAAGAAACTACAATAATATTGGCAAACAGGTTTAACCTGATTAAAACATTAATCATTGTATCAATATATCAAATATTACTTGTTATCCACTAAATGGACATCTTTGTTTTGTTATGTTTTGGCTTTTCAAGTCAGGGTTTTTCTGTGTAGCCTTGGTTGTCCTGAAACTCCCTTTATAGACCAGGCTGGCCTCAAACTGTGAGACCCTCTTGCCTCTGCCTCCCAAGTGCTGGGATTAAAGGCATGCACCACCACTGCCTGACTAAACAGACAATTTTAATCTCTGTATATGACACTTGAATTGAATTTTTAAGCTTAACAACTGGCTCAGTGTTCCAAGCCAAATGCAAGTTTAATCCCCAGGACTGAAATGGTGGAAGAAGGAATTGACTCTCAAAAGTTGATCTCTGACCTCCACACAAGCATACTCTCACATTCAAATATATAAATGCAGGAAACAGTGAATTTTTAAAATTCTTTTGTCAACAGCAAAAGAGCATTTCAATGAAGGTATATTTGAAATGCTACAGTGGGGGCTGTGGTCCTGAGAGGAAGGGAGATTACAACCAATTTCTGTTCTCCTGCTTTTGTTTCTGTCACTTCTCCTGACAATCCCAAAACAAAGTTCAACACATGTTTTCAATACTGGAGATTTCTGAGAATTTCTTCATCATGGCCTATCATCCAATGGGGAAAGAATCAGCTATATGAATCCTCTAATAACATCTCCTGCCTTCAGGGTGCTCACAGCTCAGTAGGGAAAGGGTCTCCAAAAAAAGAATCTATATACATTTATTTGAGGCAAGTGATATAACTCAGTGATAGAATGCTTGTCTAGCATGTCCAAGGCCCTAGGATCAATGTCCAGTGCTGAAAGAATATATATATATATATATATGAATTTATAAGAATATAAATACCTATATTTCAATAAGATAGATGCAATGATAAAATACTACTCAAAATATACAGAATCAAGTTGCATTAGCTAGAGAATTCTAAAAATTCTCGAAAGGAAATGTACTTTAAGCAAATTCCTTGCACAGGTGGACTGAAAAGCACAAAGAGTGAGAACAAGAGGAGGCATTCTAGGACTGTATATGCAAAGTCATGAAAATATAAAAGTGCATGGAATGTCCAAGGAACGCAGAGGCAGACACTGGGCTGGAAGCAGTCTGTGTCAAGCTGTTGGAGGGTGGGTTGGAGAGTCTTCTTCAGGCAGAGGGTCTGTAGGTTCTTTTAACCCAGATAGGGTTTAAAGCTTTTTATTCTGGCCAGAAAGTACCACAAGGAAGAATCTGTAAATTTGATCACCCTTAAATCTTTTATCCCCTACTGCAAATTGCTTAAACAATTTTAATAGCTGCCAATTGTCATCTTCCACCAGATGGATTTTTTTAATGTTTGATTTGATTCCTAATACTGGACTGTTAAAAATCACTGGAGAAAACTGCCTGGCACGCTTCCTGGAAGCTTCCCTCGCACCAGCGCACAACTGTCATTGACTCATGTTCCACCATTCTCTGACAGAAAGTGCAAGAGAGGATCATGATGTTGACTAACATGGACAGGGCCATGGAGCACCCATTTCCCCTGTGGGGAGGAACCTACAACAGCACACATTCCAAGAAAAGAGACAGTTATGGCCTAGGGGGATTTTAGGAGAGGTGACAGGTAAGCTAAACTGAACTGAGGAGAGCTAAAAAGAAAAAGAGCCATTTTGGGGCCACTCAAATGACTGAAAAGGAAGCAGTCTGGCAGAGATCAAAAGTTACAGGGGGCCGTCTATTCCTCAGATATCTGTGCTGCTCACTGACGGAGAAACACTCGAATGTTTCTTTTTGGCATTCCCTCTTTATTGGGCAAAGGCAATATAAGTGGATCTTTTCATTTTGCACCTCTCGTGGCATCATTGGATTAGAGGAAGCATGATTTAGCATCTAGCATGAAGTGTTAGGGAAATGAGTAATGGAGATATTTGCAGCTCTATATCATTCCTTTTGAGGATGGTCTTTTCACTTTGAGGTGTTGACTGATGCAAAAATCTCTGAAGCATAATTTTCCAGTGAACTTGGGCCACCTGGAAACTGCTCTTGTTCATCCCACATTGAGCGAGCATTTCCCTGGACCATATGCATGTTCCAGAAGCAATAACTGAGCTGAAAATTAAATCCGGAGCAGGTATGCAATCATGCTATTCTTTCACTTTTCACTGTGCAAGCAGTTTTTAAATGGCACCTAATCCTGACAACTGGATCCCATCAGGTGGAGCCCATTTAAAACCAAAACACGAGATAATCTGTGCCTGCGGCAAACTCTCCCTACTTAACAATAAGCATCGACTGGTTTTCATCATTCACTTGGCTCTAAATGTCCTTATATGATGCTTTTTCTTCCTGAAGCTTTAAAACTTATCATAGTATCCTCATTCTATACTAAATTGGAATGGAGTTAGGAATGGATGGAGCTTGTTTCAGATCCTGTTTTATTAATATGATACATGGTTTAGGAATCTTGCTTGTAAAACTGCAACATAATAGTGCAAAAAGTACCTGCTTAATACTGAGCTCTGGACTCAAGTGCCTGGACATGAATCTTGGTTTTCGTCTTGGGGGAGTATGCTGAAACAGAGGGTCTCACTGTGGGTTTCTGGCTGGCCTGGAACTTCCTCCATAGAGGAGGTTGGCCTCAAAATTCTGGCTTACCGCCACTGTCCCTGCCTTCCACCTCCTGTGTGATAGTTTGTGAGCACACACCATGCAGGGCTGAGTGTTGGCTCTTTTATGCAGATCTTCTTGTTTCCTTCTTTTGAGCCTGGTGCTTGTGGTGAGGATCATAAGGGCAACAAGTATATGCACTGGTTTTTAAGGCAATGACAGTTTCCAGGTGACCAGTCCACCATTAGCCATGACCATTATTAGTAAGGTCATTTTTGAACATTATTAATCTTCATGTATGAATTTGTGAAGTAGCTAATGTTTTTAGCAGTGGGTGGACTTTTATTAGCAGTGTTTTTCTGTATAATTGTCCTGGACTCATTTGGGAGACCAGGCCTCAAACTCACAGTGATCTGCCTCCCTGAGTGCTGGGCCTAAAGACTTGAGCCACCATGCTGCCTGGCTGGGTGAACAATTTTTAAAAGTAAAATTCATGTCCTCCTGTGAGCACACTAACTCCATTAGCAGTTACATATATTAAATAGTAAGTGTTAAAAACAAAACTAAGTAAGCAAAAACCCAGTGGAGGTGTGGGTACAGCTGGTGAGGGGCAGGACCCATTCACCCGCTCATGACCCCAGAGCCAGTTTTCCTGACATCACCACCTCAAAAGAGTGAAAATACAATCTCTTTTGCCTGTGTACATGTCTAGGTTATTATTTCGTTGCTACTTCATAACTCTAATTTTACTACTGTTTTGTTTTTCAGCTCACCAATGCTTTATTTTCTTTTTTAAAGTAATTTATTTATTTTTATATTAATCACAGGTTATTTACTTTGTATCCCAGCCATAGCCCCATCCCTCATTCCCTCCCACTCTCCCCATCCCTCCTTCATCTTCTCCCTGCCACTTTCCAAGTCCACTGATAGGGAGGACCTCCCCCATTCCATCTGACCCAAGCTTATCATGTCTCTTCAGGGCTGGCTGCAATGTCCTCTTCTGGGATCTAGTTAGGCTGCTCCTCCCTCAGGAGGAGGGGCAGTCAACAAGCCAGCAATTGAGTTCATGACCAAAATAGTCCCTGTTCCCCTTACTAGGGTACCCAGTTGGATACTGAGCTACCATGGGCCATATCAGAGCAGGGTTTATAGTTTATATCCATACATGGTCCTTGGTTGGAGAAACAGTCTCAAAGAAGACCCCTGTGCCCTGATCTATTTGGTCTTTGTGGAGCTCTTGTCCTCGCCAAGACTTACTAACTCCCCCTTTTTTCATATGATTCCCTGAACTCTGCCGAAGAATTGGTTGTGAGTCTTAATATCTGCCTTCATACCTTGTTAGTTAGAGTCTTTCAGAAACCTGGGGTAGGTTCCTGTCCTGTTACTTGTTTTCTCCTACATTCAATGTCCATCCCATTTGTCCATCTAAGCGAGGATTGATCATCCCACCCTGGGTCCTCTTTCTTGTTTATCTTCCCTAGGTGTATAGATTTCAGCATGTCCATCCTATCCTATATACCATGTGTGTCTTTCTGCTTTGGGGATACCTCACTCAGGATGATCGTTTCCACGTCCCACCATTTGCCTGCGAATTTCATGATTTCCTTGTTTTTAATTGCTGAGTACTATTCCTTTGTGGAAAAGTACCACAATTTCTGAATCCATTCCTCAACTGAGGGACATCTGGGTTGTTTCCAGGTTCTGGCTATTACAAATAAAGCTGCTACAAACATGGTTGAGCAAATGTCCTTATTGTGTACTTGAGCATCTTTTGGATATATGCCTAAGAGTA
>CM053764.1:71032922-71073547 GCA_028658305.1 Pachyuromys duprasi
TTCTTCTCTCATATATTACACCCAGACAGCAGTTTCCCTACCCTCCACTCTTCCCAAACTCCCTCCACACCTCCCCTCTCCGTCAGAGCCACTCCTCCTCCACTTCCCTTCGGAAAGGAGCAGGCCTCCCAGGCCTGTCAGCTGAATACAGTACAACAAGTTACAATAAGACTAAGAGTACACATGCATATCAGGGCTGGGCAGGGCAACCCAGTATGACGAAATAGTTCCCAAAATCAGGCCAAAGAGGCAGAGACAACCCTCACTCCAGCTGTTAGGAGTGTCACAAGAACGCCCAGCCACACAGCCATAACTTATATGCAGAGGGCCTAGCTCAGAGGCATACAGGTTCATGAGTGCCGCTTCAGCCTATAGGCCCTGCTTAGTTGGTTCTGTGGGCTGTGTTCTCCGGGTATCCTCGATCCTTCTGACTCCTACAGTCCTTCCCTACGCCCTCCCCACCCCTCCCCCCATCAGTGGGATTCCCGGAGCTCCGTGTAATGTTTGGCTGTGTGTCATGAAACTTAATTTAACAGCAACTTTTTCAACCCTCTCTACGGAACTCTACAAGCAATTATTCATGTTCTGCAATCCCATTTAGAACCAGCAGATGGAGCCCAAATAATTTAAAAAAGCTATCCCCATTTAATAGCTAAAGCTTAAGACTGTAACACACAGGATATTGGTGTTAGCTCTTCTTTGAAGGTCTGGTAGGATTCTGTGCTGAAACCATTTGGCCCTGGGAATTTTTTGAATGGGAGACCCAGATGTCCCTTAGTTGAGGAATGGATATAGAAATTGTGGTACATTTACTCAAGGGAATAATACTCAACAATTAAAAACAAAGAAATCATGAAATTTGCAGGCAAATGGTGAGATCTAGAAAAGATCATCCTGAGTGAGGCATCCCAGAAGGAGAAAGACACACATGGTATAATCTCACTTATAAGTGGCTATCTGACATAATATAGGACAATCATACTAAAATATGTACACCTAAGGAAACTAATCAAGAAGGAGGACCCTGGGCAAGATGATCAATCCTCACTCAAAAAGGCAAATAAGACGGATATTGGAAGAGGGAGAAAACAGGAAATAGGATGGGAACCTATCACAGAGAGCCTCCGAAAGATTCTACCCAGTAGGGTATCAAAACATATCCTGAGATTCATAGCCAAACTTTGGGCAGAGTGCAAAGAATCTTATGAAATATGAGGGAGATAATAAGACCTGGAGGGAACAGAAGGCCCACAAGGAGAGCAACAGAACTGAAAAAGCTGGGCAGAGGGCTCTCTTCTGTGACTGATACTCCAAACAAGGACCATGTATGGAGATAACTTAGAACCCCTGCACAGAAGTAGCTCATGGCAGCTCAGTGTCCAAGAGGGTTCCCCAATAATAAGAACAGGGACCGTCTCTGACATGAACTCATGGGCTGGCTCTTTGATCACCTCCACCCGAGGGGGGAACAGCCTTACCAGTCCACAGAGGAAAACAAAGAAGCCAGTCCTGATGAGACCTGATAGACTAGGGTCAGATGGAAGGGGAGGCGGACCTCCCCTATCATTGGACTGGGGGAGGGGCATGGGAGAAGAAGAAGGAGAGAGGGTGGGTTTGGGAGGGGGCTATAGCTAGAATACAAAGTGAATAAACTGTAATTAATAAAAAAGATTGTAAACTTCACGTTAACCTTTATAGAGAAAGGTGGTATAATAAAAAAATTATGATTATTGAATTAAAAAAAAGACTAACACAAATGACAGAAGGTGAAATGGGGGGGTTCTGGTAGGGGAGGAAATGTACAGTGTGAATAGGGAGGCAGGTAGATAAAGGGGAAGTGGGGACTGGAAACCAACCCAAACTCAATATGATGAAAGTGCTGTAAGGAATCCTGTTGGCATGTATGCTAATTTAACAAAACTAATATATAACATTATACAATAGATAATATTTAATAAATATAATATATGATATGTAATATGTATTTAGCAAATAATAGAGCAAAGTGGGAGAAATTTTTAAAGAATAAATAATTCCATAGCACAGAGTAATGATGAAGATTACCCGATAATTGGGACACATGATAGCATCATCATACTTACTGTTGCTACAAAAGGGGGGAGAGGGAGGAGGAGGGGGAAAGGGAGGAAGTACAACCTAGTGATTACCTGGAGTTTGGGCATCGAGTTCAGGGAAAACACCTTTGACAGAAGTTTAGAAGTAAAGAAAATCATGATGATGACTGTATGTAAACAGGGAATCCCTTCTGCTTGAGACAGGACCACCTTGTACTCCACAGGAGAGACAGAAGCAAATGCAGATCTGGCAGGTGCGGACAGACTTACTTTGCAGTCCATCCTGCAGAGCTTGCCTTCCTGGACAGTCAGGTCCCCAGGGGCCTGCAGGAAGTGAGGTCTGAAGAATCGCTCCTGAATGGGCTCCTTTTCATCTCCGCTGTCCCTTGAGCGAGAGCGAGGCCTGGAAACGAGAGATGTGACAGGCAGATAAATACAGACATATATGGTAGTGATTTCCAGGAGATGGATGTCCTTGTCTGACTTGACCCCACAAATTTACAGACCAAAAATAGGGCATGCAAACCTTGCTTCATTTGCAAGTTTATGATCAGTTTAATAGTCTCCAACCAGCAGACTACTAAATACAAATTACAAAACAGAAATGGAGAAGGAGTTTTTTAAAGCTTATCTTAGAAGTAACAGCAGCTCTTGCTCATTTTTTAAAAAATAATCATTGTATCTTTCCAAATAGAAATTGATATTAACTTTCACGGATTTCAATTTTGTAGCTAATTATAATTTCTTATTTTATGAAAATATAATGTATTTCTCATCAAAATTACTTTTCACGTTCCTCAGGAAAACAAATTACATTTTTAGGCACGTTTAATTTTTCATTACTTTGTATGCCTAAAGGCCTTATTTTCTGCTCTAAAAGAAGGTGGTGTGGACCTCTCAGACTTTGTATGCCTTGTTACCAGATCAATAGCACTGAAAGTAATGACGGGAAACACGAGACATCAAGCAAGATGCTGAGTGCAAATTGTCAGAAGTCACTAGGAAGACTGAGTTTACAAGCAGGCTCAGTGGAAGAGTGCTTGTCTCAGATGCATGGGGCAGGCCCTAGGTTCAGTCCTCAGTACTAAAGAAAGACCAAAAAAAAAAAAAGACCCCATTTAACGAGAAAAAGAATAATGACGCACATAAGACTTTCAGCTACCTCAGGCTAAACGATCAGCTGTTTCATCAGGTTCAATAGAGCTATAATGTATGGCCACATGCCTTGTGCAGCCACTGGCACCTGGAAAAGTTTAGATGAATTCTACTTCCTGAAAACAGTAAGAGAGAAGGATGCAGAGTGATGGGCATAACCCTGCCGTGTGTTGATAGGCACAGGCAGAGGTCTGGGAGCTGGTACTGCTACGGGAAGTGCAGAGCAGTGTGTGATGCCCAGCCCTTGTCAGAAGCCAGGGCTCCGTGGCAGTCACTGGGGGACACTGGGCACCACTTGTTTGATGTTTACCTACATTTTCTGCTTATCTTTCCACCAAAGGCGTCTTTGTTCGGGACCTGCAATTTACAGTCAGGACTATTTTAGGATGCTGTGTGTGCAATATGGCTAAGAATGAACACACGTTCACAGGCCAGCTGTCTCCCCATATTCCTTTTGAAATTCAAATGCATTATTAAGAAATGGCATCCAGTGTCTGCCTGCCATTGCTGTCTCAGCATCTGTAATAGGCATGGGGTGTGGACATTTGCTAGAGTACGTGGGATCTCATGACAAATCTTACCCACAAGACTCAGGGTCTCACTGTGCTACGTTCTGAATGGAGTGATTGAAAATGCACTCTTACCAAACTAGCCGCTTTTAAGAAAAATGGTAACAGCGCATGATTGTCAGCCCACACAGCTGTTGGCTTAGACTTGGTTTTGAACACTCATGTTCTGTTTGCTGGTATTTTCATGTTCATGTCCCATCTAAAGGTCCTGAATGTTGACTTTTATATATTTCATAAATTATGTCCTACTTAACAAACTACTGATCATCTATCTGAATAGTTTGGACACATATTTGTTCCCTCCTATTTCTAAAGTGCGAAGGGGCATGATAATGATGTCACACACTTTAAGCCTGTGTTCATTGTTATGAGTGTAGCAGCAATAAAGGAGTGAGAAATAATACACCCAGGACGCCCAGCAATGAGCATCTGAAATACCTTCTGGCATGAGGGTGGCCTGAGGGGGAGCGGGGACTGCGGCCTCGTTGGTTGACAGCCTGTACCATTAGCCGTCCCGTACAACTGACACGACCCTGTCAGGGATATCGGAAGAAGACGTTATGTGCTATGCAAACCTGTTAACCATCACACTAGCAAGCCTTATATCTTATTTTCCCTAAGACATGATTTCATATTCATGCAGCACTAGTAATCGAGCCCAAGTGCCTCAGCAAAACTATTTTCCGAAAGAATTCAGGTGACAACTCTCTGTTTTATTTAGGATGGCATTCAAAATGACACCCCTCATTAACCTGCAAAATAAAGTGTTTCTAACACATGAAGCCAAGTTGTAAAATAGAATGTTAGGATGTTTTTCTCCTGTGATGTTCTATTTTCATGGTCGAAACTCTCCTTGTTTGTGGCCAGTTCTGAGATCAGAATTAGATGATTTTAGTTATCTGTCAGATCTTCTCAGTAATACATTCATTAACAGTTAGTGTTACTGCTTTGCCCAAGCCATGTATTAGGGGATATCTGTATGATAAAAATGAGCATCCTGTAAGAAGTGTGCATAGGCCAAAGTAAGCATCACAACAATATGTCATCCTGGTGTCTGAAAATAAACACATATGCAATTTAAAATCCAGGGACAACCGAATACCCAGAACACGTTGGTCACATGATAGTGGATTAGCTAGTCAAAAGTTGTATTTATCTCTCAAGTTTGTCAACTAAAACTTGATAAGTTGTACATAGACTTTAGGGTAGCCAGATGACAGGAATAAGTCACCAGATGTTATTCTGCAGTTTGGTTTCAGCTTTTCTCATCACTATTATTCACAGTGAGTTCCTCTCCCACTTTTCAGAATGAGCAGATTGCCTCTAACTTCTGATGCTGGTCACAAAGAAACAGCAAGAGAGGGAACAGGAGAAGCAGAACTGCTGTTAATAATTAGGCTTTATGAATTCTAGCTTGGCATGAACAAGAAACCCTTGTAGCAAGATGCCAGTACAGACAGGCAGTGCAGCTGTGTGCTTTGAAGACTTGTGCTCCAGCTGAGAGAGGGCGAGAACAAAACAAGATAGAATATTGTGGCAAGAAATCCACAGTAGGATTTAATGAAGGGCAGGAATCCAGTCAACCTGAGTCTCTAGTCTTCCAAGTCATGACTTCCTTAGGGATGCAGCCACCCAGAAAAGGCAGATGCATAGGATGTAATGCAGACCAGAGAAGAACTGGAATTACTACACAGCAAGGGGTAAGGGGCAACAACACCACAAAGCAACAGTGTCCTGCTAGATAAGTGGATATCCTTAGCACCCAGTGATTGTTATGAGGCTGCAGTGGAATTCAGCCTTAGGAAGGAGGGCTGTTTCCCCACAGGATTAGCTGTATCTGAAGCCTAGGGTGCACGCAAGTGCTCACCACTGGCTTTTAGCAAACGCTTGAGAATCTCTAGACTCTCTAGAATTCAGGAAGTTAATCTCATCAAAATCCTCTAAATCTGTACTCACTCTGGAAAAATCCACCTATGACTTGCTTAGGAGATTCCCCGTCATTAAATACCTTGCTGATATAGCATGCTAGCACTTTATTAGATGAACACATAAGATCTAAGATTCCCTTTGAGATCCAGAACAAGAAAACCCGGATTTTCTGTTCCCCTGACAGCTTCAGCTTCACTGACGTAGGACATGGCTTTTCTTTGTGTGTTGCTTATTTGATGGTGGAATGCATGTAAATTAATACATCTTTCCTATGGTGTGATGCCCAGGACACGTGAAAAGTTAGCATGTCATTTATGTAGACAGACATTCATAAAGTGTAAATTACATTCACATTCTAACCTTGAATTTGGGAAAGCAAATATAATTTCCTTAAAAAGTCATCTTAAGGTCAGTTTGATTTCTGATTATCTTCTACAACTTTGGGCAAAATAAGGATACATAAATGTGTCCACATATGCATACTTCACAAAGATGCTGTAAGGATTAAATATTAAATCTTTCTGCTCATATAGTAACCTCCACTCTGCATGTAAATGGGAGGGCTTGGTCTTCACGAGGTAGGACTATGTTTGATTACCTTGTTGTTACTGGCTAAATATATCACTGTATCAGTGAGATGGATTAAGTTGACTGTTGCCAACCCAGCAACCCGACTTTGATCCTTGGGAGCCACATGCTGGGAGGAGAAACTGAATCCCACAAGTCATTTGAACTGTACATACACACAGAGTCAGGAAATAGTGTAATAAAGATATTGTAGCATGTTGTTGGCCACTACAAGAACACCTTAGAAAGCATCTAGACTGAGAAGTTTTACACTTGTAACTTTCCTTTGAGAAATAAATATAGAATTCAGTGAAGCCACTGTGAAGATGCCGCCTGTGCAGATCAGAGGAAAGTTCAGGCACGAGGCCTGAATATGTTATGAAGAGGCTGCTCAGGCAGAGCCAACACCGAGTGATTTTAATCCTCTGGGTATCCCAACCAACCCCAGACATTATCAAAATCATGTGCCAGTGCACAGCCTTGTACTTGGCTTTAACATTCATATTTACTTCATTAACCCATGGAATGATAATGCAAGTAAAGCAAAGCCTAAGCAGAGCCCAGAACAAGGCTGGATGCTAACATAAATGTAGCTATCATACTAGTTTTCTCTTATTCAACTCAGCTCTGTGTTCTGTCTATTTCAGGGAGGAAAAAAAAATCCACTGAGTTTAAAGTTACAGCACCAGCAAGAAGTTTGAATTGTTGAAGTGATTCTGTGTCAAGCATCCAGCTTGTAGAGGTTATTTGATGCCTCATCACACGACGGCAGTTATTTATGTGATATGAAAATAACATTTATGTTTTGTAGTTTATGAGCCTAACTCGTGGCACACAAGCCTTTGTAAAAGCCTGCCACTTGTGTACATCATGCAATTGGAGGAAACATCAAACTGCAAAACAGCCTTCCAAAACTTAAACAGGCCACAATGTAACTTAGCAACCCAACAAAACACAGCAAAACACTCGTGTTTAGATTCAGCTGCATCTTAAAGACAGGATTAGAGTCTGAACCAAACTGTGTCTATGATCTTCGAATTGGCAGTGTCTGGTGTAGTGCTGCACAATCATGCCGAGCTATGTGAGTGCTCTGGTCCCTGATGAATTGCTTCAGCCATCTACACAGATTAACCTGTGTAACGTGTAACACATGGCCCCACTGGCATGGGCTTGGAGCTGTGTGTTATTCCAGCCCAGGTGAATCTGGAGGTAGCTAACAATATCTCGCTTGTTTTGTATCCCCCAAAGATTCATCCAGGTGGAAGAGCATCCTGCTTTAAAGTATCCTGCTGAACATCAGCATCTGTGCCTTGGCTCTCACCTTCTTCCTTGCTTGCCTTCTGTAACCGTTTCCATGGCTCGGGGAAGCCCTGGTGTCTGTGTCTTTTTTCACTCTGATCCTTTCCTGTTCCTCTTGGCCATCATGGAAGCTACAGACTGTGAACTGTCTCTGCTTTAACCCCAAAATGTTTTCAAAATTAAGAAAAAAAATACAGGAAACTAAAGGGCACTAAGGCATTAGAGAGCTAGCTGCAGTGTTCTGTCTGCCATACTTTATGCTTCTGAGAATGAATGTTTCCTAAGAGAGTTTGCTTTCCGTTTTGATTTTCTATCTGTGTCTAATTAGGGCGTTCTTTTAAATAATTTAAAATTCACAAATTACAAGAACGGGATAACAGTTCAATATGCATTAAGTTTATAAGGCTGTGACAGGGTAATTACTTTCAACACTATGTATCTACAGCCACAGAAGGTTGGGTCTAACAAAGAGGAGGTAAAGAAATGGCCAGTCATGTTCTGGGTTCAATGTCACTTTTTCTTGATGTGTAGGAAAATTAATCCCATTATCTAGAAATGATTCACAAAACCTACATCTGGAATATTTGGACAGGGATATACCTGCTCCTGACAACTCAGGATGAATAAAAGGGTTTTACTTTTGGAATTAAAATCAACCAGGCAACATGGTCAGAAACTTGGAATAGCAGCTCCTGCAAAAGCATCACACACTCTCCTGTACACTCACAGCAGTGTGGATGCAATGTACACATCGGCACAACCTACTCCTTGGTGTCTACTTGGGGGATTTCCTCAGACTTCTTTCATGAGCCCCATCCCGTTTTGTGGTGCTGGAAATTAAACTTTGATCTATTGCAAATGTGGGGTAAGGGTTCTGCCTTTCACCTAGATCCAGAGGTCTAGCTTTCCCTGGTTTGTCTTCACTGACATGGAAAAAGAAAGTCTCAGGTCCGACTCTTAATGAAAACACTGTATACAGTTTAAGACTTGGATCTGTAGGCAGAGGTCTAAGCATGTGACTTAGAGCTCCTGGTCGCCCCAGAGCATTCATTGTAATCACCCTTGGCTGAAATCACAGGAGGAGTGTGAGGGCTGGGATTTTGGTTTGCTGATGTCATCTGGTCCGCTTTTACTGCCTCTGTATTTTTTACCAAACGGAGAACTGAAGAGGCTGATCTTGGGGGCTTAGCCTGGGGCTGATAAGCAGAGGTACAGGGGCTTAGAATGAGGGAAGCAATTGTCCTTTCCAATTGTCCCTTGGCTGTGGGCTTGCTGAGAGCAGGGCAGCCTCCCAGTTCGTGTGTGGCCAGCAGCATCAGCTGTGTGGTGGGCGTGGGCCTGCCTCTAGCGCACAGCTGTGGTGGTTGTGGTACAGCTGCGTGTGATGCCACACTTCTTTCCCACGGGGGGGGGTGATAAAGAGAACAGCAGGAGGTCAGAAGACCACACAGCAGCAGCGACACTCTTACAGATTCCATCCCCATTGACTTGCTCGCTCTCCCACAGTAACAGGGGCCGACTTCCCAGAACCTACCGTTGACAACTTGGTTCCACAAGCTCTGCCAAGGGTCGGGGCTACAGCCTTACAACGGGGGAACCTGTGTCTATGAGTAATGGTAACAACTAGCATTTATAGAAGGTATGCTATATGCCAAGTAAGCCAAGTGCTTTTCACATGTACTGTGTAAATCCTTGCAATTCTTCTTCTTTTCCATCAGAGGAAAGAGAGAGATGACTTGATTCCTGAAGGCCATCGGTAACGGACGGCAGAGCCAGCGTGTGCTCAGAGCTGCCAGGGGCTCTGCTAAGACACCATCTGTGTTGTGTCTTTCTTCTACTTTCTCTTGCCTCCTCTTTTCCTATGTTTATAACATGGAGGGTGGGTGTGTGGTTTATACACAGGAACTGGGTAAGATTACATTTTTAAATGAGAAATGATAATTATACGCATTTATGAGTGGAATGTGATATCATAGGTGTGCGGTGTGTGCTGATCCAGTCTTTAGTGTCTCCCTTTAACTAGTGACTGCAGTACAGGTTGTCAACACAGTTTCTCTAAACACACGCTGACCCTTGAGCTGGCAGGCATGTTAAGCTCCGTGCTCTGCCTTCCCTTGTTTTCAGCTCTTCTGTGCACACACATATTTTGGAAGAGGGCTAGAAGCAGATTCAATTCCAGTTTCACATCTGCATGTTCTATAAAATGGCTTATTCCACTAACAATTTCAAACACGCTAGGAAAATGCATCAAAATTAACAGCAGGAAGCAGTTCTGGCCAGTACTTAGGAGTACCAACACCCTGTAAATACTGTCAACCTTCCTAGAGGAACAGCAGAAGAGAGAACCCAACAAAAGATTCTGGATTTTGTTGAGTTCTCCAGCATCTGTTTTTAAGCAGTTGGAAAACTGACAGTTGAAATTTGTTAATAGTCAAGGAAATATACAGAAAACAAGAAAAAAAGGACATGTTCTACTTCTGTTTTCAATCACACCAAACAGAAACACAAGCAGTAGGATGTAAACCTTATGTCTGTGTGTGAGTTCACACGTGAGTATAGGTGTACATGCACATGTGTGCACAAAAAGGCCGAAGGCCATTGAGCATTAGATGTCTTCCTCAGTCGCTCTCCGCCTTGCTTTTAAGATAGTGTCTCTCACTGAATCTGGAGTTCCGTGACTGGGTTAGAGTGGCTGGACAGGAAGCCCCAAAGCTCCGCCGATGTCTGCACTGCCAGTGTAGGATACCATCATAAGCCTGCTTTTTATGTGGGTGCTGGGGGTCTGAATTCAGGTCCTCATGCTTATATAACAGGCGATCTGCCCTCTGAGCCACCACTGCATCCCCTGGTAATAACAGCCGTGACGGTTTTTCAGGAAGGTGGTCATGGGGTCACTAGTTACTACAGACACTTCCCGCTGTGCTTCTACATACTCTGATTATCTGGATAACTGATTTCTGTCTAGTTTTGATAGTGCATGCACATGTTTTTTAAAAAGAAACTGGTATTTGGATGGGAAAAAGTCTTGTACAAACTTTCAAGTCTTCAAGTTTTGCTAAGACACCATCTCTCTCCTATGTGAGGACCAGCCAGGCCTAACTGATTTGCTCAGAGGTGAAGCATGACAGGGCACATTCATCATGGTCTGACACCTAAAATACCTGCTAGCAACATCTTTTAAAGTAAGGAAACACGAAACAATACAAATGGATTCCAATTTTAAAATGTGGCTTTCTTTGTAGATTATATTTGCTAATTTTAGTTCCCCTCTTTTAAATATATGACTTATATACTTATATTTGCTTATATATACTTATATTTGCTTTTAAATATATGACTTATATACTTATATTTGCTAATTTTAGTTCCCCTCTTTTAAATATATGACTTATATACTTCTGTGGACTTACAGAAATTAGCTTATTACACACCAACCTCTTAAGGTACAAAATAATCTCCTATTCATTTTTTGTGTTCCTGTTCCCAGCATAGTGCTGTATATGATCCTCAGTGAGAAGGAATCTATCTATGGGTTTGAGTTGAGAGTGTGATTAAATTCTAAGAAGACAGCTGCCTTTCTGACCTTAAATCCATGGTCAATATAAGAAAAACCATTTTGATACAAATGAATTCTAAATTTATGCATAAACACTGTCAGTAAGTATACTGATAGCTTAAATTCTAGGACAACATTTTCACTGATTTTTTTAAAAAATATTTTGCTTGTTTATTTAATCAGTTCTCTGTCTTCATGAAGAGGGCATCAGATCCCATTACAGATGGCTGTGAGCCACCATGTGGTTGCTGGGAACTGAACTCAGGACCTCTGGAATAGCAGTCCGTGCTCTAACTACTGAGCCATGTCTCTAGCTCCTTCACTGATGTTTTACATGCATTTCTTTTAAAATAGTTTATATTTACATGCTACCACTTAGTCTGTCTTTTGTTTCCCTTGTTTATTTTCTTGCATTTAACTCTATTGAAATTATACAGTTTATTCTTTCACAGGGTTATTTTATGTCCCCAAGCTTTATCCTCCTGCACTGCAACTCCATAGCTCTAAAAGAGTAGATCACATTAGAGACCCTTGACAGTATTTGCATAAGGAATGAATGTATATGTCAGGATCATTCCTACAAGAATTCTTGATGGAATAAATACTTGCAAAGCAATGACATTTTGTATCATTGAGAGAGATGGATACAAGATGTGGAAAATAATTTCATGGGTTAAAAAAAAGTACAACTTCACCTTTTAATTCAGCAGCTCTTATGCCTAATCAAAGGTCTAAAACCCTAGACATAGAGCCCAGCCCTCCATCTGTTCTCACCTGAGGGTTGGCGGCCATGATTGTGTAATTCCCATCATCATCTAGGGTAGAGGCCGTGGTATGGAGAGAGCAGGTCCCATCAAGGTCTCTCTGAATGGTGTAGTGATCACTCTTTGGAGAGATCTGCTTCCCATCTTTAAACCAATAGATCTGTGGAAAAACACAAGGATGAAGCCTGTACACGTACCCTGACCATTTAGACGGATAATAGTGCCCCATCTGCAGAGGGCACTGTTAAAATGCCAAACTGGGCATCTTCTCAGGAGACTGAGCAGCAAATTCCATTTCATTTTAGTTTTTAAAAGTCGCGTGTGTAGGGCAATCAGGTCTCCTGGACCTGGAGTTTGTCTGTGAGCCACCTGATGTGGTGCTGAGAACCAAACACAGGTTCCCCCAAAAGAGCATTAAGTGCTCCTAACTGCTGGGCCATCTCTCCAGTCTGTTTAATTTTGTTTAATAAATATGTGCATAAAATATACGTATCTTTTTGCTCTTTGAAAGTGTCATTCATATTCTTAGTTAGATGAAGCGATGTGTATATTTTAACTATATACAACTGTCAGTGATTAGCTCTATGAAGTGGCATTATATTCATTTTTTCTTTCTTTTAAATGTATTGGCAATTAAAATATATTACTTGTAAGATAAAGGTGTAAAGCTTGCTTCATAGAACAAAAAAGACTCCAATCTTTTTCTGGTTACTTGTGGAAACAAAAGAGTGCCCGGGAGGGGGGCAGCACACACGTCGGTTCAGCTGGAAGGCCACTGCTGTAACTCTAGGTCAGGATGCGTAGGATCAAGGTTTATAATAACAGCTCTTCCCACTATTTTAGAAAGAACACGGTGTAGTTGAAAGACACAACAATTTTTAAATATATAGGTTGGACTGACAGAAAACTGTTTAAAATAGGTATGTAATAATAAATCTTGATCAAATAAAAGAAAAAAAAATGAGACAAGGTCTCACTCTGTAACTCTGGCTTGCCTGGAATTCACTGTGTAGACCCGGCCTTGATTTCACAGTGGTCCACCTGCCTCTGCCTCCTGAGTGCTGGGCTTAAAGGTGTGTGCCAGTATACCCCCAGCTACAAATAAAAGACTTAATAGGTATCATATCTCTTAATAAAAGCACCTCCTTCCCTCCCCTTGAACACAACCACCTGTGCCCAGATGTGAGATGATTCATTATTGCCCGTGAACTACACAGTTGGAAGATAGGCAGGTCATACTACGAGCCCAAAGCAGTGCTGAGATACACCCACAGCCTCCAGACTCAACATTAGCACCCCCTTTCAAAACCACATCATTTTCCTCTTGTAACCAAAAAAGAAAAAAAATGGTGACTGATTCCTGACAGAAGCCTACTTAGACCCTTTTGTATAAAATGGCTTCTTTAAAATAGATATATGTGAAATCTGAGGACACAAAGTGATATTCTCATCCAACTCTGTCAAAGTATTTGCATCTGAAAATTCCATTAAAAGCTTTGCTTTAGGGCTGGTGAGCTGGTGCTTTTCATCTCTAGAACCCATGCGGCAAGAGAGAATGGACTCCCGTGAGTTGTCCTCTGAGCCCCAGACATGTGCTGTGCCAAGTGTGTCCCCCAAACGTGGAAAACCTTTTTCAAAAGTTCCAAATATTACAGGGTAATGAGCTGATTACAATAATAAAGTGAAGGGGTTTATAACTAGGTGACAGAACCAGCTGGAGGGGGGAAGGGACAGGGAAGGCAGGTGAGAGGGGAAGGAACAAGAGCAGACATAATGACAGGTATGTAGGAGAACACCGTGATGAAACCCACTGCTGAGTATCTTCACCTAAATATTAACGAAAAACTTTCCATCCATTTCCTTCCTTTAGGGAAAGACTAGGCATAGTTAGTCCTGAATATTAAACTTTTATTGCAATAGTTTTTCTGACTTCCCTTTTTCCCCTTGAGACAGGGTCTTACTATGTAGCCCTGGCTGTCTTGGAACTCACTACACAGATCTGGCTGGCCTTGACCTCAGAGAGATCTGCCTGCATCTGCTCCTGAGTACTGGGATTAAGGGCATATGCCACCACACCCAGCTTTCTTTCTTCCCCTCCTTGATGATGATGATGATGACGACGACTACTACTACTACTATTACTGTGTATTGGGGTTTTGCCTGCACATATATCTGTGTGAGGTTGTCAGGTCTTGGAGTTACAGACAGTTGTGAGCTGCCATGCGGGTCCTCTGCAAAAGCTGTCAGTGCCCTTGACCGCTGAGCATCTCTCTAGCCCCCGTACCTGGCTTTCTAACTCCTATTTTTTTTAAGTTGGATCCAAGTTATAAAAACTATATTATGCTATAATTACCAGAATTAAGTTACTTTTAGCTGTTCTAAAATTAAATTATTTAAGACATCATCCATCCTAATGATACATTTTTAGTGATTTGATTATTTCTGATGAGGCAAAGGTGCAATTGGAGGAATTCTTCCTCCATTGCTTTTCTTTCTTTCTTTTTTTTTTTGTTACAGCAATGCTTAAACAGTGATTTTTCATTATTTATGTATTTATTGCTTACCTTTGGCTTTGGATTCCCCGCTACTCGACATGTGAAAGTCACGGGCATTCCCTCAAAGATCTTGTAATGTTTCAGCTTCATCTCAAAGAAGGGTGCTGCTGCATTTTCCACGGGCACCTCTGCGTCCTGCACCTCATCCCCCGACTCGTCCACAGGCGAGCGCTCCAGCCTGTACTCTATCTCACTTATCAGTCTCTGCTCACAGCTGGAAACTCTGTACTCCTAGGCCAGACACAGAGCGACCAGGTCAACATCTCCTGGGACAAGGCCCCCTCACTAACAAAACATGGGAAGGTGGGGCATTTCTATAGTAAACCATGATCTGGGCTAAACAGGAGCTTTCATAGGAAAGCAGAAAACATCTGGAATTGAGTTTGTGTTGTATTTAGAACACCTTCAAGTCCTATTCCCAAAATAAAACAAAAAAACATAAATAAAAAAACAACCAAACACCCACTATGTTTCTTAAGTGGGGTGGAGAGGAATAGTTAAAAAAAGAAGTGAAGGCTATCCATTCTAAACTCCTAAGGAAAAAGCACACTGGTCTCTTCTATAGGGTAAAAAAATGATGTGGGTGGGTGGCGTGCCCCTCAGAAGGTCACTGGTGTACGGGGCAAGCAGCTGCAATGGCATGCACAATTTTCTCAAGTGAACAAGGGGACGCCGGCACCATGTTTTTTCTACTTTTATTACTTTTTAAACACCCAATACATGTATTACATAGGGGCTCCTTCCTAAGTCTGAAGTT
This sequence comes from Pachyuromys duprasi, assembly GCA_028658305.1. Taxonomy (NCBI): domain Eukaryota; kingdom Metazoa; phylum Chordata; class Mammalia; order Rodentia; family Muridae; genus Pachyuromys; species Pachyuromys duprasi. The sequence continues at coordinate 71,048,149 of CM053764.1, forward strand.
ATTAGGAGGAGCTCATCTCTTAAGCAAAAACAAGACTGTCAGTACAGCCACGACCTTGCTTAAAGACAAAAGCAACACCAGTACTCTATTGATACAGGTCAGAATTTAGGGTGGGGAAGTTTCCAGCCTGCAAATTACCGTGCGCACAGGCCAGCCCATCATCGCATATTCCCTGGGTGATATTAGGGTGGGAAACCTTTGAGTTGTTTTGATAGGATCTTGCTGTGTAGTCTAGGCTGGCCTCAAGCTCAGCCACTGTGCTGCTTCAGCTTTCTGAATGCTGGGGTTGCAAGTGTGGATTGCCACACCGGCTTAAGAGACTACTTTGATTATGCTTTTTTTCTTTAAAAAGTTACTGAACCTGAAAAATGTTTATTGGGTTGAGGAAAGGAACACAACAGTCTGAATAAAATTACAAAAACCAGACACCACAAACAGTTTTGTTTCATTTAACACCCCACTCCCGGAAGGGGAGTTTAATGTATTTACTCATGTTAGAATTAAAGTCAAGTGTGTAGATAAATGATAAAAAAAGACACTGTAGTAAATAGGTTCATCTGATACTACATGATACCATCTGGTAGCAACATGAAAAACGGCTACTAGCCACAGTATTTATAATTACCACATGGCAGTTAAGACAGACACACAGACACAAAAGGAAGCACAGAAGTACAGTGGGAGACTGGACAGAGGAGAGGGGTAGAGCTTAACCTTTTGATCATCCAGAGGACCCCCTACAGAAGCCCGAGGAGCCCCAACATCCTGTAATGGCAGAAAACAAGAAGTGAGGACATAGCGAGATTTCTAGTTTCCTTCAAATGAATGTGTGTGGTGGCAAAACTGAGCAGAGCGAAGCTTCCGGACTGAAGGAAGCCTCCAGGACAGGAGAAGGAGGGAGACTTCCTTGGAACTAAAGGCTTGCTTTGAAGCTTTTTGGGCCTCTTTCGCTCATTTGGTTTTCATCTGAGATTACATCTACAAACTCTAACAGGGATTTATAGAATTATAAAGCAGATTACACCAGACCCACAAATAACCTTTTTTTTTTTTTTAGTAGCACTGGGGCATGAGATAGCCCCTCAGATCTGTTGGTTAGTGTTTCATGATCACCTATGTGGAAGAGGGCAGAGGTTCCCCTTTCTAGTTTTAGCTGACATTTAAGAACATTATGGGACATTTATTAGCTTACTTCAAAGAGCATGGATGAAAAGTGGTCTTTCTATATAAAACCATTTTGCGTTAAAGCACAGGACAGTTTGAAAAACACAAAGATACAAGAAAGAAAAAAAAAACATGCCGCTCAATACCAGATCAATATCAATAATATCAATTAGTTCATTGGGAGGCTCTAACAATCACTCAGCAGTGAGCACCTCCTATGATGCTGATGGGAAAGCAGTCTCCTTTTCTGTGACTTGCCTGCTACTTGCCACAAAATTGATCCCAAGAACAGAGTCCATGAGGAGTGTGGGGAGAGTGGGCAGAGTGCTGATTATTTCTCAGGAAGTTAGAGCAATGTGGTACCTGATTGGCTGCTGTTTCTTCTGGCTCCTGGATGTTGAAGACATTTGCACTGTCAGCCCCGAGCAGGCGGCGAGCCATTCTTTCCTCGTATGTTAGCCTCTGCATAAAATAAGTCACAGGAATACACAATGAGGGCCAATTACAACGATGCATTTGCTTATGGAAAAAGAATAAAAACATAAAATAGGTCTGGATATTTTTCTGTAACTAGTCGTTCTTCAGCTTCACAGCTCCAGCCTGAAGAGTCTGTTTCTTTTCCTGGCTTCCTTTAGTTTGTCTTTTCTCTCCTGCTCCTGCTCCATGTAGTCTAATCCAATGTTGGGAGATGAGATAAGGAATCCTGGCAACTACTACTTGATATGACACAGATCCAAGGGAATGATAAATTACAAGGCTGAGACGACATAGGAGAGCTGTGCTGTCCTTATCTTTAGCAAAAAACCCAGAGGAAAAAGGACGTTTTGCAAACAGCAGAGGAAGGCTTAAAGGCTTTCACAGGCTTCAGAACATCCAGGCCGGTTTCAGCCAGTGGCAGAAAGAGAGCTGTTTAATAGTGCAGCAAGGGGAGCACGGAGAGGTAGGCGTCTCCGGCAGAAACAGTCCTGTCAGTCAGTCAGCACCACGTGTGACACACAGACTACGCTCCATCAACATGAGTTTGAGGTCAGTTTCACCTCTAAGAACACTGTCTCGGCTGCCGTGTGGTGTAAGCAACCTGAGGCCAATAGAATCCACAAAGAAATGACTACACATGGCTGAAGTAAGGACAAGTCTGTGCCAAGGCAGCATCCAGCATCCTCAATCCCAGATGCACACTGCTTGTCCATTGGAGGAAAACCGTGCCGTTGTGGCTGCCAGCAGTCGGCTGGTACCATTCTGCCGGGCCATCCCTATGAGTGGTGTGCCAGCAGTTTTGTCTGCTGACATGATTGTCGTACTCAAGTCCTATGTGCCTTAGAGTTATGGTTCTGAGAGGAACTTTTAGAATCCACAAATACCTTTAGGGGCATTTTCAAACAAGGGATCAATTAGAAATAAGCAATAATTAGTAGGGAAGAATCTAAAAATATGAAAGTGTAAGCTTTATTTTGGACAAAATGTCAAACTTCTAAATGTCAACACAAACACTATTTGACATTCTCTAATCAGAAAAATATGTTGGATGAATTTACAGTTTCCAGTAATTGCTAGTTCTCATCCCAGCTGAAAGTGGGAAGTGAAACAGATCAAATGCCAGATAGTCCTAAGGGGACAAGAAGAGGATATTTGAATGATTTGGTCCAGTGTGAATATGCAAAGTGGTTTTATCAAGCTTTCTGAAATGAGGAAGTTTAATTTTCTAATGAAGTTTTAGATCCTTGCTCTCTTAAAAGTCTTCCTAATGTTCTGGTGGAGAAATTTAGTGGCAAGCCTGCTCCTCATAGGCAGCAATAATGATGGACACCTACTCCTTCATCAAGATGCCCCTGCTATCCTCAGAAGCCAGCCTCACTTCACAGTTTGGTTTCTATGCCACTGTGGCATGTGGAAATACAAGCCCTTGTCCACAGAAGCCAAATAACTGATTTTATGTAACGATATGAAAAACTTGTTCAAGAGTCCCTTAAAAAAAAAAAAAGAAACTTCAGTTTTCTTGTCCTAAAAACTATCAAATGTGAGATTGATGAAGCTGATTGTAAATGTTTACTTATTGCAAAACATATATATGAATCATGTATACATAAATGGGTTATAAAATATAAACAAGCCAAATAAGAAGTATACATATCAATAATATGGTTGAATTGTAGCTCACAGAAGTTTTATTTTTAATCCAAGAGAACCCTCACCCATAAGAAATATTTAAATAAAAAAAAAGTTTGCCCTGCAGTGAGTTGGAGAGATGCCCTGGCCTGACTAGGAAAAAAAAATCCCATAGGCATCTGTTTAATCTTCTGAAGGCTTTTGTTGACAGGACCAGGGAAAGCTTCCATGCTGTGTGCAAGCATTGGCAGGTAGGGTGGGGAGCAGGAGTAGGGTTTGGGGGATGGGGACACTTCCCTCTTGTGCAGAGCCTCAGGACCCAGTGAAATAGCAACTCAAAGTTCAGCAGAAGCTTAATCTTTCGTAAGAGCCCTTAATCATTAAAATCAGCAGCTACTCCTCCGTTCTCCAACTTGCCAATTAAACAGGGCTCATCCACATTTTTTTTCAATGTCTCATGATTAAAGAAAATCCCAGAAAACTAAAGTGTTTTTTTTTTTTTTTTTCTGTTCTGAAAAGGCATCTGAGATGGTTTTATTCAGAGGCTCCTTCAGCTGAAGGGCCAAACTTACTTTTCTGGTATTTCATGATAAGGCCAGAAGACTCCCCTGTGTTCGGGCTACCTGATTTGCTACCTTCTCACAGCCCTTTTTGAAAACTCTTAAGATGATAAGAAAAGAGTAAGCAAATTAACAAGCACATTTATGGAATATTTAGGTAGTGGATGAACCATCTATTTCTCATCGTATTGGTGGATATAGTCAATAACCCACAGCCTTAAAGCATAAGGCTTTGCTGTTAAGTATAGTAGTATTGCTTTAAAATGAGGGACAGGATGGTGGGACAGGGATGATGGTGAGGTGATGGGATGGCATCTTCTCAGTCAGAGAGGACAGGACTCAACCTTGGTAGTGATTACTAGTACAGGTTACTCTAGATGAAAGACTTTCATTCCAGTTCACCGCTTCTGGGTACCAGCTATCCCAGACTGTCTTCCTATTTCCTCTCAAGGAGCCACCTAACTAGGATGGAATCTCTGTGGACTATTTATAGCAGCATCATTAGTCATTTGCTGTGGTTTCAGCTTTAGTTGCTGCCATTACTACTTCCTTTTTTCTCCTACTCACTAAGAGGGATGCTGAGATAAAGAGATAATGAAACGATCTGGTGGGCAAGTCTTATGAATGTGAGCCTCAGTGAACCAGGGGAAGAGATCTGGGTAGCAGGGAGCTGGGGTTCTGAGTCTCAGCCCCTTTTCCATCAGTACCGGCTGGCCATTGTTCAGAAGGTCCTCCTTGAAGCGAAGTTTCCGTTCCAGGTCTTGAATGACAGCATCCTTGGTGCCTTGAATCTCCTCATCAGAGGCTATTCTAGCAGTCCTACTGGTCTTCTTTGGAAATCCCCTGCGCAACAAAACCATAAGGCAGTACAGTCAGCTGCTAGATGCTTGTGCAAGTCCAAGTCTGCATTCAAATTCAACAAAGAGAGAGGACAGTGTAGCAAGATACCATTCATAGTTTATCTTTTTAATGCACCTACATTCTGGCATATTAAGAGAACCATGAAAGATGCTTTTGGGAGTTCAGGAAACACTAACAGGAACCAGTTCTTGGAGAAGGTTCAGATACCCAAGAGGAAGCATCTTAAGTAGCTAGGCAAGTGTCCCAGACAAGGAAGACCTGTGTTTTAATCCTACAGAGTAGTAATATGAAATAATAAAGTGATGTGGCTTGCTCTCAGACTTAACCAGGCTCAGCCTTGATCTTGGACAAGTTTTTTAAGGTTGCTTATTAAATACATATAAAGTATATAAAAATGAATGCAATGTGTGAATGTTAAAAATGACAAATTTCTCTCATGATTTTTATAATTTTCTGGTCCTTCATAATTCAATGCATTCAGTGACAAGAATCGCCTCATTGTAAACAGTGCAGGAGTAGCATCATTTGCCAGAAATACTTGGGGCCAAGATACAGGGATATAGCCCAGTTGGTAGCGTGCTTGCCTAGCATGCACAAAACCTTGGGTTCTATACTGAGCACAGGGATAAAAGTGGGTGTGATGCCTGTCATCCCAGCACTCAGGAGGTGGGGGCAAAGGGGGCAGGAGTTCAGTCATTCTCGGCTACATAGCAAGGTCAAGCCCTACCTGGACAGTACAGTACCCTGTCCAGAAAAAGTGAAAAGCCTTCATGTGTCCTTTGAAAATCCCATATAACACAAGGGATATTCTACATAGAATTCTTAGTGTGCCTGCATTTTCAGTTTGACCCATCACAGGAAAATAGGTATGTGGTTTTCCACTTTCAGTAGCATGTGAATGAATGCTCAACAGTGTTCATTTGGGAGGGTTTCAGAAATTGGATTTTTATATTAGGGATTTTCTACTTAAATTACATTTGCTACATCCCCTCCTGTCTCTGCGAATCCTATTTTGACTAATGTATGCCTACGTTAGAAGACCTTTGGGGTGGTTTTGCACAAGGGTGCTATGGCCAGGTTTGCATGTCTCATGATGGCTGGTAAGCCCTAACTGTGAAGCCTTACAGTAGGCCACATTATAAGTAACACAGCAGGCTCATTCTTTCACAGGGCTGCAGCAATTCCGGTTCTGTGCGCCAGGGGGCACCAACGCTGTGTGCTGGATAGACGTGGACCACTGCTGGTGTCTTAAGCAAACTGCTTCCTCTTCCTCTTCCATCATCACCTCAGGGGGTAGCTCTCTGAGTGTATGGACCAAGGAGTCACCGTGACCCCAAGGAGCAGACCTGCAACCTCATTCTAAACCTGATTCAGTAGAGGCAGAAACTCTGGGCCGGAGCCCAGAAGCCTGTATTTAATAACTTCTCTGGGTGATTCTGATCCACGTGAAGGATGGATAAACAAACTCAGCGAAGCATCCACATGTGGGTAAACTATAAAAAGAAGAGAACTATCAACTTAGAAATTCGGGGTAGTGGTTACCTCGGGGGACAGTCAGTGTAAGCAGCTGGTGAAAGGTGACAATAGGGATTTCAAAGTTACAAGAAATGGATGTTTTGTTTACTACTAATACATTGTTAATATGTATAAATTATATACCTTTTAATAGGCTATTTCTAAATAATAATAATAATAAGCACACTGCACATGCGTCAGGGCATCACCACCTAACACCATTGTTTACTATGATAAGAAGTAATGGGCTTACCAACTTCTGATTTCTTATTGTTTTGATAAATCTTGTCAGGAAAAAAAAATAAACATTTTCATGCAAGCAGAAAATGTGAAGGCCCTGTCACAGTTCCTACCCTATACTCATCATGATGTCAGGTATCCTGGAGGCTGTGCACCTAGTCTTCCCAGCAGACATCCTCTCCCTTGGTCCATGCTTCTCTGATTCCTTCTTGAATGTTCCTGATTCTGCCTGGTGTCTATCCTGAATTTTTAGAGAGGCAATCTCCTACCCCGATGCAGGGGCTTAGAGAGGAGATCTCTCTCTTACCCCTGATGCTAGTAGGTGCTAGTTCTCAGTCAATCTGAGAGGTGTGTGTGTGTTTCTTTCTAAGTATTAGTTATTTTAGTAAAGGTAGGTGACATGCCTGGGCCACTGAGAGGTGAGTAATGGAGGTAGGATGAGAAGGTCGTGTGCTCCCATCTCTAAAAGAAGACAAAAAGGGAGAATGGGCCCTCTTCTTTCTCTTGTAGAACTATACTGGCCCATCCTAGCCTTGTTTTGTAAGTCAGCAAATCCTGTGTATGTCATCTGCTTGTAACTGAGTCATTTGCTATTTGCCTAGGAAAATATCCTATCTAATAAAACCCACGTTTCCAGGTCCATCTAGTACAGTCCAATGTGCCTCTGCACACTAGAGTTAAACATTAAAGAAACAAGTAAATACTGTGACAGCTTTAACTTTTGTTCTACTCACTCAGAAGTGATCATGAGATTTAGGGAGAGGGGAAGAGGCAGAACTCAGGGAGCAAACTTGTTTAAGGCACCAAATGAATTATGATTTAGAATTTGGTTTTGAGTAGCATGAAGTCACTTAACAAAAATCCTCATAGTTTTCTAGGTTTCCTACACAGACGTTTTTCTAGCTATGCCACCACCTTAATGTCTCCTTGTAAAAATGTACCTAAGTCTGTCCCATTGATAATATACCTTGGTGTGTCCTTCATGCATCTATCACAATGATTATCTGTATTTTTAAATGATCTCTCTCCCACCATGGCTGCTTTTGTTCACCACAGAGCACACCTAGATGTTTCTGTAATGAGTGAATATATGTATTTTCTACCTTCACTTTTCTCTTTTTCTCCTTTCCCTCCTTGGTCAAGAATATGTGTGCCACACCATCTGAAATCAGATGACGTGTGAAAAGCTTAACCTCAGGACAAATAAATATTGTACAATTTTGGAAGAGACCTTTGTGCTGCTTTTGCCATAGCCTGAGAAACTGAACAGCTAGCTTCTGAGGTAACATGGAAGACAAAACTGAAGACAGCTAAAGTCCTGTACATGAATCGTACACGCATGTGATTTCCCGCTGTTACTCGGCCTGAGCGGCACAGCCAAGTTGCACAACTGTGGATGAGCAGCCTCTGATGACAGAAGGAATCTATGTTGCAGGTCAGCTACACTGAGAGCTGTGTTCTCGGCACAAATAAGAACCAAAGGCAAAAGAAGGTGAATCTCAAGAACAGAGCAGACCATCTAAATGAAACAGGCAGAGTTTATACAGTTTCACTGTCTGGGGCAGGTAACACCTGTCATTACTAGAGTGGAAAGCATTTCCCGGTGTACTTGACTCTTTTTGAGGTAGTTAGGGTAGCTGCTCTGGAATATTTCACAGAGAAGTCATGTGTCCTGGGGTGTTCTCTGCTGCTCAAGTATTTGTCATTTCAATAGTGTAAGACGGCCCTTGGCCCAAATAAAAACCTTTCCCATGCTACATTATTTTTAACAAGTCAAATGTAGAAAGCCAACAAGATTATCAGTATTATGTAGCAGGGAATGGCATCTTATGCCTGGCATCCAAGCACTTAGGAGGCAGAGGCAGGAGGATCATCAATTCCAGGCCAGCCTAGGCCATATATCCATACCCTGTCTCAATCGACAACAAAACAATCAAGATAAGCAGTACTCGAAGGAAATGCACACTATTTCTCTTTTGCTCCTAGTTTTAAGACATTGTTCTTCATTTACAGAATTCAAAGAACTCAGATGGTATCAGTTTTGAACAATCACTACTCTAGCAAGAGTCAATCAGCTGGAAGAGCAGTTTAATCAGCTAATTCCACAAACAGTTACTAAGCATTTGGCAAGGCAGAGTGGTAGGTTAACCTACTAATGCAAATTCTTTTAGTTCTAGGGAAACAAAGAAAGAAAGAAAGAAACACAGTTGGTTTGTAAGCTCTCATTCCTGGGTGACATCATGAAAATCTACACACCAGACATTTCATGTATAAAAATGAGGAAAACCAGCTTTCTTTTCATAGCCTCTCTGTCCACTGTTGTACAGGAGAGATGGGCCAAGAGGAACAAAATGGACGAGGAGAAGGGTTTTAAAAGAACTGAAGTTTTCTGGAGTGTAAAAATCCCCCATACTGACTGACTGCCTTTTCAGAGCTCTGCTCTGTTCTAGATGAGAGGGATGCAATACTGATGAAAAGAATGTCCCGCTGTCTCTAAAATCATATTCCACAGTGGAGGTGACTGAGACAGGAGAGAAGAAGAATGAAGGGAAGGACATTCTATGGGCACAGTTAAGTGCCACATAGTGTCAGATATGTAAATAAATGGCTTACATTAGCATAGTCATGTGTCATAATAGCCGAGGGTGTAAAGGTCATGAAGTTACTACCTGTGTATGGAGATCTGGGTAGGTGGTGTATAGACCCTCTGGTCAGAATGTAGAGCAACGGACAGTCACTGTGAACCATGAGGGACGAGATACCGAAGACATCATTTCTCATACATAGTTTAATTTGGAACCTTTAAAAATTGGCTGGGGAGGTGCATCTCACTGGAATAATTCAGAAAATAGTTTAGAAAAGCAAGTTAAAAACCTGCAGGTGGGGTTTAGAGTAACACGTAAGGCTGGTGTTAGAGATCAAAATGGAGCATTTGAGTGGAGGAGAAACAGGGAAAGGAAAGCTTTTGAGTATTCTGCCGAGGCTGGAACTGACGGGGTTGTGGGCTTGTTTCTTGTCTCTGACAACGGAAGAAGAGCCAGCTCATTAGGAAATGAGAACTGACAGGGTTGTGGGCTTGTTTCTTGTCTCTGACAATGGAAGAAGAGCCAGCTCATTAGGAAATGAGAAGGCAGCAGCTGACAAAGGGTATTCTTTCTTTAGATGATCTGCACTTATTAAAAAAATACTTACTCAAAGAAAACTGCATTCAAACTAGATCTCTTCACAATAAGTGTGGACTCAGGCAAACCTGAGCCAGTAAACAACAGGCCTTCCACTCTACTTCAGTGTATACGCTAGGTCCAACTGTGCAAAGAACACCACAGAGCTGTTTATCCTGGCTTTGACAGGACTTTACTTGCCATTTTGAATAGTTTCCATGAGGTTGGGCAAAAGCAGTTTGCGCATGAACAGAAGCACCTGGAAGGCAAAATCTTCCAGGACAGGTCACCACCGAATGCTTTCCCCTCGATACACTTCTCCAGGTCAGTTGTAGTGGACAGGACAGAAACAGCTCTGCAGAGCACAACAGCTGGAGTGCAGGCCTGACTTTCCAGCTGCTCTAAGTAGACTAGCCTGAGGGTCACTCAGTTCCACAACCATTTCAGGGCTTGAAAGCACAGGCATTGTGGGATCCTTTTTATATTCGAGGGTGTTGTGCATTCCAGAATATGTAAACCATAGTATTTTTTATCAGTCCTGTTTTAAATTGAATTTTACTGCTGTATTAAAAATGGCTAAAGCACAACAAAGTGACTGCCATCACCTCTTCTTTAAAGGACTACCATTATCTACTCAGTCATACTAAATGTTCTTCCCGTTATCTTCTTCGAGGAATGAATTGAGGAAGGTGCACACACAACACTTCACTCTCTATGACTTGGCGTGGTACCACCCACACTGAGACCGAATGAGCTAACCCTGGTCAGAGACATTTTCTCAGAACCATCACCTGCACAGGCCCTGGAGGCCTTGCCTACAAGCTGCTGGGAAACAGGGATCCAGGAGGCTACACATCTTCCTGTCGATGCTTAATAACAGGACTGCAGGTAATGCTTCCAGTTCCTTCAGTGAGGAATGGCATGGCGCCTACCTATCTGCCTCAGGGAAACAGGAATAATGAGATGTCTGCCAGCCCTGGTGCCCCGTATGTCTGCTGGGTTCTCTTTTTGCTGGCTACCATTTAACCAATGGCTTGACTTGAGAAATGACTTAAAATGCTCCAGAGCTCTGGCATTTAACCGTAAACAGAATCTGTCACAGTCAAAGATCCCCTTAGAGGGCTATGTTGCGTCTGTAACTGTTCTCCTTAGTCTGGAAATCCCAGGGATCAGACTCACTAGAGATCGACAGAGACAACCACTCCAGGCTGGGTATAATAATAGAATAAGCCCGGGCTTATTCTATTCGCTGGGAGATCTCACTTATGGCATGCAGAGCTCTGAGGGTCTCCACTGTCTATTTCTTATAAAGCAGAGGAAAGAGTGGGCTTGGGAAGGTTTCCAAAGAGCTGGGTGCTTTAGGATAAAGGCTCTCAATACATCTGCACAAGAGATCTGCAGGCACACATCCTCATTTCTGACAATCATGAGGTAACATTTCAAGCCAAACCTTTCTAAAAGCGGATACTGAGAGATAGCATACACTGAGGACGGTGGTACATGGCTGTAATCTCAGCACTTGGGAAGATCAGGAAGATAGTGAGTTTGAGGCCAGGGTAGGCTACACGACACTTTCCCTCAAAAAGCCAGAGACTGTGGAGGTGAAGGAAGGGTGGCAGAGAGAGACAGAGCTGGGGGCAAGAAGAAAGAGGGAGAAGGACTGAGAGAGAAAGGAGGGGTGGAGTGACTTGTAATGGGCTCAGTGGCACATGTGTGTGATCCCAGGATGATGGTGGGATTCTGTCTCAAAAAACCAAACTGAAGAGGCTGGAGCACTATGGCTACGCCATACTGCTTATGAGAACAGAGTCCAATACTGAGGGTGAGAAAAGCCACTGTGCCTCTGATCCAGAGAATGGAGATGGTCTAACCCAACCCTCAGAACTGGCACTGATATACAGAGAGTCCCCCTCCCCCCAGACAGAAATGCCCACAGTATGTCAAAAGGAAAACATGTCACCAAAGTCTCAGCCATCAAACCAAAAGAATAGCCTCTTCAACTGAGGGGAAGTTCCTCCAAGGCTAGAGGAAAGCCACAACAAAGTCATGGCTTACTGGCTGGCACAGAGCTGAGGCCTAATCTGCCACCACCACTGGGTGGCACGGAGCTTGACAAATCTTTGATACAGTTTCCACGGGCACAAATCAGCGTGGCTTCTCCATTAATTTTTAGAGAAATGTTAGGAATGTCTGCACTCTTTTGTGGTGATAATTATACTTTGGTTCCCAAAACTACTCATGACACAGACAGCTGGTGATGGTGAGCAAGAGCTCCTATTACAGGATGCAAGCCCTCAGAAGGACCATCCTTAGAAGAAGGTCAAAGCCAAGGCTCATAAGGGACCTCTGTCTCCACTTCACACGATTAAGGTCTTGACCACACAAGGCATCCAAAAGATGACTCTGATTAAGTTTTGTATGAGCCATTCTAGGATAGATTGTTTATTTATATGGTACTTACTTGGCTTCCAGGAAGCAAGACTTGAATCCCAGACTGGGATTCAAACATCAAAGTTGATGTTTAAAGGAGGATGGCCATAAACTTGTGAACTTTTTGCTTATACCAGAATGGTGGGATTACAGGAATGCCGGGGGCTGGACTCAGGGCTTTGTGCGTACTAGGTTAGCCATCTGACAACAGAGCCCCACCCCAAACCAACAATTTCTCCTTTTTGAAACCTGCTATGAAATGTGCTAGCATAGCCTTTTCTCACTTTTTGTCCCAACACATCTTGTCAATACCTGCATGATCTCTGTCTAGAAGTTTTTACAAAAGCATTGTAAATAATGCATCTTTAACAATTTTAAAGAAATTTAAGGTTGTTGGTATGAGATTAGGCAATAGATTTTAGATAATCTGCAGCAAGAAAACTTAAGAAAAGAGTCCAGTGATCTGTTGGGGATGAGGCATTAAGCCACTACATAATTTTCCACCTAAGTTCATGCCCCCTTACTTATCCATGGTGATGTATAAGAGCATTGTGGTGGTTTGAATGAGAAGGGTCCCCATAAACTCAGATATTTGAATGCTTGGTTCCCAGTTGATGGAATTGTTTGGGAAGGATTAGGAGGTGTGGCCTTGGAGGAGGTGTGTCATGGGGGGGGGTGAGCTTTGAGGTTTTAAAAGCCCACACGAGGTCCAGTCTCTGTCTCTCTGACTCCTGCTTGTGGATCAGGTGTGAGTGCTCATCTACTGCTCCAGTGCGAGGCCTGTCTGCTTGATCCATGCGCTAAACACCACAATGGACTCTGGAAACATGTGGTCCAGACCAAACTCTTCTTGCAGATTGGCCATGGTATTTTGTCACAGCAACAGAAGAGTAACTAAGGTAGCCAGTATGACTTCCCCTTCTCACTAGATATATTTAAAGGATTGTTTTCTTAACCTAGAACCCCTGCACAGATGTAGCCCATGGCAGTTCAGTGTCTAAGTGGGTTCCATAGTAATGGGAACAGGGACTGCCTCTGACATGAACTGATTGGCCTGCTCTTTGATCACCTCACTCTGAGGGGGGAGCAGCCTTACCAGGATACAGAGGAAGACAATACAGTCACTCCTGATGAGATCTAATAGATTAGGATCCGAAGGAAGGAAAGGAAGACCTCCCCTATCAGTGGACTTTGGGAGGGGCATGTGTGGAGAAGCGGGAGGAAGGATGGGCTTGGGAGGGGAGGAGGGAGGGCGCTACAGGGAGGATACAAAGTGAATAAAGTGTAATTAATAAAAAATTTGAAAAAAGGATTGTTTCTTAATTATGTTTGGTCTTTCAACCCAAACCCATCTAGTTTAACACTAAGCTGAAACAGGGCTTAGTTTGGTGATGAGAGTATAAACTAAAGAGTCAGGCAGACAGGGATGATTTCATCGAAGAGAGACTGTAGAATCCTGCTATGTTAGCAGGTCAAGAATCCCTCCTCCCCTCCCCCTTCTCAACAGGGTTTCTCTGTGTAGCCTTGGCCGGAGTCACTTAGTAGGCCAGGCTGGCCTCAAACTCACTGAGATCCACCTGCCTCTGCCTTCCTGAGTGCTGGGATTACAGATGTGCTTATGTTATCTCTTAGTAATGTAGCCAAGTGAAATAATGTGATCTGTATAAATGGCAGCGAAGGCCACCTTCTTCGTTGTGGAAAGCACTGCTAAGATTTCACTGATGAGAATTCTAAGCAGCTGCATTCAGAAAAGACAGCCTCTCGGGTAATGGTGCCACTTGGGTGCTGGTGTGATGTCTGAAGGATAGGGTGGTGTAAAGTGTGTTTGGGGGTATCAGACGTTACTAGGAACTCCTGGGTATGGGGGCTTGGCGGCTCACTGTCATAGGGGAGTATGTGCAAGGGCAGCCCCGGGGGTGTGTGTGTGTGTGCTGGAAATGCTCAGGTGTCACTTACACGGGGGTGACGGCCTTGGGCAGCCCCAGGGCGTTGACAGCGACGGGCGGCGGCTGCGAGGGTAGCAGGGAGCTGAGGAAGGCTGCGGGCGTCTGGCCAGGACCGAAGCGCGCCGGGGAGGCGCAGTGCCCGGTGGAGCTGGGCAGCGGCGGCGGTGGCGGTGGCAGCGGGAACACGTCGGGCACCGGGAAGGCCGTGGTGGGGCTGAAGACGGGCGGAGGCGGTGGCGGTGGCGAGGGCGAGGATGGGCCCCACATGGCCTCCGGTTCCACGAAGGGCGGCCCGGGCACGCGGCCGAACGGCCTGGGAGTGGGGGACAGCGGCGACGGCAGGCTGGAGCTGCTGGGGCTGGAGGCGGGTGTGCCCAGCCCCGACGCGGGACCCAGGTTCTGCGCCGCGATGAACTGCTTGGGGCGAGCGTAGTTGAAGGAGCCTGAGGGCTGCATGGTGGCAGTGCGGGAGGCCAGCGTGCTCATGGGCTCCGCGGACACCGGCGACGCGCAGGCCGCGAGCTCGGGGAAGGGGGGCGGCGGCGGGAAGGGCGGCGACGGGGGGGCACTGCTGCCGCTGCTGCTGCTGTTGCAAGGGACACTCGGGGGCGCCGGGGGCCAGGCGCCCGCCTCCTGCTCTAGGCGCACTTGGTTCTGCAGTTGCTGAAGCTTCAGAGGATCCCTGGGGACACACACACAGAGAGAAAAAAACCGACAGCTTCAAAAAGGGGGCGCATCCCAGGTGGAGAGACGTGCAAGCACACACTCGAGTGGACCCGGGATAAGGCACAAGTCATCATAGTGAAAGGGGTTGGCTGATCCACAAAGCAGGGAACGGTAATGATAATGGTACATTTCAACTCCATGGAAGGGACTTCTGGGAGCAAGCAAAGTTCTTGATGAGGACCAGGTTAGGTTCCCAGACCAATGGCTCCCCATGGCCTGTAATTAGTTCCAGGGGTAAAGCTGCCCTCTTCTGGCTTCCAAGGGCACTGCACCCACCTGCACCCCCACCACACGTGCATAATTTAAAACAAACAAACAAACATTAAACTCCATGTAAGATGAGCAGACCAGTTTGCTGATTATGATGAAGCTGTTGTCTAATTTCCAGCAGCCATGTTGTTAACAGAATTAGAGGAAGCATTTAGGGAAAAAATTTGGAGTTGAGTTCCCAAGCCATTTGTAGACAATTTTGGGGGGTAAGGTGAGGGGATTTTTATCAGAACAAGAAAACTAAAATTAAAAATAAAAACCACTTGAAGTTATATTTATAGGTCCCAGTTAATCTGTTTTGCCTCCTTCACTGCTATAAACCCAATACTCATAATATGACAAGCTGAGGTTTTCCCCTTAAAACTAGATGCAAAGGAGTGGTGTCTTTTTTTCTTTTTTTGATGGGAGAAAGCTGAGGCAGGAGAATTGAAGAAGATTTGAGGGCATCCTGGGCTACACAGCAAGAACCGGTTTCAAAAAACAAAAAACAAGCTGGGCATGCTGGCTCATATGTATAATCCCTGAAGTTGCAAAGATCAAGAGTTCAACATTATCCTTAGCGATAATGAGATTTATTTTCATGGGTGTACGGGTCGTTTTCCTGCAGGTAAAACCTGTGTGCTGAGCCATCTCTCCAGCTGATTTTTTTTTTTAAATAGAAGTCACTGAGCAGCAAGAGCTAGAAGCCCACTCTTTTACCTAAAAGTTTTCTTGTTTAGGTTAATTGTACGTCTGTGTTGGTTAGTCAGGCCAGCATAGCAGCTGTTGGATGGCCACAGTAATTTCAAAAGGAGTTGGCTCCGAACAAACAGATCAAGCAGATGCAGTTCCACAAGAAGGCAAAGTTTTTGCACTCAGTTTTAAACATTGAAAAAATGGGATGGGGGGTGTAGGTGGCCCATGGATACACTCTTTGCTGCATCAAACATGAGCATTTGAGTTCCCCAGAACCCACACTGAAGTTGGGCACACCTGCAATCACAGTACTAAGAAGGTAGGAACAGGGGTCACGAAGGCCAAATAGCAATCTATGGAGTAGAGACCATGAGCTCCAGGCTCAGCAAAAGACTTTGCCACAGCATTTAAGATTGGGGCAATAGACAAGGATACCAATGATCAGCCTCTAGCCTACACATACACATACACCTTGCACACATACACACATTCGACCATGCATACACCACATACGCATGCGGGCATGCCCAAGCACACACCCGCGCGCACACACACATTATAGGAAATGTCCAAGGTTTTTTTTTTTTTTTTGCTTGTCTGTTTTTATCCCCAGGCATTTAAACTTCAAAAATAGAGGTTCCATAAACTCAAAGCAATAAAGAGAATGGAAGGCTCAGGCAAAGAAGCTGAGGGTTTGTTAACAGGTGTCGGCAGATGATGGGACATCACAAATTCTAGCCTCCCTCCTATGCCTTTGATAATTATCCAGTAGAACGATTACATGTATATCCACGGAAAGGCAAAGAAATCTTTTCTGGAGAACTGAAAGCAGAAAAGAGAGGATGGCTCTCAGTTCTTTTTTTAAAATTATTATCATTTATTAGTTTATTCAATTTGGATTCTGGCTGTGTCCCCCTTCCTCATCTCCTCCCAACCCCACCCTCCTGGCTGGCACAGTTCTTAATCTGTGTAAGGCATCAAGGATTTTTAATAACAAAGGACTTCGTGGGATCCTACTGAACTTAATTTGAGTGTTTTAAAAGCAGCCCAACCGCTGCTGAGACTCGCCACTCCCATGAAATTCCAGATGTCTGTGTGGTTTGGTAGACTGTCCGGCACATGTGCTCCCAGTTCTCCTGTTTAGGACCAGACTAGGAATAGAACTTGTAAAAGCCACCCACCAGCTCCAGAAGCCATTACCCAGCACTCTTGTTCTGATTTCCTCTAAGCCCTTTCCACATCTCCTGCCTTTCCTAGTTCATGCTTCCAAGCTATGGCACACTCCACCATGCTCTTCGGCTGACATTGTACTGGTGGATTTCGTCAAAGCCCCTGTGCCCCCTGCTCTGCCAGCCTTACACGTCACAGTGGCAAGAGAGCCACAGATGTGTTTGAAGATAATTTAAGTGTGGCCTGCATCAGCACAAAGCTGGGTAGTGTGGAGACTGTTCCAGAGACCACAGGCCTTCTATCAAGGATGAAGGAATGGCTTCCTAGAACCACCTATATTGGTTTTGATTCTTGTCATAAAACCAATCTTGCTCGAAGAAGAACTAGATAGTCTCTTTCTGCTTCTCAATTGTGTACACAAAGTGACCAGCTGACTCGAGCCCCAGCTGCCATTAGTTTTCTGCCATAATAGTCTATTTGGAAAAAAAGAACTACAAAATTTGCTAATGCCAAAAGGCCTCAGAGCTGCCAAGGCTCCACTCAGAATAATTTAGTGATTTGGCTACTATTATATATTAGAAGGGATATGAGGAACTTTGCCAGGATTGGTACTCTCCCATTTTCCAGTGCTTCAGCCTGGGGCTAAGACCATCATGTGCAGGAAACCGAGGCAGGAACAGGAACCCAAGAGCTGACTATGATTCTTCTGGCCTCTGACTTGATTCCTCCTTGAAAAACAGTTTATTTAAGCTCTTAAATGGATTTGACACCAGAATTCTGAAGTAATGAAATATACAACTTTAAACCACTGTCTCCATTTTCATCAGGTTAATTTTAATGGAAGCTGATTTTCACAGAGATAAGGCAAAAGGAATCAACGATACCAGAAAGCCAAATCTGCCCATGCCTTTTGGAAATTACTCATAAGCTGTTTGTCATTTTTTTTAATGGCTTGCCTGGTTCTGCCACTTCTTTATCCTGTTGGCTTTTCTCTGAAAATGAAGCTACAACAAACCCTTTTTTGGAAATCCTGCTTATGCAAGAAACCCTGGGCTACAAGCTTCTAAAAAGCCTTAGTCACAACTATGTTTTCAATGTCACAGTGCTCAACTCTTTGGTTACACACAACCAATCCATCAAATTCTCCCCAACTTCTTTTTCTTTTCCTCCTCTCCTTACCACACCCCCAATTGAAAAAGTCTAAGGACTTCCCCACTCTTAGCACACCCTATAGTTCTTGAAGTTTCAATCCTTCAGGAAATAAAACCCGCCCAGAGTTTCTGTCAGACACCTGTCATGGTCCAGTTACAAAAGGAAGAAGAGGTAGGGCAACATGCTCCAGGTGAGAGTCAGTTCAGATTCTGTGCCTGTCCTTTGGTTTATTCACCACACCTGACATGCCAGCATAGAAAAGAACCTTGACCTTTGATATAATTAAAAAAAAAATCTGGGGTCATATTTCCCTCCCAATGTCTTTCTCCCCTTTATGGCTTTTTGCAGGGAAAGCATCCAGGATCATTCAACTTTGACAGTCGAGGTTGTTTGGATGTGAGAGGCTAGTTGGCCCACAAAATCCTGTGCTGGGTCGTCCTCTCCCAGTACTCAGTGATAAAGATATTTGCTAAAAGATGTGCAATGGTTACTCCCCAGCCTTCTGTTCTCTGGAGGACTGATGCCCAAGCTCAAGGTAAGTGATGAGAAAAGGAACCTTCTGGAAGACAACTGTTATGTAAATTGGAAAATCCCAGCGTGTCTCCTAGGAGCAGTGTCTGGGTAGTGAAAACTCATCTGTCCCCTGTTTTTGCATTGATAAAGATTCATAACTGCCAGGAGAAAAAACCCTTTAGACCACAGGGCTTGAGAACACGTGTGATTTAAGAATAAATATGTTTCTTATACATTTTCTTTTCAGGCTGCGAAAACCATAAGCCCTTGCAAGGTGCAGAATGGGAGGACATCTCCCTGTAACCATAAGCTCCTCTGGTCTGTAAACACTCTGGATGCAATCCAAGGAGTGCAACTCCCCTCCTCCCATGACACCCAGCCAAGAACTGCACATGACAGATACACCACTGTCAAGGATGACAACAAACATTTCTGACTACAACTCTTTGCCCTTCTAAGTTCATGTAGCACAAAGAGGAGGGCCAGGGACTGGAGTGGAAAACTTGTGTGAATTTCACAGTAAAGATAGGGTTTTGAATCAGAGCTCTTGGTATTCACAAAATCTATTCCCTCCCCCTCACCCGAGATGAAATTAGCTCGGTATCCAGAGATGAGAGGCGAATATATTAATTCTGAGAACTTATGAATAGATGCAACATCAAACCATGGAGGCTTCAGTTGAGGAGTTTTGATTAAATCCCTTCTCTGACTTCACTGTGTCTTCGCCAGTCTTCTTTCTATTCTATGGCTTCGTATTGTGGGTCCACTCATGCGAGCTAACACAGTAGTTTGATTTGCTTAGCTCTGCCTCATTATTGCTGACTGTCACAATCCTGAGAAAGCTCACTTACACAATTAATATGTAAATCACAAATACAACTGTGTACATGTATGAAAATGCTATAATGAGGTCCACTTGTTTATATGTTAACTTAAATTAATTTCAAAAAGAGCAAGAAGGAAAAAAAAAGCCAAATGAGATCATATTACTTGGCCTTAAAGGGGTTATGAGTTTGAAAATAATTATGAACTCAAATACATTCCCCTAGGAATGGAAGAGAGAGAGTAGGAATAAAGATGTGGTCTTTGTACAAAATACCACATAAAAGAATAATAAAATCAAGTTGAAAGTGACGCCTCCTTGGAAATGAGTGTGTACGTATTTAACATGTAGTGCCAAATAGCACAGGCCTCTCTACAAGATCCCATTATTTGATCTTTAATTCATTCGAGACTTTTGTAAATTTTATTGACTCTGGACAGAGCCAGAGCTGAACGCAATTAATTTACACAGGACGATTCAAGGGAGAAGTGGCCCGGCCAAATGCAGCACACGACTTGAGTTGCTTTAGGGAGATATGTCCTTTGCACTTTGAATAAGAACTGTGTTTGGCTTCACCACAAGGAAGACAGTAGCTTTGTGTCTGAATTCATAAAGTTGATCTCTGTTTTAAGTCATTCCGTGTACTGAGAGAGAGAGGAGAGGAAAGGAGAGGAGGAAGAGGAGCAGCAATTGCTTCCTAGTTGATGATCCTCCTGGGAACATCTAGGAAAAATCAAAGGGTGGGTTCCTCTCTCCTGTAACACAAGGAATAAAACCAAGAGGGTGGGGAACTGTGGTCCATCCAGTATGGAAGCTGAATCCTGCAGCTGGCTCCAGGGAAATGGAGAATTTTGATCTAGGTCTGTATAGATCCAACTCGCCACAGGACCAACTGGCCAGCTGGGCTCAGTGAAGATTGCAGAGTCTGCTCCAATACATTTACAGTGTCACCAAGGAATCGGGGGAAAGGGGTTGTACCCTGGCAGACTACCCAAGATACAGAAGGGCTTTGAAGATGCCTGCAGTCACAGGATGCTGGCTGAAGCAAACCACGTGGAACGCTGGTGCTCAGCCTCTTTGGGGGAGGAATGCAGTGTCAGGGTATGGAGTTTTAAGTAGGCATCACAGTGAAATGCCTGGCGTGATTTTCATTTCTGCCGCTTCAAAGGCCGGTGAAAACAGCAGGAAGATATTAGCTGTTGATTCTTATGAAAACTATGCTAATTTAGTGGACATTAAAAGAGCATGAACTGTTCCCAATTGAAAATGCATGCTATTAACTCATAACATAGATGAAGTATGCTTTTGAACAAGTCTGTTTGCTAACCTTCTTGGTCAATGCTTGGGGCAGAATCAATGATCTCACGTCTAATTGAAACACCAAAGAAAACTCCCTGGGAGACACATGTGGAAGACCTTTCAGATCTTAAGCATAAACTTTCCAAGAGTTTTTGAAGAACTGGGGTGGGAGGGAGAATAATTAACTCGCCATCTTACAATGAAACGAAGAACCTAGCATACTTTAAGGCTTGAGGATGGTTAATATTTCTTGAACTTTCCATTGTAGAGGCTTCCACTACATCTTCCATAGTTTCCATTTCAGCTACATTGAGCAGATCTAAAACGGTGGCATGCAGTCTTGTAAGAATGGCTTACTACTGAGGGTCAAGGGTCACATCTTTCAAAACAAATCATCATTACTTGCTCACTCAAATATCTCTACAAAACAGCAGCTCTCCTACTTCTCTGGGCTCCCTTTGAAACATTTTCTCTCCAGCGGCTCCGCCGCTACTCACAGACAAACTCTAAATAAGTATTTGCGGAATTTAATGAAGGTGCCCAGATGTGTCTGCTCCATGGAGCTGAAGGGCACTTGGCCACAAACAGCCGCCCTTTTCTACAAGAGCAATCTTAGAGGCGAAGATGCCACCACACAAATTATTTACAAGAAAGAACACAGAGTCAGCAAAGTGCAAGAGAAGCATTCCAGTACTTTCCCTCTGGTGATGCCATGGGCATTTATGTTCCAGGAGAGCTTGCTTAGCCTTGCTGAGACAGTTTTTTTGTTTGTTTGGTTGGTTGGTTTTGCTTGTTTTTTGGTTTAAAAAAAAAAGATATTGTGGGAATTCATAATGTAAGATGGGATCCTAGTGAACTTTGATATCTTATAATCTGGTCTGGTTAGTCCTTCTTTAAGGTCTAATCACTGTGAAGAAACTCATTTGAAAAGAATGGCTGAAAAATAAAATCGGTGCAAGTTTGGCATCTATTAGTGTGTATAACATACACACTCACATGTTCACTCCCTCTTTCCCCACTCCAAGAAAATGCTGTAAGTCACAGGGTTCTTTCAGGATAGTGGCACAGCAAAGCCTTATCCAACCCTAACCCCAACACAAAACCCAAGTCAGCTTCCCTGCGTGTAGGCTGCCCACATCTTGTGTTTAGGGTTGGATAAGCCTCTACTTCTCCCCGACCCCCAGAGGGGCTCTGGGACTTGCAGTACCCAAGTGGCTCACAACACTGATTTAGTAAATCTTTCAAGAGTTCATGGACATTGTTGTACTGGATATAAAGGTCAGGCTAAGCTGTTCAGCAGTCCCGCAGGCCCACCGCCTTGGTATATCTGTGGCAAGTAACTTACCCACCCCTTTCTTGATGCACTCTTGTCTCCTGTGGTCACCAACACAACCATCCTTGGTTTCCTGTTTCTGACCCTGGCTTTATTTCCCTTTCTGGTTCGTTCCTATACTCTCAAAGTCTGGGTATTTTTCCAAGAGTTAAGGGGTATTCTGACACTGCAAGGAGCCACCTTCTCCTATGAGTATGTTGGGCTGCATCCAGAGTGTACTGGGATGCTGATGACCAAGGCCCACGGCTGGGGTATAGACATGCCTCTCCCTCTTTCCCTAACCTCTGCCATGGAAAGCAGTCTGATACCCATTTCCATATGACTTCTGCCTTAGCATGTCCAAAACAGTCTCTCTCATCTTCATCTAATTTCTCCCAACAATATCCAGAATCCTAACAGTCGAGGCTAAATAGTCATAAAAAGCCTGTCTTCGATACTTCTTTGGCTATACTTTTTTCAGTTTCCCAAATTAATCTGCCCCCACAGCCCCCTTGGCATTGCTCACACATTTCTCTCTTTGTAGAATCCCATTTCTACCTGTTCGTCTCACTCTACTGAGGTGGCCTTCAGTCTCTGGTGCTCATTTCGAAGCCCGAGTCTTCCTGCAGCCACACCTCATGCTGTCTCCATGTTCCTCCTGCTTCCTGCCAGCTGCCCCAGGGCACCGTCAGGAGTGGCAGCAGCGGCCACTCATCGGGCAGGTCTCCCAGAGCCAGGCTTGTGTTCTTTTTGACTCCTTTATCATGACAGTGCTTCATACTCAAATGGCACTAAAAATCCCCGTGAAGAGACGGCCAGGCATGCTTTGATAAGAAATGTAGGAAAAGGAAACGTGTCTTGTAACAAGAAGGAAGGTAATTTACATGTTTACATTTATGAAAATACAACATAAGTGTGAACATTGGTGGTTTTGTAATAATGGTGGCTACAGTTTTGGCTTTGTAGTGTCCAAAATAAGAAACTTCTATCCCCAAAGTAGTGTGTTTGTGAACCTGGCAACAGAGTTCCTAACTTGGCATCTGTGAGGCACTCCATCGTGTTCCAGGCAGTGGCAGGCTGTACTGGTGCCCATTTTCCATTTTATTTGGTTATCAGTCAAAAGCGTATTGCAGTTGTACTTGCTTCGAGAAGTGTCTCAGGGAACTTTGTGGTGCTCGCTGAGAAGTCAGTCATCTCTAAGTGACTTCTTTCACAGGGCCTATTTCTCCTTCTCTCTCTGAATCATGAAGTAACAAAGTTGGGTTCCCTTGTGTGCCCATCAAGGCCATGGAGACACCAGGAGCTAGTGAAAAACTCAGCGGGGACTGAAATAGGAAGCATTGATGATGAGGAGACTGAGACACAGCACTGCTGCCCATGTTCGTTCTTTTCTCCAGTGTTGCTGAAGACAGATACTAATAAAGAATGTGTCCTGGGGGAGTCCCTAGGCAGAAAGGAAGCCAGTCACATGAAAAGAAGCCAAGTGGGTAGGCAACAGGCAGAGAACAAGGACTGATTTTAATATTTAAATCCATGAAACCATCAGAACAGTTGTATCTCTAAAGTTCATATACAAATGATTTTCCTCCTGCTCTCTTCTTTTTTTTTTTTCCAGTTTTAAAAAAAGTTACCCTAATGGTCCCCAAGACTAAATTCCTTATTTGACAGATATGGAAATGGAAACACGGAGCTGTTAACTTGACAAAGTTCTCAGCTGGTTAGTACCAAAGACCAGACATGAATATCTTGCTAGTAAGAATACTAAAAGGTAATCTAATAGCAGTGTCCAAGACTGATGACTCAATAAACAGATTTGTGGTGTGCACGGTGAATCAAGAAACAATAATGTTTGGAGCTGTTGAAAGAGTTCATCTCTGGAAAGACTAAAATAAAGTGGAGGCAGGGAACCTTTTACATTTGCATTTTATAATTTTATATGCTGTTTGAACTTTTAAAATCATGTGGATAAAAAAAAAAAAACCAACTATGGTTAAAATGTTTTCACATGGCTGGGAAGAGAGCTTAGACTGTGAAGAGCTTGCTATACAAACATGAAGACCTGGTCTCCATTCCCAGAACTAACCATAGAGCCAGCTCGATGCCTCCCCTTGGGATTTTCCTGGGGCCGGGCTCCCTGAAGGGCATGGTCAGGGGTCTGTTAGTTTGGTAGGGCCACATTTTTCCGAGACTGTCTGTCTCTGTCTATGATCCATCTGTTCCTTGCAGGATAACTCTAGCCAGCAAAAGCAGCAGCTTGGCTGTAGGGCTTGGCGTCTGGCACGTTAGAGCAGGAAGCCTGGTAGTGGAGGTGATGGCTCCAGCTGGGCCAGGGCTCTGCCTCACCTACATTTTGTTTGTATATTTTTTTCCAGACTTGGCGGGAGATAAAGAAGCAATAGGAGATTGTGGTGCCTGCTGCCTGTGCCCCGGTTGCTCCTTGGGGACTTTGCAGGGTCTCTCCTTTCTGAGGTAGTGTTGCCAAAAGGCAGGTCTCTTTTTCAGCAGCCCTGACCTTGCGTGGAAGATGATGGAGAGCTGCCCTTTGATGAGAACCTATCCTGCCCTTTTTACTGTCTACCAGGACAGAGCCACTGCCTCAGACACATGTGGAGACTCGGGGCTCCCTGCTATGGCTGCTCCATATTGATCCCTTTGGTGGGCAAATGTCTCTGCCTCTCTTAAGAAGATGTGATGTCCCTACCAGAGGACTAGGCCCTGGTTCTCATCAGTTAAGGGTTTAAAGTCTCTTAGTGGCCCAAGGCTTTGGCAGGGCCCTCTCAGCCTGCATGCTCTGCCTGCTCCCCGATTTAAACTCCAGCTCACAAGTCAACTGGCTTTTAGAGTTAGAAGTTTCAGGACCTCAGAGAAATGACACTGCCTCTAGGGCCTACCAGTTAGTTATGAGAGGACCTGTACCTGTATTCCCTGCTTTTGCACTGGCTCACTGTGAAGATCTGAGACGTTTTCTCCCTTACCCAGCTCCCTCAATGTGTGAGATGTGGGACAGTCTTTCCAGGTCAGATGTTTTCTCTGATGCCTCTGGACCAGGTTGCTTAAGCTCAGTGCCCCCTACACTGGCTCAGGCCCAGCCCCAGTGGGCATCATGGGCAGCTCTGGGCTGTGTCTATTGCTGGCTCCTTTGACTCTGCCAGGCTTACGTTGTCTATGGGACTGACTGTCCATGTCAGAATAGGATGCTTGCCATTTTCATTTTGTGAAGGTCCTTGCTTGCGTAAATGGTTGTGCCTGGACCTCTGCCTCTCCTTTCTCACCCATGTGGCTTCAGGGACAGGACAATCAAGGGTAGGAATGGAATCTGTTGTTTCCATCTTGTTTCCTCTAAGGAGCTTAAGGGATCCCAAGTTTACAGTCTACTCCCAAAATTAGGGTGGTAGGGGAGGGAAAGTACACGTGGGAAGGACTGACAGGAACCCCCTTTTATAACATAGGAATGTAGTCTTCCTAATACATACATA
>CM053764.1:71074047-71101401 GCA_028658305.1 Pachyuromys duprasi
CTCTCAGTGACTCTGTCCCTGTTCCTTCATTACTGCCTTTTCTAGAAGAGTCTTGACCACTTCTCCTGGCAGCTTCCAGATTGGCTCAATACGCAGTCATGTAAGCCTTGGCTGCCCTAAAAGCACTTAAAGAAGGCGTGAGGGTCCATGGCTGTTTCTTGGCTTGGAGGACTCAGGACTTTCTGCCTGAGAAGATCTGGTCTTGTGGGTCAGCCCCCAGTGGTGCTGGGAGAGGCTCT
The DNA here is from genome assembly GCA_028658305.1 of Pachyuromys duprasi. NCBI lineage: Eukaryota > Metazoa > Chordata > Mammalia > Rodentia > Muridae > Pachyuromys > Pachyuromys duprasi. The sequence continues at coordinate 71,074,287 of CM053764.1, forward strand.
TTTGATGGTGTTCCTTTGGTTTCTTCTAGAACTCACTGTTGACAGTAAATACTTAGGAAAGATGAACTTGGAAACACAGACCCTGGAAGACTGGCTGACCCATGAGAGGTTGGGTGATTTCTCTTTCTAGTGGACAGAAATGCTGGGTTAAGGAAAGTCCCCTCAAAAACCCCAGAAGTTTCTGTTTTAAAGAATTTTGGAGCACAAGAGAAGACACTGTACTGTTGTCTTAGCAACGAAGTACTCCAGAGGCTTAAGAAGAGATTCACTTACCTACTCCCTGAGTGGGGGAGGGTGGTCCTTGGAGGAACTTAATCAACCACAGATATTTATTACCATTATTACTACTATCCGCAACAGTCATGCAGCAAGTACTGAGTACAAACAATAGGCAAACTACTAGCAATAACCGTAATGAGTGTTAACTATGTACCAGACGCCAGTATATTAAGTTCTTTATTTTTATAAGCTCTTCTGATTTTATAAAAAATGGTAGGACACAGGCCAACTTATAGTCTTCACTTCACAAATGAGGACCCCAGACACAGGTTATGCTGTCTAAGCTTGCACAGCTGGAAAGCAGTGGAGAGATCTGTTTCAGGACCACTGTGTTGTGTCCCCCAATCAAACTGCCCATTTTTCTGCCACCTACCATGTACAGGATCACTTCAGCCACAGAGGACCTTTTGGACTTGGGTTTCCTCCTAGAGTGTGGCCCACTGTTGCTCCTCTCCTCTCTGTTTCTGTATCACTATATCCATATTGCAATGACGCCTGCAACAGCTATATAGAGAGATACCCTGGCTGTGTCCTAAAGGCACCCAACTCATTTAAATAGCTAGGTTTCATGGACTGGACGCTAAAATCTTTTATTGGAGAAGTGATGAGAGTGTACAAGGCAACTTCCATAATTTCTTTCTTCAGTTTTGATAACATCAGAAAGCATTTGTTTATCATGCTTACTCGCCACTGACTGGACATCATTTGTCCAGTCGTGCCCTGTAGATTCCCCAACATATATAAGAGCAGGAAGATGAGATTAATGAGTGAATGTTCTGAGTTCATATTTTGAAAGTATAATGCAATTCTAAGTGCCAGAGGACTTAAAGACTCCTGTCATCAGTGAGTGACAGTGCATAAATTTCTGTCTACTTAATAGTGCCCTTCCCCACCCACCTCTTTGAACAGTATGCCTGTTCTAGAACAAGCGAAGAAACAAACAAGATGGTGTGCAAGACAACTGGAATTCCACTCTTACAAAAGCTGGGTTTGGCTGTGATCCCTGACAGCAGCCCTGCCATTGAGCTAGGCAGGCCTGTCTTATGCCTAAGTGTCTAGGGACTGGTCAGTGATCTGTGTGGCTTTGACTGCATCACTGTGGTCTGAACATCTTCATGGTCTGTAAGACCATCTGGATGGCTATTTTCTTTAAATCCTTCTACAGAGACCTTCCAAGCTATAAAATAAAGAACTGTCCATCCTTAAAGATCACCCGGTGGAGTCTCACTGCTGCCTCTCATCTGTCATCCACTCACTTGAGAGATTCTATCACCAACTATGATATAATTCAGCACGACTTTATTTTTTTACATACTCAGGAAAACATTACTTTAAAAGCAGGATTCTTTTCAAATTTCCACGAATACAGACCCATCCCTGAAGAAGGTATTAAGCAACATCTCTGAGTAAGTAATATCCTGCCAACAACATCTTCTGTGTATTTCAGTGTCACAAGGGTAAATAAGTGAGAGGAATGCACAGTTGGCTCTGGGTACTTGGGGTAATCTAGTTTCCATTAAAGGTCAACTACCACTAGTTTAAATGTTAATAGTCAAGACATACAAGTCAAAGGTTCTGTAGTATGAACGAAGGCTTTGCCCAGTCATCCAACTCCCAGTCCAACCTCACATCTGAAGAAGGAAGACAGTGTGGGAGGAAGAAATAAAAGTAAAATAAAAATAAGGATTCTCCCAGCAGGCTCAGGAAATATGGTTTTACATCATGAATTAAGAGATTTGTGACATGGGAAGGAACTATATATTTGAAATGGCTTTTTTTTCCTTAGCTTTTGACCAGCTAACCTTGACATCCCTTAAAGGTCAAAGGGTGAGATGCAAGAATGACAGCTGTGACTAACCTTTCCCCTCAGGAGGCAGCTCCAATTTCCAGAAGTAAATGAAATCTAAATGTGTCTTGGGAAGAGCTATAATAAGCTTTTTCCCTCAGAAATGGCTTACACCTTTAACACACTTCTGTGGCAAAACAACCAAGTTATTTAAAATCACTACTCTTCAGAAAAGAGAGAGAAAAAAATCTACCAAAGCTCCCCGCAGTTTCCAACATGGTTACATATAGCCATACATAGTCAAGAGTTGTTAATCTAGCATTTTATCAAATGGAATTTTCTGTACTGTGGTATTTATGACTCCTTCCAGAATAATAAAAACACTGCAATATCTTGAAATGCCTTTCAGAGGCAAACTTCATAGTATGTACAGCAGGGGCACTGAACTTATTTCACACGTCAGGCATGGAGCTTGTTGCATACCATGTGGAGCTTTCTAGTCAAGATTATAAACTTCAAGACTGTGTATTACTTCATTTAGGGAAGTAGTATAAGCAGACGTGATTTTTTTTTCTTTGAAATGTGCATGGCAGTCACATAAGGTACAAGTGAAAGGAAGGGCTCTGGGCCACTTTTATGGCTCAGCATTAGACTGGTGACAGCATATGTTCACTCAGGTTTCTCATGTGAGGACATGGAAGTAAAAGCTCCTCCCACCGAGAGGCTTAATCAAATCCTCTATGTTCTGTGTTCTAAGAAGCACATGGCGACACATTGCACAAGGGAAAGCCATGCTCCACATCAGTCAATCAAGAACATGCTCGTGCTTTGAGGGGAACACAGAGCGGGTTATCCAGTGTTTTATTTCCTGTAGCAAAGCTTCATCACACAGGCATTCACATGCATGCTCATGGATGAGCACACACCCACATACTAGAGTGGCCCTGTGTGTTCTACACCCACAATCTCCTTCGTGGGCTTCCATACTGAACACATTTGCTGTCTCAATCAGTGCCATGCTGGTGACAGCATTGACTGGTCACTCGAATAGCTGAGGCCAAATTCTTGGGGAGGAATAGTTAGTTTTAAAGTTTTACTTTAGTAAAATAAGAATCTGAAACAGATAATTGTTTTTTAGAATTTTTCCTTAGTTCTCTCTCCCTCTCTCTTTCTCTTTCACATGTACACATAGAAAGAGAGAGAGAGAGAAAGAGAAAAAGAGAAAGAAAACCTTTCCTAGGTTATCTGTCTCACTGTGCTTCTAAGGGCATCTTATATTTCAGCTATGTGGGCTACTGCGTCCCTGAGTTAGAGATGCTGTCACTTGGGCCAGGAATGTGAACCATGGAAACCAGCTTCTTCTTCAGTCTCTCCTGTTTTCTTTTAGGTCGGAACTAATGAAATTTTCTTTTAAAGATTAATGAGAATCTCTTTAATTGCTTTGACAAACAGAAGAAAAATCCGCCTCAGACTGGAAACCATTTTTTTTCATATCACACAGAACAACTCACTCCACCAATAACTCCTTGAACACCCAAGTGAGCACTGAGTGCACCCACCTCTAACTCAGTGTCCTGTGTTCATTCACAGCATTGAATATTGAAGTTATCACATTTACGTGGTATTTGTACTTTCTATTTCCACGTCCCACCCAACAGACCCAAGTCTTAAAAAACGAGACCCTGCTTTGGGCTAGGACCTCAACTGGGCCTGTCACCTAAGAGATACTTACTCTGCAGCTTCAGCCCCACTTGGTGGATAACATTTCTACTACCAGTTTGGGCCCTCATTACTCTCCCTGGCTTGTAACAAAGCAGCAAAAACTGGAGATGACCACTGAGACTGTTGACTGCTATTTTTGCTATATTGTCTTGGAGCACAAAGGTTTGTATGTACTCAATCTAACACCTCAAGACCTGTGCTGTGCAAATGTGGCAGCAGGCTGATTGTGTGTGACTGCTGAACCCTTGAACTGTGTTAGTCCAGGTTGTGATATGCTGCAAATTCAAAATATATACCAGACTTTGACAACTGAGTTTAAAAAGGAAATGCAAAACTATCTCATTACTAATGTTCATATTATTTCCACACTCAAATTATATATTGAGTATACTGGCTTTTAAATAGACTATGTCATCAAAATTAATATCACTTGTTTCTTTTGTTAAAAATTACATTTATTTACTTATATGTGCCAATATGTGCAGAAGATCACAGAACAACTTATGGGAGTGGAGTCTTTCCTTGTGGGACTTGATTCTTTGGTTCTATTGTGTGGGTCCTGGGCACTGAACTTGGGTCATCAGATTTGGCATTTGTGGTCCTTACTTTTCTCCTGGACTATGTTCCTAAAAGTTTGGCTCTTACCTTTGCTGTGTTCTCTAATTTTGACCAATTACAAAGCTTAGGTTTTTTGGTTTAGGAACAGATCATGCTCCCCCCTGCCCCCACCATTCAATATAGGAAACTATTTAGAACAGCGGTTCTCAGCCTGTGGGTCATGACCCCCACAAGGGTGGGTTGCATAACAGATTTTTACATTACAATTCAGAACAGTGGCAAAATTACAGTTATGAAGTAGCAACAAAATAATGGTTGGGGTCACCCTAGCATGAGGGACTGTGTTAAATGGCTGCAGCATTAGGAAGGTTGAGAACCACTGCTTTAGTACCTAGGAAGGCACAGAACTAGTAACAGTCATAAGACCCAGAGCCCATGTTCATATTCGGGTTGAGCTGAGGGGGTGACTCTAGACCGGACAATGCCGGACAGTGGGTGGCCACAGCTGTCAAACCCACATCAGCTCACTCCTGGAAGCCCACGGGCACTCACCATTATTGCTTCCTTGCTTACGCCCCTCGGAAAAACACTCTCTAGAGGTATGGCCAGTATGCTGCACAGAGATCCTAAGATCCGGAAACCACGATCTTAGGGAAAGCTCAGCCAGTGAAAGAGACTCTCTTCATCGGTAAAGCAAAAGAGGTGGATTTTTAATAACAGTATTGCTTATGCTTGATAAAACTTTCAGAAGCCTCGAGAAACAGCTCATAATACCCCGAGTGTGTGAGCTTTAAAAACACGCCTCCTACTATCACTAATTTAGTTTTTGGCTAAGCAGTAAGCAGGCTGCATGCTCCATAGCACACGTTCCCCTGGACTTCAGCTAGTACAAATAAAACGAGCAATGCGATCCTGGCTTTTCTCCATGAATATTGCTTTTTTTTTTTCCATACAAGAGAAACTACTTACTAGCTGAAATTTTGCCCTAAACAATCAGAGTTTAATGCTTGGTGAGTGTCTCTAGAAAGAGAACAGCTCTCAGAGAAGGGCTCCTCACAGGAGGAGAAATGTCATGACCTCATCTTAATTTTGACTTGAGACAGGGTCTCGGGTAGCCTAGGCTAGCCTCAGGTGAGCTGGCTAAGAAGTTAAGGCTACACATGGACTCCTGGTCCTCCTTCTTTTCCACTCTCTAGTGCTGAGATGATAAGTGTGCAGCACACCCATTCATTGTGAGAGATCAAACCCAGGGCTTCTCACACGGTAGGCCAGCTCTCTACCCACTGAACTACATGCCAGCACCGAGACAGCTTCTTCAATTCCAATAGCAGTATGGAGAGCATTAGCAGAATACATTTAATCCCTCAGAAAAGGTATATTTAGGAAAGGACATTTAATGTTCTTCAAATTTTTGTGTTTTGTGTTTAAATTTTTTCATTACATTTTAGATGTGTGTGTGTGTGTGTGTGTGTGTGTGTGTGTGTGTGTGTGTATGTGTATTTGTCTGTCTGTGTGGGCACACACTTGCTACAGCATGAAGACGGACATTAGAAGACAACTTTTGGGTTTTTTTCCCCTCCCATTATGTGGATCCTGGTGCTGAACTAAGGTCTTCAGACTTGGCAGGAGGATCCTCTACCCACTGAGCCATCTTGCTGGCTCCCTTCTTCCTGTTTTTGATATATGTGTATATTACTATGCATACAGAGAGGAGAAAGCAGAGGCCCTCCGGTTTCTTAACCTATTGCAAAGCTAACACTGGCTGCTATCGAAGATTTCTGTGGGGCTGGAAAGATGGTTCAGTGGTTTAAAGTGTGTATTACCTTGAATCAGGCCAGAGTTTGCTTCCTAGCACCAACATCAGGTGGCTCACAACCACCTCTAGCTCCAATTCAAGGGAATCCAATTCCTCTGGCTTCCACGGGCACCCATACACACATGCACATATTTTAAAAACATTTTTTTATCTGACTGACATATTAAGAGGATGGTATAGAATAAAGAAGTTATGAAGAAGCTGTGAGGTTTTAATCTTGGGCAACTCTGGGCTAGCATTTTTTTTTTTTTTTTGCTCTGAGATTGTAAAATAGTAATATGCCAACTGGTGTAGGCTTCTTGATATGAGTAGTGAGATGATTATGAAGTTAATGTGTGTGTGAAATAAAAATAATTCATGGTATTCTTTAAACATTTCCTTTCCATGATATAAAGTTGTTCACCACGTTGCCGATTCTTCCTGTACGTCACTTTTCTTTCCTTATGACGTAAAAACAATGGTCATGAGGAATAAACAAGTTGCAAAAAGAAAGCCCTACATCCGAAGGCCACTAGGGTACAATGGTGTTGACAGTCAGTGCCACATTCAAAGCAATTTGTCAGTGAACAACCGGAGATTCCATGGATGATGAACAGAAGGCACTCATACCTCGAAGGTATCCCCCACTGTGTGTTTCCTGGGGCATACTCCATCTAATAAACCTCAGTGATTTCTCATGCTCTGTGTTAGTTGGTGACAAAAGCAGATTAACCTCACTGTTCATGAATATGTTGGGGGTGAGGAATGACTATCAGTTCAGGGCTGTGGAAAGAAGGAAGTCTGGGCTGGAAAACAAGACAGTGGTTCTAACAGATCGGGGTTTGTATTTCTAAATCAATCACTGAACTTTTTTAACATGTAATTTTCAAATTACACACATACACACACAGACACATCTCCTGTGTTCACGAGGTTAAGTGGCAGATAGTTCTCGTTATTTCCCAACAAGGGCTTCTGCACTGGGAAATTAAGATAGGGAATCATCCAAGGATCCAAGGAACTTTCCATTTCTAGCTGGGGAGTTTTATCCACATACTTCTTGCTGACTTAGTAATGATGTACTTTTTAGGTGTGTCAGCTCTGGAGTGAGACGTATATATATTTAAAGTTAAACTCTATTACTTCCTCTATCACTTAACCTTTCTGAACCTGCTTCCTCATCTTTAAAACGGGGAAACAGCACCTAGGCTAAGAGGACAAAATAAGAAGTCATGTTTAGGGGTAAAGAGCGATGCTCAGGCCTTCAGTGAGTGTGAGCTACTGATCCTCAGGACGATGATTCACATATACATCATGTAATTTAGTAACCTTATGCCTGCCATTTAATTTTGGTCAAATGGTGTGCCACATACGTCTACAGGACAAATCAACTGACAAATCAGAGAAAAGGGGAATTTGTAGCCACAACATTAATATTACATCATGGCATGGTCACCATTGAAATAAACTGACTTATGAAATTAACAAATGTATTCACTGGTTCTAGAAAATTTAAGAGATAAAACTGAATAAGAAAGCCTTGCCAAAAAAGTTTCCTTTCTTTCTTTCTTTCTTCCTTCCTTCCTTCCTTCCTTCCTTCCTTCCTTCCTTCCTTCCTTTCTTTCTTTCTTTCTTTCTTTCTTTCTTTCTTTCTTTCTTTCTTTCTTTCTTTCTTTCTTTCTTTCTTTCTTTCTTTCTTTTTTATTTTTTGAGACAGGGTTTCTCCTTGTAGCCTTGGCTGTCCTGGGCTTGCTTTGTAGATCAAGCTGGCCTCAAACTCACAGAGATCTGCCTGCCTCTGCCTGCCTGAGTGCTGGGACTAATGCACCTCCATGCTGGGCTAATAGTTTCTAATTATACTTTAAAACACTTATTGTGAGACAGGGTTAACACTTGTGTGTTAGTTTCCCGATTTGCTGAACTTAGAACATTCCTTTTCAGCGTTGTCCCAGATACACCGCAAGGCTTGGTTTGGATCATTTCAGCAATGTTCACACTCTTTGTCAGAGCCCCCTTTCCACAGACAACAGAGAAACGGGAACATCGTTAAGTGGGGAGGGAGGAGGAGAGCACCACGTGAAAGGCAAGTTGGAGACAGCCTTATTTACCACAGACAGCACAGAGAGAGCCTAGTAACCGGCTCTCTTGCCCCAGGGAATCTGTCCCCCGATTCACTGTCATCACAGAAACAGAAAAAACACATCTGTTAAAAATGAGCTTTGGTGGAAAAAATTCAGCTGGCATTTTCTTTTCTTCTCTGTAGTCTTTTAAAATAGCACTCTTATGTAAGTTCTTTACTATATATAGTTGAGAACGTGGAGCCATGGCTTGACCTGCAGAGGCTTGGACCATTTAATACCACACCAGCCTTATAGGACACCAGGAGCTGCTAGGACCCCAACCTCTGGCCCTCTTGAGACACTGACAGAATCGGCCTTAAGTCTTCCCCTTTATAGTATTGGCACAAGGCCTAAGTCTGGCCAGTTCACCGAGGGGTGCCTGTGGAGCCCCTGAGAACACCTAAGAAACGTGTCTTTGCTTAGTCAATAGTTGTAGGTGCCACCCCCATGTCCACTCCAGGCTTCTCCACGAGCAGAATGATAACATTCCTGTCTAGGTCTAGACATCCCACCCTCGCATCCCCAGCCAGCTTTCCCAAGCTACACAAGTCTCCCATCATTGTCTGTTTTCTCTGCTGGGCTGCAGTCTCCATGTGGGCAGGACCCACATGTCTTTTGCTCACTAATATGTATCTAAGCTTAACAACCGGCCCGGGAATGGGTGGGTAAGGAAGAAGCATTGGTAGCTACCATCGACTGCATTCCTGTCCTGTCCATCTGGAGCCCTGCTCCGCCAGTGCTGCTTCAGCCCTTCGGTTATCTCACTTGTCCACTGCGACGGTGATAGCCACTGTGGAATCCAGCGGCCACAGAGATCACAGGGCCACAGGGCTCGGCTTGGCCAGTCGGCTAGCAGCTGGTGGGACCCTGTCTTCCTCACTCCCCGTCCTGATCCTCTCAGAATCCTACAGCTTACCTTCTGAGTCTCGCCTCCTGACTTCCTGTCTCCTACACACCTCCCACACCCCATTTTCTAAGCATTGCAGAGAATCTCAGAAACCACATCTTATCATGTGAATCCAGCTTCTAGGATAAATCCCAGACTCTTTAACCTGGCCCACATGGCCCTATGCCTCTTCTCAACCTAATGCCTCGCTCTACCTCTCATTCCTTCTGAAGCTGTCAGTTTAAACCTTACTTCACATGCCTCTTAAGTGCCTGCCCTCCAGGGTCCCCACACATACTACACTCATCTGTCCCCAAACACTGCTTCTACATCTTCATCTGTGATAATTCCATGCATACAGACCTTTCAGGCCTCTTTTAGCATAGAATCAGAACAAGGAGGTGGCATTAATAGAAGAAACAAAAGTGGACAGGGTGTTCTAGAGACAACTTGGGGCCAAATGTACACATTGAGTGTACTTGAGCATAGCTCTTTCTAGACTTTATTCTGGTCACCTATAAATGTAACCCATGTGAGATTTTTTTTTTTATTTAAGAGTTCTCTTGTGGAAGAGGAGGTGAATTTCTGTTAATTCATGGAAAACACTAGCAGTTTTTCCAGCAGGAAAAAAAAATTACAGTGTAAGATGCCCTCCAATGTTGCCATGCCACTTCTTCTATGGTTATTTACCTGGGTATGATGCTTCTCTTCTTACCCACCCTAAACAGTCCCTTCTGGTTTCCCTGGATGCCTAAATTTCTACAATCCCCAGAGCCAACTCTGTATTTTTTCTGCAAAGCTTAATGGTGAAAAATTAATATAACCAAAACCAACTGAGGCAAAAGATTCTTCCTGCACAAAGTCTACAATCTGCTGAGCTCAGCCTGTCAGCTTCCTACTATCTAGTACCTATAAAACATACATGGGAAGTTCAAGTGATAGATACTTAATTATCTAGAAGCCCACAAAACAGAATAAATCTATTACCATGGCTTAAGACAAAGCTTGATAAGTATTACAGAATAACTCAAACAAAAGATCAAAGAATAATTATGAACTCATAAATACGAGCTTTGGAGACAGGCTCCTCCCCATTGCATTCACCCTTCTTGCCCACCCCTCTTCAGTGAACTTAGAATATGGGTAGAGCTTCTAACACATTCGGGGCCCACCCAGGCTCAGTGCTAAAAGTTCTAGCTGCCATTCAGAGCACCTCCCCATGCAAGTGAACTGTCCACCATTTGTACTCATCAGAGGCCAGAGGAGGCACGTGCTGTGTCCTTAAGCCTTTCCCTTTCTCCAGCCTTCCCACACCTCCAACTCAGGAAGCCAGTCCACTGTCAGCAAAGCTACTTTCTCGTGAGAAAGCTGGCACTGGCTTCAGAGGCTCTGGTGTTTTACTGCCCTCTCCTTCTTTGTCCCTAACAGCAAGCTGTCGCCTCATTTTCCAGGAAGCCTTAGTGCATTTCCAAGAGAACTGAAGGGTCAGGCTGGCTCGGCATCATTTTCTTTGCTACTTGTTAGTTGTTACTGATGTCAGCTGTGTGCTTGTCAGCTGTGGGTAAACGGGGTCTCGTTTCCGAGCCGCTAACATCAATGATTTTTGATGAGTTCCTCACAAAGTGCTGTGGTGAATTTTTCAATAGAGACAACTTTGTGGTGAACAATAAAATAAACCCACAAGAGTCTGAGCAACTGGCACATCAACTTACCAATTGCTTTTATTTTTGCCTCTTTTTTTTTTTTTTTATTTTACAAATGTAGGTCACTTCTGGCTTATAAGGGAGATTCTGGAGACAGAGAAAATAAAGGTCAGACCATGGGTTTATGGTCCCTAAACAAATGCAGGTACAATGTGCAGGCTTCAGACACCAAGGGAAGGAAGAGAGAGTCCACTGAGACAGAGGTACAGGGGGCAGTGCATCTGATGTAGCCTATCTGACAACTGTTGCCCTGTGCCTCAGTGACGCGTGGACCACATTCATCCACTCAGCAAAATATTCTCCTCTGCCACATACACAGGGTCTGGGACCATCATGTTAAGCTGGAGTCGGAAGTACCTATTTCCCACAATACCTTGCTGCTCCTAAAGCAGACCCAGGAGACATACTTTATAAAACGACGAGAAACTACAACATACACAATTATATATTTGAGAATTATATATATGAGCTTTCCCAGTAGTTGGCAGTTTTCCAAGCTTTTCAAACAAAACTGCCATCTTTAGAGGGCGTTTGAAAGGGGTTTTAGGAGGGTAGGTTTAGACAGATGATTAAACCACTTGAGAGTCAAGGGACTAGGTTCCTGTTGGCTTAGGTTTTTTTGTGGGAGTAGGAGCAGAGTGAGAACATTTGTTCCCTCCCTCCAGGAACTGGCTTGCAGAGCACAGGCCTCCCTCCCTTAGAAGTGGGAGACATTCACCCACATTCATAGTCTGTCTGGTTACTTAACTCTCAGAAACCTGGCGAAGTATGTCTCTTGGCTTTATAGTCAGACACAGCTTTGCCTGTTTGTCATCAAATCTTTTGTTTCTTGGTATTCTTCAAGAATGAGGGAGGATCAGGGAATTTATTGCTTATAAAAAGCCCTCCTCTATTGAACAACAAGTTAGAAGTTGATGCATTGTATTCTATGACTTCAGACTGCAGGGAGCTCACTAACAACTGTTGTAACAAAAGAGCACTGGACCTTCCCCCCTCTCCCAGGGGAGGGAGTGGGGAAGAGAAATGGGTTGCTTTATATTTGTCACCTCACTAAATTAGCTACAATTATAAATCTCCATATTTCCAGATAACCTCTCAAGCTTTAGTGTCCTCTCTAAGGTACACAGTAACTACGAATGAGATTGCCAACAACGCTTGAAATACATACACACAGAAATAACCACCCCGAATTTGGCTGCCTGGACATTTTAGTTTCCTTTTCCCTTCTCTCACATTCATAGAGTGTATGTGCTAAGTTTGGTTTGTACTAGAGTGTTCTCAAGCTGTCAGACTCTATAGAAAAATCAATTCAGACTTCTTAACGCACACACTACATTTTGTGAGGTTCCTTCGGCAAATACAGTTACTACAGGAACTGTCACATGTTGGGGTTCGGGCGATGGCTCTCTGGGTAAAGGGCTTGCTGTAAAAGTATGAGGACCTCAGTTTGGATGGTCAGTATCCAGATAAGAAGCTGGGAGTAGCAGCAGGTACCGGAATCTCAGCACTGGGAGATGGAGCCAGGAGGATCTGGGGGTCTCACCGGCAAGTCTGGTCAATTAGTAATGTCCAGCCTCAGTTTGACAGCCTGTCTCAAAAAGTACGGTGGGATGGGGGAAGGGAGAGGGAGGATAAGATTGAGAGGAAGTGAGGGGGGCACCTTCAATCTGGATATATAATGAATAAAATGGGAAAAAATTAAAATAAAAAAGTATGGTGGAAAGTGAGGGGAAGTGCCCTCTATGTCCTGCACTGACATTCACAGATCACACATGTCCACACACATACACACACACACAGACACACATAGACACATACACATACACAATTGCCACATGCCAAAATTTTACTCTCTTTCCCTTTTCCCTTTAAATTCTACAACTAAGTGAGCCAGAACATTATACAGAGGACTTTCTGCAGCTGAAATTGAGATGATAGAGAAAATCTGATCTGTCATCTTTGAGAAGCAGATAGTGAACACCCAAAGTGCCCCACACAAGCCTGAATCCAAAGGCTGGTGCTTACACAATGGGCACACAGTGGTCTGGAGCAGGTCACAGCTCAGTTTTCCGAGGAGCATTCCTACTCTTCCTCTGATGTTATCACTTGCCAAGGAAAGCTCAGACAAGAGTCAACTGTTGCACACAGTTGGCCTGTCACTGCATTCAGGACTGCCCCAGCGGAGGAGGCCTCATTGACGTTCAGATTGGAGCTATCCCCTTCGCAAGGATGGAACCAGTATATTTTGCCTGAATGGAAAAATTTCTCACACCCTCCAGGAAGAGCTGCCAAATAACTTCTTCTTAGCTCTATTAGCAGCACTTAGTGCTCTCCCCAAACATTGTAGGGAACATTCGTTTGTGTCTATTTGAACCTACAAGTTAATTATGGGAAGTAGCGCAGACAATGGGTATCGTGAAGCTGCGTTCTTTCTGAAGTAAGAGCTCTTGAGAGCTTTGGGTACTGGTGGAGTAAAAAGACAAGTCCACCCAGAAAGCTGAGCCTGCTCTTCACTTGAAAAAGGGCTACCATTTAATAATTATTTGGTGTGAAATATGTCTTGCTCATCTAAGCCTTTCCTTTCTACTATTTAAGGCATAGACTCAAAATGCACTCCAAATTCAAGGTCCAAATTCTAGCAGTGCTTGGATGAAGAATTCCAGCTAGCATAACTCTAGGTTTGGCAAGCAACCTGACTTCTTGGTTTTGGTGTTTTCTTCTTTCACATGCAAAGTGTCCTCACATTTTTTTTCAAATTATTTTTGCATCAGTAGTTTCCAAAGGATGTTGGCAAGATGATCTATACCTAACTCGTGTGCTTTTGCTTGGTTGCTCTTGGCAGTAGTCCTAGTTCCCTGCTGTTGATAACCCTGATCCACCTGCTTGGTCCCAACAGTTTCTCGATGGTTTTAGAACCCCCAAGCACAGGCCCTAATACCAAGCAGAGTAGCTGGATCCTTGCGCAGAAGTGAGCTCAGTGAGCTTCCTAGTTTTATTCTTCAGAGAGGGTAGGGAGAATCTATCCAGTCCTTAGTTACTTCCCAAAAATTCGCTTTGGAGCCTTTTGCTCCTCTGGACCGTTTCTTTTTGAGTAAGATGAATATTTTGTCTAAATTCTAGCTCTAAGACTTTGAGAAAGTGGTACAGCAAAGTGAATAATAACTCTGAGCTAGATGTGGCAGCTCACTGTTTTATTCTAGCACTCAGGAAGCAGAGGCGGGTGGTTCTCTGTGACTTCTAGATCAGCACGGCCTTCATAGCAACTTCCAGGACAGCCAGGGTTTCAGTGAGACCTTGTCTTGAATACAAAACAAGCAAACAAAAGAACCATCCTGAATAACACTGACTGTGAAGTGTAGGAGCAAACTCAGTTCTGTTAAATAAATGCATTAATATTCCTGGAACTTATTTTTTTCTGACATTTTTCCTTTAAAAATAAAATTTTTATTTTTTTGTGTGTGTAGGTGCCAAGTGTACAGGTGCCCATGGAAGATCAGGCCATCAGATCCTGGTGCTGGAGTTGTGAGGGACTATGTGGGTGCTGGGAACCTGCCACAGGCTCTCTAGAAGAGCAGCAAACACTCATAAGTACTAATCTATCTCTCTAAGTCCCTTCCTGAAACTTTTCAACATGAATAAATAAAACACTCAATGTTGGAAATTCAAGCACAAAAATGAAAACTTCCTAGAATTACCAGTCCTTACACAATTCCAGTTCCTAGGAGGCTAAGATATACGTAAGGCAACTGAAAAAAAAAGAAAAGAAAAGAAAAAGAGAAAGAATCCATGCCTTTCTCACATGATTCTTGGTTGGTGACATGTTCCTGGTTCTGACATTGATACCTTCTTGTGTTTATAATAATCACAAGATGCCTGAGCTGCTTAAATTACATCACCAAAGGACATAGCTGGCTCTTAATTATTGAAGTCATAAAAGCAAACCTGAGACAATGGCAGGTAATCTGGAACCTTGACCTTACTGTATTAGGTGCATTTGCACAATAGCTCCAGTGTGTCTTCTGTCCTTGTTTCTAAGGGCTTGTCTCTACGGATGGAGCATTGTGCATTGTGTAGTGGGTACAGGATGGAACAAATGTGCAAGCTAATAATGAAAATGCATAAGACAGTGAATTTTGTTGGTGAGAAAGAAAAGGTAGACCATCCTAATTATTGTCTAGAGAAGAAATGAGCCGTTTTGAGAGGATAGACACACCCAAAGAATAAAGGCTTGTGCTGGGGTTTTGTTTGGAGTGTGTGTGTGCCAGGAATCTGACCAAACTCAATACCTGGAACATTCCCGATAAGTGCACTATTGAAGCTATGCGCCCAGCTGCATTTCTGAATAAATTCACATCAGAGAAACAACAATTGTGTTCCACACCAAGCAAGACAGGAGGCCTTATTCATATAAACTACATTAACCAGACATCTCTGGTGCACTTGAGATTTTCATTAACAACTAAAAAGGGCATTTGTCAATGGTAGAAAAACTGACAAAAGACTTACTGAACACAGACTGTTCCTAAGCCCTTTGAAAGAATGCACTACCTGATTCATCTTTCTGTTTCCTTGGATCATGTGGGATCCTTAGGTTAGCATAAAGCTTTCTTTTAAAATGTTATTGTGATTTTGAGGTCCTTTAAACTCACCATAACCTGTCCAACAGGACACCGTATTAGAGGAAGTAATGAAAAAGATGGGAGGTGTTAGAAGAATGAGGAGACCCACACTTCCTTGTTAAAGCCTGCAGTGAGACGGCTCATGAGATAGGAAATACTTTCACCAGGTTTTACTATATGGCTTTATGGCTGCCGAAACTCCCATTTTCATGGTCCCATGACACTGTATAGCAGCAGAACCTTCATGGTTACCTTTTCTCTGGGTCCTCTCCAGCCACTGTCTCCTCACCACCCAGGAGACACACAACCTTCCTATTGCCCCAGGCAACTGGCCGCCATGCTCTATCTAGCTTCGACTTCTCCCAGACTTCTCTGTGATTGGCTCTCAGTTCTCCCTGGATGCTTCTGGTTCCCTGAGGCTGATGCCTGTGTTGATAAGTAGTCACTTCCTTCAGCCCCTCCTTAAGAGGCCCAGGCAATGTCTTACTCATTCTGGTACTCGTTGATCACAGAAGCACTGCATTCACGCCTGCTAGTCTAACACGCCTGCTAGTCTAACAAAGACACTGGATTTGTTTCCTAGCTTTGCAAAGCCCTGGAAACATTTGAATAAGTCACACTGTAATGTTTCAGGATTTGGTGTTCATCCTAACTTGTTAAGCAGTTCACAAGGAAGAGGGTTGGGAGGCTTGTCACAGTAGTCTAATTTCCTGTTGCATAACTTTTTTTTTTTCATGTAAGTCTTAGATACTGTGACTAAAAAATACTATAACAGAAACCACAGGATCTTGCTCACTTGAGGGCATATGGATTTTATTTTATTTTATTTTTTGGTTTTTAGAAACAGGATTTCTCTGTGTAGTTTTGGCTGTACTGGACTTGCTTTGTAGATCAGGCTGGCATATGGATTTTGAAAGACCGGAATTTGGAGTGAGAAAGTCTTGGGACCACTCTGAAAACAAGATGCTTTAACATCTCTGGGCCCATTTTCTCCTTTCAACGCACACACATCTGCTTGAACAAGATAAACAGAGAGTTCACAGGACTGTGTAAAATGAATAGTATACACAACGCAGATGTTAGCAGCATCATTAATATCTAAGGAATAAGTAGAACAAAGTCTTTGGGCTTGAGTGGTGAAAGATACAGCCCAGTCTTTATTTCTGGGTCCTTCCAATCATGAAGCTTAATTGTTTAATAATAGTTTAAACACAGCAAATCAGAGCAAAACAGAGACTCTGTCCCAGTTGTGCGATGTGCACAGCTGACATACTGCTTCATGTGGGTGGCAGGTCACAGTATGCTGTGTGTGTGAAAGAAGCATCAATTTGAAGAGCGAGGGAAGAGCACCACACTCTCTACCCATCTGTTAAAATGGGTGTGACCATTCCTTATTGCCCATCACAAGGCTGCTTGGAACTGCTTCGACAGTTGTGACGACTCCAGAGGCAACGTGAAGGTACCAAGCTTTGGCAAGGTGTGGTAAGTTTGGCAGGGAAGTGTTATTTCCGCAAGATTGTTTTCAGCCCAGGAAATGGCTCAGGTGGCTTGGTATGGGTAGAGTGCTGCCAGGTTTTCCTGCTTGGGCACGCTACTCTTGGATGACTTCATTTGACTGAATTCCTTACTCCGCTTGCCCTAAAGAAGCCTCTGCAATCAGTTAGCCGCCCCCCCCCCCCACACCTTCCCCGAATACCTCATGTGATCCAAAAAGCCTAATATGGAAGGCCTCAAATTCAGGTGATGAACTTCACTGCCTATTAAAATAGCAAATGCATTTCCTAAAGACAAAGCCACCACACAATGACAGGATTTGGGGGCAGCACCATTACCTAGAATAAGGAGCGGGCACCAGGTCCCTAGTGTTGTCTGAGCGAGGCCTCTCAAAGCTGTTCATCCTAAGGTCTAATAGCTATCTGACTGAGATGAAGGGAAACTGAGTGTAAATTTTACAAACTTAAAAAAAAAAAAGTCATGTTTTCCTAATTCAAACTAAACCGTGGAGAGAAATTCCTCCTGGGCAGGTTATTTCATGAACCTGCTTTTATGACATGGTTTTAATTGTGCAAAGCAAATGTTTTCCCGTGAACTTGTCCCTGTTCCCCGACCATGCCACATTTCTAGATTTATATTCAAATAGACTGTCTCCTGAAGTATAAGTTAGCATGAACATTCTAGGTAGTGGTCTTCTGTGACCTACTAATTGGCAAACCTTTTTGCAGTTGAAAAATCTGTCCCTATCCCCCCACCCTTTTTTTTTTTTTTTTTTGCAAAACCATCATAACTATGCTTTCCAGCTACACAGGCTAGGGGACATGGCAATGCTTCCCCAGCCTTTGTATGCTGTGCTACATATTCAACTGCACATCTGTTGGACCATCTCCATCATTGTTTGTGGGGTGGTAACAGGCACTCGGGGGTTTTGAGCCCTCATTTGTAATATAGCTTTACTGATTATACATGGGCTTATATTTTGAGCAAGAATGTGTATTCACTTAAGTCTGAGATCCCCTTATTAATTGCTCTAAGAAAAATCAAATCCCATAGAATCATCAACTTCTTCAATGTCTTAACCCCACACTCCCTAAAAGCATGAGGAGCCAGAAGATACCAGAGGCAGAACTGGCCAGGAATGCCCTCACGGCCCCCCTTCCAAGTGCTTTGCTCATCTCTCTTTTGACTTTAAGGGATGAAGCAAAGACCCAGAGACAACCTGTGGAGTTTGGGAGTAAACAGCTGGATGTGGATGACTTAGCTAGGGCCTACAGCGAATCAGCAGAGAGTAAGGCTGGAGTGTAACCACTTCCTCAGCTAGTTGAGAAAATAAGGTGTAGGATGCAAGCCATTTTCCTGTGTTTAAGCCTTCCTGCATTGTTGGGTTGATACATGCAGACCAGAGAACAGATCCCAGAGAATCCAAGGAAAATACCAGGTTTCTTTTCACCATGCCAGAAAGTGACCCAGATGTTTAGATTCTGTGGTTTTTATACGCCTTTAACCTTTAAACACACTGCTGAGTGTGACCAAATCTTCAGTACCTTCTTAAGTCATAATTCTGGCTGATCCCACAAAGTCAACAGTACCTTCCTAGTTTGTGATTTAGTTGATACCACCAAGTCATTAGAACCTTCCTAATTCATAATTTTAATTGAGGGCCTGCCACCAGTGAAAGTGAAATCATTTTTCTTTTAATGAGCACGGAATAAGGGATGCTGTGTCTAAACCACACCTAAAGCACAGAAAATGAGAGGATGAATGTCCTTCAAAGTGAGGCTATTCTCACATAAAGAATGTCCTTTAAAGAGGAAGAATGCCACTTTAAAGTGAGAAGATCCTCACAGCACAGTCAACAATAGGGCCAGACTTCATTTCAAGATATGCTTTATCCCGTTCTGTTAATTCCTCAAATGACTGACGATATAGAGATAGTCTACGGATGCTGTTTAATTACTTTGTTTACTTAACACACAGTAAAATAATAATGGTTGAATGACAAAGGATATGAAACCATTCCCTGTCCATGTACTTTGAAATGTCTCTTAATTATAGATCAAAGAGGGATGCTACTATAAAATAAAAAGCAGGAGCCACAATATCACTGGGCAAATATTTCAAAACTCTAAAGTGAACTTACTTAGAGGAAAACTGACCCTCCAAGATAGGTCGTGGAAGCCACCTCCAGTTACCCTGGGGGCTACAGAAACTAAAGAGAATCACAGGACAGATCCAGTGGCCAGATGGGTGACTGCTGCTCGGTAGTCAACTCCTCTCAATACCGACTGCTCCTTTCCTTTCTCAGCTGTCCCAGGGCAGGTGATGAAGTTACAGAAAGTACCACCCAAGTCTTCCTCCTGAATTTCTGTCCCAAGAACATTGCTCTCAGGATTTTAGAAACTTAGCATTTAGCCTTCAGGACCTCCATGAGCTTGTAATGGGCACGCTCAGTTTGACTTTGCCAGATTTGACATCTGAGCTAAAGCTTCCGGGAAATTCTGCCACAGCTCTTGGTATATACTTTCAAGCAGTAACATCACCAAGCATCTTGAAGGATGTCTAGCAATCAGGAAAGGAAAGCATATCATAAGCTCTAGAGTTCCTATGGTAAGTCTTATCGTTAAACATTGCTTGGGAGTATCATTATTTAATTTCTAAAAATCTGTATAGCAGAGATAAAAGAAAGCTCCCCTACTTAGCTTTCCTACTGGGACATGGCAAATATCCCACTGTTTTTAAGTAGATGAGAACTTGGCCTTCACATACAGTATTGGGTGATGTACATCTCAAAGTTTATATACTTCTGATGTGTTGAAATTTAGGTTTTGAAGAACTCATTTTTAAGGGATTATTTTATTTTAATTTATAAGTATGAGTGTGTCTCTGTGTGAATATATGCCATGTGAGTACAGATGTCAAAGATATTGGATTCCCTGGAACTCAAGTTAAGTTAAGCGGTTAGCCACCCAATGTGGATGCTGGGAATCCAACTCAGGTCTTCTGCAAGAGCAGCATGTACTGGTAAATGCTGACATATCTCTTCAGACCCTTGAAAATATTTTAATGCAAAATAAATATCTTTTAAAAATGAATCATGACATTCATTTTATGCCCCAAGGCAAAGATTAAGCCCTGGTAAGGGTCTGGAAACCTCACCCACTGTGTGGTTCCACAGAGCATGAACCGCGCACTGTTGGCTCGTTCTGGACAGGGAGAAGATGAACTTACTAAATGGTATAACTCTCTGTGTTTGCAAGCCAACGTCTGCTTGTTGTATATAAAGAGGGGCCAAGGAATGCATGGGCTTGGATCTCTGCCCCATTATCCCTGGATGCTTTCTCTGCCCTTCAGAGAAATTTGCAAATCTTTATATACCACCCTCTCTTGAAAACAAAAGCTTCTCCTTGGAAAAGCAAAATCTAGGTCCTTATGCACTGTCCCCAACTGCCTTGTAGTCACTTCCTGAACAGATTTACAGTGTCTGGGGTGGACAGTATGTTCTCAGGAACATATGTTACATAACAAAATGGTGTGGTATGAGAGAAGTACTGTGTACATGTGGATTCATTTGGTCTCTTAATAGAAACCAAAAATAAATCTTCTGTAAAATCCACATGTGGCCTTCCATACAAATCCATCCATTTTTAGTTATGAAGACAAGTAGAAAATGAGGCCTTACCAAGAAAAACCACAACTTCTTTTCTCACTCTACTTTTAAAGCAATTCATTTGTGGTTTGAGTAGAATATGCTTTCCTTCAATATTTTGTCACTGGCCAGATTTGAAGACTACTGGCCAGTTTAGCTAAATAAGTGAGGGTGGCTTTACTCAATCTCCCAACAAACTTTATATAATTCTGATGAGTCTAAATTTAGTTTTTTTTTTAAAAAGTAATTTTAAGGGATTATTTGTTTTTTAAATTATGAGTGTGTGTGTATGTGCATACCTGTGTTGTTTGGAGGCCAGAAGTTGATCTAAGGTGTCTGTCTTACTCACAGTCTACCTGGAGCTTTTCTATTCAGGCAGGCTAGCAGCAAATGAGCTCCAGGGATCAGCCTGTGCTGCTATTATAGAAGTCTGCAGCATCTTTTAAGTGGGTGCTGGGGATCTGAACTTCGATCTTTGTACTTGTGTGGCAAGGACTTTACTGACTGAGCCTTTCCCCTAGTCCCCATTTTAACTATCCTGGACATTCATCTACTGCAATCGATTCCTTTGTCTCCGACTTAGCTGAGATAACCCGATATCTTTTTCCTGGCTGATTGTAACAAACCCCCTTGGTTTCCTGGTTTCCCAGCTGACCATGTGTGTTGTGCTGCACTGGCTAACAAGAAGTGATTCAAACAGAAGGCATCTTTGCTGACCTTAACAAAGGCATAATACAAGGAGAGAGGAATGAGGTTCAATTTAGGCAGCCCATCCCAGCATTCAAAACAACACAACTAAAAGAACTCTCTCACAGTAGCTGGTTATAGTGTTTCTCATTTAGTCTCAGCTACTTGTGGCAGAAGGATCATTTGAGTATAGGAATTTGAGGCCAGACTGAACAAAGTAAGACCCTGTCTAAAAATAAACAAACAAAAAGAATTCTCCCAAAAGGGAGATAGGGCTAAATTAATGAAATAGCTAGCAAGAGAACATCTTGTTACCCACATTGTTATGGGGACAAAATGAGTTAGCACTTAAGAAAGAGAACAATGCAACATAAAGGAGAGAAAGATGTGTTTTTGTTTTCCAGACAGGATCTCACTGTGTAGTCCTGGCTGGCCTGGAACTCACTATACAGACCAGGCTGACCTAGAAGTCAGATATCTGCCTCCTCAGTGCAAGGATTAAAGAGTCACATCACAATGCCCTGTCCTAGATAGTTTTAAGTAAAATTTCTGGTCAAATGTATAGGAGGTTTATTATAGTCATCATTCAAAAAAAAACCACTAAATATATGTTAACTGTAGGGCTCCATTCTGAGTGTCACATACAGACAGGAATAAGGGTGCCTCTCCTCAAGAGAAAGACAGAATTCTGAGCTCCAATATATCACAGACATTAAGAGTAAGACTTTGAACTTGGGATGACCCCGAGTGTACATTTCACCACTTAAAAGCAGGCTTCTTCTCTCCCAGGTGATGGCTATACATCTCTTCTCTCATTCTGTCCCCCCACTCCCTCCCCAATCCACTCTCAGCTGATGAGTGAGTTCTCCATTTCACAAAAAAAGCAGAAACAGTCAGAGAGAACTCCCACAAGTTCCTACCCACTCCTAAACCACTGCTGTAGGACTCAGCCTTCTGTCCAGCCCACAGAAGAACTTTTCTTCACCCTTTATGCTAAGGCTAACTTCAATGCACAAAAATTCCCCACCTTCTTTAGAATGCTCTTAGAGCAACTGCCTCCATCTCTCCTGACCTTTGGACAGACAAAGGTCAAGCCCTCTGTGAGCTGTTTTTGGGTAATTCCTTGTCACTTGCTGGAGGATTGACCGTGACTGATGAAGATGGTTCGTATTCAAACACTGAGCGGTACAAAATAAAATGGTTTGCTATGAAAAACAACCCCGTGAGTGTTCTGGACTCTGTTGGCTCAGAACCACTAGGAGGTCTGCGCTTTCTGTCTCCCTGAATCCCACCCTAAGCCTCCTCCACGGCCTTGCTTCTCCTGCAGCGTGCAGAGTCCATTTGAAGTATAAGGCGTTTATGTTTGTCACTCACCCCTGGAATTTAAGCTCCAAAAGGACAGGGAGTTTTGCATATTTTCCACGTAGAACATTGTTTTATTCTTACAGTGCCTGGGACATAGAACTTACTCAACAATGTTTGTTGGTTTACTAAGGCCCAGTGGCTGCTCTTTTTGATTTGTGTTACTCTGGGGAAAATGACTAAACCTATCCGAATCTCTCGCCCATCATTTCTGAGATGTGAGTGCTGAAATGTGGACAGAGCATGCAGGATTAGGATGGAGGCTAAATGACATAAAGGAGTAAATAGTTCAGCACATTTTCTGATAGAAACTGTTTAATGATCCACATTTTATGCTTAGTTAGAAATATATATTTGAATATATGTAATATATATTCAAATTTACTTGTTTGTACATCCTCATATCCAAATTGGCACTAGTTTAGGAATATAGCAGATTGATAAGGAGGAGGAAGAGGATGAAGAGAAAGACAAAGACGATGATGTGGATGAGTAAATTAAAGCACCTTTCCTTCTACTAGTCCAGATTCCATTTAAAACCTAATCCCAGTTCAAAAACTACTAAACATACAACTAACCCATGTTAATTCCTAGGTTTGTGTCCTACTGTAAATAATAGTGCAAGTCAGTAGGTAGCTCAGGAGGCCACACAATCCCAACCAGTCCTGTAGGTGATGGGCACTTAGCTTTCCCTTCTCTGTCACTGCTGCCCTCTTCTGCTCTTCTTCTTCCCTCCGTTGCTACAAAGCCAGCTCCTGCAGGATCTCCTTCCCTATAGTCACAATGAATCCAGGGAGGAACCTCTGTGGGCAAAAGGGGAAGCCCCCCCAAAAAACCATCTCTGTACTTTACGTTTCCTCCAGGGCTTACATGCTGCTGGGACTAAACACCCTAAGGTGTTTCTTGTAGTATCTGAGTGCACTTCCCCCCACAGCAGCCGTGTTATGTGTGGTGACCTGGTCCTGTGGTAGGGTTAATGATGCAGCCTTACTTCAGCAGTGCTGCTGGGCTGCCCTGGGAGCCTGGCCACTCTGTGCACAGAGCTCAGAAGAAAATGATACATCTTCAGCAGTTCTAAGGCCTGGCAGTTCTTCATTTAGTTTGTGTGTGTGTGTGTGTGTGTGTGTGTGTGTGAAAGAGAGAGAGAGAGAGAGAAAGGGGGAGGGGGAAGAGAGGTGGGGGACAACTCAGGTCTCCGATGACAGCCATTCTCTCTTTGGTTTGCTTGTTTCTTTTTTTAGACAGCGTCTCTCACTTGAACTTGCCAGGTATGGTGGGCTCGCTGGTCTCTCCAACCTCAGCTCTGGGGTCACAAATGTGGGTTCTGAGGATGAACACACATCCTCATGTTTCCACAGCCAAGCACTCTATCAAATGAGTCACCTCTCCAGCCTAGTGATTCATTTTTTATTTCTTTCTTTTCTTCTTCTTCTTTTTTAAAAAAGGAACAGTTTTTTCTCTTGCTTCCTCGTGAAACTCCAGAGTTTATTGCTTTCACTTGGCATTATGTGTCTTCTTATGAGAGTCTATTTTTAACACTTATTTCTTTTAAAAAAAGAAAAAAGGAAAAAGAAAAAGCAAGGTTTCTACCAACAGAAGCCAGATAAAATGGTCACTGCTCATGTCTTCTGGCTGATGTACCTTGTTGGCCAATGGCAGCCTTTCCCTCAGGAGGAAATCACTCTGTGAAAATCACAACTTTCACCTGCCATTGTGTCAGCGCTCAGGCTGTTGGGCTAAAATTCACTGAGTTGGGGAGCCTTGACCTGACATTAGCTAACCACCCTGCATTTTTC
Source organism: Pachyuromys duprasi (assembly GCA_028658305.1). Lineage (NCBI taxonomy): Eukaryota > Metazoa > Chordata > Mammalia > Rodentia > Muridae > Pachyuromys > Pachyuromys duprasi. The sequence continues at coordinate 71,098,740 of CM053764.1, forward strand.
AGTGTGCTTCCTCATAGCCAGGATCCAAAATATAGAAGCTGTTCACGTACCTGGAATGGGTCATGTTACCAATCATGGTTAGCCCTAAAGCGTGTAACTAACAAGTCATTCAGGTGGGGGCGGGGAATATGTCCTGAAGTAGGCAGACAACTCTCCAGAGCACGTCTCCCTCCCTGATACCTCTAGCCTTCATTATTCAGCCTGTCCCCACGCCTTCTCTGCAACAATGGCCCATTGCTTTCTATCTATTTAATCTCTTTGGATGAAACTATCTCCAATTCTTTAGCCTCTGACACATACACATTTATTCCGTGGAAGTTGCAAAAGAGAATGGACTTACAAGGAGTATACTTTCAAAAGAGCATGTAATGCTCTTTTAGCTAGCATTATGTTTTTAAATCTTAAAAAAAAATTTTTAAAGTGTGTTTTCAGTGGCTTTCTCCACCATTTATTTGAAGATGAAGGGGTACTTGACAAGATACTAAATAGCACATAATTTGTGAAGTGCAGTGAACTTTGGTCACTCAATATTTACATGACCTTTTGAAACAAGTGTTGAAAAGTCCAATAAATTTTGGTACAATTTTTCTGATGTAAATATACACCCCCAAAAGGTGCCAAGTTATATATACCTTTATAGTTTGTAATGTCAGTGAAAGAAATTTGGAGAGAGCACAAGGATTTATTCTTTACATAATCAATAATTGTTTGGTAAAATTCCTATAACTTTGGTACTTTGAGTGGGATGGACTATGATAATTTTTAGGAAATTGTTTCTGTAAGTAGCCAAAGGTTTATTGCAATCTGGGGAAGATACTATCTTGAGGGGAAAAAGAAAAGACTACAATCTTGAAAAGTGGTAATAAAGCCAAGGAGCAAAGTTTTTAAGACACGTGATTTAGGTAATAAGAAGGCAACACAGTAAATATTTGAAACTCAACCCCAATACAGTATAGTAAAGTGTCATTGTTCTGATTGTGCCATGCTTAAAGTGAGATCAACTGAAAGCTGTATGCAGACTCCCTAAGGCATTCTGCAGTGCTCCTCTAAGTAGGACATCTGTCCATTGTCTAAGACAATGATGTTCCTACTCGGGAAGATGGGACAGGTAGCTATTACATCATGCAAAGCAAGTGAGATAATGCTCCATGCCATCTATAAGAATTTCAACAATCACAGAAAATAAAGCTACATTATTCTATCCACCCACCTAGGCTCTTCCCTCAGCACCTCAGACTTTCACAGAGCCAAAGAAATGATTAGGATGCCAGCATGTTTCACAACCAGATGGCTAACCCACCCTACTCCTTATATTAAAGACAATATATATTATCTTATATATGTATATACAGGTACACAGTGGATCATTACAAAAAATAGTTGAAAAATCTGTTGCATCCTTTTGTAGGTATATTTGCCTGAGGTACTTATCTGCCTCTCTAATTTAAAATCTTACAGTGGTCCAGAAGCTCAAGGGTACATTTATTTCATATCTTCTTTATACCAACCAACACTAACAATCTATGGAAAAATGTTATCAAACTTCTGTCACTAAACTCAAGCGTTCAAAACCTTGAAGAGCAAAAGATAAAATAACTTTTGATAGGGGATATGAACAGGTCTGGAGGCGGACACACTTGCCTGCTGGTGTCCCTCAGGAGGAACAGGAGGGATCTGCAAAGCATCCCAATTGCCAGATGTGGGGCCAGCCGCTAATCTGGAAAGGACACTTCTTCAGGAAAGTATTACTAATCCTGCCTGATGGCTGGGGTCTGTTCTTTCTGCCTTCTCAAACTTTTCTGGAGCCGCATACCAACCTTGCTGGGCAGGGGGCGCACTCCAGCTCTAGCAGACCCCTGGGTCTGAGGACTACGCATTCAGTTTCTCCAAGACCAAGTCAATGGGCTTGGCTTGTCCAGATCTGCAGCTACTACAAGACCCAGCTGAACAGCGCAGAAAGATGAGTTTGTCCAAAGAGACCTAACCCCTTCTAGTCAGTTCCCAGAGACGGAGGAAAACGTCCCAGTCCTGATCTGGACTCAGTGTGACCAGACTGCCTCTGGAGTCTGGACAACTCACCAATCCCAGACAGAGCCACAGTAGTGTTAAATAGGGCAAAGGGCAGCCAACCCCCACCCGCTTTGGCGGCCCTCTTTCTCAGGATCTGGAGTGCCGGGTTTCTGCACACATCATCCTAGAGGAAGGGAGTCCTGCGGTTCACAGAATCTGGCGCGGCTAACCTAACAAAGCATGGCCAGGGGGACCTCGGAGGCGGGGCAGCTGGCTACTCACTAGCAAGCCTGATAGTCGCGCTTACTAGGTGTGGAATCCTGAACCACAGCATAAGTCCTCCAGGTTTCCCCACCGACTTGGAGGGAATGTGACCAATGATGTGCAGAAAAGCGAGAGGAGGGAGAGAAAGAGAAGAGAAAGGGAGGGAGAGAGAAGAGTAGAGGAGAGTGGAAGAAGAGACAAGAAAGACACACAGAGACAGACAGACTTACTGACGGACAGTCGGGGGGGGGGGGAAGAGACAGAGAGAGAGAGGGAGAGAGAGAGAGAGGGAGAGAGAGAGAGAGAGACCAGAAGACCAGGAGGAGAGGGGGAGGGGCTTGGGAGGGGTAGACCCCTCCTCCAAGATCAAACCCACAGCCAGAGGATG
>CM053764.1:71101501-71138630 GCA_028658305.1 Pachyuromys duprasi
CATGGGTCAAGACTCAGATCCCGCTAGTGGGAAGGAGGGGCTCTGGGGAAGAACGATTCGCTGCTCGGTGTCCCCAGCCGGCTCCAGCCCGCTCAGCCCGCGCGCAAGGGCTGTGTGTCAGCGCCGCACTGTCAGCTCTTTAATTCAAACTTTTTCCAGCAGCCAGGGTGCTAGGACTCCCACGCCTACCTTGAGTTTCCTGGCTTTGGCCGGCACTCGCCGATCTAGGGTCCCAGCGAAGCAAGAGGGTGGGTGCCGAAGACTCCTCCGGCTGCGCCGGGCAGGTACCCCGGCTTTATAGCGCCACGCTGCTCAGTGACTCAGTGAACCTCCCAGGGCCTGCCCTCCGCCCTTCAAAATAAGAGTCCCTGCCTGGGCTAGGCCCCTGGAGCAAGGGGGCGTGGCTGAGGCCCTGGGGAGCAGCCCCCACGTTAGAGTGTCCGCCCCGTTTAACCTTGTCCCGCCTTTGCTTCTCTCTCCTCACAAACCCCTTCTTAGCAGAAGCCAGCTTATAAATTGGGCTTCTGTGGCTCTAACTTTCCACAATTGATAACGGGGAAGACTTTCACCTTCCTAGGTCCACAGAAGTGTTGGCTGCACGTCAATACGTAACGTTGTCTCAAAGTGTTTAAGTCTGGTTTTTCCTTGATAGACTAAAGAGGGGTGCCCTCGAAATCTCATCCCTTGGCATACTAGGGGGATGGAATGAAAATGAATAACGGAAGCACCCAGATGGAATAGCACTGGGGCTGGAAGTGGGGTTAGGAAGAGGCCAGCTCTGGGGCAGACTGGCAGGCTCAAAATGTGCAGCATTTAAATGAAAGGACACAGGACAGTTCTTTTCTAAAGAAGAAAAGAGAGTGCTGTTGATTGCCTTAAGCAGCTTACTGGGTTCTGTGTACCAAGGAATCCCAGACTCCCAGGGCCTTCTGGGTAAAAGTTTCTCAGACTCCTTTTTACAAGGTCTTGGAAAGAACTGGTCCTTATCTGGCCAGCTCCTTCTGGAGGCCCTCCATCACTTGCTTAAAATTTCTACATGGGAATTTCTGTCTTAAAGTGTATTAAAGGAAGAAATGAGACACACCGATTCCATAATTAAGTTTTTTTCGTTCATTTAGTGTGTGTATATATATGTGTGTGTGTGTGTATAGGGGGTCATAGGACAACTTGTGGAAGTCTGTTGTCCCCTACCAAGTGGCTTCAGAGGACCCAACTCCTGGTGGCAAGTGGCTTATATCCACTGAGCCATCTCTCTGGCTCAGAATTAATTACTTATATCAAAGCTTTGACAGCTTGTGGGCTTAACCATAAATCCAGATGACCAAATTTCCCTTTCACCACTCTAGCTAAGAACAGCCTGGTTCTGTGTACAATCCTCTAATATCTGGCCAGCATGCCCATCACAGTTATTTCTGCCCTGTTTTCCCTGCCAGAATGTGTGTTTTCTTGAGCAATGGAACCAAATCTTTTACACACACTAAGCTCTCAGTAAAATGACTGGGTGAATGAAAAACATACTTAACATATCCTGAATGTAAGAGTCACTGCCCATGGCATCAGGGCCCTGGCACCTTCTCTAAAACAGTCACTAAAGAAGAGTGCATGAGTATCAGTTGGACCACTGATAATTTCACCTGCTCCTTCAATAGGACTTCTAGAGTCACAATCTTTTTCTTAAAAAGACTGAATGGCGCATGTGTTCACATGGGTACCCCACAGAGGTCAGATGAACGACTTAGATCCCTTGGCGCTGAGGTTCCCACCCAGACCTGACATCGGTTCTGGAAACAAACCCTGGGACCACCAGCAAAGTAGTCAGTGTGCTAACACACTGAACCATTGACAGATTTTTGTTTCATGCTCTTAAGGCAGATGCTTTCCCTCACTTTTCTCCCCCCTCCCAAATATGCTTTATTGTTTTTTTTATTGAAAAATGATGCCTGTAAAATATTCAAGCAATAAATCAAACATGAATGCCACTCTGTTATTTACTCCTGAGATAAACATTGCTAACTCCCGGAGTGTACTAATCCAGGCTTTTGTATGTGTATTTAAGCACATACTTAAAATATAGATTAGACATGGTTTACATATGATTCTGTGGCCTATTCTTTAAAACCCAACAATACACTGCTGTTGTTTCCAACACAATACAGGACTTAATATTTTTCAACACAAAGAAGGTTAATGTCTTTACTAGCCAGAGGAAAAATGTTTAAAAGAGTGAAAAGTACAGCATTTCACCCTGTTATTTTTGCCTTTCATTTTGAATTGCAGTCTGCTTATTAAATGACCATTAGGTCCAGCAGTGGTGCTGGTACTCAGAGACTGCAGAGCTTTATCAGTGAGGAAAGAGCTTTGAAATGAGTTGGGTCTTACGGTCCTAAAATGTAGGACTTGGATGCTTTCTTATTCTTGTAAGCACTGGATTCATTAGGTAGATATTTAAATTCTGGTCCTTAAATACTGATGTTTTATTGTATAAAAATAGAAGGACTGGGCATACAGGAATCAGTGACACCACCTCAGTGTTTTCCTGGTCAGGTGACAGGGGCGGAGGACAGAACTGACTGCCACAGATGGTGTTCAGGTTGTCAGGCTTGGTGACAAGGGCTTTGACCTGCTGAGCCATCTCTCTGGCCTGACTTTTCCTACATGATTTAAGGCAGTGATGTGAATCAATGAACAGTTTAATGTCTTCAACGTCAAAGTTGTTGGGGAGAACTGTGGGAGGTATGCATACCTATCAATCATCACTTTGGCCATGTCCCGGACTCACTAAAACACAGTAGACACCCCGAAAAGAATTTCTCCCGAGGGTGAAGAAGAATGCCCAGGCCTCTGCTGCCCTGTGAGAATATGCTCCACTAGTAACTCTTTGCATTTTTTCTCTTCACTGTCCCTAGGTTAAGATGTAAGTTTCATGGTTTTAAGCTAAGGTGGGGGAGTCAGAGAACAAATGGGCCATGAACTTATCTCCCCAGACCAGCTTCGTGAGATCCCTCTATCCTCACTTGAGATGTTTACAGAAATATCTGTTTTAGGACTCCTGGCTCAGCTTCACGCCCAGTCCGCTTTGACTCACAAAGTTAGGGCTCAAACATACAGATGATTCAGGTATGGGGATGTGTGAGGGAAATCTGTGACTCTTTCTTCTCTTCTTATTACCCTCGAATCCCAACAGTAAAACAGATGGCTAAAATGTAGAGGAGCTGACAACAAATGCTATCCAGTTAACAACAATCTCTTTCTCCTTCCCTCTATCCCTGTTTTCTCTGAAGTTCTATTATTTGCGTGTGTGTGTGTTTGAGCACATGCCTATGTGCCCACCAAAGCCAGCAGAAGGAATCAGGATTGGATGCCTGGAGCTGGAGTTCCAGGCAGTTGTGAACTGTCAGATGTGGTCTGGAAACAAATTCTGGCCCTCTGCCAGAGCTGTAAATGCTCATGACCCATAAGCCATCTCTTTAGCCCTTGTCCCAGCCCCAGCTCTCTCTCTCTCTCTCTCTCTCTCTCTCTCTCTCTCTCTCTCTCTCACACACACACACACACACACACACAAATTAACACCACTGGCAAGTACTATTGTCATCTATATTCATCTATATTACATAGAAGCAAGTACTGTTAGCAAATCAAGATAATGTCTTTTTATCATCATTCACTAATGAAACCACCCCTACAGGTCTACATGGCCTAACCAAGCTTTTCTAACTTAAAACTTAGTGATAGCATCTGTATTTTCATAAAAATGTACTTCATATTTTTGTTTACATGTATCAACAAAAAGAATGTTAATATATCTTTAGGTACTTTGCTAAACACAAAATTTTCACGCAGGTTAGCAAAGCTTGGTATTTTCTTGGACTTTTGGCCTCCATAAGAGGCCTTTTTGATTTCCTCAGCATGGTGGGTGATACCCAAAGGCAGCCATTCTGTTACCTATTGGGCCTAGTGATCGGTATCTGGTCACTTTTGGGGCTTTGGTATCATAAAGCCCTCACTGTGTTTTCGAAGGATGGAGTTCTTGGCTAGTTTTGTGCTCTTATCTGTAGCTGCTGCCTCTCTCAGGAATCCCAAGTACTGGCAGCAAAGAAAAGGCTAAGAAAAGTGTGGGCTGAATATAGATTTTTTTTTTTTTAGCTGATGTTGGTTCCAACTAGAGTTATTTTTAGGTACTATTTCTGAGTGCAGACTGCTTAAGATCTGCTTTTAGGGTTGGTAGGATGATTCAGTGGGTAAAAACATTTGTCGCGAAAGCTTGGCAACCTGATTCCCATCCCCAGGGCCCACAGTGGAAGGAAGGAACCAACACATGAGTGTTGTTCTTTGACCTCCACGTGAAATAACACTCACCCACTTGAGCGCACACCCCAGCTATGAATACACGCACCACCAGCTACTAATACTACTAATGATCAATTAATATTAAAACTTGAAAACATATTTTTTCAATTCATAAAAAAATAGCACTTAAAAATCTTTGACCACTTTGAATTTGGACTCTGTAATTTATATGAATCACATTTATTTCCATATTAATACCTACTAATTATTGTGAAAAATAAAAAACTAAAGAAGAAGAAAGAAAGAAATTGTGGGTCTTCTAAAGAGACTAAGCCCTATGAGTAATGAATCATGAATTCAAATTGTTGGGGGAAAGAGGGTGACGGAAAATCTCCAAGGACAATTCATACTTCAGCACAAAAACAAATGAACCTAGTCTACTGGCTAAGACAACTTTCTGGCTCTTTGTTTTGTACATAGTTTTTACTTTTCAGTAAAAGAAAGCTAAGAATGGCAGAAGAGCTGTTTGTGTGAATGTGTCTGTCCTAGCAAACACAGAACACTGTGTCAGAGGGAACAAGGCAAGCAGAAGATGTGCCGGGTGGAATACAAAGGAAGGTCCTACAGACATACCAAGAGAAGTTTGGTTTGTGATGGTAAAAAACCCTGAACCTCCACAGTGACCCCAGAGAACCAATGAGATCAGTCGGGGTCGGGGGCACAGAGGGAGAATAGGTAGTGGAGTGGTGTCCAGAAAGGGCAGATTTGGAGATGGACAGTGTAAGGTCAATCCTAGGCTGTTTCCATGGCCTTGAGTACACAGAGCTCTGTTTTCTCACTTGTATGGGATGGGAAGGCCAGTAGCTGCTGGACAGTATGGTGTAACAGTACATGGGAACTAATAGGTAAGGCTGTGTATGCTGGGTACAGATTTTTACTTTTAATCTAGAAGCTTGGGGAGGGTTGATTTGTTCTTTTCAAATGAATTAACTGTTGACCGGTTTCTACATTTTTGGTCTTTTTAATTATTAATTTCATATATGTACATAATGCATTTTGACCACATCCATGCCCCACCCCATCCCATTGCCAAACTCCTTCCAGACCCTTCCTAATGTTATGACTTCTCTCTCTCTCTCTCTTTCTTTTATCTACTGAGTCCAATTAGCACTGCCCATATGTGTACAGGTGTGGGGTCACCAACTGGACCATAGGCAACCCACCAGTTTTCCTGAAGAAAAAGGACTCTTCAGCTGTCAATAGCTCCCCCCTGCTAGAATGTTGACTGTCTTGCTTTGTGCAGGTCTTGTGTAGGCAACCTCAGCTACTGCAGGTTCATACAATAGCCCTGTCATGTCCAAAAGAGTTTACACAGTGGCCTTCTCCAACCTCTGAGCTTTTTGAGGATGGCGAGGGTAAGAGGGCCTAATAATGATGCTGAGCATTTACCACTGACCGATATCCCCATCCCCTTAAAACCTCTTTTTTTTAAAACTAAAGCAAAGCAGAATATTTAATACAGTAGAAAGAGTATAATCAAAAGAAATAATCTCGAGTTTCACTTCAAATGACGCTATATCAATCACATTATAAATATTCTCCCATGATGTATATCATGAATTCTAGAGCTCAGATTCCAGGGACTATATCATTAAAAGGAAAAATCTATATGTATGGAAAGTTCATTAACTAACCATCATAGGACACATCTGTCTGTTAGTAAGTCAACAATTTATGATGGTAAAGTCTGATTGTGGGCCACACTGTCTGCTTCAGCTGAGAGAGCTTAGACAGCTCCTATTGTGTCCTGATTGGACCGCTGATAGTTCTGACTCCCTACTGAGAGGACATTTCCAAATTAAATGTGTTATGCTGTTATGATGGGACTGTCTACAGATTCTAAGGGCATAACCGAAGAGGTACAGCTAAAAAGTAGGGATTTGCCTTTTTCTGTGATTCTTCTGGATAAACACTAAAGCAGATGACTTGCCACTTCAACTTGATGCTACACAATTAAAACTTTATCTGTGGCTGATAAAAGACCAATATGAATAAAGAGGTTCCAATAACAAGCTCTGTTTTTCTGGTGGTGGTGCGTGGTTACAGGCTAGGAACAACATTCTCAGTTGTTTCTCTTGCTGCAATTACCTGCAATGATACCATCACATGGATGATACCATCACATCATAGAAATTCCTTTGGGAATGTAGAGAATACTCTGATCATCCCATTGCTTCTCTCAGAAACAGAGAGTAAAACACCTCCATAAAGGAGCTGGTATGGGTGTTAGAGTACTCACTGCCTGACAAGGAAGTGGAAGAGAAAACACGGATGCTGACAGGCCTCACACAATGGAATGTGCTCGCAGAAAGGAAGGATCCGTTTATTTTCTCTGACTTGGGCAAATCTGTCTTCTCTTAAGCCTGATGTAGTCTGAATGTGTGTCTTCCTTGCCCCTACCCATGCATGAGTGAGCATACACACACACTAAATAAATAATTAAATAGTCAACTTGATAGTATTGTTTTTGCCCATTATAAGTCCATTAATGAGGTACACTAGGTCACTACTGTACAAAGAAACTATATTTCAAGAAAATAAAATCTCGAGTTATACCTAGGATTTCCACAAACATGAGGAATATTTATATAGTTCCAAAAAAGACCATTATTCTTCCATCAGTATATTATATTTTGCTCTCAGTAGTTTTTGCAGAGTTAAATAATTTTGAAGAAACTGAGTTTGTCTAGAGGGCTCTATTATAAGATTGTTCAAATTAAAGTTAGGCTCAATCTGTTATGCTCAAGAAAACTAGTGAACTACGAATCATCCCAAAAGGCCATTTATTTTTAGTATGTAATTGATCATAATGGAATGTGTGTGACAAAGAGAGAAGAAAAAAATGGAGAGAAATGAGTTTAGAAGACCATATTTTAAAACTGTGACAGCGACCTTAAGTAAAGACTAAACTGAGTCTTGCCTCTTTAAAAATTGGACTCTCTACGAATTATTTTTAGTTTTTGCAAGAAGGCCTCATTAGAGGTCACTCTGTTGGCCATGCCTGTTTTAGCTGATTGCTGCAATTCGCTCATTAGCTTCGAGGTGGGGATATTATTATTTCACCTTCATTGTGGGAGGTGCAAGGAGAAGCTTGACATAATTTTGGTGTCATTGTTCCCTTGTTTATGTGTCTTCTATATGTCACCCAATAAAGCTCCATAACCTAGCAATCAAGAAAAAGGTCTGATCAAAATCTGATCCTTTCACATTTTAGAGAATATGAACAGATTTTTCAGCATCCTAGAAGAATAAATTTTGGAAAATGCCACATGTGTCATTATCAGGACTATGTGAGCAATCACTGGTTGAAGATTGCCCATTTTCCTAGCCCAAGCGGTATCACTTGAGACAGGGATTTCTCTGGTCAGTGGAGTAATTAAAAAGGCATTAGGGGAAAAAAAGTTATATGGAATTCACAATGTTTTTTGTTATGTTAGGTGTGAAAAGAAATGAAGCCAGTTATGGTTGCAGAAGTGTTTGTGTCCTTGAACTTACGTTCAATGATGGGAGTCCACTATACTTTGTCACAGTTCTAAACTCAAAAAATTAGTATAACTACAATGCCCATTGCATAATGATTCTAACTTGATTATAGTCATTTTCATATTAATACAGTTAGCATATAGCTCTAACATTTCAATAGAAAAAAAAAAGAAAAAGGATCTATAAGACCAAAGCACTAAGGCCCCATGAAAGCACAATGTAACTCTAATCTCAGGTATTTGATGCTTGTTTGAACTTTGACACTTTCCTTTCATTGGAAGTTAAGACAAGCTGTACCTTCTATTCTTTATTCATCATTGTGTTCTATGCGGACCTAAAACAGTAGGTGTCACACAGCTTTAAAAGACGCAGCCTTATGTTCTCAGGCTCTTCATAGTCTAAGCGAGGAGAAAAACTCAGCTGCGAGCAACAGGTGCTTCACAGTTGCTCATTCATTTAGACATTTCTTTTATGAGTTAATTACTCATAACTCCCTTGTGAACAATTTGCACATCTGGAGAGATAAATCTGCCCACTGAAAGTGAATTACTGGAGCGTAGGTGAGACACAATGGTTAATTCATTTGGATACCCATAAAAGGCTTACCAGAAATCCCTGAAGCACCCAGAAGCTAGAACTTCAAGCCTAAAGAATGAGTGAGCATCAAGCTGAAGGCCACAACAGGGGGATGTGTGAGTGTAATTTAGCCTGCAGCTCCCGATGCCTTCCTGGGACACCTACTCATTCACCAGTTGCCTCTCTCAGAACCCCATGTTGACCCAGCACCATGTTCCTCTGAACACAGTTCTACTGTTCATTCAAGAAATCCAAAGGTTTCTTTTTCAGTTTCAACTTACTTGTGACAAAAAGGGAACATTCCACCACTGAACACAATAAAACAAACTTTTGAGGTATTAAAAATAATTTCTAAACTTAATTCATTAGTCATCATTTATTCTTCTAGGATGCTGAAATGTAAGAAGAGTGACATCTCGAGTCCTCTGGGAAATGGAGCCTTGAGGACAAGTCCCTTATTTCCAGGTGTCACTTACTCAGTGGACATGAAGGACAGTGTGGTCCCTACTATTCTTTTCAGCTAGACGGGTCAAGGATCAGGCTCAAGGCCAACCCATTCTGATCTGGTGGAAGACAGCACAGCAGTTCTTCAAGTGGGTGTTGAAGTATTAGACAACGCTATGGTCTTCAAGAACAGTCCATGGAGAGCTACGGAAAAGTGCTAAACCTGCTTCTTTATAGACTTATATTTATTTCATTCTTTGAATTTCTCATTGTGGAGATTTAAAACATGTATATATTAATATACATATACATATATATATAGTTGTGTTTGTGTATGTATGTATATATATAAATACATACATACATATATATATACATACATACATACATATATATATATATATATAAAATCTTTACCAAAAGGATGGAATGACCAAAGCCCCTTCCTTAAGCCATATGGTTATAAAGTAAGATGGAAGGGGCAGAGAATAAAGTACTAGATGGAATGCAGAAGACTATAGACTTTTATTTCCACTTGTTGCAATATTTAGTCTATAACAGAAACTTGAAGTGGGTATTTTTAACTTGTTATGAAGCTATTTGGTTATCATTTTAATAATTTGGAAAGAGGGGTAGCTAGATAATAGGCTAAGGTAATTTCTTCCAAGTTGTTTCTTCATTTCAAGGCTCAATTAAATACCCTGGAGCAAGAGTGACAGAGCCAACAGCAGAGGCCTGGAGCGATGCCTTCACCTTCATCCTAAGTGACAGAATCCAGAATTATGAGTACAATGTTAGGGATTCTACATTTGCAGCTTGGCTGTTGTGGATGAGCAGAGCATTTGATTGGCCAAATCTTTTTCCTGTTGATGTAGCACAACCCGTACATGGATCCCAGAGTACAGAAACACTAGTTATTTAATTCTTACCAAGATGATAGCCATAGATTCCTTCACTGGGTCTGTGTATATCTTAAAATTTAGCTATTGTCTCAGTTTTTATGTCTGTAGGTACTTTTTGGAGCTGTCCTAATATGACCATTCTTATTTTGAGACCGAGAAATTATCACTTGGCTACCCAAGTTCTTGAAAAAGAAATCCATAATTTTATTTTTTCAAAGTAGAGATTGTTCCTCAGGAGACTTATAACATGACCCAACAGTTTTATGTCCTGCATAAACTCAATTCACATCCAAGCTCAAGCTTTGGACCTGAAGCCCACTGTCATTCCTTGCCAGGTGTTTGACTCTGGGCAAGCTGTTTAATCTCTCTGTGTGTCGGTTTCATCCCATGGTGATTCAGGCTCAGTTCTACCACACACTTCATGGATTACTGCAAGGATGAAAGGAAATGTGGGCGAGCACAGGACAGCCTGTGGGAAGTCACTGTTCTGCTGTCATGACTGGGAACAGGACACTGCCACCACGGAGCTGATATTCTAAACCATGGACGAAGCAGACCAAGAAAAGAATCGCCTGGTCTAAGTCAATGATTTGGGCCACCTGAAGCACCTTCAAACTCTCGGTTTGTCAAAATAAGGTGGGTGGAGGTGCTGTTTATGTTCACCACAGAAGGGAAGGGCAGGGAGCAGCGCTGTGAGAGAAAGCACCCATTAGGGATTTAAATATTGGATTCAGCAAAGGCGCCAGCTAGGTCATTATCTCACTGTGAGCTCTTGCAGGGCCCACTGGTCTCAGCTGACTTGCTTGCTTCCTTCTTTCTTTTGGTCTGTGTGTATGTGTGTCTGTGCTTATGTTTGGATATGAATACAGCAGCCAGAGGCCAACATTGTTTTTTCTATTGCATTCTGCTTTTTTGTTTGTTTCTTTGTTTATTTAAAAATTCATCATCTCAACTAATCACCCACAGTTTGAATATTTATTTGTAGATTTATTTATGGTGTGTGTATGTGCCTGCATCTCCTTTTGTGGGTTCCTTTAGAGGGCACAAGAGAGAGTCAGGTCCTCTGGAGGTGGCGAAACCAGGATGTTGTGGGCTGCCTGATATTAGTGCTGGGAACCCTACTCAGGTCCTCTGGAAGAGCAGCAAGTGCTTTTAACTGCTAAGACATCTCCCCCACACACACACCCCAGTTGAGCCTAGAGTTAGGCTGGTTGGCTGGCACCTAGAGATCCACTTGTCTCAACTCCCCAGCACTGGAATTTATGGGCACTAGTATTTTTGGGGGGCAGGCGAGTGTGGGGGATACTTATCAATTCAGATCCTCATGCTTGTGTGGCAAGCACTTAATGGACTGAGTAATCTCCGCAGACCTGGGTCTCAGTTTTCAAGTCTGCACTATAAGAGACTGGCAGAGATTACATCTAATGCTCTATAATTACTAGCTGTCATAACATAGCACAGGCAATCCCCTGGACATATACATTTTTTTTCATGCTTCTCATCTGCTTTTGATACCTGGGTGTGTTAATAACTCATGTAGTATTTTAAGTCTCAATTAATCTTTTCTTCTGAGTGGAATGATTCAAATGTGGTCAATTTACATAAAATCTTTCCTAGTCATTTAGAAGTCTTTATATTTTCCATAGCAAAGGAATCACCCAAATTGATCAACTCTAATATTAAGTGAACTTTGCATTGTAAGATTGAATGCACAGTTCCCTCTGAAAACAGAGTCGAGGATTCCCGGATTTCTGTATCAAGGAGAATAAGGAAGGGCCTTCAGACATACTTAGTTCAGGACCCCCTCTGCCTATCCCTTAAACTTCACATGGTTCAGAGCTGGGCTGGGGTAACACACAGACAGGTTTCCAACTCTGCAGTTACAAACCTTGTTTGTGACTGCTTCTTTCTTAATCTATAGCTAGCTTTGCTATTGGCAAAAAAAGTGACACACCAGGTCAGAAGGCAAAGCTTTTCAATGAGTGATAGTCCAATTTATTATCACCTAACCACAATCTTCTGGCTTTTACTTTCTGCGAAAATACACTCTGAAGTTAAGTATCTTTCCTCTTCTGGAATTTGCCTCTTGTTTGTTAGCCTTTTCATTCTCTTTGAAAAAAAATGAATGTCTTATAAAATCATTCAAATAAAGACAAAAATATAGCCATAGGCATAACACATTAGCACCATGACTTTCTTAACCTCTTGTGTAGCTCAGGTCTTCGAAACCATAGATTCCAGCAGTATAACATTACAAGACAACCTTTTGGAATTACATCACTGATCAAAAATGTCTTTGTACTGATAGTGTTAATCAGTATTAATCTAAATTGCTATGTAATACTCCATTAGTTAAAACAAAAAAAAAGTTAACTATATTTTGGTCTCTTGATTTAAAAAAATGTGTGTTTTGCATTAAGCATTTTTAGGCAGATACATTTTTCCACTTTTGAATTATTTCCTCAGAGCAAGGGAAATAATGGTTTAAGAAATATGATGTATGGGGTTGGGGAAATGGCTCAGTTGGTAAAGAACCTCACAAAAATATATTCAGGCAAAATACCCCATACATATAAAATAACAAACTAAAACAAACAAACAAAAAACTAGTAACAGAGATTAAAAAAAAACATATAAAGCCATACTTCCAGAGACACACTTCCTCTAAAAAGGCCATACCTACTCTAACAGAGCCACACCCACACCTACAGGAGTCTATGGGAGCTTTTTTTTTTGAGACAGGGTTTCTCCGTGTAGCCTTGGCTGTCCTAGACTCACTTAGTAGACCAGGTTGTCCTCAGTTCTGTGCTTGTACTCTTCTATTTGCTATTAGATAGTGGTATATTAGCTCCTGATTCCAGTGTAGGTGGTCTGACTGTGTATCTGGATTGGAAAGAGAAGAACAGACCTGTCCACTTGCTTAACTTAAAGCAGTCAACATATCTAGAGTCATTGAAGATTTGTAAAAATCTGACACTGGACCAGTACCCAGTATTACATGTAAATAGGTTAAACATAAAAGCAATAAACATAAAGGCAATTCCTTAATGTTGGCTTTGTAGCATCAAACAGCAACAGCAAAACAAATCAAATCAAATGGTGTTTCTTATTACACTTAGGTGTATTTGAAATTCTTCTTCTCAAACCATGCCCTGTCTAAATCATAGTGTAGAAAAAAATAAATAGATGAAAATAAAATCAGTGTTCATCCATATTGATAGAAATAATGCTGCTTAGGGAAGTCTGGAAGATGATATTTTGAAGACATGTAATGGAGATTTCCTTTAGCAATTTCAGCAACCATTCCCATATTTAAATTAGACACAATAAGAAATAGGTAGTAAATACTAGATACTTTATACATTTATTAAGTAGTCTAAATTGCTTTTAAAGGATGCTTAAAATCAGTGCTTAGAATAGTTTCAAAAGAGGCTTTCAAGATACTTTTGTTGGTTCTTAGAAACTTCTGTCATTTTCAGTTACAAAGTTTCCCTAATTACTGATAGAGAAGGTACAGGAGTCTTTCAGTGTTCACCTTGTGTTATTTTGTGTGTGTTACAAGAGAATGCTTATTACTCCAGCAACTACTAAACATGTCTGCAGATGCTTGTCTACAAAATGCCAACAAAAAAGCTAGATGTAATCTGTATGCTTCCTTCCTGTTTAAAGACCAGAGATGTTTTCACTCTTGACTTTGTACAAGATAATTCGAAAGAAAGAAAGAAAGAAAAGGAAGGAAGAAAGAAAGGAAGGAAAGAAAATTCCTTACCATTCTGCTTTGCTTATTTCAGTCTCCTAGACTGCCTACTCTCTGACACACTTCTATTCTGAAATACTTCAGCACCGACTTCCTTATTTGGTCGCTGGAACTGCTCTTTGTCTTGTTCAAACATTCTGCTAAGCTTGCAGACTGCCTTCACCCCCGCCCCTTGCCCATTGCTCCCCCCCTTCACACACACACACACACACACACACACACAACTGGCTTTAACTGTTTGCTCTGACTCAGCCTTCTCTGAAGTTCATTAGCCAATCAGCCATCAGTTATGCCCATTTAAGGAGTACCTTTTGCAAATCTTAAGGGAAGAGAGCATTTGGAAGGATTATTATGCTGCGGCAGTCACTGGAACTCACCACAAGGCATGCATTTCACACAACTGCTTTCCTCATACAATAAGGTACATACTAAAAAAACCCAAAAAACAAAAAACACCCAACTCCAAATAAACCCTAAAATAAACCCCAAACCCTCAATCCAGGCTGCTCAATTAAAGGTTAATGCCAACATTCTGGCACTTAACTTTGGCTGACAGAATGTGTGATCTGTTTTGGTTTTTAGCTTTCTCCATACCAAATGTTCCAACTAATATTTTAAGAAAATATCTAGCACAGTCCTGAGTAGCTACACGACACACAAAGTAAAGGTCTGTGCTCCTAAGTGAAGAAGTCACACTTCAGGGGATGCTATCGCCCTTGCTCTACAGAGTTGAGAACAGCCAGGCACCCCGAGTGTTGAAGAATCCTTTCTGGCCTCTCAGCGTGGATGTGTATGGAAAAAAGCTCCACTCTGTGCATTCCCTATTTAAGAAAGAAGCTGCCACAGCCTCATCCAATAAAACAGTAGTGTTTCCTTACACATAAACAACCGAGAAATTCCTCTGGGCAAGCACATAGCCTTTTGGTTCTTGGAACAAAGTGGACGGTGGTATTTGTTATGTCAAATAAACACATCATCCACACTGCAAAGGGAGACCTGAAACGATAAGCTGAACAAAGCAGTTTTTGAGGTTTAATCCTCTTCCAATTAGCCCTTGTCTAACTAGACTAAAAAATTAAGAAGGAGCGATTTTTCCAGAAGAAGGTACCCTTATGTGATTAAATATATACAGTTTGTTCCCAATGCTTGGGCTGAAAAAAACTGGAGTCCAGGCTAGTAACATTAACACACAGAATGTCCTAAAACTTGGTTTTATTTCTTATTTAGCCACCAATAATGATCTCTGCCTTCCTTTGTCCATTGTGTGAATCACTGAAGGCTTGTTATTTGCCAGGCGTTGGGCTGGATGCTGTCACCAGCATTTAAAGCTCCCAGTTTGCTCACAGCACAAAGCCAGTTGAACTACACAGAAAGCACATTTCTCCCTGTCCTGATATCGTTCAGGCAATCTTGCTTATTTGTGTTCACCATGGTGACAGATACGGAAGTAGTGTTCAGCTCACCAAATTCTCAGTGTGTTGCCATGTTGCTCTTCTTTATTTTAGGACACTTTTAGGCTTGTTTGGATGAAGTCTTGTTGGGAGAAGATTCAAATCATTCTTGGCTGTAGGCACCACATAAAATACACTTTCTGTGCCTTTAATCCCAGCACCGAGAAAGCAGAGGCAAGCTCAGCTCTGTGTATTTGAGTCCAGCCTAGTCTACATAGCAAGTTTCAGGCCAGCTAGGGCTACACAGTGAAATCTTGTCTCATCTACACACACACACACACACACACACACACACACACACTTTTCATTACATCTATTAGTTATAACCTTAATGAGTCTCTAGTGTTTTACAATGTGGCTTATAGGTTCAAACTTGTTTAGGTTTTACAACATTTGAAACTTGTGAATTTTTAAATCTCCCCCTCTCACTCTGTGTGTGTGTGTGTGTGTATGCAGGTATGTAAAATGAGTGTGTGTGTGCTTGTCAAAGTACTATCTTGGCTATTGATTCTAGCCTTCTACCTGGTGGAAACAGGGTCTCTTTGGTCAACTGCTGCAGTTGGCCTGTGAGCTCCTGGGAATTCTCTTGTCTTTGCCTCCCAGCTCACTGTAGGAGTGCTAGAATGTCAGATGTATACTACCACATTTGGCTTCTTCATGGTTTCCTTGGTGTTGAACTCAGGTCTTTATTGTTGCATAATACATTACTACTGAGCCATCTCTCTGGTCCCAGGAAATGGGGCACATGTACACACTATCTTATGGAGTTCTACATAGGAACACCAAACAATCTGCTAAAAGAAAACAGTGGTGTTCTGGGTGGATGTGGTGGTACATGCCTGCAGTCCAGCTAAGAGGCGGACTAGTAGTAGTTGAGGGTGAGCCTGGGCTACACAATAAATTCAGGGCTAACCTGTACTACATAATGAAACACAGCAAAGAAAATATTGAAGCTTTCTGCCAGAAATATTGAACACAGTCACCAGTGTATATTCAAGGTCTCGATCTTTGGAAATAACAAATGCTGGCAAAACCCAGTAGGACAGACTAGAAATAATGATCTTTCTTTCTTGATGTTCTTATGAACTCAGAGCTTGTGTTGTCTCTGTTTCTGCCATGCTTGGCCCTACCCTTCCCCCATCTTCATCTTGCTCTGGGCTTATTCTGACAGAGCTTCACAGAGAGAGATGGAATGGAGGTGAGCACGTCTCAGCTCTCATACCCATGTCATTCAGTCATCATCACAGCTTTCGAAAGTGTCCAGCTGTGCTTGTCTCATTTTCTGCAGATTACTCGTGATTTGCTCAGAACCAGGAGAAGATTCTCATGTCGTCCCTTTATATTCCTTAGATTCTTAGAAAACTGTTCAACATGACACAGCTAGAGAAGACAGTTTAAAAACACCCGATTCTGGCTAAAATCTATAATAATGTCTTTTTTACCATCCCCCTTTAGCTTCTTACGTCTTAAATCTTACAGTCATTGTTATTTGGGGGGCGTGGGAAGTACCACCTGGATAGTCAAACATGAGGTCAGAAATATACCATAGTTAATTAAGTTTTTCACAGGAATTTTCTTTTACAAAAGGAAAAAATCCGCACTTAAAGAACCCCAAGGAAGATATATTTTTATTTTATTTATTTGTTTTTTGTTCTTGTTTTTCAAGGCAGGGTTTCTCTGTGTAGCCTTGGCTCCTGGACTCACTTAGTAGACTAGGCTGGCCTTGAACTCACAGAGATACACCAGCCTCTGTCTCCCAGAGTACCGGGATTAGAGGCATGTGCCACCGCATCTGGCTGATAGATGTTTCTATGCTAGTGTTTCAATTGTCCCTTAGCCTTTGGGAAGGCCTCTCACTGCTAGACATAGCATCTTTTTAGAGAGCCCAGCATCTGGGCTGGTAAAGCTAGGTGAGGTAGGAATCTATACTCAGAAGAAGAGAAAGGGAAGGAGGAAATGAAGGGTAAAGAGGAGATGAAAGAAGAGAAGAGGAGAAGAAGAGAGGAAGGGGAAGAGGCTGGGGATTGGGAAACAGTACAACTTTTAAGTCTTATTCTAATTTCCATGCTTGTTTAGAAAGTCTCCGATTTTCTAATTTATACTCCAGGTTTTGATGGAGAAAAAAAAGAGAGAGAGAGAAAATAGTTGCCATATGCTTCCCCACATTTGTTTCAAATGTGAAAAATAAATACTCAGACACACACTCCATTCTAAAACACCAAGTAAATGAATATAATTGGAAGCTGATTCCTCAGACTTGATACTGAATATAAATACTCATCAAGGAAATCTAATTGAGGATCAAACATGTTCATAATGTCTTCACATTCTGTGTTCTTCACTGCTATTATGAGAGACTACAGAAATGTCTCTTGAGATGGAATCTCTTTGTAAAGCAGCAAGCTGGAGAAGAGTGAGGAACTGAAATCATTAACTGCAATGTGTTAGAAGTGTGGGCTCCCAACATCTGGCATGCTCCAGATTGCCATTCCGGATAACTCCATCAGAAATTCCTACCAAGCTCTCCAGTCCAGAAATGCTGCCTTCTTTGTCTATCCATGCAAGGTACCTCTAGCTAACAATCGACAGTGAACTCTAAGAAATGTTGACAGATGTAGTCCTGACCCACCTAAATTAGTTACCTTCGTGAAATGGTAAGCAGAAAGGAGAGAGTTTCAGCAAATCCTGTGTATCCCATCCAATGATCTGCACTGACCTATTCTAAGGAAGTCGGGGTCGAACAAATGGTCTGTGAGGTGGGGGAGGGAATCTTGCCTGACTAAGTAACAGTCTGATGATAGCTTACCTGGTGACCAGTTCTAGTCTTTGCTTTGTCAAGGTAATAAATAGTACAAGAAGAGTTTCATATGACCATGTATTGACATGCATTTCACCAGGCCTCATGTCCACCTCACCTCACACCTTAAATGTGAATATGTGACTACATTTGTCTGACTTCTTGCTTTCTGACTTTGACTTTTTGCTTATTGTCTTGTAAGCCTCTAGAAGTAGCTGTGTATCCAGCTTTTCTTATCATGAGCCACTATTTTTTTTTCTTTTATTTCATCACCTTTAAATTTTTTTATTTTGTTTTTATTGGAGATGCAGTCTGTTTATGTAGTCCTGGCTAGCCTTTTATTTGTAGTGTAGGCCAGTCTGGCCTTAATCTTGGGGTCATATTCCTGCCTTTGCCTCCTGAGTGTAGGACTTAGACACATACACCCTCACTTCTGGCTTCATTAATAACCTGTTTTTTTTTCTTTTCTTCTTTTAGACAGGATCTCTCTATGTAGTTCTGGCTATCCTAGAACTTATTGTAGATAAAGATGGTCTCAAACTCACAGAAATCCTGCTGCCTACACCTCTAGAGTACTGGGACTAAAGGCATGTACCACCATGCCTAGCCATCACTAAACACTTTTAAAGCATAGCTTATTATAACGGCGTCTCGAATTATTTCTTTCACATTCTTTTCTTGACTTCACCCACCCTTGCTACATTATATTGCCTAGTACTAAAAGTGACCTGAAAAGATGTCCAGAGGCTGCTGAGGAACTCAGAGTTTTGTTGGTTTGTTTTGGTTTGGGTTTCTTATATCACTGGAAGAGTGAGTGGAAGATCATAGCTGGAAGGGAGCTGAAGAGTTCTTGAGAATGACTGGGACCTGTGACGCAGAAGACCAAAGGCTGGGAAGAGCTTTAGGCCCTGACTCTGCAAAAGTTCTAGAGCGGACCATGCATGAAGAAGACCTTGACCCCCTGCTCAGACGTAGCCTATCAGCAGCTCAGTCTCCATGTGAGTTCCTAGTAGGGGGAACAGGGGCTGCTTCTGTCATGAACTTGATTGCCTGTTCTTTGATCACTTGCCTCTGGCTATGTGGCCTTGCACAGAGAAAGAGGATCCAGGCAGTCCTGATGAGACTTGATAAGCTATGGACAGATGGCAGAGAAGGTCAACTCCCCCTTTCAGTGGTCTAGGGGAAGGGAATTGGGGGGAGAGAGAGGGAAGGTGGGCCTTGGAGGAGTTGAGGGAGGGGCTTCAGTCAGGATACATAGAGAATAAATTGTAGAAAAATTAAAACAAACAAACAAAAAAAAAGAGTTCTAGAGAAACACCAAGAACTCCCAGTTCTACTCAATGAGGAATCACCAGTGCAGACCTAGAGCTGAAGGCCCTTAGCATTGAGGCTTAGAGCTGTAAATCCAAGAGCAAAGGGCTGCTGTTACCCATTTGCAGTTGAAACAAGGGAACAACTTGCATATTCGTGATTTGTATCTACATGAAGCAGAAGGACCTTCAGCAGACTAGTGACTTTGAGCTCCTTCATAAAAGGGCTATTTGCTATAAAGACAACTCCCCCATCCATGGTTCGTGTGTGTGTGTGTGTGAGTGTATTATAGAGGTAGTTACCTTGATATTCAGGAAAGCAAGATAAACTGAAAGAGAAACAACTGTAAACTTACATGTAAAATTTTAGCCTTAGGATGATTAAAAACAAACAAAAAAGAGCAACAAAGAAGAATTATGTCAGACTTGTGAAAAAAAAACTTGTGTAACAACAAAAAACAAAAAACATCTGGCAGAACAAACAAAATCCTAGAAGAATCTAGGCCTTTGTGAATTTCCACATTTTTCAAGGAGCAGCAGATGCTTCCAGTGAAATAATAAAACAATTGAAAACTCTAAGGACACATGGAAATACAGCACCAGAAGTGAGGGTAAGTAGATGTAACAAAAGAAATGGACTCACAAAAACATCTAATGTTACATTTTCAACACAGGATGATATTGTATTCAGGGAAATGAGATGACTTTGGGGTGTGTATCTCATTTTTTTTGTTTGTTTTTCATTTGTTTCTTTCCTGGTTCAAAGGCTCTTAGTTCTATCCGTTTCCTGATGTTTAGTATTCGTAGCTGAGGCCAGTGTGAAACTTCCTGTATATGTGTAAGGCATCGATGTTCAATGCTCAATGTTCAGCTTTCAACACAGCTCAAAATAGACCTTTTCCACAAAGTTTTCTGGACAACTCAGCAGTTAGAATACTTTATCCTGATGCTCTCAAGGGCTTGTTGAGGTATATGACAATGCTATATTACATATGTAAAATATGTTCTAGTTTTCCAACTGGTCTTTGAGCTCTCAAAATTCTCAACAGTTCTTTCTTTGAAATACTTGTTAAATTAGGTTCAGTTGAATGAATACCACTCTCACCTTGCTATACAGTCACTCATGGCATTCAAGGACTTGCAAAAGTCTGATATTCAAAGTTCCTTAATACTCTTACATCTCTATTTGAAACGTGCAATTTTGTCAGTGTTCTTACTGTGCCTTGTAAGATCCATGTTTATTTTTAGGTCGTAACTTGTACATTTGTTTGTTTTCCTTCTTCCAAAGTTCTTTCTCTTTTTTCACAGATTGAGATGTTTTCTTTTACTGTTTCTGAATGCCATCAGGTACTTCACTGACAATGAAATGTTGAGAGAAGGTGTGGGATGAAGTAGCACCTTGACCACTATACTAAGCACTGCTGCAGGTTACATTATTGCCATACAGCATGCCTTTGCTGAAAGAAGAAATGTAACTGTGAATGTTGCTGTAAAAATGTATGTATTAATATATGCTTCATTTATTTTCCTCTGTTGTGATAAACATACTTTGAGAAAAGCAAATTGAAGGAGAAGGGTTCATTTTACCTAACCATTTAAAGTACTACCCATCATTTCAGCTGGTACACAGCCTGCTTTCATTTTATACAGTCTAGGATCCCCTGTCCAGTAAATACTTCCACCCACAAATACTTCCACCTACAATTAAGACTGGTTTTTCCCACATCAATTAGCTTAATCAAGCTAATCCCTCAGAAGCTAATCTCCTAGGTAATTTGAGATCTATCAAGCTGACAAGTAACCAACACAATATAATATATAAACATACACACTTCTCTGTCTTTCTCCCTCTTTCTCTTTCTCTCTCTCTTTATTGAGATAGACAATAAGCTCCAAGAAAATAAGAATGTCTTGCTTTAAAAATTTTTTTTGACCTGGGAGATGGCCCAGTGGGTAAGAATGCATTCTGTGCAAGCATGACAACTTAAATTCGAATCCCCAGCATCCAGGTAAAATAGCCAACCTGGGGATGCCTGTAACTACATCAGCAGCAGTTACAGATAAGTGAATCCTGGGAGTTCCTTACCAGCCAGTGTAACCTAATAACAAGCTTCTGGATCATTGAGAGATCTTGTCTTGAGAGATAAGGCAGGAAGAGAAGTAGAAAAATAGCCAGTGTCACAGGGGCGTGGTGCTCCTGCACACTCTCATGCTTATAACACATGTACACTGCACATTCCATAAAGTGCACCCTCACACATAAGTACATGAAATATTTTTCTAATATATTGCTATTTTATGACAATCATTCATGCTAAGTGACTAATCCTTGCAGCTGGAAGAAGATCACACACATTAATGTTTTTTTCTCAAACTTTGAAGCAAAAATATCAAGTGACTAGTCTCTAATTGTATATGTTAAAGATGGTAGGAGATCAAGTGACAATGGGCTATGCCGTTAACCTTTATTGATTATCTATTATGTTAGACTTGATACAAGCCTGGGTGAAAGGGCTATCAATGCAATAAACAAGCTAAAATCCCTGTCTGACAAGATCTCACATCCTAGGGAAGCAGTGACAAAGCACAACCCATTGTGATAAAGCGCAGGATGAAATAATATATAAGGAGGGAAAGACACAGGGCCAGGTACTGGAGAGATGGTTCCATGGCCAAGGGCACTTGTTGCTTTCTAAGGGGACACAGGTTCAGTTCCCAGCACCTATATGAGATGGCATACACCCCCCTGTAACTTCCCTTTCAGGAAAGACACTTTTCTTTCTGCCTTCAGGGGTACCTATATGCAGGCACTCACATACATACATATAAAAATGGCAACAACACAAAAGTCTTTAAAACAAGCAAAGAAATGAACAAACCCCTCAAAAACCAAAGTAACAGGACCAGACAATTACCTGTATACCAGGGAGCAGAAAGGCATCCAGGTTCACAAAGGTCTCTTAAAGGATGCGTGAGCAAGAGGCATGAAGGGAGCTGGGGGGAAAGGCAAGGGCATTCCAAGTTGGGAAAACACCAGGCTCAAAGGCATGGAGTTGGGCAAGAACTCTGCATACTTAGGACTGTGGGAAGTAGTTTGAACACCCCAAAGGGAATCCAGGCAAGTTTAAGCATTAGATTAGACTAAGAAAAGGGAAAGAGTGCTCCAGGCCTGAAGCATTAAGGGAATGCATGAAGAATAAATGCACATAAGGACTTGAGGGAAATTTCTTAAATATTTCTATTTTCCCCCTATTCTCATCTTTGCTTTTTCTTCCAACGAGTGCCAATGTGGAGGTCTCCCTGTACCTCTAGGAAAGCTTTTATCTGGTCCCACATTCTCTGACCTAAAAGGTGGCTTGGCATCCCATTACAGAGTTGGCCTGCAGACTAGGAAACTCTTTCAGACACAGTCAAGAGGAACCCTTTCGACACACAGCACGGTGAATTCAACTTCCCTCATTTGAAGTAGGTAGCTAATGCACTTGTTTCTGTGAAACTTAAATAAAAAGAGCGACTTCTGGTCTTTAAAGAGAAACTATACACTAGGCAACATTTATCCTGAGTACTTCATTCCCCCAGTAAAAAGAATAATTTCTTTTAGGCATTGACAATGATTTGATGCTGTGGACCATAAATATCATATTTACTGGCTTACAACCATCACAAACACTAATGCTCACTTAATAACATTCAGGGATGCTTGTATGCCTCAGTAAACAGCTACTTATCTGTTATTACCCAGGGATACTGCTGAAGGGGAACATGGGTTGTGTGCCTGGCACTCACTATTGTCACTGTCCTGGGAGAGAAACAGATTACCAGAGCCACGGAATTTTACAAAGAGAAGGGACCCAACTTATAAGTGTGGAAATTTTTTTAAAAAGCTGCCATGTGCTTTAAAAAAAACAAAAAACAAAAACCTGTCATGAACCCTATCTTTACCATATGAAAATTGTCCTGAAAGATTTTTAACTCATTGTCTTCTGGACTGTCAGGTCCAAAAGAAACCTGGGGAAAAAAATCCCTACTTGAAACATGGGCATCATTGGACAGCACACAGATAAATACACCAGTTTGTGGCTTATACCAATGTTGGCATAAACACATGAGGACATTTCCTAGGGGCTGATTGTACAGGATAGCAACTCAAATGCCGTTAACGCACATTCATTGTTGCTGCCATGAAAGTCCAGCCTGTTTACCATTGTTAAAGCTTTGTATTGTAAATGGAAAAGAAAAGGATGACAGCATATCTTACCTGAGACATGCCTGAACAGCATTCCCATGAATCTCTCCGCCATGGGAAAAACAACTCCCAACAGGCCGCCCTCAGTCATCACACAGGGTGTAAATTAGCTTCCGCTGACAGCAGGCTTGGGATACCTTTCTGCACCCAAGACCTCTTGCCACGCCAAAGTCAACAGGGGTGCTCTCAAACAATAAGAAGTCCCAAGGCTGCCCTTGAAGCCCTCTCTGTCACAGCCCACAGGAGTGCCAACAGGGAAATCTTTTAAATTCCTGGGACAGTTTTCAATGGGCATAAAGCAGCCCTTTGTCTCTCTGCATGAGGCCCAGAGTGCTTTCCTAGGTCAGGTAGATGTTTCATTTAGGTCCTTGTTGCTATTAAAGAGGAATTGTCTGTTGAGTGAAACAGTGAACTCTTCTTGCTGTGTGAGAATCTACACTTGAGATCATGCAGTGTTAAGTATATAGTAAATTGGGTGGTGTGTGTGTGGTGGGACACATTGCTTTCCTCATTACTGGAGAATTTGTGGTTAGGCATTTTATGGGTGGTTAGGCATATCTTGTAAATGGCAAACACACAGGGTATACATTGGCTGTGGCTCTGGCCCATGTCTATGTAACTTCTCTTGGATTAGCTTGGCTACTGGCAGCACATTAGTAACCAAAGGCGATGCTGGTCCCCCACCAAAGTGCCTGCCTTCCTGCCGCTGACCTCTGTCAGGTGACTCTTTGCTGGCTAAAAGGTGACTGCTTCTGAGGCGGGGGTTGTTTTTGTGGGGTGGGGTTTACCTAAGACCTTAGGAAGCTTCGCAGACACAACTGGGTGTGACAGAGGAGAGCAGTTTGCTTTAGCTGGGGGCATCTCTTTATCTCTTAAATAATTGTAAAACATTCATCTGTATGACTTTAAAAATATTTACAACTTAACAAAGAGTTATAAAGCAAACAATGAGGTGGTAACCATTGCCCCATGTCCTGGATGGCCTACCCTGCAGGCCCCTGAGTAACCACAATCCTGACCAGAAGAGAGCTGAGTCATCATCTTTCTGATACCCATCTCTGAGGAAAATGCATTGCCTCCTCTCTTAGTTCTTTTAAACATTAAATAAACAGAAGCCTCCTGCATCAGTCACTGTGTGTTCCTCTGCTCTGTATTATGTTTGTAAGATCTGTGGTTTTCTGCCTAGCTTTACTTTAGTTCCTCTGTTTTAATTGCTGGGTACCATAGACTTGAGTGACTCTCTTACAGTGTCCTTGCTGACCAGCCCCTGGCCTCTTTGCCGTGGAGCAAGGCTACCTTCTGTATTCCAGGTCTACGTTTCTGGTTGTTCATGGGGGTAAGTGTATCTTTGAGGGGGATGCTTACGAGTCAAACTGCTAGGTCACAGGGTTCATGGAACATCCGGGTTTATCAAATGATGTCGAAATGTTTTCCAGTGTGGTCTTTACCAATTTATACTCCCACAGGCAGTGTATGAAATATCCTGTTCTCCACATCCTTGCCAGAACGTAATGTAATCAGACTGTAGTTTTCGCCAATCATGTGGGCGTGCAATGGTATCTCTGCTGCTTTAATTCATATTTTCTTTATTACTAATAAGGCTGAACATCTTTTCATGTTTATTGGTAATTTGAATTTCCTTTTGGGTGAAGTGGCTGCCTTACTCTTTTTCTTTATTTTTTGCAACTGACTTTTTCTTATTGGTGGGTGGGTGTTCTTTTCCTGGTTATCATCTCTGTATTCTGGACAGTGTTGAGTACATGAGTAGCAGTACATGTTCTATCTTCCTTGCAGTGCCTCATGATAATTAGAAGTTCTTTATCTGAATGTATTTGAATCACCAAACCTTTTACATCTTCTTTACTCTACCTGGAATAGGTTTTGTATACAGGACAAGGAAGGAATTCCTTTTTAAAACAGAGGGCCTACTCACTTCAACAGCATGTTTTCTGAAAGTGGAACAATGCAGATACAATAGTCATGGCTGCTTTGCAAGGATGTTCTCAGAAGCAGAAAAATTAGCAGGCACTTTTTTGATGAAGCCTGCTTTTAATAAGAGGCAAATAGATTTTCATGGGTTTTGTTTAGAGACAACAAAATGCTTATTTGTTAATTCTCTTAAGAGGTAAGAATATATTTGTATCATCAGCTTTACCTAGGAAATGCCCCCCCCCCGGGGTATCCTGTACAAAGGCAGGATACACACTTGCACACATTATACAAACTATCATAAATTATAAATTCATGGACTGTTTTTGGAAAGCAACACAGGAAACAGTTATGGTGGCTACCTGTAGGGAATATATTATTTAAACATTCTGCCTCAGGGAAAATAAAATAATGTTTAATGTAAGATACCACAGTCTTTATTGGATAAAAAGAGTCAGACATCTAAAATTTATTGCACATGTTCTCCAAAGCAGCCATCCATCAAATAGATGTTCTGATTTCAATAATTTTACATGTGCTTCTTTTTCCCACAATCACAAGACACTGGTTGCTTAAAGAGTGCAAGAATTATTACAGTCCATAGAGCTCCAAGTAATAAGGCATATAGTTCTCTGTAAGCTACACAGGGACTCAAATGCCTAACACTGTAAGTTCAGGGTGCGTGGTCACAAAACGACTTTAAGAATCTATATAAGAAAAAGAAAGAAAGGTTTTCAGCTTTGGGCCCTAGAAGTATGTACTTTTAATCCCAACACTAAGGAGGCAGAGGCAGAAAGAACTCTGTGAGTTCCAGGCCAACCAGGGCTACATAGTGGGACCCTGTCTCAAAAACAAACAGAAACTTTTCAGCTTAAGAGACTTTTCTATCTTTCCAATGGATGATCTTGGAAGATGAAAAGGACAAGGTATTTTCCTCCTGTTGTCTCTTACCCTTTAACATATGAATTGGTTTACTTAAAGTTTAATGAATCATAGACAGCAAAAAGTTACTTTAAGATGTATACTTATGGTAAAAAGTCATATATATATATGCATGTATTAAATATAATCATATAATACAAATATAATATAAAAGTATATATTTACCATTATATTATATTTATATAATTATATAATATACATATAATATTATAATACATAATTATGTAAATACACACACACAAAGTTAAAATTTGGCAGCCTGAGTAGGTAAGACAGAGAAGAGCACTTGCTTTGCAAGCACAAGAGCCCGAGTTCATATGCCTACAATCCATGTAAAAACCAAGTGTGACTACAGATGCTACAGCTCCCTGTGGGCAGGAAACAGTTGATCCCTTGAGCTTGCTGGCCAACCATCCTAGCTTAAGGGGCAAGCTTCTGGTTTGGTGAGAGATCCTGTCTCAAGGCAACAAGGCAGAGAGAGATAAGAGGGAAACTCCTGATATTCAGTTTTAGTTTCCACATGTGCATATGGGTATGTGTGCACACACACTCATGTGAGTGCAGCCCACCCATACCATATACCACACATATACACACACAACAGATTCCATATGCCTATCAAATGCATACACACAAACATAAAATTAAGTTATTTCAGCAGATATTTATGAAGTTTGTCGTAGGACAAAGTACATATATTATGTATGGCTCTATTCTAAATTTTCTAAACTAAAAAATGCTTATTTAAACAGTTTGGAAGTCATCAATGGTGTCTGGGCTACACGGATGAATGGAGAAGCAAGTGTTTAGTGTTAGGTCTCAAAACTAAAACAAATGGCTGACTGAGGTGTCTATTTAACATATCAAAGCAGATCTGGCTGCCAGGTTCTCCCAGCATCCTTTAGTTGTCACCTGGTACAGGGCATGGTTAGCATACCCAGGCCCCTACCCTAAACTTTTCCAGCTCAGGGGCTTGGCCGCCCTTCCCCTGAGAGGCCCTTCCCTATGTAACCTAAAAACCTATGCAGTCCTTTTTTATCCACCCTTTACCCTTTCTGGCCTCTTGGTGTCCTGGTCTCCTGGCTCTCCCCTCCCCCCTCTTTCCTCTCCCCGGACCCCTCTCCTCATGTGGTCTGGCTTAGGATCATACTTTTTTTCTCATATCTACAATAAACCTCCTCCACCATACCTAGCAGCAGTCTGGTGTTTTTGGTTGTTGTTGTTTTCATTCACTTAGCATGTGCAAGGCCCTGAGTTTAATACTCAGCACTAACTAACTAAGACTTTAAATGTTAACAGGGATCACCTGCATATAGGTAGGTCATAAATCCACTACACCTCCCAATGTTTCTGCATCAATACGTGTCTACAGTGAGAGCAGAAAGAAAGTGGGCTGGTGGCTCAAGTCTAGACACAAGAAGTTTCTACCTGTGCCAGTAAGATTGTGTAAAAATTAAAAAAATAAATAAAACAAAACAAAACTTTATTTTGACAATCCAAAAATGATATCCAGTAATTTAGAAGCACCAAGCCAGCATTTTAACAGAAACTTCATCTTTCGGCACTTATTCTTTCAGCTGTAATTTGAGGTTAGGGCATGTGCTTTGGAAGAGCCACTTTCCCCTATTTTCATGGTGTGATCAATAGACAAGCCAGAGTCTTGTGGTTGGGATGACTGTGGGAAAATTCACGCTATCAAGGCTGTATTACTACAGTGGGTACGCTAGTGTATGCACAGCGTTCACTTACATGATGGGTTCTAGTGACGGGGTGGCGGGTGGGTGACTGTGCCACCTCTTCATGGAGACTAGGCAGCTTTGAGCATGGTACTCATCACAGGAGTACTCCTGCCCCTGCCCTGATGACAGAACTCAAGTAAAACAGCCAGATTAGGACCAGAGAAGCTTCCTGTTTTAACTCAGTCAATTGCAAAATTTCCTGAGAGATTTGTTTCAAGTCACATAAAAGGGAAATATGCTGAGTAATTAGCAAGTGGGCAGCTGAGTGAGAGGGTGTTGAGGTGGGGAAAGAGAGGGTCATTGAAAAAAACCAGCGTGACAATAAGAACAAAAGGAAACTCATTGCAGCTGCATTAGAGTTTGAACCATTGATCTAATCTTTGATTTTTTTAAATTAATTAGTTTCTTGCAAACTAAACTGACTTCACTTCTCAAGCAAAACCCTTAGCCACTTATTGCCACTTATTCCAAGCCATTTTCTCAGAACAGGGCTGAGAAACGGAATCTGAAACACAAATCTAGTTCTCACAAATACAGCTTCATATCCATAAGGTATTTGCTTGTTCCTCCTCAATGAGAAAAGGCCTGAGATTCCGTGGGCTAGGAAGCTGACCCCAAGTAGTTCCAGTTTGAACTGATAATCTCCCATCTTTGGGACCAAACAACTTCCTGGAGGCAGGGTGATGAGAAAAAGGGTGAGTGGATTTGTTTACACCATTAGATGGTCTAAGTACACTGAACCTTCCCCCCCGTGAGTCATGGAAAACTGCTACAGAGCACTGGGTGACGATTAGATGACAAAAATGGAATGAAGGAGATATGCAGAGATTCCAAACCAACCATATGTTCACTCAAAGATATCTGAAAGTCATTTGATCTCTCTCTCTCCCTCCATCTCTCCCTTTCTCCATTTCCCTCTGCCTCTTCCTCTGTCTCTCCTTCTCTCCTGCTTCCAAGACAGGAATTTTAAAGAGAGGCAAAAATGCACAAGTGTTTGAACGTCTGTATAGGTCTGAACTTTAGAAGAAAACGGATACAACTTGGGTGTGTTTTTGTTGTTGTTTGTTTTGGTTTTGTTTTGGTTGAGACAGATTTTCTCTGTGTAGCCTTGGTTGTCCTGGACCTGCTTTGTTGACCAGGTTGGCCCCGAACTCACAGAGAGTTCGCCTCCCAGAGTGCTGGGGTTACAGACATGTGCCCAGCTGTGTTGTTGTTTGTCTGTCTGTGTTTTTTGTTTGTTTGTTTGTTTTTTAAGAGAAAGGGAGACAGTTATACTGTCTAGTTTCTCAGGGAGTCAAACACTTTGAGCTTCTTCCTTTTCGCAGTGGCCACTGCCTTTGTGGACTGGGACTGCAGCCATCCTTTGCTGCATGTTAGCAGCAGTCTCTAGAAGCTCTGACCGACAACCTGTACCTTGCTCCTGTAGCTGAGCTTCACGTGGCCTCCTGCTGTGAGCAAGGGAAGGCCAGGTATGCTTTCTCTCACACTTTACTATTCCTATAAAAGAGTGAATGTGCAAAATACTTATTCAAACTGCACTGTGTGGGAATTTCCATGCTCTCCTTTGCATGTGAATACACTGAAGCTTTTCTTCAAATACCTAATTGCATTGACATTATTTAAAATTTCTCTCGTAAAATCAAAGGGATAAACTAAAATCTATGAGAGATGGCCATTGGAAAACCTTTCTACAAGTAGGTTTCATACACGAAGTAGCCTCTTATTTACTACTCAATTTGCATTTACTTATTTATTTACTTACTTACATTTATTAGTGACAAGGGCTGACTATGTAGCTTGGGCTGGCCATTAACTTGTGATCTTCCTATTTCCGCCTTCTTTTTTTAAAATTTAATTTTATATCAATCACAGGTTAGGTACTTTCAGCCTTCTGAGTGATGAGACTGGTGGTTCCTCACATAGTTAAGCAGATGATACAGCTCAGTTCCTGGGCTAAGCAATGGGTGCTCTTGTGTTGGGCTCTGCAAGTATCTCAGTGGAAACATAAAGGTTTACATTTCTTTTTCTTTTTTTCTTTTTAAAATTTTTTTTTTATGTGCATTAGTGTGAAGGTGTCTGGTCCCTTGGAATTGGAGTTACAGACAGTTTTGAGCTGCCATGTGAGTGCTTGGAATTGAACCCGGATCCTTTGGAAGAGCAGACAGTGCTCTTAACCACTGAGTCATCTCTCCAGCCCCAAGGTTTACATTTCTATGTTCTATGTTCCTCGAATTTTGGAAGATACTACACATTGCAACTCATTATTAGCTATGAATGGGCTATATTCTTTGGAGAGGCCAGGAGAAATACTAAGCTTTCTTTTTCTTAATGTTCATACTCATGGGAACTTGCTTCAGCATCTGATTGCTGTGGAGACAACTGCAAATTTCAGATGCTATACATACATTTTAAAAGATTTATTTTATTTTAAAATATGTATGTGTGCATGCCTGTGCATGTGTTCTGTGTGTATGCACACACACACACACACACACACACACACACACACAGACACACAGACACACAGACACAATGTGTGCAGGTATCTGAAAAGACCAGAAGAGGACATCAGGTCTACTGATCTAGAGTTATAGGTGTTGTGAACTATCTGATGTGGGTGCTGAAAATCAAACTCAGCTCCTCTGGAAGAGCAGCTAATGTTCTTAACACCCTAAGAAAGTCCTCTGTAATCCCTCTGTGTAATTTTTCTATGCCCTAGACATTTTTTTTAAACTAAGAAATATATTTTAAAATCACAACATATATATTTATTTATATCTTTTAGAATATAAGCTTTGTAAAGAGATAACTATTATAGTAAATACAGTCTTGAATTTTGGGTTTCTTTTTTTTTTCTGTTTCACATAAAAAAAAAATGTCATTTGAAGGCCAGGCATGGTGGTACCTACATGTGTGTACTCCCTAGAATTTGGGAGGCTAAAGCAAGGGGTTACAAGTTCAAGGCCAGCCTGGGCTACATAATGAATTTAAAGCTAGCCTTGACTACAGAGCAAGACACTGTCACAAAATAAAACAAACCTCTTTTTTGAGAATTGTTAAAGTGATTTTCAACAATGGGTTATGAAAAACATTTTAAGAGACTGGACTTCAAACAACAATAATGCTGTATAGAGTTGGGTACTGTGAAAAGGCCCAGACTACTTGTATCCTTTTCATTAAAATCATGAGCCCCGTGAGATGCTTTTAGGAGATGTTGCCTTTAGTTTATTACTATGGACCAGGGTAGACAAGGTCATGAGGTTCCTGTGACCAGTATAAGGGGATAGGCTTCTGTGAGCAGGAAACAGACCCTTCAGTTACTGAAGGTGGTACCTTAATCTTAAATTCCTTCATCTCTGTAACCATGAGAAATAAATCTCTATTATTTATAAGGCATTTGGTTGACTGCAGTTTGTTATAGCATCTTGAACAGCTTATACCAAACAGTGCTAGGACAACTCACTACTAAGAATAATGACAACTTATATATACTGGCCTGCACTATTCACAATGCCTTCATGTTTCTTATAGATCATTCGGCTACAGGACCTTCAGCCTCAGTTTGGCTGGTCTCCCACAGGGCTGGAATGATAAAATAGGCATTAATTACCTCAAATCATGAAGGAAAGCACTAAATCACTAAACTGAGAGTAAAGGACGGGCATGTAGGCTGTCCAGACAGAAAACCAGTTCTGCTAGCCTGGCCTCAGGCTAATGAAGGAGTATAGGGCCGAGGCAGCCTGAGGGGCTATGTGTTGGATATCTGCCCTGCAGGAGAGGTGGATCACTTAGCCTTCATCTTTACTTAAGTGTGAGGACCTCCTTGGGGATCTGAGTTTCTGGAACTCAGGGCTGCACGGGAGAGGGTGATCCCTTAAGCCACTGGAAGGGAGTCTGCCAGCAGCAGTGTAAGGGATTCCAACAAGAGGATAGGCTGGCAGGTGAGAATGCAGAGGACTAGAGACGACAGACCAGAAAACAGTAGCTTGTAGCTTGAAGGAGGGAGGGGAGTGTGGTGGAGTCTAGGCCTGACAAGAGGCCACCTCTATGCCCCTCCACTCCACAAATGTGCCAGCCAGGCCCTGGCTCTCCTGGGATACAGGAGGGCTAGGGTGGGAAAGGCCCTATACAGAGCTTAGATTACTATACAGAGCAGACCTTTAATTACTATAATGATCAGTTTCTGATGGGAAAAGCTCTCCTTTTGTGCTTCTGCAAACTGATGAGATTGGCTGGAATTCTACCCAGTGCAGGGAAAGAAGAGACCACAAGGCCAGAGTTTGCTGAGATGATGTTTGTACAGGACTGTGGAGTCTCTGGGTTCTACACAGTCAACGTTTACTGAACACATTACACATCTAATCCTTCCACTAGCTCTATGATGTAATTGCTTTGCTATTTGCTTTTTACAGATGGGGAGACTGATGCACAGAGGAAAATTAAGTCATTGCTAGGCAAAGTTTCACACACAGTGGCTGGTGGAGCCAAGGTTTAAACCTAGGCAGTCTCCTGTGGGGTGTTAAGAATACAAAAGCAATGTTAAAAACTCAACGAGGAGTTAAAATACGGGCTTCCATTTTATATATCTGATTTTTCTTTATGATATATGCACATATAAGATACATAGGTATACTTGCTTATAAGTCATCAAGTTATGCCTCCAAGATAAGTTTTAGGTTAAGAGGTTGAACATACCTTAGGGCTATTCAGAGGCAGCCTCTTGAGGTAGGATTCTGCTTTAGAATTCGATGAGGCTTGAGAGAGATGGTTCAGCCAGTTAAGACCACTGGCTGCTCTTCCAGAGGGACCAGGTTCAATTCCCAGAAGCCACATGGCAGCTTACAACTGTCCAAATCCAGGGGATCTGACACTCTCACACAGACATGCATGCAGGCAAAACTCCAATGCAGATTAAATATAAATACATAGTAGTTTAGAATTTGTCACTACAGTCCCAGGAAACTAGGGCTCCCTTTCTTTTGTTTGGACTACTTTTGGCAGAACTGATGACCAAACTCCAGTCTTTACCCATGGTAGGCATATGCTCTGCTATTGAATCACATCCCTAACTGTCTGTGAGAGTTTTATGGACAGGTTTCAAGAACAGGAAGTTTAGTTAAAAAGAGAGAAAGAAAAAAAAAAAGCTTCTCAGAGTGACACAGCTTGGAAACCTTGGCATATGTGAAGAGAGGTAGAACCAAAAGACATGCTCAGACATGGGAGTGGAGGCTGTTTACTAAGGACATTTTCTTTTCAACTTGGCAGTATTATTTTGTTAGTTCTTTTTTCTAAAAAAAAAATTATGTGAATGTGTGCTAATGGCCATTTGGGGGGGTCATATAGAAATCTACCAAAGAAGCTTCCATAATATAAATTGACTCAGAAAATAATGGGGGAGACAGTACCCCCAACTAGACATCTCACCCTCCGAAGTGAAACCCCAGTACCAGAAATAGATTGCATCTAGTTGAGTCAGTCAAAGGGGGACCATAGAAACCTCCAAACATCTCAGGTTATTGGTGACTGCACAAACTGATGGGAAGGTTGTTTTGCTGAAGTCAACACTTACATATCTCTCTCATTGAATATAGAAAGTCAAACTGGTGCTTAAACTAGAGCCTTCACCCCTCTTAACTAGTGTTCATGGTACTGGAAGTTACTTTGAAAACTACTGGAGGAGAAAAGTAAGTACCAGTCCAGCTACAAACCCTGTGATCTACAATAGTGACCTGCTTACGTGACCTGCTGGTACAATAGTGGCACAAGCTTTGTAGGAGAAGCCAACTACTCTCTGACTGGATTTAAAGCCCACTTCAAAAGATGGAACCCATGTCTGACATTGCTCATATATCCAAGAACCTGAGACTAGACAGGCTTAGGGAAAGCCCAAATGCTACTGCTCAGCTAAAGGAACATAGAAACATTCTCCTATACCCATAGACCAGTGCCTTGCTCAGTCATCATTAGAGAAGCTTCCTCCTGTAGTAGATAAGAGACCTACAAATACAGAGACCTACTACTGGACAATATACAGGGAGTGAGAAACTTTGGAACACTCAGTCCTAAATGAGATGTCTTCATCAAATCCCTTCCCTCATGGCTCAGGGAGTTATGCGGAAGAGGAGGCAGAAATAGTCTAAGAGTCAGAGAGTGGATAGATGACTCCAAGGAAACAGTGTCCTCCAGGCACAACAGGACTGATACACATATGAAACACAGAGACTGTGGGAGCATGCATAGGGCTTACACAGTTCAATCCAGACAAGCCCCAATGCTGAGAGGGGGTAAAGGAACCAGCTCCCACCCATAAGCAAGGAGCTGTCCACAATTGACACCAACTTGCAAAGGAAAAATTAGCATTTTCCAGTGGAGTCTCACTGGGTATGCTAACCACACTTAATGGCAGGTCCTATGCCCATCAGTAAACGGCCAACACAAAACAAACTCAACGGGATTTGTATACTTTTTGTCTCATATTGCTTTTGAGGCATATTTGGTCTTATTGGTCTATGGCTTGTATATTATGGTTTCTGATTTTGTGCTTTCATGTTTGTGTGTGTGCATGTCTATTTGTGTGTATGTCTGTCTTTGTGTGTATATGCACAAGTTTCTTGTGTTTTGTTCTTTGTTTTGTTTCTTTTGTTTGTGCCTGTTTTCTAAAGAGAGTGATAAAGAGAGGGTGTGAAGTTGGGTGGGTGTGAGACCAGGAAGATCTGGGAGGAATTATAGGGTGGGAAAGGCATGATCAGAATATACTGTATGAAATTTGTTTTGATCAAAAATGTGTGTATGTTAGGGAAACATACAGTTTTCACAGCACTTGTGTGCTTGTGAAACTTTGTGGGGCTGGTTATCTTCTATATTTCTGTGAGTTCCAGGGAACTGGGATTGTCAACTTTACCTACCTGGCATATATGACATCTTGCCAGCCCCTCTGTTAGCACTTATTTTTCTTCAGTTCCTTAGGAAACAGGTCAAACTACTCTTATAAGGTATTCTGAGGAAATTTTTATTTTGAAAAGGAGAACGAAAAGGGGCATGGAGGGAGGGAACTACGGCTGGGATACAGAGTACATAACCTGTGATTAATATTAAAAAAAAAGAAAAGAAAAGGAGAACATTTAGGGGCTTGCCTCTGTTCTGGGTCCAATGTGAGGCATGCTAAGGAAGAACGGGGACATCTCCTCAGGTACCTGGAGGCCTTGGGACTTAGCATTTTGACTCTTGATCCCCTGAAATGCTAATTCCTGCTAGAATACAGAAGTGTGTCTGAGTGCCTGAGCAAGGTCATCCTCCAGGGAAGGGGCTTCAGACTCTGCTTTGAAGAGTTCCCTGATCCCTAGGTGAGAATGGCAGTCCTATACATTTATGCAAGTCGACTCCCTCTGCCACAGAAATGATCTTGGGAAGGCAAAGGCACTATTTAAAGATTTTCTATTATAATCATTACTTGAAAAAAAACCCCACACACTTCGCTCATTTACCTGTTCAACAGAAGGCTTTTTTTTTTTTATTGTAAACAGCTTGCTTTCGAGGAGCTCAAAGAAAATCGTAAGAACTATTTCACTTGGAGAATCAAGACTCACCTTAAAACCCTAAAAGATACTGGGCTTTAACTACTGATCGTCCCAGCTCAGGGTATTCAGTGTTAAGATTACATCACCAGGAGGATTCAAGATGGCTGCCAGGAGAGGACACCGTGTCTGAGGAGTAGGACAGCAGAAACAATGCAGCGACCAGGAGACTGAACTCTGGGACCTAAAACACCAGAATTTGTGATTGCCAGGTGAGCAGAACTCCTACAGCAAGGAAATCAAGTGGGAAAATCCTAGGGACACCCAGTTATTTCCCGGAAAAATCTCTGGGTGACCGGAGGTGCACAGCCCTGATCTGAATGAGCAGCCGCGCTGGGTGCCCGCAGCCGCCATAATAGACTGGGTCTCACAGTCTCGGGGCCAGACGGAGACGGACCCAGGTACCATTTTGACTGACCTGCACACTGCTGGCACACACTGCTCGGGTCCGCCAGTAACTACCTCAGTCCGTGTGTAAGTCGACAGGACAGTCTGAGAACCCAGGTTCTGTTTCAACCGGTAGGCATATGGCAGGCACACACCGACAGCTCCCGCTGGAAACCACCTTAGTCCGTGTGTGTGCGTGTGCACATGAACCAGACTGAGAGGGCCTAGAAGACAGTTTTGACTGCCCTGCACACTGCTCTGGGCCGCCAGCGAACACCTCAGTCCGTGTGTGTGTGTGTGTGTGTGTGTGTGTGTGTGTGTGTGTGTGTGTGTATGTGTGTTCACGGGCCAGTCTGGGAAGGAACCGGGTTCTGCTTCAACCGGTGGGCATACGGCAGGTGCACACTGATCGCCTCAGATTGAGAGAGCCTAGGAGACAGTGTTGACCGGTCTGCGCACTGCTGACGCACACTGCTCGGGTCCACCAGCGACCACCTCAGTCCCTGTGTGTGTCCACGGGCCAGACTGAGAAGGCCTTGGGCACCATTTCAGACAGGTCTGCATACAAAGGATGCACACTGCTCGGCAACGCCTGCAACCAATCCACACCCAATGTGTGTGCCCCAAATATCATCTCAGACCATGGTGCACAGCCCCTGGCCCAGAAGAGGGCGCCAAGCCTCCAGTCCAGGGGAGAGCCATTAGCAGCAAGCCCAGGGCGGAGCACAGAACCCCCAGCTGACATCTCAAACTAGGACACTCAGCATCTAGCACAGAGTGAGGAGCCAAATCTCCAGACCAGAAGGGTGACCAGCCTGCGGTGCTCACAGCTTCTAGCACAGAGCACGAAGCCAGGCACACAGAGCCCACAACGGGGTTCAACTGAGACAACAACACACACTAACAAACCACTGGAACTCCCTGTTCTTCTTGAAGGATACTCCTGACACAAGAGATTGACAGTTCCAGTCTGAATTTCAGCCTTGAAGCACAAACAGCTCCTTGATTATATATAAACAAATGCCCAGAAATCGGCGAAAGAACTCACCCAACAAAAATCAGGACACCATGGACCCACCAGAAACACCCAAAAGAAGTGGAGATTTTAATTCAGCAGAGACACTGGAAAATTATGTTAAAGCTATGATTATGCAGATATTGGAGGAACAAAAAGAGACACAAAAAGAGGAAATGAACAAGGCCCTCAAAGAAATTGAGAAGAATTTAACTGCCCACATAGAGGAA
>CM053764.1:71139130-71243363 GCA_028658305.1 Pachyuromys duprasi
TGTGCAGCTCTTATGAACCTTCTCTTATAGTTTCTTGGGGCAGGGAGTCTGGCAATAGCCTGGCAAGTTGCCTCTAGTTCATGTTTCCTATATGTCTGCAGTCAAGATGCTAACCAGGGCTGTGATCCTTACCATGATTGTGGCACAAGATCCACTTTAAAGGCGGATCAATCAGATGTTTGGCAAACTGGCACCAGATATTGATGGGAAGGTCAAGATTCTTTTTTACAAGGCTAGTGTGTACCCTCAAATGAGGCTGACATAGGGTGAACCATCCAAGATGCCAACCAAAAAGCGACAACATTAGGAGAGCAACAACAGTTTGGTCTACAAAGTGGTTCCTTTTACCTCCAGTAGAGTCTGCTGGTCCCTCAAGCTGCCTCTGAGTCACTGTGGAACTCTACTGTGAAACATGACCAGTAGGAGGCAAGACTCCTGGAGGGCCATCATGAATGCAGTTCTCAGCTCATTTCTAAAACTCTCTCTTATCTCAAAAAGAACGAAGATAGGAATCAGAAAGAATGGAAGGAAGGAAAATGAAGGGAGGAAGTAAGGGGAAAGATGGGAACGAAATTTTAATAGAAATGTTCAGGTATCTGAATTTGGGACCCAGATAGACTTTCAATATTAAAAGGATTCATCCCACGTATATAATATAGCTCTATACTTTTTCCATCCACTGAAAATGGCACTGTAAACTAGTGATTAATATTAAAAGGAATTGGAAGACTCATTTAGCATTGATTGCTTCTCAGCAGTTAAGTTGTTGCTATAATTCCTCATGGACACCCAATGAGAGTGCTCTTAATTTCAGCTGAGATTGCCAAACCTCTCTCTCTCTCTTGCCTCTTGTTTTCCTATAATAAATGCTCTCCCAATACATTTCAGAATTGTTTTATAAATCCATCCTGAAATCTTTAGTCACATAGCTCGCTGATTGCTCTTTCTCTTCCTCTCCATTGTCTCCTCACTCTCCCGGTACTCTGAAGTCCTTCTCTGTTATTTGTAATTATTTAGACTGGGAGGTTTGTTTTGGTTTTTGTTTTTGAAGATTGTAAATATTGGACACAATAATACATTGGAAATATCTTAAATTTTGTTGTCACTAAAAACTAGCTGTGATTAGTGGAAGTCGCCACTTCATTATTTAGAGACAGGCCCTCTTGTATCTCTGGCTGCCTCACATTCACTATTAGCTGAGGAGGGTCTTACACTTCTGCTCTTCCTGCCTCTACCTCCTGAATACTGAGGTTATAAAACCACCACATCTGGTTTTATCAGTTCAACATAAGTGAAAAAAAAAAAACCCAAACAACAAGACAACAAGAGAAAACAGAGTATACAGATGTGTATTCTAGCTTATTCATGGTATAGAATCATTAGGAGTGCTTAAATGGGCTTATCTTATAAAAGAAATAAAACAATTAAAACAGGCAAAATCATACCTACTGTCAGATCCCACAACTATACCACAAAACTGAAAAGCCCAAAGTCATCTTACTGTCTCTCTCACACAGACACCTTGAACTAGAAACTATCCTCATACTAGGAACAAGCAATCACACTTGCCTTTTTATTAAGAAATGTATGCATAAAGGCTAGGTTACCGCAGGGAAGGAAAACAGCTGCAGAAAGGAAGAGTCTGGCAGGTCTAAGCCTGAGTCTGTGATTCCTGCATTTGGCAGGGAGCCAGTGTTCTGCAGCGTTCTGGGTTCGATAACATCGTACCTTGATCCAGTGCATGGACTCCTCATGCTCTGTGTGATCCTTAGCGCTATGTTTAGGGAACTTTGCTGAGTCTATTCCCTCATTTTGTTAACATGGACTGACCTCATACCACTGATTCCAAAGGGATTCTTCATCTCCTGTCATCCCACCCACTCTTCATCCAGTAGTCTAACCACTAACATTGCAAGCAAAGATGGAGACTATTTATAAATGACTGGATATATGATGCAATGTCTATTTAGTCTATGTTTGCTAGCAAGTGACTATCATCTCAACGGAACATGATACATGTGTATGCTGATATTCCTGAGGGACGTCTAAGAGGCTCTGGTATGCGCTATGAGAAGAAGCTTTGGTGCATCCAGATTGATGATAATGATGCTTGACATTTATGAAGAAGTGATTATTATGGAAGAAGAGGTATAGAAACCACAATGGTCCCACAGCCACCCACTGGAGAGTCTGGGATTGAACTCAGGGCATCCAGTTCAAAGCTGTTATGATATAATATTGCTTTGTTCACACAGTCATCTATAGAAGGTAGATTTTAGTAAGTTACACATCCAACATCTAATACTTTTAACAGTTCAACCAACCTTAGTGTTATTTTAGATTTAACTGATGCAATGGCCATCTACTTAGAAATCCTTTCTCCCCACCAGGATTGATAGATGATTTAATTCTATAGAAAAAAAAAAAGACCCAGATGTGAAAAATGGAACATCTAGGCAGGGTGTAATCAATCATCTACCAAAGTGAATATAAAGTAAACCAGAAAACTACAATACTAGTATGGGCATCGAGATGTGGAGATTTCCAGCTAAGCCCTAGAAAAGATTGCAGAGATGTCTGGATGAGGCCTTGAGGCAAGCCTAAGGGATGGATATAGGAGGCCGGGAGAAATGGGGCGACTGTCAAACACCGACCAGGAGGAGAGCTTCTTTTCCTAACCTTTCCCAGTTTCCTTTGCCGTTGGAAAAAAACAAAACAAAACTAGTCTTTGATGTCAACTTGTTAAGGCTATAATTGCTGTAAGATTACTCTGTGTGTGCACATTTTGTTGTGAAAGAAAAATATTCTAAATAAATTATGGTTAGTTTTGTGAAATAATGACAATATTGCTGCATTCAGTGAACATGACCTAAGCCACAAGTCATCCTTGTATAATCCCTTTCCTTTGAGTGTGGGAAGCATTCTTATCTTGTTTCTGACCAACAGAAAATGGCAAAGGTGACAGAGGTCACTCACTTGACTAGGTTACTGCTGTGTGTTCGAATGTGAAATTGTCTCCCGTAGGTGCATCTGTTTAAACATCTGGTCCACATCTGGTGGCACTGTTTGGGGAGGCTGTGGAGCCTTCAGAAGATTGTGCCTAGCTGGTGGAAGTAAGTCTCTGGGTAGTAGGGATGTATTCTTGAGTGTTAGAGCCTTGCTCTGATTCTGGCTCAAGGCCTTTTTGTGTCTTGGTATGATGAGCCTGGATACATTAGGTTTCTTTCTCTATATACAACTAAACTTTCCTGTCTTCTCTGTATAAAGTGGTCACATAATCTGAATTTCTTTGGGCAGCTTCAGTCTCAAATATGCTGTCAGCATTTCAAAATGTATCTGACTTTATCTTCAGCACTGGAGATGGGACACAGGGCTTCCTTCAAGCTAGGCAAGCACTCTATCACTGAGCCAGCCTCAGTGTTTGAAGTTTTGACTCTGGAAATAAAGTTATGTTTTCATTGTAAGTTATGAATAACAGCTGACGTTATTCATGTAGTCCTATGAATATATACTCACTTGTTCATAGGATTATATATTCACTGGACTTCATTGTCCTTCCTCAATTTTTATGCTTCCAGTAGAAGCTGGACACACATTTCTATAGAAGTCTACCTTGATCTGAAACACATTTCATTTTAGATCTTAGTTCAGTTTATATGTGAATTCCATGTTAATGTTAGTATTTTAAGGCTTTAGGTATAAATTCCTTTTCTGGAAATTTATCTCATAGAGATTTATCATCTAGAAAAATGTCAAGTAGCCAGGCGTGATGGTGCAGCCTGTAATCCCAGCACTTGCAGAGGCAGAAGCAGATGGATCTCTATGAGTTGGAGGCCAGACTACAAGAAGTGTCCAGGGCAGTCAAGGCTACACAGAGAAACCCTGTCTCAAAAAGCAAAACAAACAATTAAAGAAAGAAAAAAAGAAAAATATCAAGTTCCTTTCCTTAGATTGTATTCCAATACCATCTTCATCTATAGGTCCTCAGCCATTCATATGCTGTCTCCACCCTTTTTGCTCATGTCCATCTTCCAGAAGGATCATCACAATATTCCTGTTTTCAGATTGTTATAAGACTTACATATCATGGCTTTTTGACGTAGCTGTCAATTTGTTTCTTGTGGTTCTAACTTTGGAAGCCCAATTAAAAGTAAGAATTC
Organism: Pachyuromys duprasi; assembly: GCA_028658305.1. Taxonomy (NCBI): domain Eukaryota; kingdom Metazoa; phylum Chordata; class Mammalia; order Rodentia; family Muridae; genus Pachyuromys; species Pachyuromys duprasi. The sequence continues at coordinate 71,143,291 of CM053764.1, forward strand.
TGCAATTAAAAATAATAATTCTGGGGAGTAGGGAGGTAGTTCAGTTAATAAAATGCCTGTCTTGCATATGTAAAGTACCAGATTCAATCTCTAGCTCCAAGTAAGCTAAATGGTGGCCATGCTTGCAATTCTAGAACTCAGGTAGTAGATGTGGGAGGATAAATCCAAATTAATCCTTGGTTATACGGTAGGTTTGAGGCCAGCCTGATCTACATGAAACCACATCTCAAAAAATTTTTTTAAATTACCATACATTATAATAAAAACAACTTTTTTAAAACCTGAAGTTGATAATTTTTTTCTGCTTTGGGAAGAGCATTGCTATAATACTCGTTCACTGGAACGGGAGAAGGATTGCTGTTCATTCAAACATTTATTGAATGTGTTAAGTGCTAAGCACTGTGGTAGCACTGGAATGGGGCTAAGCCAACCACTGTCCTTGACCTTCAGCCCTCTGATTTCACGTCACAGGGTTAGCCTATCTCATATGTCACTGCCACAGCTGATTTCAAGTACTTCTCCTGACAGAAGGAATATTTTTTGACTGGGATAATCTGATATTCAATCAGGCTCTTAAAAAATTACCCCAAATATATTGAAATGAAAAAGGAATGAAAGAAATCTCTTTAGTAATATGTCTTGATACATAAGAAAATATGCTTTGTTAAAAAACACTAGAATATATGGAAATCCAACCATATGGAAACAAGATTGACATACTCTTTATAAAACATTCTCTTTTTAAGTGCTACATCTTTGTTTTTTAGAGAAACATTATGTACAATGACATCACAGTCCTTAATTAGTGATATACTATTTATATTTTAACTGTAAAGTTTCCAGTATAGCATTAATAACATGGAATGATGATTCACAGATGAATACTAAAGGGTTTATTGAACCAGGAGACTTGGCTCTTGGCTTTGATAGTGACAATGGTAACACTTCTAACATTACTGACAGCATAATAGTGATGAGGATCCATAATTGATAACAATTTTCACTCACTGACTGAGTGCCAGACATTAGTCTAAGAGCCTTACCTAAATTTTCTCTAATGTAATTGTATCAACACCTCTACATGTTTTACTATCATTCTCATTTTATAGATTACAAAATTGAAGTTTAAAGAGAATAAATGATATATTCAAGGTCATAGCCAATGGAAGGGATAGAGTCAGGATTTAAACTGATTCCTGGCACCAAAGCAGACTTATTTTTCACTGTCATTACCCCTAGATAACATCATCCAGGTCATGTAAGTCCTATGTTGTTCTTTCACTCAGAAGTAATAAAGAGACTAGACCAGGAGACCTTTGAGGCTCCATTCAAATTTAAAATACAATAATTATTTGATTTACTGTTAAAACACGATGATATTATACTTCTGTGTCTCTCTAGTGCCTAATCTTGAGTCTGTCTTCTTATGTTCAATATTCAGGAGATAATGTGCCTGTGACTTTAAATTTTCAGAGGTTGACCAGTTGTCCTGCTGATGGGTACTAGAAAAGCATTTGCCCTCACAGGGTTCCTTTAGCCTCACTCATTCCAGTTCCTAAACAAGCAGTGCTCACAAGAGAGAAGAGCAGGTTTCCAAGAGCCTTTCTTCTGCAGCCCTCTCCGCTGGAATGCAGGACTGTCAGTCACACATTGGAATTAGTCACCACACTCACCCTGGAGGTTGCTCTTTCTCCTGATTATTTGGAAAGGAAACAACTTACTGACTTAGGGAAACATCTTACGGCTGAGGTAACTGCCCTGAATACTAACCTCTGAATTAGGAGTTTTCATAAGGGGATAGGCATTGACCTCTGGTTTCAGTCCACTATCCCCCTTTTCCTCTTCTCAGATGCAAAGGTAGAGTATAACTAAGAAGCTCTCAGACTTGTCTGCTCTGCCTAGAGCAAAGACTTCTCAGGCAATAGAAGCGAATTCCCATCTGGTACAGTTTGGAAACTTCTAAGTTCCCCTCATTTATGTTATGCTTGTATTGAAAAATCTGGGAGATGTCCACAGATAGATATATGGAGGGCTCCTGAAGGATGTTTTGAAAAGATTGCAAAACCTAACTGCAGTGAAAGTCAAATTGCAAGCAAGCTCTCAATTTTAGGCGCCATGCCAGACCTAATCAAACAACACAATCAGAAAATAAACAAGGACAGCAAGTTAAAAGACCCAGCCAGTAACCTTATAAAACCTCCCGGGAGAGCAGAGAATAGGATATATACATCTTCAAACTCACAAGTTTAACACACAGTGAGCCACAGGCTTAGGTACTGTGGGTACTGTATGGGTACTGTACTATTCCCTACAGGATAGATTATTAGAGGTGAGGCTTGTTTGGAAGAAGTACATCACTAACTGTCTTTTAAAGTTGTGTCTTCCCGTAGGTACTTCCTGTATCCCTCTGCTTGCTGGTTGTCATGTCATAAGCAGCTTTCGTCTACTATATCCATCCTCCATGCTGTACTGCCTCACATGGACCAGAAACATGGAGTCAAGTGAGTGTGCACTGACACGTGTGAGATCAATTTAGACGAGCATGATAAATCTCTCCTCCATTTACTTTGTTTCTAAGGTATTTATTTGATCACAGTGATGAAAATGCTAACTAGTATATGTTGAATTATTGGGTATTGAAGAAACCATAGATTTCTCACTATGAACTGAATAAGAATTTGAGAAAAGGCCCAGCTAAGTCTTTTATGAAAACACGTACATGCCTCAATTTTTAAAAGAAGTTTCAGGTACAATTGAACTAAAAGACACTGATATCCAAGTCTGGGTTCTTATTGTCAGCAGTTAAAAATGATGATACTTTTATGGATACAATATCCATCTAGATATCAGCTTTGATCCAAACCTAGTGATAAAATTAAGCATCCAAATATGTAAATGCCACTGAGTCTGTTGACAATGGTTTGTACCATTTGTTAAACAGACTATTCTGTGCTAGGCTCTAGGACAAGAGCTAGGTTAGGGCAAAGAATAAGACAGAGATAAGCCTGTAGTGGGAGACCCTACAGTCTTATACAGAGACAACACTTACAGAGCATTTTCATGAAGGTTAACAAGGAGAAAATGTTCAGTGCCAAGAGAGGATCCAGAGGAGAATGTCCTAAGGTTATTCTTCCTGGAAAGCTGAGCCTGATGTCTAAACTAGGAGACAGACAGGAACTGTTTGAGAAAATAGAGAAGAGAGGAAAGAGTAACAGGTGGAAGGATTAAGATTTCAGAAAACTGACTTAAATCATAAAAGACAGAGGGGACAGAATAAGATTACCAAAAGCATTTTTTATTGTTTGAAGTATTCTCAAATTCTTGAAGTTGTCATTTAATTTAGTACCAAATAGACACTAAAATTGTCAATACGAACTTAACAATAGAGAGTTAACATGATGAATTTGTGATTGTAGCTAAATGCAAAAACCCTAGTCATTTCAGTTGACTTATGCAAGATACTCTATATTTTGAAATACTGAAAAGCACTCAGAATCCTTACTATTGAGTTTTTATTAAACAATGGCTAGAAAAAATTGTTCTGTTTAGTTGACATCAGGAGTCTTAGAGTGACTTTAAAAACTGAACTCTTGAGTTGGCTATTGAATGGGACAGAAATTATTCTTGTCCTAAAAACTTTTCTTAGTCACTGTTCTATTGCTATGAAGACCCCAAGGTAACTCTTAGAAAGCATTTATGTGGAGACTTGGTACAATTTCAGAAAGCTAATCCTTTATCATCATTGTGGGGGCATGGCAGAGGTATGGTGGCACTCGCGGTGCTGGAGCCTTACGCAGAGATGGTACATGGTGCCATATTCTGATCCACAGACAGGGAGGAGGGGAGAAAAGAGAGAAAGGCTTCATGGTGACTTTTGAAACCTTAAAGCCCACTGCTAATGAAATACTTCCTCCAATAAGGTCATAACTACTCTAAGAAGGCCATACCTCCTAATCCTTCTAATCCTTTCAAACAGAACCACTCCCTAGTCACTAAGTATTCAAATATATGAGCCTATTGGGGCCATTCTTATTCAAATAACTATTCCTTCATGCATTTTGGTGGCAAGCCAGGTGAACAAAGTATTAAGAGAAATTCTTAATGCTAGTAGAATACTTTATGCAAACCTGACTTTAAAACACACGATTTTCTGTTTCAGGAGATTGGTATAAAATATACCTTTTTCAAGAAAAAATTTGACCTACATATTGACTGAAAGGAAGAACAGTTAAAGTCACCTCCTTGAGGGCTATAAACAGGATCTGGGAGAAGGGAACCAGTCTAGAACCCAGGCTGAATAAAGATGGATTTGTTTTAAAGATACTGGGTGTAGAACCCGAACAGGATAGAAAGATGCTCAACTGTGTTGGATTGGAACCACAGAGAAACCATTATCTCTGTGCGGAATCTCAAGCTTTCTAAACATTTTTACCGGATACTATCTACTTGTCTCCTTGGATTAGGCTGCTGGGCAGTGTGAATCTTCTCTGCATGGTGTACTTGGAAAACCAAGATTTTCCTAATATAAAGACAGCACTGTGAAAGGTAGCGATGAACCTATGAGCCCTCCGTTTAGGATATGAGACTTTTGTGCTCTGTCCAGTACCAGCTGTCACCTGGGTCCAGAGTCCAGTTCTTACCACTCTTTCACTCACCATCTTTCTTTCTGTTTCCAAGGTGTGTCTGAGTTAAGCTTTCTGGGGTCAAGGAACCTCAGCTGAGGGGCTGCTTACTTTTTCTTTTTCTTTCTTTTTTTTTTTTTTTTTTTGAGGACAAACAGCTTTTCTCCCTAGAATTCTCTAAGTATTTTTATATTTATTCATTTATTTTTTTTTCTGTGTATGTTTGTGTGTACCATGATGCCTGTGTAGCTGTCAGAAGAAAACTAGGAGGAGCTGGGTCTCTGTACCATGTAGGTTCTGGGGATAGAACTTAAGTCATTGGGCTTGGTGGCAAGTGTTTTACCTATGGATCTATCTAGCTGGCCTTCAAACATTATAACACACACACACACATACACACACACACCACACTAAATATAAACATGGGATCTTTAACATAATTTGAACTTCTCACAGGGCCAGATACTACAAAGCTCAGATTACAAAAATGAAGACAGAGAAGAATAATTTTCCAAGTCAGGTCTAGTGGCTCATGGATTTAGGAGGCTGAGATATGGATTTAAGCTCTGCCTGGCCTGTATAGTGAGTTCTATATCAGTCTGGGCTACAGAGAGACACTGCCTCATAAAAGAAAAATAAAAGAATAACAATAACTTTCTAAGATGTCACTATTTCTTTTATAGCCTCTAATTTTGTTTTGTTTTTTGGACATAGGACAGAAGCAATAAATGTATCTGAGCTTTCTGCCACCTGATGTTGGATTTAGTTGTATGGGAATAAGAGAGATATGAATAGGTCATGAAGCCAGTGGGAAAATTACACAACTAAGGATGAAGTCAGCTAAGCCTACAGTATACTCAGCATTGTTTTCTATTTCAACATGGGTCATTTCCTTCAAGATCCTATTTTGAGCAAGTAAGATTTCTGCAGTTCTATATGACTGAAGTTAAATAAGTAGAATAGTACATGGAAAATAGATGTAATCAAATAATTAAATCTTTACTGATATTCAGTCTATTTTCCTCAGTTCATTTTGAAGTTGCTGTAAGGCTCTGTACTTCAGTTCTTGACATGCCAGGATGGGAGGATTTATATCAATTTCATGAAACTTTCAGAAGATTAGTTATCCAAATCAAAGTACAATTCAAAGACGATTTCTTCCTCCTCTTTCTTCTTTTACTTCTTGTCCTCCTCCTTTCCCTCCCCCCTCTCCCTTCTTCTTTCTTCATTTTTTTCAAACATCCCAATCATCTCTTTTGGCTTAAGCTCTTGAGCTGTTTTAAATTAATGCTTTTCATCTTCCAAAGAACATCCCAAACCACCAATTCTGAGTTTAGTTTTTATGGTCCTTCCTGGCCCTCTAATTTTCAATTATCCTGAAAGTACTTGATAGATAGAGTAAGAAATAATATCTGTCAGTTCAGCCAGAAAAGAAAAGGTAAGAGCATGGCTCAGTGTTTGGAGATGAAAGTCTTAGCTAACTAAAGAATGGGCGTCTGTGGTTAGATTGTTAATATGGAATGCTTGATCCACAATTCAGAAACATAAGAGCTCTTTAAAGAATCAAAATATCAGATCAGAGAGAAGTGATTAAACAGGTCTGCTTTCTTCAAAAGCACACCAACTCAAGGAAATCATAGGATTGAAGTCTAAAAGTGACCACACAGGAGAGAGGAACCTGTTGAGAACTTTCTTTTATAAGCCATCTTTTGTTTCCTGGTGTTTGAAGCTATTATGAAAGTTATAAAAGCAAATACATTTTATATAATTGGTTTTAAACAGCAGGCAGCAACTTTTTTCCAAGTTCCCATGGCACTGGCATGGACTGTCAGAGAAATCACAGAATGATCCTCTTGCCTGTTTACACAGGCACCCTCCATGTAACCCTTAATCAAGAGTGGCTTTAGACTGAAACAATCCCCTCTTTTAAATAAGGAAGAGATTACATAAATAAATGTCTCAAGCTAGAAAAAGATGAGAGGAGAAGATTTATAAGCACAGCACCAATTGAGTGGAAACAAAATTCCACATGCTAGGCAGGTATTCTAATTTTAGGCAAGGAGTTGGTTTTGGTGAGATGTTTAATATATATGTGTTAACTATGCCTGAAGCTTCTGTATTGCACCATCAATAAGCCATTCTCCAGAATAGAATTCATGCATGTAATGCTTGTACAGTGTATGTGTATGATGGCTTTATACTGTAAGCTATTTAGTGCAACACACATACTTATACGTGGCTCCACTGAAAGGTGCCAGATGCCAGCCCTCCAGTCATCTCCAGTTCTGTTGCAAAATGCTTGAGAAAGAGTTGACAGAGGAAAAGTTTATTTGGCTCATAGCCTCATGAACCCTTTCCCATGGTTGGTAGGCTATGTTGCTCTGGAACCTGTGGTGAGAGAGAAATACAAGGGTGGTGGGGCACAGGAGAGGAAAACTTCTCATTTTATGGCAGGCAATAAATGAAGAGAAAGGAAAGACCTGGACACAGATACGTCGTTCATGCACCCACGAACCTCCCTCCTTAACCTAGATCCTACTTCCTAATAGCCCCTCAGCTATAAATTTATCAATGGATGAAGTTATTATTATCCCTTAAGTAGCCTTAATCAAGCCTTTGACACAGGAACCTTTTGGGAGTACAAACAAATCTAAACCATAAAGTCTGATAGTATGAAAATGAGGCAGCTATAGCAGACCTCCTCCCACCAGCCCAAAGATAGCTTAGGATCATCTAAGAAGAGGGAGCAGAAAGAGTGTTACAGTCAGAGGAAGTAGTAGATATCTGCAACAAAACTATTTGCTGGACATGACAGGGCCGTTGTTTACATGAGCAGTGGCTGTGACTATATGTGTAAGGTCTGCACAAGATCAAGCCAACCAAAATCAGAGCATAGTCAGAGGAGTGGCTCCTAAGTCCTCCCACTAGCTGAGAAGTTACTGGAAGTTGACAGCTACTTGGGGAGTGAGAGTAAGGGTTTTGTTTCTGGTTTTTTCAGGAATATAGCTCCTGAAAGGCTACTCATGCTCCACTAGACGGTTCCATGCTGGTGTGCACGTAGGAATCACTGAGTAGACTTGGTAGGTTTTTAAAACTAGAGAATGCATGGATCTGAGAAGGAAAGTGGTGGGGGGTAGGGGAGGAGCTGGGTGAGAAATGGACGGACTTGATGAAAATGCAGTGTAAGTATGTATGAAATTCTCAAACAACAAAAAAAGAGGAAAATAGAAATAAAACATTAAGTATCAAAGCAATGTGTTGGCCATCAGTGAAGGTAGTTATACACGGGTTTTTCAAAAAGACTGGCTTGAAGAGGCAGAAAGATTATCTTTAACGTTGAGGAAATTTGTGGAAATGAGCTGTCTCAGTTTAGAGCTGGGCGAAGACAGTAGGAAAGGAAAAGTGGAAAGAAAACATTAAATCCACAAAATCAAGTGGCTGTTGGTGACACTTGCCACACTTGATCACAGTATGTACCCTGCTACCTACGGGCACTCTACAGGCGTCATGCATTCTTCAACACCTTATCCCCAATCCAAGAGCAAGTGGGTTTTGTTTGTTGATGTATATAGATACTTATTTATTTTATTTTTATTTTTTGAGAAAGCATGTTAGACTGTTGCCCAGCCTGGCCTCAAACTTGTTACTTAGCCTAGGCTTGCACTGAATTTGTAGTAGTCCTACTTTGCCTCTTCTAGTGCTAGTATTACAGGCATACAGCACCATGCTCAGCTAAAGTGTGTGTGTACATGTGTGTGTGCATGTGTGCCTGCATGTGTGTTTGAATGAGATCTTGGCTACAGAAAATGACTTGAAGCTTAATTGATTCCAAACCCCAACTAATAACATTTTTTTTTTCATCCTTTCTTCAAAACAGTTTCTGACCACAGAATCAATGCAAAACGCAAAGTGAAATGGCCTTGAAACTTGAGGGGAATGACAAAGGTATTGTGGTTTTAAAATGAAAGCTTGGTCAGATTCCTCCCATGCTTGGAATTCAAGGACTGTGTGCTCCACTCAGACACTACAGCTCAGGAAGTGTGTTGGGGAGCAGATGAGGAGAGCAGCTGCTGAGCTCTCTGCTCACTGAGCTTCGCATGTCTTCAATAGCTTGAAGCCGCAGCTGGCAGAGCCAGCTTCTTGGCAGGGTTGGGGGTAGGGGTTGAATAATTCCTAAATTAATTTCTTTTTCTTAAAATTTTGTCTTAGTGTATTGCAGTGTGTGTGGGGGGGGAGAGAGACAGCTCCTGTGTGGATGTCAGAAGTCAATTTGTAGGAGTTGGTTCTCTTCTTCTTCCATGTGCCTCCAGGGATCAAACTTAAAATTGTTAGACTTAGCAGCAAGTGCCTTTACTCACTGTGCTGTGCTAGCTGGCTGGCACTATATTTCTTTCCTTTTTTATTGAGACAAAGTCTCATGTAGCCCAGGCTTGCCTTAATTTCTGATCCTCCTGCTTCCTCCTCCTGAGAACCAGGTATACCCCACCTGACTAGATTATGCTTGGGATGGACACAACATACTGGTCAAGCAAGCAAGCACCCAGTCTGTTAAGAAATTCCTACTTTCTTTTACTCCACCTCTATCAGATGAATACAGGATCACCACATACACTAGAGCAAAGAACTCTGCCCAACAGACTGTGTAAAGCAAAGCATACAATCAGGATTGAAAGAGTGGTCACACTGAGGTGGGAACAACTCAAATCTTGCTAAGGAACACAGCAAAGAAGGCAATGGAAGAAAGGGAGCCACTCTTTCTTCCTTTCCTTCCTTCTTTCCTTCCTTCTTTCCTTCCTTCCTTCTTTCCTTCCTTCCTTCCTTCCTTCCTTCCTTCCTTCCTTCCTTCCTTCCTTCCTCCTTCCTTTTATCTCAATGCACCTTGTTAAGAATAGTGTTTTTCGTAAAGCCATTGGCACCTGCTATTTGTGCCTTTCATTCATTGGAGACTGACATGCTATATATAGTGGAAATGTTTCCCACTCTTCATTGATAATGTGGCAGCTACATTTCCTTCTACTGTGCCTCATCTGGGAGGGGGTTGGGGTTATTTTCCTTACTTTCTCATCCTCCAGATGTCTTCTCCATCTGGCACTCAAAAATATTGTAACTTGTGTATAGTTTTATTTTTAAAAAAAGGAAGCTGGTTTCAAGTATGTGTCACAGGAAGAGAATCTGAGTTGTGTCAGAGATCTGAGCATCTTGTCTGCTGGACTCCATTGTATTCTTTTGCAATTTTGTGAGGCACAGTTTCCATGCTTGAGCCCTGTTCATTTTGTGGCTCAGGTGGAGTCTAGATATTTAAGTGACTGAGCAGAAACTGACATGCTGCTTCTCATGCACGGAATGATATACAACAAAGGCACTCCTCAATTTGTATATCCCGATTGTATTACAAATGGTACTATCCTAGATTTGCTTCTGCTACTGTGATAAAATGCCCTGGCAAAAGCAACTCAGGGAGGAAGCTACCTTTTTTAGCTTATTGTTCCAGGTTATAGTCCATCATTGTGGGGAAATCATGTAGGAACTTCATATCTCTCACACAGGCAAGAGCAGAGAGAAATGAATGTATACATGTTCACTTGCTTGCGCCCAGCTGGACTTCTCCACTCTCACACAGGACCTTTTTGACCCCATTCCCACCCCACCAAGAGGGTGGAGCTTCCCACATCAATTAACAGACATGCCCATGGGCCAACCCGATGTAGACAATCCTTCACTCCTAGGTGATTTTAGGTCACAGCTAATTGACAATTAAAGCCAGCCATCACAAATAACAGAGGCTGCCTCATAAAGTGTGAGCACTGAGAGCAAATACAAACAGATTCTCTTCCATGTGTTGTACACCAGTGGATCAAGAGTCTCGTTTCCTGTCTGACTGGCGGATGGGTCATGTTCCTAAGCACCCCTCCCCCACTGCTCTTTCTCCCAGTCCTCTGTTTTTCTCTCCCTGTCTCTTCACTTGTCAGCACATTTTTGACACTGAGGTCACATGTAATTGGAAGTGCACACTTGAGGGCCAGTCTCTCTGAGCGTTTTAAAACATGTTGTGGCGAATGCCGTTCCCCTGTTTTGTCAGCTCTCTCACGGCCATCTGGCTCCACCCAAGTTTAATCCTGATTTTTACAGATAAAATAAGACAAAGATCCTTTGCAAGTCCAGGAATGAGTTATGACTGGTTGTTCCTAGTCATAGTGATTTCATTCTGCTTCACCAGAGACCAACTTCTCCAACCTTTTTCAAACTAAAACTTGTCCCAAAAACATAGTTATGGTTAACAACAGGTGAGGGGCCATGGAGCTTCACAAATTCGGTTGTCCCTGTCCTCATCCTCCTGGCTTTGAGGAGTGCTGAGAAAATGTGTTGTCTGAGCAGCTGCAGTCACTTTATAACCATGAAAGAGAGACCAAGAGACTCACAAAGTACCCTATCATCTCCGGCCTACTAGAGCAAGACCAGTGTATAATACATATACACTCCTGTGTGTATGATACTTGCTTACATACATGCATAGCAAAATTGAGGCATATTAATCACATGCTCACAAAATAAATGGGAAAAAAATCAAAGGAAACTTGAGTCAAATTAAAGGTGAGCTCAGAGTAGATATCCCAAGGCAGGACTCATTCCAAAAGCAGGGGAGAATGCCCTGGGTTTGCTCTGTTACGTCCTGATAAATCCTGGGATAAACAGCAGAATGCCAGCTATTCATTGCAATGACTCTGTTCTTCACACACTGCTTATAAAAGTGGATTATAAACATGGGAGGTAGCAGAGGAAAAGAAGAAAAAGTCAGAGTTGAATTGGACACAATTGTTCCCCACTTTTTTGCATGACACACTTGCAGCAGCAAGTAGGGGCCAAATCCAAAGTTGAGAGTTACTGCTGCCAGCCCCCAGGTCCCCAAGTATGTCCTGGGGAAGGTTCTCTCCAATAGGACTGCTGATTATACCTGGGAAAGCAGGCTACAGGAGCCCAGTGTGCTCTAGGGAAGGAAGGGAGAGGAATAGCTTTGCAACTACAGAAAAGGAGTTTTAAGGTCTGAATAGGAGCAGGATACAGTGCCGCACACGTGTGATTGCCACACTCAGGAGGCTGAGGGAAGATGATGGTGAGGTTAGAGCTAGCCTGGGCTACAGAATCAGTCTGTTTGTAGCACCACAGTTCAGGTACAGCCCAATAGAAAAACGATACTTAGAGGAAGAAAACAGAATGGTGGAAGGCACAAGAATCACACAAATTCCCCGTGTTGTAATTGCGCTATGACAGACGGTTCTACTGAGTAGTGAGAGAGGGAGGCCTTTTTGTTTTCTCTCAATGTTTTTCCCGCGGGAAAGTGACTATGCTCTCTAGATGGAGTCAGACCTCTACACCTGCAGGATCACCTTTGCATTCAGCCAAGCATCGATTGAAACCATATGGGGGAAAAAGCAACCATACCTGACCCGAACAACTACAGGCTTTGCTCATCATTATTCCCCAAGCAACACCTCTCAATGACCATTTACACAGCAGTCAAATCATATTCAACACCAGAAGTCACCTAGAGAGACTATGAAGTAGCCACGGGCGTGAATAGAGGTGGTATGTGGACACTATGCCATGTTGGGAAAGGCACTGGATGTTTCTACATTTTAGACCCCAAAGGGTGCAGGGACTCAATCTTCTGTGGCCATGGGACAATTCACCATCTTTTCTTTACCCCCAACAGTCTGGGTAGAAATACTGGGAGACACACACCAAGTAGAGCTGATAAAGTGAGGGCCTGGGTGCTGAAAAAGAGAGGGGCCAGAGGAAGGAGGGTGTTAGCTGGGCAATGGGCAGTCTGTAAAAGAGAAATAGGCATTGATAGATGTCTTCACCTTATCTTTTTAACTCACTCAGTGTCTGTACTAATTATGTAGAAGAAAGATGTCGTTTAGGGGCATTGGGCGTACATGCCACACAGCAAGAGTGCTTTAACTCTCTCTTTGATGTTCAGGAAAATCATCTCAGCTTCCAAGAAACATCCTGTTATCATGCTAGAAACAGACACCAGAACATTTCTATCCTCTGTTTTACTAGAATGCTCCTTTTTCTGTCTTTTTTCCCAGACTCTTCTTTTTAATTTGGTGCTTAAAGGGATGGTGTTAACATCTGTCTCCTAATGCTATTGGTCTCTGACAGCTATTTCTTTTTAAATATAATTTTCCCTCTCAGAAGTTGAGATTTAAAAACATCTACAGAAGCTGGTCTGCAACAGAGGCATGGAACAGTATGAGAAAACAGCAGCCTAAGCTTTGACAAAGCTCCAAACTGAAATACATTCAAATTGGAAAAGAGAGCAGGAAACAATTTGGAATCTCAAACTGTACTACTCCTCAACCACACAACCATCCCAAACTTCTGACAGCAAAAAACAGTTCAGACAACACAGAGATTATGGTCAAGACCTTGAGGATGCAACCAAACTTCTGACGAACTCTCTGTCATTATTTTGTTATTTTCCCTGTATGGGAGTATTGCCTGCTTTTATGTCTGTGTATCTCTTGTGTAACTGGTTCCTGAAAAGGCTAGAAGAGGGAGTCAACCCCATCTGGAACTGAAGTTACAGATGATATGAGCCACCAGGTGAGTACCAGGAATAGAATTTGTGTTCTCTAGAAGAACAGCCAGTGTTCTTAACCATTGAGCCAGCCCCTTGCCCCCCAAAGTCCTAGGTACACATTTGTAAAACATCTCCAAAGCTCATAATTTTACAAGTGTGGAACATCATCTTAGCCCATGATGGTTCATAGTCTTGTTGAAATCACTGTCTAAAGCATATTACTTTTCCTTGATTGCTAATACCTACATCAGGCTGATATTTTATAATTAAAAAGAAAGACCATATTCTACTCATCAAATAGGTGGTATTTTTCAATACTTCTCAAATTTTCAGGACAAAAAACAGGTTAGTTAAATGGTTATTAGGACTGTGTGATTGTGTGTGAAATCACAAGTTAAGACTATGCTCTTGAGCTGGGCATGGTGGCACATGCCTGTAATCCCAGTGCTCAGGGAGGCAGAGGCAGAGGCTCAGTGGTTAAAGTACTGGCTGCTCTTCCAGTGGACCAGGGTTCAATTCCACCATCTACATGGTAGCTTACAACCTTCTCTACTTCACTCTCAGAAGAACTGATGCACTTTTCTGGCCCCTGAGGGAGCCAGGCACATAGGTGGTGAACAGACATCTGTACATATAAAGTAAAAGAAAAATAAAAACATCTATACTCTTACTATTTTATACCTAAGTATTACACATCTACTTTTTTTTTTTCATTTGTTTTGAAGCAGTCTCTCTGTCTTTAGGTCAGGCTGGCCTAGAACTAACAGCAATCTTTTTGCCTATTTGTTTGTTTGTTTATTGGTTGATTATATTTGACAGTGTTTTGCTATGTAGCCCAGGCTGACTTCCAGATTGGATGATCTCCTGCCTCAGCCTCTTAAGTACTGGGTTTATAAATGTAAGCCACCAAGGCTAGTTTCTTTTAATGTTGTTTCATTGTTAAGATGAACCATATTTTGAGTCAGTTTAAGCCATTCATTTGCCTCAGGGTAGTCCAAACTTCGGTAAGAAAATGAGGACAAAGAGAAGAGGAAAAGAATGACTCATGGATGTCATTTTAACTTCTGAAACCATCTCTAACCACCCAGTGCTCTTCCAAGCTCTCCAGGGTCTGCTCATGCTCCCAGGCCTTAAAGGACATTGTGTTCATTATTACTCCTCAAAATCAGCTCCCACTAATCCTGCATTTTCTGCCTCCAGTAATATTATTTGACATGGGAACAAGTGAAAATAGAGGAATGATTTGTTTCTAAATAAGTGAATAGATAAATAACAACTGGACTTCATTGCTCTTTGTGGCTTCTGGTTGAGTAGGCTTACCTCAAACAATACATAATAAATTTATTCTGTCATAACAATTCAAGTCATTTTCTGATCACCTGATTTTTACTTTTAGATTTTTGGATATTGATCAGTGCCTGCCTAGCATGCACAGGCCTTAGGTTCCATGGCTAGCACTGGAAAAAAATACTATAAATAAATATAAATCAATCAATCAACTGGATTTTTGTGGGAAAAGAGAAAGTATGAACTTCAAGCTAACTACAAAAAGTTTCCTTCCTTCCTTCCTTCCTTTCTTGTTTTTTGAGACAGGGTTTCTCTGTGTCGCCTTGGCTGTCCTGGACTCCCTTTGTAGAGGCTGGTCTCAATCTCATAGAGATCCTCCTGCCTCTGCCTCCCTGAGCTCTGAGATTACAGGTGTGCACCATTATACTCAGCTAAGAAAAAGTTTCTTAAGTTCTGTTTTTGATTTTATTTTTAGAGTCTCTCATTTTGATTTTACTTTTACAGAGTCTCTCACTCTGTAGCCCAGGCTGGCTGGGACCTTACAGGAGTCTACCTCCTTTAGCCTCTCATGTGCTAGAATTACAGGTCTGAACCACCATACACATACTAAGGTTATTTTTTCTTATGATGGTGTGTGTGTGTGTCTGTATGAGTGTTTGAATGTATGTGCGTGCTTGTGTGTGAATGTGTGTACGAGTAAATGTGTGTGTCTGTATGAGTGTTTGACTGTGTGTGTATGTGCTCATGTTTGTGTGTGTTTGTATACATGCTTGAGTGTATGTTTGTGTGTATGTGTTCGTGTGTGTTTATATGAGTGTTTGAGTGTGTGTGTTTGTACTCATGCATGCCAAGGAGTGCTTATGGAAACCACAGAACAACTTTATAGAATAAGTTTTCTCCTTCCACTTTACATGGGCTACCGTAATGGAACCCAGGCCACAAGTCTTTCCAGGCAAGCCCTTTGCTGGAGGAGCCATCTCTCTGCACACACAACATGGTAAAAGGATTTCTCTTAATGCAGTGACTTGGATGACACAAGCGGCCAATGTCAGCTTGCTTACTGCTTTGTCACACACAGGATGAGATGCAGCAAAACTGGAAGAGTCATCCTAATGATGTCTAGACCGCTTGTTGAAATGCTTGGAGAGCTCCAGCTCTCCAAGGAGGAAGTGTGACAGGTGTTAACACTTAGCCTTTAGCCACTAGAGTGCAACACACCTCACCAAACGCTCTTTCTAGCAGCTTCTTGACTGTTTTCTGCATGACTTCATGTCTAAACTCGTACATGAGAACACACTGCCTGTCAATTTTCTAACTCGCCGTCTACAGTCAGACCCTGCCGCAGCCCTCCTTTCCGATATTTCACTTACTAGGGCCCCTCTGTATCTGTATAATTTCCAGTGGTGCCAGGGTCGTTTGAATGAAACGTAAACGTTTCTCCTGGTTCTTTTCCTTCTTCACTTAAAGGTAGCGGGAGAAGAAGAAGTAAGCACAGTGTGGGAGGAACTCACTGGTGGCTTTCTGCAAGGATTATAAGTTGTCTACACAGAAACCTGATATGTGCCCAAGAAACAGAGGACTCATTGTTAACATCCTCGTAATAACAAAAACATTGTCTGGCCCTGTGGCATGTCCTGTGCTGTATGTTATTTCAGTGACCACAATCCTGTGAAGTTGGCACTGCCACAATTCCCTCTTACTGACAGAGACAACATGTCTTGGGGATAGCGAGCAGCTTACCCAAGGTCACCTGCTAGGGTGGCAAGAGTCCGTCTCTACCCTAGACTGACGTCTTTGGCTGGAAAGAATCTTATTTAAAAACAAGTTGCAAAGCCATTCACTGACACATACCCAAACAGTGAATTGAATAGATGTGTTTATTTTTGTTCCTTCTTTAATACCTAAAACAATGAAAGTAATGTTAACTAGAGCCCGTATGTTCCCTGGAATCAAGAGTGAGTCATCACTGACTTTGAAGAAGAGAAAAAAAGAGATCCAGGAGTGTACAGAGGGTAAGGTGAACACTAACACTGATTTGAACAAGGAAAACCCTGTTTGCTGGGTACTTCCCAATGCGGAGGGAGGAGGTGGGGCTAAGGCCAAGAGGGCTAGCAGACAGCTTGGAGAAGCAGCTCTATTCCCCATGCCTTGCAGCTAGTCACCCATCCCTCCTCTACCACTCGAAGAGACAGCAAGCTCACAATCATGGAGCTGCTCGGCCAGAAGAGCTACAGGCCCAGAAACACTTGACACAGCAACGTAGGGATGTAACTCAGTTGGGAGAATGCTCACCTACAGTGCACAAAGCCTTGGGTTTGATAGATATCCAGCACCACATAAACTGGGCATGGTGGCACATGTCTGAAATCACAGTACTGGGAGGTGAACTCAAAACAATCGAAAGCTCACAATTATCCTTAGCTACACAGGAACTTCAAGATTAGCCTCTGCCATAGGAGATTCTGCCTCACAAAGAAGAGCAGAAGATAAATAAATAAATAAATAAATAAATAAATAAATAAATAAATAAATAAATAACTGTGTATGCATTTACTTTTCTTGCTAAAAGATGAAAGCAAACCCCTTTCCATTGATTAGCTAAATTGTCTGTCAAGCCCCTCCCCTGCCTTTCAAGCCCCTCCCTTGCCTTTCAAGCCCCGCCCCTGCCTTTTCTAGTGTGCAGAATACCATTTTAAAATTCCAGTGAAGGCTAGATCCCAGTGTAGGACATTGCAGCCAGCCCTGAGGAGACAGGATGAGCTGGGGTTGGATGGAAGGGGAGGAGGTCCTCCCCTGTTGGTGGACTTGGAGGGGGCGGAGAGGAGATGAGGGAGGGTTGGGGAGGGTGGGAGGGAATGAGGGAGGGGGCTACGCTTGGGATGCAAAGTACCTAACCTGTGATTGATAACAAAAAAATTAAAAAATAAAAAAAATAAAATAAAATAAAATTCCAGTGAAGCATATAGTTGCAGTCAGGATTTTGGTGCCAAAGGCTATGAAATGGTTCTAGATAGCTATGAACATGAACTTTAGTTTAAATAAACACAGACATAAAGGAACTTTAAGGAATAAAGATAATACAGGGAAAAGGGGAAAGAAATGACCATCAGCACAATAGCCCTTCTTTTTAACAAAAATAAAAATTCCAGTGATTGTCATCTGTAATGAGATAAAAGGGCATCCTATACTGCAGTCGTAAAACACAACGGCATATCATAAGAAACAGAATGAGAAGAAAGATTTGTGAGTTAAAAACATGAAAACATGACTTGAACTCAGCAAGAAGAGTTAGGGTGGAAAGTCAATGTGCTCTGCACCTTTTCTTTAAAAGCTAAAGGCATGCTTTTTAGTAAACAAGATAATAAAATCCAATTACATTACAGAATGGCATCTGGGAATCAGAACAGGAAAAAGCAAGCTGGAGTCCCAAGATAATGATCAGGGAAAGTCCCAGGGGAATGCTAGACAACCCTGGGAGCATTTCCTACATTCAAGGGACAGCACTTTTACAACAGGAAAATGTCATGAAGAAAATGATGTTTAAAAGATGCTGGAGAATGGTTCTGTGAAACCAGGGAAACAAAGACAGGGACAGTTCAGTGTGGGAAAAGCAAGTCATGCCAAGATTGGACAAACAAGACTGGTTAATAAATGAGTACCATACCCTAACATTTCAGTCACTTACACTGGATCAATTATATTTTCATAAAGTCTCCAAAGTCAAGTTTTCATAATTTCTGTCATTCTGGGCTTTATCATATCAATGAGAGAAATGCTGCTGTTATATACATAGTGACAATGAGTTTCTGGGTGTGGGAGTGATAAAAATGTCTACATATCAGGACCAAGTGTCTGGTGGCTGTGACTGGGTTTTTCAGAAATCGAACCCTTGTTTTTGTCAGGAGGTGAGTATTCAGCTTAAGGTGGGGACTCCTTGCTTGCCACTGTACATGATGGCTTTCCAATTTTTGTAAGCGTCATAAGATGTTGTACTCAGGCTTTAAACAGTGTCCTGAAGTATATTCAAGGTCAGAAGAACTCAGAAACACACATGCTTCACTCCCCAGCGTGAGAAATGTTGACACTTATAAATTCTATATGAACATAGCTTGTGGGAGAGATTTGACACCAGAAAGGAAAATGATCTTGTTGACCTAGCATTGCTAGTTGATAAATTTCTTATAGCCAAATGGAATTTGGTTAGCAAGAGATGTGGGGTTATTTTACTCTGATTCTAGAACATGTGGGGTAATTTAGCCTGATAAAGGCATGGAATAAAGATGGTTCTAAACTGTATCCATCACAGGCATTCAAAGTGTGAGAGTAACCTTTGATGGCTTTTTAGGAAGTGGCACAGAACTTGGGATAATTTGGAGCCCTCTTAGAGTTAGCCCTCATCTCTGCCTTGCAAGATGGCCTCTTCAGGACACCCTAGCCTGTCAGATGTCTATAAGTCCTCTTGGCTTTCATGGACAGTTCACATCCCTTCTGTCCACCCAAATCCAGCTCTACGAGTCTGGGGGTTGAGCAGGATCTGGATGCAGATCTAGGTATTTGCTGACCGGAGTTTTCTCCCATTTAAGACAGTCTCACACTAGAATAGTCTCAGAATCCCAGAAAGAATACACCACTTGCTCTCAGTGCAGCACCAGGCAGAACTCCAGTGTCAATCCAGCTGCTGTTCAGAGCTGCTCTCACTAAAACGACTTGGAATTTAGACAAAGGTTGAATGGGCATTTCATTCCACTTTACTTTCAATTGTTATTGGAATCCAATCCTGACATAATCAGTCACTACCACAGCAAGAGTGTAAAACAGTATGTCATTCTGGAGAGCCACTTTAGGTCACACAGGCTGAGTAATGCAAATCTGCCCTCCCCAGCCCCACAGCTGATACCACAATGACATGGAGTAGTGGCACTAACACATTTCTCCCACTTTTTGGTGAAATAACTATTTCTCTTTAGTAAGTCAGCTATTTAGCATCATAAAGTCTTTGGCTGATCTGGAACTTGCTATGTGGTCTAGGCTGGCCTTAAATCCTTAGCAATCCTCCTGCCTCAGCCTCTTGAATACTAGGATTCTAAGTTTGTATTACCACACTCATCCAGAAAGTCTTGATGATGACAATAAACAAGCAAAATCCTGCTGTCAAAGATAGAATGATCAGATCAAATAGGAAGTAAAAGCTCTTGTTATTATTCTAGAATGTTCTATCACAAATAATTCTCTTTATTTGTAAAATGATTTCATGATGGAATAAAAATATGGGTGAAATAAAAATGTGACTATTTCATGTTTCACTTAGAGATTACTTATTTAACCAAAATAAAGTACTGGTTATTAAGAAAAGAAGGAGCCAGACATAAAAACATAGCCATTAAAAGAAGAAGAAGAAGAAGAAGAAGAAGAAGAAGAAGAAGAAGAAGAAGAAGAAGAAGAAGAAGAATTTATCCCAAAGGCTAAAACTATTTGAAAATTAAACTACAAACTCCGTTTTAGAAATTGTACAGAACAAAGGCATTATTCAGCTTGTACTGCTTTGAAATGAAGACACCTTTTATGGCTACGCACACACACATATATCTTTGCTACACATATTATTGAGCATAATGGGACATCCTTGAAAACAGATGGCATTTAACTATTCTAACCAAGACAGAAATGAGGGCAAGAACTGTGGTCTTTCCAGAAGTCTTGCACAGCCTTCACATTGAATAGTGCTGGTAGGAAGGCAGCACTTTTGAACTTGTAGGTGAGGCCTGCGAATAAATACCAGGATCGGACCTATTTATAAACTCTTCTGAGCAAAGAGAATACCAGCTCACAGTAGTTACTCTATCCGGATATTGGGTTAGTCATTCAATTGTTTTCATAGCATCATATCAGAGGGCTCACAGTCCTTAAGTTTTACCTACCTGGATATGCACATTATTACATTTAAATGACAACAGATCAGAAGACCACTGTTAGAGATGTAGCAGGATGTATAACAAAGGCCTTGTGCAGTGCTCTTTAGAGCAATCACATGGGATTCAATTAGCATTCTTCAAAGCCCTTTCAGTCCACATGCATCCAGACAGTGTCAGAAGGCCTGGACCTTACAGCTACCTTTAGGTAGCAAGGCCTGAATTTCTTTTTTTTGTTTGTTTGTTTTTTATAAATTTATTTATTTTTATAACAATCACAGGTTAGGTTTTTTTGCATCCCATGCATAGCTCCCTCCCTCATTCCCTCCCACTCTCCCCAACCCTCCCTCATCTCCTCCCCACCCCCTCCAATTCCACCAACAGGGGAGGACCTCCTCCCCTTCCATCAGATCATCTTGTCTCCTCAGGGCTGGCTGCAATGTCCTCCCCTGGGATCTAACCAAGCTGTTACTCCCTGGCCTGTATGGGGGAGGGTCAATGAGCCAGCCATCAAGTTCAAGACTGAAACAGTCCCTGTTTCCCTTACTAGGGTCTTCAGTTCGACAATGAGTTATCATGAAGGCCTGAATTTCTGATTGCAAATAATTTATAGTTTCCTTCTGAGTAATGAAGCCAATGTGTTCTTAAATTTAAATGGGACCTATCCAGCCACCCTGTTTTATGAGATCTAAATATTTCATCAAATAAGTTTAACATGTGTATTATTCTACAAAACTGAATGAAAGAATATATAATGCTTTGCCACATATGGAAAAGGTTAAAAAATAAAGGAGTGACATTGACTCCAGTGTTTATCCACAAAGTTCGTGTAATTCTAAACTCAGTCAAGGAAGGAAACAGTCATTCTCAAGTTCGCTGAGGAAACAAACTGTCTGCTTTTACATATGTCAGAGGAACCAACTAAAACAAGGCTTGCTGTTACTAATGTCTCACCATTGGAGAATATATTGGTTTGAATGAAAAACTTACATGTTCACAGAACAAAAATAAAGAAATAAATGGCAACCTAATGTAGTTCAGTCTATAATAGAAATAAGTTCTCATAGTCACAGTTGTAGACATGGAATGACATTCAGTAAGTAGGAATCAGGGAGTCATTCATTAGTCAAGAATAATTATCTTAAAATAGCCAATCTAGGAAATAAACTCACTTAATAAAAGTTCAACCCAAGATCTCACTTGGCTAAAAGAGGTCAGTAATGACAAAATGGATCATGGCACTGAAATGTAATGAAATAAATAGGGGCACAAAAGAAAGTGGAAATTATCCTGGGTAGGACCCTATTGGTACATCACCAGAGGTAGTCTTAGCCATTCCTGTACAAAGGAAAGTAATCCTAGGACGGTGCCTGGCCTACCTCCCAGGTGCAGCTCTCATCCCTATGGCTCTTTTTCCTCACTGTTCTTCATTCTGTTCCATCCTCTGGAGCCCTTTCCTAGATCATTTTATTGTTTTTGGAATGTCTTAACTCTTTCTAACCTGCTTTGTCTCCATTGAAGCCTGGCTTTCCCCAGGGATGCTATTAGCCCTTATGGTCCTCCAAGCAGGAGGTTTCTGCCTGCACTGTGCTTCCCACGGCCATTCTTAGAAGGATTTGCTATCATCACTCAATGTCTGCTTCCGCTGTGAAGTTCCTGTGCTCCACCTATAATTGCTCCCTTTCCTGCTGTCACCAACAGCCTTAGCCATTTCCTCACTTTTCTCAATGACTTTGCTTTTTAGCCCTTGGGCTTGTGCCATCGCCCTTGGCCACCATCCATGCCAGTGTTCCCTCTAGTATCTTGATTGGCTGGACTATTTCCCCTACACCTGTGACCTTCATTTCCACTTGAACTACCCACTCAAATTGATGTGTCTTCAGTTCTCATGCCATTCGTGAGGTGACTGTCTGTGGACTTATCTATTCCCCTCTTTGGTCATCACTGGTATTCCTTTTCATGGTTTCTAATCTCATCCTGCCTTCAGGCTTGCATGCTCCTTGTATAACATTTGCTATCTTGGAATCTCAGTCTCTTCTATTTGGGAGACTTTCCCCCTTTATCTTTAGATCTTCTTTGACTCTGTGCACTGCATGTATAGATACTCTTTAAGGATATTCCAATTCAGTACCCTTATAGTTTCAGGCTTGCCAACTGTACACATGCACTCTTTCTACCCTCTAAATGTGAATGGTGGCTGGCATAAAGCCTCCAAAGGAGTAAATTTAATCTAATATGGTTCTCTATTACTTTCAAATATGGTCTCATCATTGCTGGGAGATAAGAATTTCCTCATCTATATTCTTTACCTTTATTCTCCATAGCCTAACTTAGTCTCTATATTCAACAGACTTACTTACTTTTATGTGTCTAAACTTTTGTCTGCATGTGTGTATATACACCAGGAGTGTGCCTAATGCCCAAGGAGGCCAGATCCCCTGGTCCTAGAGTGGAAACAAGTGCTCTTAACTTTTAAGCCATCTTTTCTACCCAATTCTTCTGGCCATATTTCTATATAGCTTTATCTTAACTGTTTCCCCTTTAAAAATGTCTTCATCATATTTTCAGCTTCATAATTAACAAGGGAACTCTTACACACATTTAGACAAAATGAAATGGAAATGTTGAACATTATTATCCTATGTTCTTTCATGTAAAACACCAAATATTTGAGGTTGAATATATTGTGTTTGTTGGAAGTGGTGGTAGAGAACCACTTCTAACATAGATAGGGTGCCTGTGAATATTTCTGTCTATATAATACACACTGAGTAAGACTTTGAACTACAGAATAAGGATTCAGACTCATGGAAATGCACTTACACATTGGAGTCAGTCAGAGACCGGCATACCTGGGTGGTATGATCCTTGTGCTAAGAATGTGACACTGTACTAGAGCCAGTATTTCAGTGAAAAAAAATTAGGGAAAAGACTATATCCAAATGTTATTTCTTGGTTAAAAGTTCATACTTCAGGAAGTTCCTTGATTAGACTTCCCACATCAAGGAGTGGTTGTTTTAAAAGATATCCAACACTAACACTGTTAATGTAAAATTGTCACCCCTGAGTATTTATGAAGAGGCTCTATGTCTAGATGGCCAGCTGGTCTACCTGTGGCCAGCCATTATGTCTGCTTAATGCCTTTCTTATCTTATTGGGTTAGTGTGTATGTGTGATTTTATAAAAACAAATGTGCCCCATTTCTGCCTCTAATGATTATGCCCCATTTCTCTTCTAATGTTATTCTGAAGGTCCCTTTGGTTCTATGCTTTTCATTTTTACTATTACTGAACTGCTCTTTGACTATTCTTTGAAGACAATAAAAATCACTTAAGCAGAAATAGAGGTTGATGCATATTAAATCTTTAAAGTCAAAGGTAAAATGATTCACCTTGTACTCATTGATTTGAGAAGAAAAGGTATTTGGATTGCACTGAGTCAAATTCACAGATTGTTTCATTTTTATTTTTATTTTTTTTGTAAAATCTGTGTCAAGTTAAAAGGTGTGTGTGTGTTTTTACCAAAATCATCTTGGCAATCACTAAGCTATAGATTACTCAAAAGTAAGATATTCTTACTTCTTTCATTTTTGAGTCCAGAATTTCCCAGCATTTTGCAGGTGCTCAACAAGGTAAGGAAATGATGCGTTCTGGGTTTAAAGTATATTTGTGTGCATTTAGGCATCTTTTCACTGTTGCCTGATGATTACAAAGTCTCTGGGTATTTACAACACTTTTCCCTCCACTGAGTTGCTTCCCTTCCCTCTCCCTGTCTTCATGTTTTGTTTTGCTTTTGAATCTACCAGGTAAATCTTATGCTAAACAGAATCTGGGAAAGCCTTTTCATTCTATAGTCAAAGAGTGATATAATGAGATCCTGAACCCTAACTAGAAGAGGTTAAAGGGTGGAAAAATGTTCAGCATTTTAAGTTATGCCGCCCAAGCCACACATTGGAGTTTGAGCTTCGGTCCAACATAAACAGGACAGGAAGGGAGTAGCACAGGAGCCGGCAACCCTTCATCAGAGTCTGCAATCTGATGGGGTGTTAACATGTCAAGTGTACACACCTTGAAACGGCAGTTTGACTATACCCAGGCCAACTAATGCTGCAAATGTTTGCTAGAGACTGGACCTGTCCTACTCTCTTCAGATGGCTCATTTTCTCCCCAGTGTGTTACACCAAGGCAAATGGGAGCCTTGGCAAAAGTGAGGAAAGGAGTTACATAGCTGGATGAATTTTTCTACTGTGATTCTAGTCTGTGAAATATGTGTTTATGTTTATTCTCTCCCCCCCCCTCTCTCTGTGATGTATGTGTTAGTATGGACGTGTCACATCTGCGTAGTAGCCAGAGGAGTAGGTTGATGGTAGGTGATTTTCCCTGACTGTTCTCCATATTTATTTTTGAGACAGAGTCTTTGATTAAATTCAAAACTCATTATTTAGCTAGATGTTCTGGCCAATGAGTTTCTTGGCTCTATTACCCTCTTCAGTGCTGATGTCATGGGAGGTCCCACCAGGTCTGGCACTTTACATGCGTTCTGGAGATCTGAACTCTGGTTTGCACAGAGCCATTTCTCTGTCTCTACTGTTTGAGATAAGATCTCCTGTAATTAGATCAATCCTAAACTAGCCTTGAACTAGAAATGTAGCTGAAGGTGACCTTGAACTTCTGATCCTCCTGCCTCCACCGTCTTATTGCTGGGATCACAGGCATATATTTTCATGCTCAGTTTTATGCTAGTGTTGTGGATGGAATTCGGGACTTTGTGCATGGCTGCTAAGTACTAGACCAAGCAAATGACAGCTCTAAGTTCTCACATGGGACTTTTCCTGAATTCCTCACATCCATTCAGTTAGTAGCAGATGGAGAGACAAGCAATATCAATTGGAAATGTATTATAAAGGGCAACAACTCTGGAACTGGTGGGGTTTTAAAATAGAAGTCCTGGAAATATTTACAGAAAAATTAAGCAGAACAAATGAGGTGGCTTTAAAAGTGGGAGTTCTTTCTCTTATTTGTTGCTTTAATCTTACTTCATTCATACAAAAATGAACATGTACTACATAAGGCTGAATAAAGACAGTGATAGTCCCTACTCTCTCAGAGAGACATCAATATACAAAGTCAATGTAAGTAAGTAAGTAAACGTCAGAAGCAATTATGTGCTGTGTAATAATTAAAGGGAAGTGGCTGGCTGGCTGTTTTATATTGGGTGTCTAGGGAAATGGATAGCATTAAGTTGAGCTTTGGTAGGCAAGAAGAGGTCAGCTTTTATCACATTCCCAAGCGTAGAACATTCCAGATGAAGGAACAACTTGTACTTCAATGTGTGGGGGATCCATAAGGAGCTCCCAAATATAAAAAGCCTGGTACAGTTAAGTCACTGATAAAGAGTAACACTAGACACTATTTCCCTCTGTCTTTCTTTCACACACACCATCTCTAACTCCTGTGTAGGCAGCAAGGAGACAATTTTATTTTAAACAGTACTATTTGAGGACATAGCTTTATTTTGTCACCCTTAAAATCCTGGCTAACTTGATGGTGTAGTCTTCATTCTGTTTCTGAGACAAACACCATGAACAGAAGCAATTCAGGAGAACAGGTTTATCTTAGCTGCTTACTGGTCGCAATTCATCACTGAGGGAAGTCAGGGCTGGAACTAAATCAGGAACATTAAGCAGTAATGATGGAAAAAACTGCTTGCTGGCTATCTTGGGCTAATGCTAGCTAGCCTTCTTCTATATCCAGGACCACTTGCACAGGGAATGGTATCACCCACAGTGGGCTAAGCACTCCTACACCAATTAGCAATGAAGATAATCCCTCCCAGACATAGTAACAGGCCAATCTAATCTAGGTAATTCCTCTCTCAGATGAATCTAGACTATGTCAATTTGACAGTTAAAGCCAAATAGGATACTTGCTGTGAAAGAGTTTTTTGGATGTTCCCCTTCCTTTAGACAAGATTTTCCAAAACAGTGGATTATATAAGGGTAGGTGTGGATACAAGGAGAAAGACAGAAGCAAAGGCAGTAAATATAAGTGTATAAAAAGACCGGGTTCAACCTGAATTCATTTTTTACTTCAACATGGGAAACAATAATCCTATGTGTGTGTGTGTGTGTATATATATATATATATATATATATATATATAATCTTTCTTTAGAGACTAGAGGAAGAGAAAGTAGAAAGAACAGGAGCAAAGAGAGCTGTTGAGTTAACATGGAAATTTTTTTTCAATCATCTCATTTTCAAAAGGACATTGACTTTTATGGCCATGTGTGTATTTTCGGCACTCCTCTGGAAAGCAAGAATTTTATGTGCTGACCCACTTGTTTCTGGGTGTAATCGTCATCCTTTGTTGACACCTTCTTTGACTTCTTATTTTGCTGGTTGTGTATGTTTAGATTGTACCTCCTGCTCACAAAGAAGAAGAGGAAGACAGAAAAGGAAAGGAATAGATGGGGCTTGAAAACAGCACATTGTGATTTCTGCATTGCTAAGTTGAATCCAGGAGGTAAGCATAGGAGCAAACACAGTCACGTTTTTCTTGATGTTCTGCTAACCAGCCATTCACAAATTTTGTATGGATTCCAGGCAGAACCACACCTTTGAAGGATGATCTTTCCCCCCCCCAAAATACAGAGGATCCATAATTTTCACTATGGCTATACATTTCTTTTGAATTTCCAGGCACTGTTTATGGAGAAAAGGCCCAGCAATGGGTTTGTTAGGTGTGAAGATAGAATGAAACAAATAGTAAATTAGGATTATTGTCCTTTCTTCCTGTTTGCCTCTGAAAAGATACGATTGAAGCAAATTATGTCATCACCTTTGAAACCTATTCTTAGGCTACTCAACCTTTTAATAGCTACTTCCTTCTCCTCTTCCTCCTCCTTCTTCTAGACCAGACCCTATCACACACACAAGCACAGCGATACAACCGAAAGCTGAAGAGACGCTGAAATGCCTGAGATAAGGGAAGCTGTAAATGCCGGTTAACAGCGCCTTCTGTTTATTCTCCTGTGATTTACACCCAATTTATGATGGCTATTAGAGAAGAGACACTTCACCGGATCAAGAGCACAGTCAAGACCTACTCATTAAACACATCTGCGCTTCCTCAGAGAAGTGGTCCCTGTTTCAGTAAAGGCAGACAAGTGCATAATTAAAATGCAAACATGAAACAAGTCAGTAGTAGCAATTAATTTTATGGCTGGTGGTATAAGAATGTAAATCTCTTTTATGGATGCCTTTTCTTTCTAAAGCTCATTTTATCTTCTCAGTGATAATGCAGGTCTTTCATAGTGTTATTCGTAAACCTGGTCAGTAGCTCTACCTACCACCTTAAACCTAGGAGCCAGAACAATGCAAAATGAGGTACTGGGTAGCAACGGGTAGGTTGCTGCACTCAGCCCAGAAGACCGGCAGAAGCTTCATTTTATAAAACCGCCTCCCCACTTGTTATGGTGTTCTTTGAGTTGGTTTACTTTGGGCTAAGATCATGAAATCCTTTGGCAAACAATAAAGTGATGCATAAATGTAAGGCATCTAGCTCCTAATCAATTCTCACATTGCTAAGAGGTGAGCTGATCACAGATTGAAAAACGTAAGTATTTACTACTAAAGAAACAAACGTTAAGTATTTACTACTATGAAAACAAAGAGCCCCGGTGTGAAAAAGCCTTTCTATTCCAATTCAAAACCAACAAACAGCATAGCATAATCCAGAGGCTTTCCTGCATGGAGCAGTTTCTTTCTCATGGAAATGTGGACCAGTAGAGAATGGATACATATCCACTGACCCATATCAGGGAACAATTAAGAGATTTTCTGCTATGATAGAGAACCTTTTGCATTCTACCCCTGTCTCTCTGACTTTGTAATGGCTCTACTCATGACAATGCTTGCCCTGCAGTCCCAGTGGAAACAGCTCTCACAAGACTGATCATCCTGAGAAAACAATAAAAGTCAAATGTGAGTGGGAGACATGTGCTGTTTCATGCACCTCCAAAGGCAAGGAGGCTGCGTTGTGATGGACGCTTCTCCACCCGACAAGCTTGTCTTTATTTTTCCTTTCCTAAATAGGATTTGCCACTGGGTTTCCACTCTTTCTATTTTCCTCCTTCTGTTCACATATGTGCTTTTACAAATTCCTCCAGATGAAAACTTTGCCTTTGGTTTAATAGAGGACTCCCAGGAGTTCTGCTCTCCATCCTGTCTGGAGAGCAGTTACATCCTGCCACAGATGGAAGGCAGTGCCCCGCACAGACACTTTCACAGCTGTAGCCAGTTACAGCTTCTAGCAGAGGGCATATTTAAGCATGCTTTGTAGTTACCGTCTTTATTTTCAATATCCTTTGTATTTTGGAAGGACCTCACTTGGCAGCCAGGTCTCTGCAGCCAAGGACAACTTGTCTGCAGAAGGGGTTGTGTGACACACAGTCCAGTTGAGGAGAAAGTGTTTTGTTTTTTTTTTTCCTAACCAGAGAGGAAATTGCACAGGAATATGGAAACTATTATAAAACCATGTAGAAATACTCACAGTTTGGGTTTGGCAAGGAGAGGTGGTGGTTCCTTAGTGGGCGAAAGCAGGGCAGCTGGTTTGAGAGGAGATTTATCGCCATAAGCTTTGCCATTAATCAGCCCGTTGACTCCATGGCTGGGATGAACTCCGTTGGTCTCCCTCTCGGAAGAATTGAATTGCATTTGAAGAGCTGCCATGCTTAGTCCTAAGTTGGTGCTGTTCACCTGCTGGATTTCAGATGGTTTCTGGGATGCCATCTCACAGGAACCTGTTTCCAAGATCGGAGGAGGAGGTGGAAAGTGTTGTAAGTGATCACTGCTGGATTCTCCCATCGAGTCATAACTACAGTTCTCCGTGTTGGCTAAGGAAAGGAGAAAAAGAGGAAAAATAGTAAGATGCTACCCATTCAACAAATGATTCTCACACTCATAAACCCAGTAGGAATCCCTTGTATGTTGTCAGGGAGGAAGGGCTACACCTTTGCCATGGGATGCAGGAACACTCCCAGCGTCCTGGCCTTCTTCTGAATAGCTACTCCTTTGTCTCGTTTCCCCACTGAGCTCTCCTGCAGAAAAACTGCCTACTGATTCATTAACAAAGTGGATTAAGAGCTTAAGACAAGGCATCATCAAACATGGAATTGTGAACAGTATCAATATAAATGCTTTAGTCCGTACTCTCAGGCCAAGAAGCCCATTGGAATCCTACCAGCATTGGAATCACTGACAGCATTCAAGTTCAGATGGGTGGGTGCGGCCATTCCTTTTGCAGCTAGGGATGAGCAAGTTCTAAGTTCAAGTGAAATTCTTGTGAGTGCATAGGAAAATTTCATGTCAGATAGGAAATAATGTTGTTTCAAATACAACTTAGTAGAAAACAAAGTTTAAAATGTTACTTTCAATAGACTGAAAGTATCGTGTGGTCATACCCTTTCTGAATCATTTACCTTTCTCACAGCCCACTAGACCTGGAATGTACCAAGTAATGCTTATTAAGGTACATAGAAAACCAAATATTTTATTGTCTTTGGCATATAGTAGATCAAAATGAGAAATAGTACATTACCAGGTTTTGCCACTCAAACTGATAGAGTCTAGTTTTTGTTGTTATTGTTTGGGGACTGCTGTGATCACGTGATGGGGCACCCTTCAAGCCGACTAATATTAGGATGTTGGAACACTGCCTGTTACATGACTGCATCGACACTCCACCGACAGCATTGTGTTCCCAGCCAGTGCTTACAGCGTTCATTCACGTCAACCATTTCCCAGTAAGGCAAACCCTTCCCTACTTACCCTAGTGAACATCATCGAAGCATGTACAAGCTCCAGGCTTGTTTTGATTGCGCCTCTGCTGCTACCTAGCCCCCAAGTTCTTGCTTGTCTACAAATCCAGGCAACCCTAAAAGTAGTCGCTTCCTGATGCCCTACTGTGTGTTTTACTGTGTGCTAGGATTGGTCAAAATGGCCAGTTTAAAGTCTCAGTAAGACCAGATTGAAAGATGAGGCAGCTACTACAAGCTGCAGAGTAGAAAACTGTCACCCCCCCAAAAATGCAAGTAAAAGTACAGCTCTTCTTACTATTTTTCCCCTAGTGTTTTTGATTTCAGATGTCTGTGTATTTTTAAACACTGGTTTAAACTGTGTAGCATTTTATCTTTCATATAAGAATTGTTTATTCACATTAATAAATACTGAGATGGAATTTGATTTTTTATATTTACCTTTCTTCAAAGATTTATTTATTTTTATGTGCATTGATGGTTTTTTTTTGTCAGCATGCATGTCTCTGAGAGGGTGCCAGATCCTTTGGAATTGGAGTGACAGTTGTGAGCTGCCATGTGGGAATTTGATTTCTAATATCTTCACAGTCTCTACATTTTACTGCCTTGCATCTCTTTCTCAGAAGTTTCAATCCTGGTTTACGTAGTGACACATCTGGACAGGTTTCTGTGGGTCCTATGCACTGCCGAGGACCACAATTGCACCTCTTATTTAGAAGTGACATTCTAAGGTAAGGGATCCTGGCTCAGCGTGGAGATTACCAGCTCCATTGTTTCTGAGACTGAGATTGCATGATTTAAAAAAAAAAAAAAAAAAGGCCCCATGAGAGACTGAGTGCTAGTTACTTTGCTTATCATCTCTGCCTCCACTGCTCGGGCCTACCACAAAGCTTTTTGTATAAGAGGAGATCCCTGATTGTTAGGGTAGCTCAGAGAAGCTTCTTAAGGGATGGGGCCTGTTCCTGGGACAGTTCATGCCTGTCTTGGGGAACAGCTCAAGAACTAGGGAGGAGGACCTAACTTATCTGTGATTCCCACATACCGGAGGTGACAGTAAGCTGGGCAGTGCTGGTCACGGATCCATAGTCGTTCCTGGCTGAACAGGTAAAGATGCCTGCATCTTCAGGAAATGTCTCCGCAATGACGAGGGTGCAGATCTCCTCTGGGGACAAAGAGACCAAGACAAGCTGTCAGAGGGGAACTGAGAAGTGACATGAGGTCAGGCCTCACCTTCCCCCAGCTTCCTCCAGAGCCAGCTCTCCAGGCTTGTATGGGAATGCTTCCTCCCTCAATTTAACCATCACCGACAAAGAAGGGTAAGTTTGTCTCAAAACGTTATATCTTTCAAACACTGGGAGGAAAGTATTAACTATGGTCAAAATGTTACCTCACAAAAGTTCTTATTGTTACTTCAAATAGTATTTTTTAATATAAAAATAAAAGCAGTAAGTATAAAGACAAACAAAAAATTGAAGCATAAAATGAAAAGTGCAATCTCCTTTCATAATCCGATTCCCTCCATATCCAATGCCCCTTAATATATCTCCAGAAGTAAGCACAAATAATTTAATGTATTTAATTCTACAGAATGATTACTAGCATTTTAAAAACACATATAAATATTACCAAAGTGCATAGTTTGAGGTACCATTACTGGGTTGAATATGCATTTATTTATTTTTTTACACAATCAAGTAACAAGGTCTATGAGTCTCTTTGAGCATTATAGCAAACCTCCATTCCTGCACTTTATTCCATCCCTGAACATCATCCCATCGCCTCCTTGATGATGCTGATGACGATTTGGCTAACATACTAGAAAGTTCCGTTAAAGATGGATGTGCACTATTCTTTGAAATGAAAGTGCACTATTCTGGTGGAGCCATCTGGGGAGCATTGCAATTATAAGCTGTTGAGACTAGCAATATAACAATATAGCATAGATCAAGCTGCACATGCTTAAATTTCCAAGCTATGAGAAATCACACAATATTTTTTTTTCATAGTATTCAATTCAATGTCTGACTTCGTTAGGGTTTCTTTTTTCTTTTCTTTTTTTCGTTAGGGTTTCTATTGCTGCAACAGAACACCATGACCAAAAAGTAAGTTTTGGAGGAAAGGGTTTTTTCAGCTTACACTTCTACATTATGGTTCATCACCAGAGGAAGTCTGGATAGAAACTCAAGCAGGATAGAAACCTGAAGGCAGGAACTGATGCAAGGACCATGGAGGGGTGCTGCTTACTGGCTTGCTTGCTCTGGCTTGTTCACTTTCTTATAGGACCCAGGAACACCAGCCCAAGGATAGCGCTGCCCACCATTGGCTGAGCACTCCTCCATTGATAACTAATTGAGACCATGCCTTACAGCTGCATCTCATGGAGGTATTTCCTCAACTGAGGCTCCTTCCTCTCTGACGACTCTAGCCTATTCCAAGTTGACACAAAACTAGCCAGGACAATGTCAAAATGGGGTGTGCCCAACTAGATTCATTGTACAACTCAAACTGAACCAGTGGCAGAGCTTAATTAAGACAAAGCACAAGACTGACATCATTTGGTTAAAGGTAAAGAGAACTGACAAGACAAACATTGCAAGTTTCCACTTAAAAGGTATCTAAACAAGTCAGATTCTTCCGGCAGAAGCTGAGTCGTGGTGGCTGCAGGATGCAGCCAGGACTTGGGGATGCAGTTGCAAACATGCCAGTGAGGAAGTTCTGGAAGGATCTGAAGTGCAGAATGAAAATAGCACAGTGTGAGCTTAAAACTCAAGAAAGCCTATTTCCTGTCCAAACCTTTTTCTGTTTGCCCCAGCAAAGAAGATTTTAAAAGCAGAGTAATGGATGTCTCTTATTTATCTATTGAAATACCAAGTTAGGCAAACATTTGAGAGGCCCCCCCAAATGTAAAGAAAATCATGTAACGAAGATGTTGCTTAGACATGCTCCATCGGTTTTTGAGGAATAAAAACAAACGAGCTGTAGTTCCAGCAAGAGGGAAGAAGATAGACTAAAGGCACCAACAGCCTGACTAGTGAAAGGTTATCTCAAGAAAGATTTCCGAGAACGCCTAGAATCTCTTCCCACACACCGACCTAAGTCATTCGGAATCCTCCCCTTTATTTGCTAAGTGTGTTAAGGAGTGTGTTGCTTAATATTCTATAGCTGTAGGTGTGAGATAATTATTCAGGGTTTCTAACTCAAATTATCTGTAGTTTTGAGGAAGTAGGATATGTCAGCGTGGAAGGAAGAACTCGAATTTGAAATTCTCCACATGGATCCCAAATCCAGAGTTTACAGGCCTAATGCCCACATGCTCACATGTCAAGAAGGTGTGCCTAGCCTTCCTTCTCTGTTTTCTTCAGAACTGTGCTGCCTTCAAAGGCAGGCCAGTCAGCGTGAGAAGTGGGAGGACTTATCAGAAAGCTCCAGTTTGCTAAATGTAAATATTTCTTTAAATAAAAGGTGGAATTAGGAAAGAATTAAACATTGTAGGCAATTTAAAAAAAATAGAAGAGAAAAAGAAACAAATATATTTTGGTGTTTATATTTATTTCAGAGTTCAGGAGGAATTAAAATGCAGGTTGACCTTTTAAATCTGACCAGATATTAGATATTCTAGAATTATTGTATAATTATGAAGACGAGGTCTTGTTTGTTCTTTTCCCTTATTTTTTCTTAGTAGCTTTAAAAATCTCCCAACTCAATCCCTAATGACAAAACTAAACACTGTTTCCTGAATTATCTTTCCTTTTCCCTTTTATTAAGACCTCTGCATATATTTATAAATTATAAATTTATATTTTGGGCATATTTGTGATCTTAGTTCATGGGAGGTATGGGCAGGAGGAACAGGAATTCAAAGCCAATCTAAAGCTTTGCAAAGTTATCATGGGTAAAAAAAAACAACAAAAACCTAAACTTAGGTTGCATACTAATTCCACAACAAAACTCAAGAATGTGTGTCATTAATGCCATGCTGCATGAAATAGGTAGCTGCACAGGCAGAAAAGGTCCCCTAATCTCAAGATGTGCCATGGGAACTGGGAAAAGCTATGATGTCTAATTTACATTTAAGCTACTTTGCCATTTTAAAACTGGTGATTCTACTTACAGAGAAGAAACATCTACAGGCTTGAAAATTAATAGGCCCCTCTGGTTTTGTGTCCTACATTCAGCTCTTGATTAGATGCTCAAGATCCTTTGTCATTATTTAAATTTGTGTAAATTAAAAAAAATAATGTCAGAGCTTCTTGGCAAGACTGGTGAATTTTTTTTTTTTGAGGATTTTTTTATGAGACTGGATGCAGAGGGTCCTTCACTCTTGAATCTTGGCTCTTGTATGGTGGTGTTTCCCAGACTCGTCAGCTGATAACAATCACCTACAGTGATTGCTAAATTTGCTGACTTCTCAGCCCTCTTCGATCACTTAGAGTCTGACTAAGCAGGTCTGGGATGGAGCCAAAGATTTTTTTTTTTAAAATATGTGTTCCAGATGAATTTTGTCTTGAGAAAAGTTCCAAACAGTGAATTTCAAACATCTATTAGAATGTACAAGAGATACACTTTATGTCCAATCTGCACATGTTCATATACAAACTATAAACATACATTCATACAGACACATGTACAAGCAAGAAGACACTCACAGTGGCAACAAATGTCACAGAAAACACTAATCTTAGGCACACTACTATTTATCCATCTACTTTTTGTCTTAACATTTTGATTTTATTTATTTATGTGAGAGTGCATAACTACACCACAGCTCACATGTGAGTTTCAGAGGACAACTCGCAGGAGCAAATTCTCATCCACACCATGCGGAGCCTACAAACCAAACTCAGCTTGCCAGGTTTGACAGAAAGAACCTTTACCCATGAAGCCACCGCACAGTTCCCTCCCCCCGCCCTTCCTCTCCTTTTTGTATTTTTGAGATCCAGGTTTTCTAAGAAGCTCAGGCCGTAATCCTGCTGCCTCATCTTTCTTCTGGAATTATAGATGTGTACCATCATATCTGAGTCTGCTAATTTTAAAAAGTGGTGGTTGCAAATGAAGGCTGGGAGTGGCAGCTTCGTGGTAGACCAATCGCCCAACATGGACAAGTGTCTGGGTTTAATCCTCAGCACTGAAAACTAAAAGGTGGTCACTGTCCACTCTGATGACTCACTTTGAACCACCACTCCAGCAGCAGCCAAAAGGCAAATGCTTCTTGGGATTGGCAAGATGGCTCAGGGGGTAAGAGTGCCTAGTGCAAAGCCTGAAGACATGCTTTCAATCCTTGTAACCCACGGGAAGCAAAGAAATAACCAACTCTTCAAGTGTTCTCTGAACTCCCACAGATGTGACCTCACCTCACTGCCCAATATAAACTGAAAAATGTGAAAACAAACAAACACCGCTCCATAGCCCTGAGCCTTGTTCCCAGAATATTTCATTTCTACCTATCTCGAATGTTTAAGATAAAAGGGGAGGGCTTGAGATCTGGGTTTGAAAAGACACTGACTCATTTAAAGGAGACAATGATCTGATTAAAAAGCTTACTAAATAGAAGGAAAATAACAGAATGACAGAAAGCCCGTGAGGTCACCTTGGGTGGTTTGACAATACTGTGCACACTCTTGGCTTTCCAGTTGAAGCAGGTAGAAAGTGTTGCAACAATTCAAGCTAGAGCCTCCACATCCATGTGATTAGTCATTCTGGAAGTGAGGAACAACTGGAAAGGAACAAGGTGCTGGGAGTTTAAAAAAACACACACACACAACTTATTTACTTTTATTTTATGTACATTGGTGTTTTTCCTGTATGTATGTCTTTGTGAAGATGTTGGATCCCCTGGAACTAGGATGAGGATGCCATGAGGGTGCTGGAAATTGAACCTTGTTTTTGGAAGAGCAGCCAATGCTCTTAACAGTAGAACCATCTCTCCAGCCACCTAACTTTTTTTTTTTAATTGAATGCATGTGGCTATGGAATGGGTTAAATGTGGATGAAAGCAGAAAGGGGTAAATAAAACCTAGGATATTTATGCTCTAAGAAATGTTAGATAGACTGATCCAAAACTCTCATTCATTCAGGTTTGATCTCAAGAAGATGGCTAATTAGTATTGCAGTCCAAATTTCGTGGTAGGCTACCGGCCTGGCACCAGGTGAATTGCTTACTGCCGGAGTACAAAGCCTCTATAGTTGTTTGGTTTTTCTTTCCACATTAATGACATAGGGAGCCTTGTGCAAAGGGAGGCATTGAAAGATTTAAGTGTGGAAACAGTTTCTTAATGCTTAAAATTCTAATTAGCTTTTCCAATATCCTAATAAACCAGTGGTTCTCAAATGGACAAGGAGATAGCTGAATGTCCACTAATGAGATATCAGATCCCTTGATCAGTCACGAGCATATTATAATGTGGATATGCTGGCATTAGAAGGAACGAACAGGCATCCCTTTCCAAGTTGTGGAAACACCCTCAGGCAGTGGCTGTCTCTGAGTTATGGGCTTCCAGCAGCATTGAGCATTCGTGTGTGTGTGTGTGTGTGTGTGTGTGTGTGTGTGTGAGCGTGCATGTGTGCAGGTAAGGGCACCCATTCATATGCACAGAAGGCAGAAAAGAGCTTCAGGTATCCAGCTCTGTCTCTACTCTTCTGCTTTGTTCCCTTGAGACAGTTTCTCACTGAACCAGGAGCTAAGTTGACAGCGACTAAGCTGAAGCTCAGCTTCTGTCTCTGCCCACTAGGTGCTTGGGCTATAGGCATATGCACGACCACATCCAGCTTTTCATCTGGGCCCTTTGAATTCAAACTCAGGTCCTCATGCTTGCACAAGTGCTCTTACCCCTTGAGTTACCTCCCAGCATCTTGATGACTTGTAGGGAGCGGTGATGCTCCTTTCCCATCCCTTCTAAGAGTCTGGGCTTTTTAAAGTTATGCTTCTTAAAGAAAACTGAAGTGTTTGGTTGTTGTTGTTTGTTTTTTAATACAATGGCCTCTTCTCAGCTGAATAGCTAACAAGAAGAAAACCTTATGGTTCCCTGGTCCTTGTGTGATTTGAAGATAAAGTCAAGGCCTGGGACGGGCAGCCAAAGTCCTGCTGCTGCCAGGCTGGTCCTGGGTTTTTGATCTCTTGTCTTCTGAGCTTTCAGCTCCTGTCCTTAAGCAGCATTTTTTTTGCTGCTGCCTTCCTTGTATCCATAAGATCCATCCTAGCATCCACTTCCCTCCTTTCTTTAAAAGCTAGACTTAGATTTTGGGGATGGTAAGTTTCCATTGGAGAACTGCTTTCAACTAAAATGAAACCATTTATTGAGTAGTTATTGTATTAGTTTGTGTTGTGTTTTATTTATGGCTTGTGTTCCTAGCACTTAAATATGACAGCCTCCTCAGAATTGTTTTTTGTTCTGTTTTTTTTTTTAAATACATGCATAGGTAAATTTAGATGGAAGAAAAAAATATTTTCTTCACAAAAGACTACCTGCTAAAGACTGATGTTCCTACAAGTTTCCTTGGTAATTCCAATCTGATCAAACAGGACTTATTTTAAATAAATTTCCAGAAATTCTGTGTAAAAAAATAAGACACAGAGCTGCACATGGTTGTGGCTAACTGAATATCTAGAAAAGTTATGACTTAGAGAATAAAACTAAACAAACAGCATTGGGATGTGTGATGTCACAGTGAATTTAATGTTGTGTTGACTCCATGTACCCAAGGCTACTTTCTTTGCTTCTGTTAGAAAGCATCTCCCAATAGGACTACAGGCTCATGTTTTAAGGCACGAAAGGAGTATCACGGCTTGCATGGTTTGTACATCATTAAACATGAAGCGAGCCACAAGGAAATGGGATGTGGCAGGTTGTAATGTGGAATTTCCATCTAATTGCAACTTACTTGAATAAAGGCCCCTAAAACATCTGTAAAAGAAATTCTGTTAAGAACTGAAGTCAGAAAATGATTGGTTATGTCAAATAAAGGGAGTTAAAGGCTTGCTGGTTTGTACCAAAAACTGTCTCCAATACAAATGGAAAAGTCTAAGGTTATTAATAACTTTAATTGTCATTCATTTTAACTCGATTTTCCTAAATTTGATTTTGTAGGATTGTGATTTGAGGGCATCTAGTAAATTATTAAGCCAGAAATTATTTTAATTGGTAATAAATACTTTTCAAAACATAACTTAAAAATATTCAATTGCAGCAGAAGGCAGGCCTGAATCTCACTCAAGTTCCTAGATATATTTACCACTTGGTGACCTACAAACATAAATCAAACTTGTAGAAACTGGTACAATAAAGAAACAGCCAGGATGAGATCACTTAGCCCCCCAGGTTCTCAGGACACGGTTTCACACATACCTCCCTTTGCAGCCTTTTACATTTTTATCTGGAGTCACTAACAGCTTTTGCTTTTCAATCCATGTGGTTTGGTAAACACAACTATTACCAAAAAATAAAAAAGACTCTTGCTAAACTCAATGGGGAAGAAATCCAGCATGTGCAGGTATACATGCAGTGCAGGTATCAATATATTCCAATGATCGTCAAAGATGGTCAGTTCTTCCCACATAAAGAGAAGGACACTTAGAATGTGCAGGGTAAGGACAGTTAATGAAATGAACACCCATGTATTTATCAACTTGAAGAAATAAAACCATACTTGCATGCTAAAAATGGCTTGCATGTTCTTCCAAAATTTAATCCTCCTCCTTTTAAGATAATATTTACTTTGATGGCCTGTGTACTAGGCATCAAGCACATATATCTGTTATTTAAAGACTTGTACTGTAAGTCCAACTTCATCACTATTAAAAAAAAAATAAGCCACCAGCTACTATCTTAGGCCATAAACGAGTGCCATCTTTCCTGAATTTAAAAGCAACAAAATCACAAAGGCACTTAGCTGGCAACATTTTGAGCCTTGGAAACGTGTGGCACTCCTCTCATTGGGAGCGGGCTGGTGGGGCTAAGTGTGGACACAACCTGGATACTTAAGTTATTGTTGAAGGAGTTAGCACCAGGAGACCTTGTGCTCCTAAATTCAACACGACCAAACCTCAGATGTCAGGGCTAGGATGAAACAGACCTCTTCCATGGGCTAACATGAGTGTCTTTTGCTGATACCAGTGTCAGTCTGTGGAAGAGAGTTCAGGACAACACAACAGGGAAAACCAGCTCTGTCATCCAGCCATTCTGTCATCACAGCAGAAGACCGGAAGGAACTGAGGAGTGAAACTGGTAGTGCAGACAGCCTGGGAGGATTTGTGGTGGGTTTGTCTCCTGATTCACACCCTGCAATCTGCACTAGGGACCTGCCCTCCTCCCTGTCACACAGCTGGTTTACCCCTGGAGGATCCCTTTGATCCCTGCTTCCTGTTCTCCACATCTGCATCTTGCTTTTTTCTGGTACAGCTCTCTGGCTGTGGAAGAGAGCATCCTCCTTTGGAGATTGTGCCAGAACACTTTTGAGACCTTGCAAGTCTGGAGATATTTTCGCAGGACCTGGACACCTGGGTAAGATTCAAAGTTTGGACCATTTTGCATTTGAAGCTTTTGCTTCATGGTCTCTTTGTGTTTAATGTGGCTCCTGAGAAGCCTGAGCCTCTCTGAGTTCCCTGGGGACATTCTCCTTCAGTGGTCTCTTTATCCTGGATATCCTGACCTCCACAGGGATGTGCCCAGCTCTGAACTCATTCCACTTATTGCACAGTTGGTGTGGATTTTCAATCCGGAAATTAATGGCTTTAAATTTGGTGAATCTGTTTGTGTAAACATGTAGTGTGTGTGTCTGTCTGTATGTGTGTATATATGCTCTTGCATATGTCGATTCATGTTGGGGTCAGAGGTGAATGTTAGCACATCTCCCTTGGTTGCTCTCCCCCTTATTTTTTGAGATATTGACTCTACAGATTTCTGATTGGCTAGATTGGCTGGCCAGCAAAGCCCAGGGATTCAACAAGCTCCATTGCTCAGCTTTGGGGTTACTTTGGGGTTAAAGATAGGTACTTCCAGCCTAGCTGCTCTGTGGGTGCCAGGGAATCTGAACTAAAGGCCTCAGGCTTGCATGGAAAGTGCTTTACTGACTGTGCTTTCTTGGAAGCCTTTTTGAATCCTTTCTTTGATAATGCCTTTCTCTTCTGTCTTTCCTGCCTCCTCCTGGAATCTCAATTATATATTGTGTCTTTCCCTTTCTCTGGATTTTCTACCTTTCTCCCCTGTTCTCTGTTAGATGTGTTTGTGTGTGTGTGTCCCCTCAAAGTTTATTTCCACTACCGTTTCTTTTCTTTCTTTTTTTTTTTCATTTCAAAAACTCTTATTTTCAAAATGTTTTCTGCTTTTCTTTAAAATAGCCATTTGGTTTATGTTCTCAGGTCACTGACTTTTTCATCTGTTTGAGGACCAACTTTTAAGTGCTTGTTTTATTTTACATCTTCTCTTTGCAAATCTGTTATCACTATGTTGCTCTGGGGGCGTTAGTTGCCTCTTCAGATGTCTTTTACTCCTGCATTTCTGAAGTGGTTCTGAGCTGACTAGAAACTTTCCTAGTTTTGTAGTTTAGGTAATGTCTTTGGAGAAGAAACTTCAGAATTCTTCCTGAGGTGTTCAGATTGTCCATAGCAGAGTTTTATTTTTAGTCTCTGCCAAGAAAGGCAAAGTTCACAAGTGAACATTCTAGACGGTGAAGAAGGTACAAGAAGGGGTTGAAGTCTTCCCTTCCTCCCTTTCTCCATCCCTCTTTCTTCATCTTCAGCATATATGTGTGGAGGCCAGAGGGCCATGCCTAGCATTGTGATTCAGTAGTTCACCATCTTGATTTTTTACAAACACAAAAGTCTCCCACTCAACCTGAATCTATTTTGCTAGGCTGGCTGGCCAATGAGCACTGAGGATCCATTTCTGTCTTTCTAGATCAGGCTGACAGATGCACCACAATGCCTTCCTTTTAAAATGTGGGCTCCAGGGATCCAAACTTAGGTCTTCAGGGTTGCAGAGTCCTGTGCTTCACAGCACTTCACCGAATGAGCCATTCTCTCAACTTCTCTTCTTTCTTTCCTTCCTTCCTTCTTTCCTTCCTTCCTCTCGCCCTCCCTCCCTCCTTTCCTTCCTTCCTTTGCTCTTAATTTCTTTAGAATCATTTACTTCAGGCAACTTGCTGCTCCCTGCTCAGTTTGATAATTTTCCCATCAGTGCACACTCAAAAGTACCTTCAAGGAAGCTTGCTCCTCTCAAAGACTACAGTAAACTGCCTTGGGCTCTGAGAACTTAACTTAGTGGTTTTCAACCTTCCTAATGCTAAGACCCTTTAATACAGTTCTTCATGTTGTAGTGACCCCCAATCCTAAAATCATTTCATTACTACTTCATAGCTGTAATTTTGCTACTGTTATGGATCATAATGTAAACAGGATATGTGATATGAGACCCGCAAAGGGATGTGACCCACAGGTTGAGGTTCACTGCCTTAAGTATATTACTACTTTTTAATAGTTATCTAAGCCACCAGATAAGCCTATAGCTCCACGAATTAGGTTGTCCTTCCCACAGAACTTCATAACTTATATCAGAACACATTAAATACTATTGCCAAAACATACATGCATTAAAAGAAAAATTACCCCTCTGCTCTTAAATAATCACAATTGCATTTTAATAGATGTGAGCATTAGCTAGAGACTATACAATCCCTTTGCAGTCAGCTTGGATATAGCAAAGCTCATTTCTA
This sequence comes from Pachyuromys duprasi, assembly GCA_028658305.1. Taxonomy (NCBI): domain Eukaryota; kingdom Metazoa; phylum Chordata; class Mammalia; order Rodentia; family Muridae; genus Pachyuromys; species Pachyuromys duprasi. The sequence continues at coordinate 71,185,218 of CM053764.1, forward strand.
TATATATTTTCAGATGTACTTTTTCTTTGGCACTGACCCATCAAAAACTCAGTTTTACAAAAAAAAAGTGTTGTCATGTAGCATTAAAAGGGTGTTGCTCCACTGTTTAAAAACAAACAATTTTTAGCTAGTTGTTGCATTCTAGCTCTCAGACATCAAGTATCAAGGTGTTTGTGTCAAAAGTTCCATACCTTTGACATAGCCCTGATGGAGAGGTATCCTGGGTGGTCTGTCATATAGTAAGGGAAGCACGGGTTGCAGATGGGCTAGTTTTGTCGAACACAGCTACTATTCTAACTTAAAACTTAATCTCAACTGTGTACAACCTGCTGGCTTCAGAGGAGCATCTGCATAGTTGCCCTCTCACAAACTCAGTCCTTAGGACATTCAACTACTGGAATTTCCCTCACATTTTGAAGCACACACAAGGACAAGGATCTAGGATAGATTACATCATAAGTAGAGAGTCATACGGAAAAATAGATGTCTTTTTAAAATTTTTTTGGTGTTTTTGTTTTGTTTTGTTTGAGACAGGGTTTCTCTTTGTAGTCCTGGCTCTCTTAGAAATCATTCTCTAGACCAGGCTGGCCCCAAACTCACAGAGATCCGCTTGCCTCTACCTCCTGAGTGCCCATGCTTCTCTTGCAGAGAGCTGGGGTTCAGTTTCTAACATCCAGGAAGCTCACAACAGCCTGTAACTACATCTCCAGGGAGATCTTATGGCCTCTTCTACACTCACAAGGTACTCATACACATGTGCACATACATGTACAAACACACATGTACACATAAATAAATACATCTTTTAAAAGAAAGTAGGAAACACTGTATGTGTTTTTCCCAGCCCACGTTTTCTGTGGCTTTCATTTCACATGCCATTAGGCCATTAGACAATGCTATTGAAGCAACTCAAGGCAGTCTGTGGCTGCTTCCAGACAGCTGAGTAACAGCCGGAGTATTAACATCTGTGAATGAGTCTTCATCCTCTTACCCCACATTAGTCTTTGAAGGATCCAATCAGGGTAGAGTTAGAATGTCAAGAAAGGAGACCTGGCAGGTAATATGACAAACCAATGTTGGTCTTAAGTAAGCTGACTAGCTATTAATTCACAAAGCAGTCTGAAAAGATTTGTGATGAAGCTGACTCCTGTCTAGACAGAGAGGGGAGTGCAAAACACATTAGACAGACACAGCACTGAAGTGACAAGAAAAACCTGTTCCAGTTGCACAGATGCATGGGGAAAGGAATCAGCTATTTCCTTCTTTATCTAAATGTATAATCCTAATGGGCTCATATCTAGATCCTAGGGAATTTCAACCTTATTTTTAGTGCCTTAAAGCATCTTATCCATGAATAATAAGGAGAGTGAAAAGGAAAACTGGATAAGAAGAATGAGGGAGTGGATGGAGAATGCAAAAGGGAGGGAAGGAAGGATAGAGGATAGGGAGAGACAGAGATGAGAAAGATCAGGTAAGAACAGCTATATCAGAGGAAGGGAAAAGAGAGAGAGTAATAAAGTCTGTTTAAATACTGTCCCAGATTTCAAAGGCTGTTTGTTATTTAGCATTTGGAAAACATCACTGACTAGGTCCTATAAAATTTATCTCCTGTCTCAAATGTCCTGTGGCCATATGCATTTTTCTCTTTTTACTTAACGGTGATTAAGATACAGATATCAGAGAAGCCAGGCCCTCCATTCAGTCTATGCAGATGAGTATACTAGTGGCTGGTTAGAAGTAGTAATCAATAAGGGTATTTAAGAGAAGTAAGTAGTTTGAATACACATACACACACACACACTTGTACACACACACAAGCTCCCTTGATATGGAACTTTCAAGGTCAACGCAGGGAAACATTTGGAAATTAGGAAATAAGCCACGCTTCATTTTATTAGGCATGCTCAACATTTTTTGTTTAAATATGAATGTGTTTTAAAATAAGCTTGCAGTTTATATTCCATCCAATTCACATAAGCAGTCCCATGAATAGCCACACTTTTGTTAATTTTTATTTGTTTAATAAACTATGACCATGTGTCTTATTTAATACTGAATAACAGCTGTAAATCTCCCAAGGTGGAATGTGTTGATGGTCCATTGCAGAGAGGAGAGGAACAACTCTGGTAGCTGTGGCAAATATATTGGTGGCAAAAGTACCAGGGAGCAGGAGAAGCTCGCCTTCTCTTTAATAGTTCCTGACTACATTTTTTCCTTATATTGACAGATTTTCTTGAAATATTTCTCTGCCAAGGTACACTAGCTTTTAGCCAATGCTGCTATTATGGTTGGGATAGGGGATTCTGTTGTCTTAAAATGCTTTTAGATATAATTAAAGGGAAGAGGAAAACGAGAAAATTCAGCAAACACAGACAGGAAAGTCTTGTATACATTGCTAGGGTGTGGAGGCCTAGCGGAGTGCCTTTTATGCCTTCAGCTTTCAGCCATGACATCGCTATGCTCAGCCAACAGGCATTTAAGTAATTTCCACAGGTCTGAAGTGTTCAGAACAACTTTTGTTAAGTAACTCATGATTGGACTTACGTTTGTTAAAAGCGACACAAGCTATGACTGGAATACTAAGGCTGGCTAGGGGAGGAGTGGGGAGGGAGGGAGTCAGCAGTGGGAACTGTTTCTGTTCGCCTCCATCATATAAATGTACTTGTCCTCAGTGTATTCTGAGTGTTTTCCTTTTTGGTGGTGGTGGCGGTAGTGGTGTGTGTGTGTGTGTGTGTGTGTGTTAATGTGTGTGTGTGTACATGAGTATGCATGTTTGTAGAGGTTGGCACTGGGTGTCTTTCCTTGATTGCTCTCCACACTATTTATTTGTTTGTTTATATTTTAAAAGATTTATTTTATTGTATTTGTATCAGTGCTTGGTTTGCATGTAAAGACACCATGTGTGTGGAATGCCCGGGGAGGCCAGGAGAGGGCCTTGTAACCACTAGAACTGAAGTTACAAATGGTTATGAGCTGCCGTGTGGTTGCTAGGAGCCAAACCATGGCTCTGTGCAAGAGCAGCAAGTACTCTTGACCACTAAACCCTTCTCTATCCCTCTACCTTTATTTTTTGAAATGGGCTTTCTCACTGAATGGAAACCTCATGGATTCAGTTTGGCTAGTTGACCAATGAGGTTCAGGAATCCATCTTTTTCTTGTATACATTGCTAGGGTGTGGAGGCCTAACGGAGTGCCTTTTATGCCTTCAGCTTTCAGCCATGACATCGCAATGCTCAGCCAACAGGCATCACTGGAGTTACAGCCATCATGCCTGGCTTTTTTTTTTTTCCTATGCATTCACGGGATTGGGTTTCAGGTCTTCACACTTAACTCCCAGCCTTACACTGACCTTTTTCAATGTTCAAACACACATGTACTCAAAACTAAATCATGCAATTGCAAGACAATACTTTGAATATTGAGATGGTAGCTAACTCATTATTTTCTGGCCTCGGTTACATTTAAGAAATTGTCATCAACCTCAGTAGATGAAGACAGTGGAGAAAGCTGCAGATGTGGTCCCAAGTACAAAGCTCAATACCAAAATAAGCCTAAACTCATGCCAATTTTAGAAGTTTTGGTCTATGATTTTAATGTTATTACTATTGAAACCATTGAGAAAGATAACTTGCCTATGTTACACATAGTAACCACAAGAAATATTCAGTTTGCCTTTTATAAAAAATATGCCTACTCATCTATCATCTATCTACCTGCTACTGTCTGAAACAGTAAATGCAAATAATGCACCTTTACGACCTATGTGATTTCCATATGTTCTCCTACAAGGAATTTATTTTCAGACATTGCATACATTGGGACCTAGTATTATTCAATTCTATCCAAAGACATATCACAAACATATCGTAAAGTGGTCTGTTCCCACAGCCTGGAAAGTGACTGCAGTTTTTAATGTGGTAGCCCACACAGTGAATGGGATGGCATGCCATAGTTGTAACTCAGAAGCTACTAGATCGATTCCAGTCATTCCCAAAGGAGGTCAAGAATCATCCTTTCAACTTCTGGTCCTCATAGGGGAGCGCTCTGCTTTTAATGACCTGATACTCAGATGTGACAGGCTCAGGGGACAGAGAACAGTACCCTGTCCTGCTAACTGGGAACCCTCAAATTCCCAGGCAAGGGTCAGGGCAGGGCCATGGCTCCCAAGGCACATTTGGCAGGATCTGCTTGCTGCTGCAGCAGAAGCATAAACAGCCGAAACAGGGAAATGACATATTTTTCTAACCTCTGTGAAGAAATAGTGGGGCTGTGTCTTTGCTGATGGGAAAAATACAAAAGAAAACAATCTTGTGTGTGTAGGGTACGTTCTATGAAATACCTGGACACATATTATTTGGGTCCATGGGGAGTCATAAATATACAAGAGGTCAAAGGCAGAGGAGCAGTCATCTCCCACACTCCTGGACCACAGAGCACTCGGGGGAGGTCAGATGACCTGGTAATGATGAGAGATCCCAGGGCATGGTGACTTTTGTCAAGCTTGCAAAACAGTAAAAGTTTATGGCTCTAGGCAGATAGACGGTGCCTGAGGGTTCACTGGGGCTCTCTCCCAGGCACATTCTAAGCTGTGGAGTCTTAGAGTGGGTTCTGGTCAGCAACAAATTTCTCTTGTTTGCTGAAATTTTAGAAAATTTTTCTTTGGGGTCATGAGTCTGAGTGTAAAACACTATAGTTGAAAAGGCCGTAAGTCACCAAGCCCAGCTTTCTTGTCCGAGCACCATGCTTTACTAATAAAAATGAGGATTGCAGTGCACAGAGCTCATGATAAAGACGACATTGTTTTGAAGATGGTTTCATGTTTCTAAGGGACTGCAAAAACATCATTCAGTGTGGTGTGCAACTTTAAAATAGAAACAAAGGCCCACTGAAACCCAAAAGATACATGACCCCCAATAGGAGAAAACTCTTACCCGGTTCAGCTGTTGATCTCGGTTCTGTTTGTATGAAAAAGGAGACAAAAATGGGACAGAGTATTAGAACAGGGATAAGGAGCCTACTGCTTTGCTCCCATTGCTCTCCCAGGCCTTATGTGCGGAAATGGCGTGGACCGTCTCTGCACAGGACAGAGTCAAGGCAGAAGTCACTCAGTTCCCATTTCCATGCATACAGAAACAGTGTGCATGGGGAAGCGTAAGACTTAAACTGACTGGTCCAATTATGTGAGCCTATGGGAATTTCTGTTCTAAAGAAAATATCTCATCCATTTTAAATGGGCCACTGTGTTATTAGTCTGCATAATAGTTATAAAAATGAGGTAGACCAATTCTTTTGCGTATTTCACAAGTAGCATTTTGGAAGGGGTTGTGGGGCAAATTCTACCATTGACTGCCAACTGCATGAACATCTTGAACGAAAAAGAGCATCTACTCCTGGTCCTTTTAATGCAGGCAGTCTCTTACCATATAACAATGCAGGAACAATTTGAAGGGATTTCTTAAAGAAATAGGCATTTTGTCTTAGGCACATGATAAACAACACAACACCATGTGATCAACACTATGTTACCAAGAGTGGTTGTAGAATGAAGTCCATATAGAAGGCTGAAACCAGTGAGGTGACATTCGTCTAGTGAGGTGTTTTCATCTGTAGATGAATGATAACAGAGGTTCCTTTGATCCCACTTTTACAAGGCTTTGTGAGGAAGGGGGAGAGGAAAGAGAGGGGCTAGGTTACGCTGCTAAATTTACTCCCTGCACATTACAGATTGTCTCATCCTGCTTTGAAAATGCGAAACAGCTCAGGTAAGTTCTTGTTAGTCCTCAGGAAACCAGACAATATCCAACTGAAACCCGGGAGAGTAGACGCTTCTCCTTACTTTTCTGGAGAATTCTGAAGTCTGGAGAGTCTTGGATTTCCCTCCCTTGCCGGAACCACTGGACCTGGAGAGGGGGCGCTCCTCGGACGCGGCATTCCAGAACCACCACCTGGCCCTCTGAGGCGGCTGTGTTCTGTAGTTCCTGAAATTCAAGAAGCCAGTGACCCTCCTCAGACCTAATGCCTCCTTAAACAACCTCACAGCAGAGAAGAAAGATGCCAAACCTTAGGCAAAACCCCAAACAGAGAGGAACAAAACCTGCACAAAGGGGTTGTCAGAAAATAATCACCGTGGACTCAGGCAATAACGGTACCTTCAAGTCCGCTGGTCACCAGCTTTTCATGATCTCTGGCTCACGAGATTTGACAAGTTTCCCACAAGGCATGTGGGATCTTTTGGGCTGTTTACAGATTTGCACTGACCCTTCTTATTTGTGGAATTTGATGGAAACAACTACCACTTTCCTTCATCTGCATTTAATGGTGAGCTGGTGGAATGCAAGGCTTCCAAACAATTATATTCCAAATGACTGCATATCCGTAGGGGAAGCCAGATAAAAGAGACATGCATTTGTTTTGGCAATCCCCCACCGTTTCATGTGCTCCCCACCTCCCCTGCCTGACAGTTTTCTAGGTCAGGTTTATGAAGCTAAGAGGTTTGGCATTTTCTCATATCAAGATTCTGAGTCAAATAGCCAAACTCTGCTGCGTGGCTGCATGGCTTCCTTATTGACCTTGTTTCCGCCTCTCTTGTTGCCTTGTTGCCCTGACCCCACTCCAACTGCAGACTAATAAATTTTTATGATGCAAAAGATAAATTAATTTAACTTTATGGATGCAAAGATGTGAAGTTTTGGGGCTTGTTATTAAATGCCAGAATGCTAACAATCCCCTTACATGTGTCCTCTCCCTATCCTCCCCAACCGAGATTAACTAGTAATAGAAGCTATTTACACATTCAGACTATCTGAGAATTCGACTGGGCTGACAGATACCTTATAAGGTCTTTTGAAATAATGAAGTCATGATTTAAAAAGTAACGTATCTACAAACTAATTCACAGAATGTATTAGGAAGTATGTGGACTTTGGGCAAGTCTTTTGTTGTTTTTTTTTAAGGGTCTGGGGAATAACAGCTAGTCACAAATATTACAGAAAATGGAAAAAAATTAAAGCGATTTAGCAAATATTAAAATGATGTGATATTTAGTGATAAGTGTTAAAACACTGTGGATATTCTAAAAACATACAGTGTTTGCCAATGAATTATAAAAGTGTAAGGAGAATGGGGAGTTAACAAGAAAATCATACACACACATATTGAAAAGTTTAGGGTTATCAACTACTGGGGCTGGAGATGTTGATTAGATGGTAGAGAGTGTGCTTACTTATTATACTTGAAATCTTAGGTTTGATCTTCAGCAGACAGAAGTAGATACTGGGCAATCAGAAGTTTGAAGTGATCCTCAGCTATATTGAGAGTTTTTGGCTAGCCTGGGCTATGTGATACTTTCTTAAAAATAAAAAATCAAGTAACGATTGCATTCCTTTCTCTATTTGTGCTTTGAAGTACAGAAGATGGCTGGCTTTAAATGTCTTTTCATATTTTACTATACTTGTTTACTCACTGGGTGTGGGATTGGGGCACACACATGCCAGAGGAGAACTTGCAGGAGTTGAGTCTTTCCTTCTACCATGTGGGTCCCAGGGAATAAACTCAGCCTTGGTGAAAAAAGCCTTTATCAGATGAAACATCTTGCTGGCCCTAGGAAATCTCTGACTTTTAAGTAAATGTTTTGTAGTTTATGATTGTAGCCAGGATGAGTTAATTTACTGTTTCAAAGCACAGTGTGAGGTCCAGCTTCTTGTGAGCCAACCTATGAAATGTCTCCGGGAAGCCATTTCTGGTACATAACAAATGACACACAAATATTTTTCATGCTTAAGCTTTTAGGCATCAAAGGAGATTAGATTTATTCCTAAAATTATGTGGCTTTTTTTTTTTTTTGCCATGTTTGGAAGCAAGAGATGCAGCAGATGAGTAGATGCCTATTGATGAAGAGAGACAGAAATGTTTGCTTGCTCTTAGACTTCGGTTTTAGCTTCTGTTCTGTAACATCACACACACACACACACACACGCACGCACACACACGAACCCGTGAGCACATGCACACATACATGTGCACACAATTGCACCATGGCTGGCTGGCTAAGCCTTTCAAGCCAGGAACATAAAGAGAAGTCCTCAAAATAATGAGAACCAATGTTGAGAGGCTGAGCTTAGCTGTCTGGATCACCATTCAGTGTGGCAGCAGGGAGCCCTGGATGTTTCAGGATGCACATAAAAACCCCTCATCACAGACATCGCTCACGCAGCATTGTGGTTCCCTGGAAGGGTGTAAGAGAGGAAGATCCCTCTGGAGTGTCCATCCTGTGAACATCCCTGTTACCCACAGTCCCACAGTCCTCACCAGCTACCATAGGATGCCAAAGCAGGATTGTTGGGAATCTTTACTGAAACATGAAGAAATTCATGGAGGTACTCTTTGGATGGGAAAAGCCACCTTGCCATGTACTGTCCCCTTCGTGCACAAAAGAGCCAGAGACTGGGGGGTGGTGAGTCCAAGGTCATCTGAGTCAAGAGCAGATGCAGGATCCTTGTCTAAACCTGCTCCACTAAATGCTGGCCTAAAAGGATGCTGCAAACCACAGAGAGAAGCTGCCTAAAGGGAAGAAGAGAAAGCAGACGCAGGGAAGGGAGGAATCCTGCAGAAGGCAGGCATGCCACACCAGGCACCAGGTCAGAGGGCAGAGGCACACATGTTACCGCCACACACTCTGCCTTTGATTACTTAAAAAGCAACATACAGGAAGAACAATATTTTTCAGCCATGTTGTTAGAACACAGAACACAGAAGAATTAATTGTGTCCCCAAGTGATTTCTATGTGCCTGTAGTTATTGGAATATCTCTGCTGCCCTGTTCTCTCTCCTCAGCAATTTATTGAATGTTTTGGATCTGAGAAGTTTTCTTTCTTTTTTTTTAATATTTGAATGTTTGCATAACATGGAGCTATCTTGGGCATAGGACCTTCCTGCCCTTGAATTACTTGATTGAGGTTCATTTGAGGGATTGCCTCCATCAGACTTCATCATGTGGCAGGTCAGTGTAGCAATTTCTTGATTACTAACTAATGGATGTAGGAGGTTCCAGTATGGGTGGTACCATTCCTCCTGCAAGGATTCTTGGTTTATATAAGAATGCTAGCTGATCAGAAGCTAGGGAGCTAGCCAGTAAGTATAATTATCCCTTGATTTCTGCTTGAATTCTTGCTCTCACTTCCCTCAGTGGTTGACCCTGACCTGGAAGTGTAAGCCAAATAAACCTTTTCCTCCCCAAGTTGGTCATGGTGTTTATCATAGCAACAGAAAGCACACTAAGACGGGACAGAAACAAACATCCAATTCATTAATGTTTTCTAAATATTTCACACATATATCTCAATGATATTGTAGACAGTGTTTTTAGTACACCTGTGTTTTGGCTGAGACTTGTCACATGAGGCCAAATATAGGATCTTCTACTCAAGGCATTGGTCAATATCCAAAGTTTCAGTTTTTAAAGCATTTCCAATTAGGGGTGATCAATTTTTATTATGGCTATCATACCTATAGGGGGTCTTGGTATCTTATAGGACAAACTGACTTATTCCCTTAATGTTGCCTCCCTTATTGCTTCAATAGGACCCTGGCTATTTGTAGCCCCTTTTCTTTTTTTCTATAACATAACTTATAGAAAGAAGCAGGTTGCTAAACTCTATATCAAACAAATGGACAGAAACAAGAAACTTGTTGGGAGTTCAGTAAAATTTGCATTAGATAGATATATCCTATATCTGGAAAACAAGGACTTCATTAGTCTTTCAACATGAGAATTTCTTATCTTTCCTCTTATTTGGCCTTTTAAAATGTCTGTCAATAAAGTTTTAGACTTTTCTCCAAAAACAAAAAGAAAGAAAATCTGCATGGACTGGTTTCTGACTTCTGCAGTCATCCAATGACATGAAACTTACCTTAGCAATATAAATCTCCAACTTAAAACAAATAGAAACTTAAGTTTTTGTTTGTTTGCTTGCTTGCCTGTTTGTTTTTGTTCTGTAAAACTCCCTAGATATTTCCAGAGTTTCTTTGGGAGTAATAAAGAAAATTGATTGATTCCTGAGATTCACTGTACAGACCAGTCCTGGCCTTGAGTTAAAAATTTTATACCTCTGCCTCCAAGTGCTGGGACTGCAATCATGTACTATGATGCCCAGCTATAGAGAAAAAAATTAAATACTGAATTTTATCTTATTATTCATACCTCTGTTGGCTTTCCCACTAGGTCAGACATCTGGCTTCACCTGCTAATAGCCATGTTTCTCAGTCTTGCGTAAGAAAATAGCCGCACAGCCATTACTCAACAAATACCTACCATCCCCTAAGGTAACCAGGATGATCTGCCTATTAATATCTTCATTTCAAATCTGAAGGGCTGCTACATAAAGTCACATGTGAATGAAATTTAAGCACTAAGGAAAACATGGGGAATGAGACTTCCAGATGTCAGACCTTAGTAAAAACAGGAAGAAGGCAGCCCATAGCGGTTCCATCAGGTCGGCAGAGATACGACGTCGGACTGTGAACCTGAAAGAGCAGAGACACATGGATTAGATTCTCAATATATAAATCTCTGAAAAGATGGGCTAAAGAAACCTTTCATTATGGGGATTGCTCTGCTTGAATGAGCTGAGTGTATGAAAGTATCACCATACATTACCCGCTAGTCTACTCTTACAGCACAGGCACTGTTCTGCCTCCTCACGTCACATCTGTTACTCTTCTCTGTTCAAAAGGATATTGGAGGTAAGAGTTCCCTGGGTCCTGGGGGAATCGGAAAGCTTTTAAATGCTATTACCAAATGGATTTCTGTGTGTGGGACTTCCACAGGGGTCTGTTTAGAAGTTCTCGCAGACACTATATTTTATTTTAAAATACAGTCTGGATTCATTGAATCAAAAGGATAAGCTATTGGCAATGAAGGGTAAAGTAAATTATGGAAACATCTGCCTATCTGATTTTTGATGTGAACTATTCCAATAAAGGAGGATAGAAAACATAGGGGAAAGAAATCAAACCCATTCACTGATGTGTACAAAACTCAAGGTTTTTCAGAGTTGTGAATAGAGAATAAAAAGTAATGAATGGAATTTTGTGTGTGTGTGTGAAATTGAGAAATCAGTTACTCATTTATAAATTGATAGCAATCTGATACCATGAACCTGAATCATGAAGCAGTGGAGATACTATATCAGTGACAGATCTTATTCATTGTCCTGTCAATACTTTGTACTGGCTTATGACTCGGGAGGTCTGTGTCTCACTTTTCACCATCTTTGACGTCCAAAGAATACACAAATGCTTTTATAGTATTGCCCTGGGTCAGACATTGTTTGAAATGTTATATAAAAACCAACTCAGGGACTCTTCACAATACCCCACAGAGACTGCTGGTATTATCGTTTCCTACAGATGAAGGAACTAAGACCAGAGAGGTTATGCTATTTGCTCAAAAGTCCCCTTAGTAAGTGTGAATAGATGGGATTTTGAACCCAGTTACTCTGGATCCTAATTGTTAAACTTTTCATCTCACTGACTGCAAGAAAGAAATGATGAACACATCAATCTCACATCTGTTCACTAGGATGCCTTTTTCAGTATTCCATAGAAATAAAGCCATTTAAAATGTACTCTGCACGTAATTACAGTATTTGCATCTATATATCAATGTATGTCTTTCTGTTCTGTGTTTCACAATAAATCCGGACATATTAGGAGTATCTCAAGCCACCTCCCCCCCCAGCTAGTCTACAAACTGCGAAGGAGTAGACACTGATGACTCCTGCTTTCTGCTATGAAATGTCTAGCGTAGCACTTAGCATTCAAGTAAGTAACTTGATAAAGAAAAGCCAAACTTGAACAAAAACTACCCATGGATTTGATCAGAGATAATTTTAGAACTGTCACTCTGGTTCAGTGTTTAAAGGTAATTTCTGCTATAGCTACTATTTCTAGGTGACTTGCCCTTGTTGATTCCTCCCAAGTTTATGAACACAAATTTCTTTTCTCTGCTGGTTTCATCTTCTACATGTTACTATACACATGGCATGCAGTAATACTGTATGATGTTATGGATAATATTATGGGTAAAAAAAGCTGATAGAAGCCACCGGGATACACATGAGACAAATCTCTTAACTAGGGGCAGATTTACCAACCAAGAATGTCAGAGAAGCCTTCTACCATTGTTGTATTTAAAGATATGCATTATATCAAGTATTTATAAGCATTTGATGGTTTTTTAAATCAGCATTAAAAATAATGCTGATGATGTTTGCAAAGTAAACACACTACGGTTACTTCCTAGTAGTTGTTCTTTCTTTGAAAAGGCAGTCCTGCACTGACATAAAACCAATATTTAAAAACAGTATAGTGAGGTCAAAATATCTAAGGTGTTTTTTTTTTTTTTTTTTCCTAAGCCATACCCTTTGGCTTTCAGAGATGGGAAAAGTTCCTGTTGGATTGTGAACTTTCCTGGTCTTTTAAAATAAACTAATGAAATAGGCTAACTGGATGAAAAGATGGAGAGGGACACACACAGTGGGTGACAGTCAAACAGAGCTAAGGCTGACACCATTGTCCTCTCAGAGGCTCCTCTGAGTGGATGTGACTGTTGACTTACTGGTGGCGTGGCTTTGACAACAGATTATTCTTAGTGAACAAAAGTGAGGACATTAACCATTGGTTTTTCTTCCTTCAATCATTGTTTTTACTTAGAAAATATCACAAGAGAATGTATCTCTTAGAATCCAAGTCCTATTCTTAAAAGGGAGCAGCTTGCTTGCTCTTGACCTCGGTTCCTTGTGGGGCTGGAGGCATAATTACCTGTTGGACAGGCACAGATAAGGGCTGAATCACAGCTGTGGTCACTCCTGTCTTAGGAGATGAGGATCCTATCGTCAGGGAAACCGATGTTGTTTTCTTCTGAGCTCTGGAAAAATAGAGAAGCAAGTATTAGACTGTAGGTTTTATTAATTATTATTACTACTATTAAAATGAGCACTCGTTCTTTAAAGGTTTCATTCTGTGGACTCAGTCTACTTCTGTTCAAATTTGCTTCAGAGGTTGGAATTAATTCATCAGTACAGATAGCCAAAAGAGCTGTGTGCTCAGGGCATGGACAGAACGGACGTTAACAAACACACACATGAAAGAAAAGTAACCAGAGGCAACTCATACTGAAAAAACATTTTAAGGTATTATCCTTAAAAAACAAAAACCCCAAGAGAAAATAAGAACCGGAGAGCTCCAGTCTTTATCAGTTAGCAAATATTTGACACCTTTATGGTTAGGGTCCTATATTTAACTCAGTTTTAGTGTTTATTTTAGGGCTAACAGCTGTCCCTTTTGCTGGCTTCTAATTTTGTTGAGAAGGACTACTTAGAATTTTTGTTTTCGTTCAGTACTCAGACTTCATTATGGTGGAAGAGCAAGATCCAGTAGAGCCCATTTCCAGGCTCACTATGGCCTAGAGAATGTGAAGTCTCTGAACTTGAACTCTAACTTAAATCAGTTAAAGTGTACAACTGAGGAAGCTTCTTTAGCATTTGTGATCATCGCATGTTGGGTGGACATGATTTTTCAAATTACATATGATTTTTTAAGTTATTGTAAAGTCTTACAAAATAGTACTTATAATTAGTGTATAAGGATCTAATCAGGGAAATTAGATTTTCTTAATAGATACAACTGTTATATATTTACTAGCAAATAAAAACATTTGATGGCACACCTCAACATTAGTGGCGTTTTCTCTCAAACTCAGGAAGACTTGATTATACAGTAACATTTTGTAAGTAACCTATCTGTAGGGATGAGCAAGTTCTGGCCTTTTCAGATATAAGGTCTAACTAGTAGAAGATCTTTATCCAAAGGAAAATCCGTTTCTGGCCCAATTAGCCATTTTTGATCCTCATTCACACCTTAACAGTAGCCTAACTGGTTTTTCTCTCAGTGTGACTAGTCTTGTCCCGTGGCAATCTTTTAGCTAACACAGCACTCGCCTCCATGTCGGCATACTGATGATGAAATATAACCCCCCGCCATTTAAACTCATCTGAAGTAGAAAATTTTGTCCCAATTCCACACACTCTATCTCTGATGGACACTTGACCTTCCCCAGCCCAGCACACCTGACTTCAAAACCCAGCAGCTGTTACCCCTCTTTGTCACATACACTCAAAGGCACTCACTGCGGCATAGCTCCAGCTTTTGATACGAAAGGCAAGCTTTCACTGTCAGAGTCCGTTGAACTGGCCCCTGGGGAGACATTAAAAATCACGACACAGTTAGGATGTGGACAGCACTAACATCTAGAAGAATCTTGAAGAACAACGCTCTTCCGCTGTGAATAGCCACCACACAGTCTTACTTGTGCTACAAATAGATATCGAAATCGAGTATGATTCAGTGTCAAATCAATTTTTATTGTTGTTTCTTCAGAAAATAATCTTTTAAAGGTACTATTAATAGCTTGCTTGCAGTGCTGGATTTATTATTAGCTTCATTTTTATCACTTTGGCCATCTCAGTCATCCTTTTACATGGCTAGAAAACTATGAGACAAATGTGAGTGTCTTTGTGGAAAAATGCCCATGTCTTTAAACTTTGACCCCAGGAGATCACATGGCTTCACTGCTGCTAATCAGAAGCAGCTTCCGACTTGTCCGTCCTCTAAGTGTGATGGTGCCTCTAACTGCAGTTAATCTCTCAGGTCTTTTGTTGACCTTGAAAACAGTCATGCTGAGGTAATTCCCTTGGAATGTTTGTTCTGTCACTTCCTACTTCAGTGTGGGTGTTCTTCACCTGGCTTCTGTGCTACCATGAAGGCTCAAGTCTTTCCATTTCGTTCCCTCACAAATCCATCCTTCTCTTATGTCAGATTAATTTTTCCTAGCATACCACTTTCCCATTAAAGCATGAGAAGATGTCTGAGTTCAAATGAGAACTCCTTGAATCTGACATTCAACAGACTTCATGATTTCTTCTAGATTTCTTTGCCAGACTCTCCGGCATTTGCAGATCATGTGATCCGGATCCACAGAAAAGAATGAACATCCCTTGGGGAGGTGGAATGTGATCCTGAAGAAATTCAGCTTATATTCAAACCCTTGTATAGTGCTCTTCTCATGAGCACACAGGTAGAGGAGCAAGAACTACATTACCTTAGATGGCAAATCAGGAAAAAGACGAGGCAGGAGAAGGCTGTAAGCAGTGAGGAATGGAGTGGGCTTGCAGTTCCAAGTAGGGAGCAAGGAAGACTCCCAAAGGATGAAGGGGAGGAAGAAGGCGGCCTGCCTGGCCCTGTTTCAGTATCCTTGTTTGTACCTGCAGTTCTGCGACTCACTGTCCTTGCACACTCTCTTGTTATTCTGTCCTTTGGGACTGTCCTTTTGCTGTCTTCTCTGGGTTCTCCATGCTCTCTGTTTACAGCATGTCATCTGTCACTTCTGCCAGAAAATTTTCAGTCCTCTGAGAACTGAGGGTAGCTTAAGAAAGGAACCAGCAAACTGTCAATAGCTGATATTTACTCAGCAGTCTGCTTGGCTCTGAGCAGCATTAGCTTGTGATAATCTATTATAACTTCACCAAGAAGTAGGCTATGCCCAGTTTATAGGCAGGGGAATGGAAGAACCAAGCCAGTAGGTAATTTTCCAGGTGGTGACAGGCTGTACCATGTTTTTAAATTTTACCCCCACACTCCACCCTGGTGACCTTCTAGGCTGTGCGTATCTGGATTCCTCAGAGTGCTTCATTCCATGCTTGTCCAGAGGTGGCCTTTAGCCTCTGCTGGAATGAGTGCCTGCCGTTAGGGAATTGCAAGACTTGTTTGGCCACAGGGAGTGGAGTGTGCAGAAGAAAGGAGGCGGCATGCTGGAGAGGCAGCAGTTGAGGCCGGCTAGATATACAAGGCAGGTGTGGAGGGCTGGAGTTGAAGGGCCTGGAATTTATTGGCAAGGCATTGAGGGTGGTAATGGGGGCTGAAATGCTGGATTAGCTGGGGGGTTAGGGGGTACATGCAAAACACGTGGAAACAGCAGAAGCAGGCTTTAGAGGGAGGAGGAAGCTTTCATTCTAATGAGGAGGTGGGAGGGGAGAAGCAGGGAAGGCCCAGGAACTACCAAGGAAGACTGTTATCAGCATGGGCTGGGCTATTTACAGATACCAGCTTAATTGGAACCATAAAATTGGTTTTAAGGGGAGCAAAGTCCTATGTAGTGGTCGCAGACCGTCTCAGAGTGGTGAGAAATATGGAAGAGAACCTGCTATGTTCACCTGACTCCAAATGTTTCTAGCACGTAAGAAAAATAGTTTCCTCTGCTGATTTCTACTTTAAAAGTCAGTCCTGTTTAATAAACATGATGTGAGAGGGTACACAAGTTATGGTGCACATGTGTAGGTCAGAGTCAGTTCTCAATAGAGTCGGTTCTCTTCATCCTCTCTGTTAATGTAGGTTCTGGGAACTGAATTCATGTTGCCAGCCTTTTATGCCTTTACCTGCTGAGCCATCTCACCAGCCCTACTAAAAGATCATTTTTACTGGGTGTGGTGGTTTACCCTTCTATTTTCAGCACTTGGGAGCCCGAGACAGGGGGATAGCCTTGAATTTAAAGTGTGTCTGTACTTCTTAAGGAATTGAGTAAAACTAGCTGTTCAGACTAACTTCAATTAGTCTGACCCTGCCTGGAGAACAACAATAACAAACCATAGAGCAGGAACCAGAGCCAGGATCTGTGATACAGGACTGGTCTCAGATCCTAGCAAGGAGGATTCTTGTGAGTTCAATGGCAGCTTGGGCTACAAAAGGAAATCTTGTCTTAGACAGACAGACAGACTTTCAAGGATTGTAACTATAATACAGATGTAAAAATCCTGACCAATACATAGAAGACCCTGTGTTTGATCCCTACACAGACAGATAAACAAACAAAACCCAAAAAACTAAAATGGTTTTCTTTCTATCTTTTTTTCAATTGCTCATCAGAGAAAGATAGTAAAAAGTATTAGAATCCCTTTTCTGCACCTGCCCAGCCCTTGTGGAATGTCAATGTCACCTTCTGTCTCAGGTGTCAAAGCAGCTCTGGCAAGACCAAATCTTCACAATGCCAGCAATTTCCCTTCCCTCACCTGAGGGCAATTCCTTCCTCCCTTTGCAAGCCTGTCCTTGTGTGTTATCTACTGGTCAGAAAAGTTCCTGGTTTGGGTTGATGCCTGGGAAGACAATAATTTGAAAACAAACAAACAAACCAGGTACAAAGACTATTTAAAACAAAGGACATATAGGAAAAAGATAAGATATGTCAACATACTAAGAGTGACTACTGGGTTGGAGGTATGGCTTGGTGGTGTATGCATGTATGTGCATGGTAAGTGAATGCTTAGCATGAGTGAAACTCTGACTTCAGTTCCCAGCAACACATACATACACACAGAGAGGAATCAAAGGGCAGTCAGGGTATGCATGATTTTATGTCCTGTATGTGTGTTGTGTATGTGTGTGTGTGCGCATTTGTGTTGATTTTGTTTTTGTTTTTGTTTTTGTTTTAAGGAACATACTACTTTTGTGATCTTCAGAATAGCCAGCATCACATGCCAGGCATCGCTCTAGGACTGATTCCCTCTATTCTGACAATGATCTGATTTTGAGGCACAGAGCCACTGTTAAAGGTGTTAAAGGTCATGGAGAAATCCATCAACTTTTTAAAAAATACTAAAAAGATTATTTTAAAATATATAATATGAAAAACAGCCTAAGATATCCTTAGACTCTTTCAGGCTCTCTATATAAATTGTCCAGTCTATCAGAAGGAATATGTGCTTGGCTATCCATTTAATGTCAGGCATTGGTATGCTGTGGTGGTCTGGCATTTGGGGGCTAGACCTCATTGGAGCAGAAGGAGCACTGGCCCATGCAACATCATGGCATACTTCCAAACCTAGCTAGCCTGGCTACTTAGCATCAAGTGAATGCAGACTCATGTCAAGCAGTGCCTGGCTCCTTGCATGTCTCCTTTGCATTCCTGTCCACTTCCCCAGCTTCTGATGATGACTTTCTGCCCTCTCCTCCTGATTCACATTCTTCATGCCCACAAGGTCTAGTTCAATCCAGATGCCTTCACTCCACATTTCAGAGCCACCACCCAACCCTCTACAGAGTTCTTAAAGCTATACCAATCCCTATACTTCATTTTACAATGGAAGGAGGGAGTGGTGGAAAGTTGGGACTTGTTGCTTATCTTTCCTATTTACATATTCTTTAGACAATTCCTTTACTACCTAGCCTAGGAGAGGCGTCCCTCTTCTCCCCATCCTGTACAGAGGGAGCCATATTCCCCTTACCCCTTAAAGACTTTATATCTTGATCTCCCTCTCTTCTGCATAATCTAACTTTTCCCTTTATTATGACTTTTCATCAGCATATAAACATATTCCCGTAACTCCTGCCTGAAAAGAAACTGAAAACAAACTATCCTTTATGATCTCATACTCTTTTCCAGATTCTGCCAATATGTCTGCGGGTGACTTGACAAAACTTCCCAAACAACCATCCAATATCTCCTACTGCTTCCATAGTTAGCGAATTTTTTTCAATTCTGACTCCCCACTCCCCAACTCTCTCTTGCTAAAATCACCAACAATGCCCAGTGTTGCTAATGTCAGTATATTTGCTCCTTGACCTCCTCTGACTTCTCAGTAGAATGGACCTTGCCGGCAAATCCCACCTTCCTGAAACCATTTCCTTTTCCTCTAGTAATGGTTACTTTTAACTGTCAAACTGATACAGTGAGAGATTGTTTAGATTAGGTTGGTCTGTGGGCATGTCTGTGGAGGATTGTCTTGATTATGCTAACAGATTTGGAAAAACCCAGCCCACTATGGTGGGCACTATTACTTAGGCAGGGGATCTTAGACTAAGTGAGAAGAGCAAAGTAAGCAATATGAAGCTTGCAAGCATTCACTTCTTTCTGCTCTTTGACTATGGATATCCTGAGACTAGTTTCAAGTTCCTGCCACCTTGAATTTGCTGAAATAATGGACTGAAACCTGGAATTTTGAGCTAAAACAAACCCATTCACCTCTAAGTTGCTTTTGTCCCTGTCACCTGGCTGATGATATCCAGGTACCTTAGAATCCTTTGGTTCTTTTGTCCTTCTGGCCTTCTTCAACCAGGGCCTTTGCATGTATTCCTGCTGCCCGGAGCACCCTTTGCCCAGTTTTTCCTACTCTTCTTCACTGGTTTTAAATCAAATGTCACCTCTTCAGAGCAGTTTTCCACTCAGCCACTCCACTCTGGGTCTTGTGGTTTTGTTTTTGTTTTTAAGGATTTTCCTGGGCCACTCCTCTTCTTTTTCTGTAGTGTGAACTCAGAATGGCTCTGCGTTCATTAATGTGAGTTTTGTGTTGGGACCAGTGGCTGTTTCATAGCAGTTATTGAACATACATGTGAGGATGGCCAAAAAAACTTCACTGTAACCTGAAAAATGCCATGAGAGCGGGCAAGGGTTATAGCAACCCTAATAATAATAATAATAATAATAATAATAATAATAATTTCCTGTTTATTCTGGAGCACTAAAGAAAAGTCAGATTGCCTCGGTCTGAATATTTGACTCAAGTGAACATGTAAGCATTCAGACATACACACAGAAAGAGAGAGAGGATCATTATTTAATGCCTTAAATTTGTTTTCTCAACTATCTACTCATAATTTTATTATCATTGTTAATATTGTTATTACTATTGTGTGTGCATATGCACACTCATGATGGCACATATACCACAGCACATATGTGGAGGTTAAGATGAAACCCATAAGAGTCACTTCTGTTCTACCACGTGGGTCCCAAATTTAGGTTATCAGGCTTGACAGCAAGTGTCCCTATGCACTCTTCTATCTCATGGGGCCCCAAAGAGGGATTTGGAGAATTTTCAACTAGTAGGTTTTGAAACATTCAGAATTATTTTTTTTTATTGATATTTAAAACTCTACAAATTTTTTGCTTCTGGTAGTCCTCTAGTGACTCCTTGCAGAATTAGCAGTGTGTTTGAGCAAGGCCTAAATCTAACCAGCACTGGAATTAGTGAAAGCAAATTTCTTACTTCAGTTTCAAGTGAGACTAATAATGTGTCTGAGCTTAACTCTCATTCGTGCCTTTGTTGTTCGCAGGGATAAATATACATTAAAAAATCCCACTTAAAACTTTAATATTTATCCATATTTAACAAGGACAGTGTTAGCTAGTTTCTATAGTATTTTATGTTATTCTTAAGAAGATGAATCTCATTGGCTGCTTATCTTGCTTTGCCCAGTTCTTTTACCCTCCCTTCAATATATCAAAGGCTGCACACTATCTAAACGCACAAAAAAATGTATGACCAGGGGCACTAAGAGAGTTTAGTGAGTATCATGAGAAAACTGAGCATTGGTAAAGAAAAATGCATATTATTTCTAACAAGCCTCCAAGCAAAGGAGGCACGGCATATTCAGGTGTTCTGAATGAACAGATATGCGATCAGAATCTGTAGGTATGCTTTTTTCAGACTCCTCCACGGTGTTCTAGAAGGCCACAGAAGTTCATTGTAGAGCCTACCCATCAGTGACACTTAGTAATAACTCATTAGAAAATGAAAAGTCTTTTGTCATTAATTTTTCACTTATGAAGCGCTTTAAAATACTTACTAGTATGATGGAGTGGCTAAGAACACAGCCTTTAAATTGGAGAAACCCTCTCAATTTCTCTGGGTCTGTTTCTTATTTGAAAAATGGAAATCAGAAAAATGCCTGAGAGGACTGACAGCTTAAATAAATTTACCTGCTTGTGTGCGAGCCTTACATATGAGAAACAGGTATTACCCTCAAGCTGTTTGCTTTTTTGTAAGAGGAGAGGGTCGCTAGAGGTTTCTGATTAACACGAATGCAAAGTAGAAAGTCCTTTCAAAAGAAAAGGTGCCAGTTTTTAGCCAATAGTACTTGTTACCTTTGAAACTCTTTTTACCCTCAGTTCTTAAAGGACCTCTAAACAAGAGTTCACACCTTATTTTCTTTGCTTTAGTAATGAAATAGTATAATAGCTGAAAATTGAAGATCAACCTAGTAGAGGCCAAGTATTTTCAGGCTTGTTCGTAATTTTGATTATTATTTTAAGAAGCAAGTGATTTACAGGATAGCCATTGTAGATTTAAAGCCAATCTGAGAAGTTGGTGTTTAAAGCACTGCCAATTACTTAAAAATATTGATACTGATACAAAAATAGTTATATTATCTAAACTATGATCCTTTGGTAATCAAGCTTTCCAATTTCATAAAGTTTGGTCTCATTAAAAAATGACTAATGATTGAACAATAGAAGCATCCAGTTCTCTCAAACCGCTTAAATCATCCCCACCAACTCATTCAAGTTCATGGTTAATTAGTGGAAATGAGGGTGTCTTAACAACAAAAAAGTTCAATGCTCAAATTTAGTAAAAATGGAAACATTTCAAAATACTCATCACTTCTCATTCCCGTGACTCCCTAAATCTTTTATAACTTTGGATGATACAGTTATCACTTTCCATACTTCATTTACTTGGTCGGGGGGTGGGGAGGAAGCTAAATTCGGTTCTGTATATTGTAAATAAATTGAAGTTAATGTGGTGGAGATGAAAAGGAGCAAGTGTTGGCCTTAGACACAGTTGATGCACACCAAAGTGTCAGGGCTGCTCAAGAAAGAACTCACTTGGTGATTGTCTCAGGAGAAATGAGGCTTAACCCACACCCCACCAGCGCTGCTTATACTGGAAAATTGTATTCCCTGGGTGCAAGGATGCCTGAAGGACAGCATAAGACCACTCACACTCCCCCCTCCTTACCTTCAATGAACACCTCTGCTGACGTGGTGTCTGAGCCGCTGGGGTTCGTAGCCAGACACGTGTAGCGACCTGTGTCGTCCTCAAAGGCCTCAGCAATGACCAAGGTGTGCAGCTCCCCACCCTCACAATGGATCTGGATGTCGGGACTGTTGTACAGCTCCTTCCCCTCACAGAACCATCTGCAGGACCAAGAGAGGACAGGGATGGTGGAGGAGGAACGGGTATGTGAAGCCATGAAGCGGTGGCAGGATACCAAGCAAGCCTCATGCTGTGCTAGAAGATGTTTGCTTGATGAAAGATCTGTGTCAGTGTTAGTCATGGAAATGGAACCCAGCCTGTGAAATTAATGACTAGACATATCTACCGCACAAAGATTCCCTTTGCAAAACATCTTGCACACTTTAGTAACCTTAAAATAAGCAATCGTGTTGAATGCATAAAAAGCATTTGGTTACAAAATTAAGGGGAAAGACCTCAAAGTGTCTTACAACATATTTTATAATAAAGGACTCCTATCCATGATCATTATAATTTTACCTATTATTCTTATCTAAGGAAGAGCAAAGAAGAAATATAAATTTCATGCTCAAACTATCACAGTGCTCAGGAAACATGGTCATTAATGGAATTTCTATTGACTAGCAAGACTTCTAAGCACTGAGCAGTAAAGGATCAAAGGCCTTCACATTTCTGATACTTACAGCAGCTTCTAGCTGACTGCTTTGCTCTCCAAGATGGAGAGGGGGAGCACCTGAGCTGTAATTCATTCTTGCTAGTCAGCACTTTCTTTTCCCAAATGGTGGAGGAGTTTGGAGCTGATTGACAAAGGTTCCATCCCACAGTCTTTCCATTTCCCTCGCTCCTCAACCTAACAGCAGCTGACTGCTTTTACATAAAACAAAACAAATCAAATAAAAACAAAACATATGTTCCCCTCAAACCTGCTAGTGAGATACGTTTTTAAAGAAACACAGAAGAACATGCTAGTTTAAACTAAGTCTAGAGAGTCTGGACCTCTTTTTTTCCATTCAGCTCTTAATAATATTAGGAAATTGGTTCTGAGTTATATTCTGTAAAATTCTATGGGCTTGGCATCCTTTTGTGAAAACATGGTGACACTGGGGACTAATTTTTTATTTGGAGTCACGGGGTGTAGGTCTATATTTAATTTGAAAACAAAGTTAGTGAAACAAAGGCACTTGCTAATTCTCAGAGCACTGATCCCAGAAGCCATATGAAAAACCACATGTGGATACTTACAAAAGGATATCCATGACTTAGGGAATTAAAGACTATAACAGAATGAGCCAATACCATGCATCATTTTATGTAATGTGGTTCATATCATTTTGGGGTGACAGAAGGGAGCAGTCTTTGGTTCTGGCGCGCAGTGTGATTGTTCTTGTTTGCAGGAAGTCTCAGAGATCTGCACCGCTTAAAGCCATGTTTCTTCCCATTCTTCCCTCTTTTCACAGCCAGTGTCCAGCTAGCTACCCACAGTAAACTTGATATTAGCCTTAGCTGATGGCCCTGTCTTTGATAAATAATAAATTCTGGGTCCGTCATGAGACTAATGATCCTGAATTTCCTCCACCTGTCACCCCTTAAACTTCAGGTCCGTAATTGATTGGTTTCCTAGAGACCTCACCTTAGCCTTACTATTCTTTCCATGCTCAACTTCTGTTTCTGTCAAATATTCCAGGGACTCATTATTATATCACTTCAAGGGTTACTCTCCTATCCTTCTTACCCACACTTTCCCTTCCCTGGAATTGTCTTCTGACCCTCTGCATTAATCCTCATTACAAACAATCTCTTCTCCAAGGCCAACCAAAGGCTTCCTCAACAAAGCTTCCACTGACCACAGAACTGCTGAGTGTTATCTAAACAAAGGCACTGAGTCCTGTTTGGTAAACTCTGAAATGAACGTGGTGTTTGTGTATCTGTTCTGGCTTTAGGTGCTCTTGGCTTCCAGGAAAAAAGATACAAACCCACTATTAAGGGAAGATGAATCATGGAAAGCTATGGGGAGGTCTAAGAACATGATGATGTCCAGGGGGTAGATGTACCTCACCGGGAGGCCTTTGCCAGCTACAAGAGTCTGTGCAGAATCTCATCCTCGAACTCCACAAATTTACAGCCTGCAAAACTGTTTTAAAATGGTTGCCAGCAAACTCCTGCTTTTTGTATTTTGAATGGCTGAGAGGGGGGAAAAATCAAAAGAAAGAATAACATTTTGTGACATTGAAAATTATAATAACCTCAAACTTTGGAGTCAATAAAATGTTATATATTTTTAAAATAAAACCACATTCACCCATTTATGTATTGCCTGTGGCTGCTTTTGCTTTATGGCAATGGGGTAGGGAAGGAACTGCAATACACTGTCCAGCGCTAAAACTCACTTCCTGGACTTTCTAGGCAAAGTTCCCCAGTGCCTGTTTTTGTTTCTGACCTTGAGACAGCTGCCTCAGCACCACCTGGAAAGAGTTGGTTAGACATAAAGAATCCTGACCCTCGTCCAAAGATCCCTGAGAGCTTCACTGGAATAGAACCTTTAAGTCTGGGCTTAATATGCCCTCGTTGTGCTGACGTGTATCCGTGAGTCTTGATTCTCCCTTCCAAGCCAACTGTGCTTCATTTCTCTGGTCTCTTGTATGTAAGCACATTCTCAGTTCTTTTGTGTTCTTCCTGTTGGTCCTTAACCACTTTTAGTATCACTTCACTTATTAGACATTTGATCACTTACTATGTCTTGAAAGGTTTATTTATTTTGTATGTATGAGTGTTTGTTTGTATGAGTGTACTATATGTGCACCATGTGCATGCTCGGTGCATACGGAGGCCAGAAGAGGATGTCAGATTCCCTGGAACTGGAGTAATGGGTGGTTGTGAGGTACAGTGTAGTGCTGGGAACTGAACCTGAGTCCTCTGCAAGAACAGCAAATGCTGTAAGCTGCCGAGCCATCTCTCCAGTCCTACTTACTACTAGATTTTTATATGTTCTGTATTACTTTCTTCTATCATTATTCAATGTCTAATGCATGTATGCCTTATTTTCCTACCTAGAAAATGGACTACGTTTTTATTAGTACAAAATGATGGGATTTAGTGTGTTAATTTCATATACACACTATATACTTTGATTCTATTTCCCCCTTCCCTTTCTTCCCTCCAAATTCTTCCATATGCCTCTCCTTGCTTTCTCTTTCTGATTCTTTTTTGAGACAGGGTGCAGCCCTGCTGGCCTGGAACTACAGTGATCTTCCTGTCTTGGCCTCCTGAGTGTACTAGGATTACAGACCTAACTCACCATTAGCTGGATTCATTTCTGTCCCCTCCCAATACTTAATCACTAATATGAACTACCTCTTGATTGCAAAAAAAATGCATTTAAAGCAATTTCTTATTGATCTTCTATGTACTACACCAAGCTGGTCTGTATCTGTCACACATTACTGCATACTCAGCCTTTGAGGGTTACAATTCACTTTTCTCATCAAATACTCTGAGAAAGCCTGAAAAAAAAATACTGTTTAATGTTCTCTGATCTAGCATTTACCAAACTTAATAGATCATGGGATTCTCAATAAGCACTTACCAGAATCCCACATGCATATTATGAGATTTTCTAGAATATTAATTCCATAGAATTTGCATTTTAAAAAGACTAATTATAACGTAATAAAGCTAAGTATCAGACTAAAAGGAAAAAAAAACCCTTCACTCACAGTACATATACTTGAAATATACCTTAGAGAGCATATATTTCATACATCAGAAAGAGTAAGATAAATGCTTTCTTTGCAACAATAGACATTGTTTTTATTAAGATTATACTACTTAGTTTTCCATATTAAAGGCATGTATTACACACACATATATATACACATACACACACACTTTTTTAAGAGGTAAGATCTTTAAGACGGGCTCTTTTGTACCAGGCTGGTCTCAACTCACTGTGTCAATTTCATATTTCCCAAGGCTGTCCCTGAACTCCTGATCTTCTTTCTTCTGTTTTCCAAGTGTCTGTGCTACAGGCACGTGCCTCCCACTCAGCCGTCCATAATATATTGAAATCAGTTCTTCCTGTGTTTTCCTATCCTACTAAATGTAAGTTTCTTCTGGGTTTATGCCTTGGTCTTTTTAACGTATTCTCTTCGCTTTAGCAGAGTGTTTGGTGTGCAGAGTATGTTAAACACACCTTTATTTTCTGGGTTTCTGCTGCTTTGGCATCTGGGGTGGCCATCAGGTGATTGTCCTTCCGAGAGTCAGCCATACCTAGAAATCTGGAACTGGCTTGTAAGCATGACTTTCACTTGTAAACCAAGCAACCCAGAGCCCCTCTTCTGCCACATTCTCCACTGGGCTGTCACTCAGAGCCACCACCTGCTTACCTGCCCACATGGTCCCTTAGCCAGGTTCTGAAAAAAACAGGGACAGGCCCTGTGCCTCGGAACCCACTGAGTCATACAAATGGGCTAATTATCAGTTGGCTCATTCTTCCCCCTGTTCTATCCTTCTTACAGAAATTGTAATACTGACTTCCATGCACAGACTCCCTGCCCTCATTTGGCCTGGGAGCTGACTTAGTTTTTCTTGTGGTGTGGCTGTGTGAACTGTGAGCATAAATGATCTCCTATTTCTCTACTCCCCCTCTCTCTTATTTCCCACAGGGTCTCACTATGCTGCCCTCACTGGTCTTCAACTGGGAGATCTCCTACCTCAGCCTCCCCAGTGACAAACTAACTTTTAATTGCAATAAGGTCCTGGCCTGTTAGCCTCACAAGAGCTGACATTTCAAAACTTGGATCACTGCTGGTGAATTAATAAAGGAACAAGTGTATAAAAGATGAAAGGGCTGAACAAATAGTTTAAATCATATCAGTGTCATAGGTTTTGCTCTAGACTGTTTATGTTGAGAAGTTTATCCTCTCTGATCAAGTCAAACTTAAGTGTACTTCACAAGTATAAACTTAAAACAGTATAGTTACTGAGCATCTCAGGAGAGATCAGCCGTGTCCACTCTTCATGTAGCTTGTAGCAGATGTAAACCACCTTCTTTGCTAAGCTGCAAGAACCTTTGATTTTGACGTCTTGACAACCCTCATTAGATGAGACATATGCTGTAGTCATGTTTGTTTAGTTACATTTGCACAAAGTCATAATTCTAGCAGCTCCCTGGCAAAGAACTCAGCACACTCAGTATTTAGAGAGGAGTTGAAAGTCAGGTCTGTTGATCAAATGCTGACCTCCTAAAGTTTTTCCCACATTAAACTCTCATTGCTAGAGGGGTTTAAGAAAACCGGTGTTGGCATGGTAATAAAGCACGCCGAGGCAGTGTCATTGGCCTGCCTCCCCCTGTGACACATATCACTAATCAATCAGAATGATGTAAGGGATCAGAAGCCTCAGCAAAGCTGTTTGGGCAGACTACAAAGCAGATGAAGTCAAAGCTTTAAGTGACACATGATTGCCATCGTTAGCCTGGTCTCTTTCTAGAAAACACAGCCTCTGTTTTTCCTGTTCCTCTGGCTCTTGAAAGTCAAAGTCCACTGGTTGGGCAGAGAGCCTGGATGCAAACATGTAGTATGTCTAACAAACAGTATACTGGGTTAAATTCCCACTTCTCCTGTTGTTCTAAATTTGGATTCTGGGTGGTCATTTATCTAGTGAGTAATACACTAGACAACACCTTGGAAAATTAAAGTCTTAATATCTCCAAATTCGAACACACTTGGGAGTTTCCTTCAGCTAACAAATTCTTTTCTTCTCTCTATGGTTCGTGTAGTATATGTGTTCATATGTGTCTTGACTGTGTGCAGATGCATGCTTTGTAGGCTGGGTGTCTTCTCTCTGGCTCTCTAGTTTTTGAGTGGTTCTCTCACTCAACCTGCAGCACATCATGGGGCCAGACTGGATGGCCAAGGAGCTTTGCAGATCTGCCATCCCCATCACCTCAGCACTGGTGTTGCAGATGCTGCTGCTGTGCAAGGTTCTCGAGTGCACGGACCCAAGCTTCAGGTCCCCACACCTGTGCAGCAAGCACTTTTACCCACCGAGCCATCTGCTTTGTTTTTGAGACACAGTTTTGATCTGGAGCCCAGGCTGGACTTGAACTTGTTATTACTGGGGTTGCAGGGGTTGCCAACATTCTTGGTCACACTTAGAAAAATTTCTAAATAAGAAATTCTTAAAACATACAAATACAATCTTGTAGTTGTGGGGAAGAGGGGACATAACAGCTTTTCAATGATAATCCTTAAAAGTAATATAATCAGAGAATGAGGAAAAGTTAATATATATCGATGGCTATTACGTCTCAGGTGCTTTGCACGTAAGATCTCACTACATGTAAGAACTCATTGTATCTAAGAAATTATCTTAGTCTCAGAGCAACCTAGTGAAGTCATTGTCATATTTTTAGATACAACTGACTCTTATTTATCTACACTAATGAAAAAGAGGATCACGGACAATTAAATCTACATAATCCCCCAAATTCCATTTCCCACCATGCTTTCATCTCCATCTTTCATCAAGTTTTCAACTCTGGATATAAACATGTTTTAACAGAGTTTCCTGATTCCCACTTTCTAAGCCCCGGTGCAGCTGTGAAGCATTGAGGTAGTTGCAGCACAACAAGGAGTCCAGGGAAACTGAAGAAGCCAACCTTGGAAAATTATTGTGTGTGCTAAATCCCCTACAAAGGAACGAAGGGTGTGGGTGTGCGGGCAAACCTGATGCCGCTGGCTGTCAGACTGAAGGCCTTAAACAGGGTGCAATAATCACTTTGCATTAATAGGAAGTAAAATGTATAGGGTTCGTTTCTTTCTTTCTTTTTTTAAGGGTTCGTTTCTATAGTCCATTTATTCGCTAGTTTATTCGGCAGTTATGTATTCATTCACCAAGGGGCTTGCTGTACTTGTGCCCCCATTGAGGAGTGCCTGAGAACACAGCTATCCACTAACCTGTCTAGAGGAGAAAGGAGGAGAAAGGCCAGCTGGAGGCATCTAAGGAGCTTGGGTTCCTTCTAGGTTGTGAGGAGGCAGAGACAGCTTCAAAAATCTTTCTGAAAAATGGTTATAGATTTATACTTACGGATTTAAAAACTTGCTTTGGATAGAAGACTTTGGTCAAAACCAACATACCGAAAAGAGGATAATGTGGACAGAGTTCACAATTCTCTCTTTCTAGTCAAAAGGGACATAGAACATAGGAAAAAGAACTGGAATATTTAAAGCTCTATGGGAAAGTGTATTTATTTAATTGTGGCCTAGGTTTTGAGTGAAGTTTTTAGGTATGTATTTCTTGTTGTTGCACAATGCCCCTCAGTACCTAGGAACACCAGCACACTCTAACCTAAAAAATGAGATTATACCAATTACCCAAGGTTCAAAAGCTGGCAGCGGCAGCAAGTGATTGGGTTGAAATCTAAGAAGGTGTTTTACATAGAGAAGTTCCCTATTGCATCACTCACTTCCTGTATTTCAAAGTGAGGTTGAGGGAAACCATTGATCTGCTGTGAATTCAAGGTCTCCCTGGGCTTGCTCAGGTAGAGCTCAGAAAGGGTGAAAGGGGGAATAAAGTCAGGGGACTACAGCCGCTTCTGAGCAAACAGCTGTCCCTCAGAACTGCCCATCCTTTCCATCCCTGGTTGGTAGAAGAAAATGTAAATGTTTATCTCCCCAAATGGTCTTTCTTTTGCATTGGCAACGGGCAGCGGGGCTCAGAGTGTATGTTGGAGCGGTGGTACCCATCTGTGAATGCTCAGAGCACTCCGATTATCCATGAGAGAGCTACAGATGTTGACTTTTATGAGAATAAATCCAACTGATAAAATGAGAGGAACCACCAAACACACCCACCAAGTGTAATATATCCTTTCTAGTTGTAACGTACTAGTACTAACGACCTGTGTTAAATTCACGTGAAGCATCACTTGGCTACGAGCTGACTGCTAATTCCATTCCAGTGCTACCATTTAGCAAGATATAGAGATTTTATGAGCGGCAGTTTCTTCTGACCTTTTTTTTTTTTTAATTTTATGAAACCACAGCTACGCATCACAGAAAATTTTTGTGTGTGCCACATTTTAAACACGTGGCTTTTAAAATGAAACAAACCTGATTTATAAAAGGCAAAAAGCTTCACTGGCAGATCTTGACTAATGTTTTCTAATGCTGCTAAGCAAAGCGGTAAATCAAAGAAGCCAGTTAATGGAAACAGGGAAATGTGTACGGAGTCAGAACTTCTGAAAACTGTAGAGATTTTATGTTTTCATCTATGATATTTTCTGTTCATGGGAGAGTAATGTTAAGCTGAAAAGATGCCTTTTGATTTTTTTTTCAAATGTTTCTTTTTTCGTTACCTTCAGTGGTTCCTGGAATGATTTCTCTGCAAAGGTGTGCCAATGATAAGCTCAGGGAGCAAGCTGAGTGCCGAGCTGAGCTCTATCCCTATGCTTCCTTCACGTTCACATCTGAAGAAAACTAAAAGCCCCACTTCTTTGACACTATCCCAACGAAAATGCAATAAGGAAAAGGGAAACCCCAGAAAGATCCAGCTGACCCATCCTCCTTAAGGAACGGTAGGGCTCTGCCATGAACTGGAGACACACAAAACCAAACTTCAAGTTAGGCCCAGCATGAGTCTTGTTTACGCCTGAACTGACAGCAAGACCATCACCATCTGTAGGCACTGCAGTATGTACATCCTCAGTTAAACACCAATTTGTTTTTATGGAGCAATGTTTGTCTTCTCACCAAAGATTTCTGAATTTTTCACATGTGCTCATGTTAACCACAAGACGTACCTTGTTTATTCTGTCACATGGATTTATGGGCTGACTGGACTGAAATGAGTCATGTTTAAATTTACTATGGCTATAATTTCACGATTGCTTAGCTTGAAGGGCAATAGCTAAATCTATGTGGACAACAGATGTATTTTAACCTGATCATCCAAAAGGGACCAATAAACCAACTGGCTTTTTGAAATTCAAAGCTCACGAAAATGGGATAAGATAGATTATAAACCTAAATCAAACTCATGGTTAGCAATTCTTTTCTCAATACTCACTTTATCTCCTTGGAGGGGGGGAAGGAAAAATAAAAACAAAATGAACAACAACAAAACCAAATAACAAAAAAGGACTGGACCAACCTACGTAAGATTAAACTTTAAAAAGGATTTTATTTTGTTCTGACTATGAATGATGGTTTTGTGGCTGCACATTATGAGCATAGCATTATTTCATTGTTATCCTCACAAAAAATTATAAAAACTCTCAAGTTAAATCTACACCAAATATTTATGCTGCCAGAGATGTTCAAATCCTAGATAGCTCCTAACAATCCCCACACCTGTGGTGCAGCAGAGAGAGTTAGTAGCCTCGGTTCTCACTACAAGGTCCCTGTCATCCCATCATTCTCTCTTTTCTCTTCTACATTGTGAAACATGAGACGCATTTAGCTAGTGTTTCCTCCAATGGGTCCCAAGAACCTACTTCTCCTACAAGTTGACCAGTCACACTAGAAAGTTCTGTAGCCAGAGACATTTACAAAACACCAGGTCCAACAAAACTACACATTCGTCTTTATTAGAGGACTTTCTAGAGCTCGGACTGAGCCAATATTCAATCTCTTCATGAGGGAAATATGGCAGGAGTCATTCTCAAGCACATTTGACTGTGAAATATGTGCTTTGAGAGGCATGCTGAGGGGCCGGTACAGTGGGAGACGGATTCTGGGAAAACGTGAGCTGAATTATCACCAAGATCCCATATCACTCTGTGAGAGTGACATTTAGTACCTGGCATAAATTTTAAATATAAGGGTGTGGTAGGCCATGGGTAAGATTCTCAAAGCCTCCCCCCCCCCACCCCATGTCATTCAATTACAGACTTTTCCTGTTACACCTGTTAGTTTAAAAAATCGGTTCATTCTCACCACTACTCTCCGCAAGCACACAACTAAATCAGCATGACCCAACAAGTCGTACTTCAAAGCTACACTGTGAACATTTGTACTAAATGCTTCCAAGTCCTCAAAGTGGGGAAGAAATGGATTACAGAGCTTGGGAATGAGACATCACACGCATAAAAACAGCTAGAGGTGCTCACTCAGCTATTTTGTTGCTATAGCTATGGCAGGTACTTATTAGCTATTGTTGTAACTTGGATGGCATTCCAAAGGGGATAAAATGGGAGATGTTTTATTAGACACTTCTGTCAATCATGTATGCTCTTGGAACTTGTCCATCGAAATACAGGGATTACCTCAGACTTAAGAAACCTAAAGAGCCCAAAGCCAAAACTGAGAAAGGGACATTGGCTCTTCTTGGTGTCTTCAACTCTGCAATTGCTGAAACCAAACTACAATTCATGTGGAGACTTTCAGAGCCCAGTTGTACATCTATGCCTGGTGATAAGCAACAGCACCAGCACAGATTCCTTCCTCTGTGGGAGAACATCTTTCTCCACAAAGTGAAGGATGTTTCATCTGAAATTCCTCTAGTTTGGTTTCTTGCCTTAAGGCTGCTGCTGCTAGCTGCTCATGACAAGAGGTAAAGGAGGAAGAAACAAAATAGCAACAGGGGCCAGAAAAGCAAGGGCAGTTCACACTGTTTTCAAAACGGTGGCTCTTTTCTCCAAGTGAGCTTTAGTTGGTTCCATCGTCAGAGGAAAGGGGCAAGAGAGTGGCTTCGGCCTGTCAGAGGCTGCGGAGGGTTCACAGCCTTCTCTTACAACTTGCTGATTGTACACTAGTTTAACATCATTCCAGTGTAGCCAGTTAGGTATCTCAACAACGACAAAGCAAGCACCTCAGTCAGTCTGAGCGTGCACACTTAGACAAGCTGTGCAGTCAGAAGCTCTATGTGGAGAATATGTTCTCTTTGCAAGTGAAGGCTTTTTCACAGCTAACTTCTTTCAAAGCCACTTTGTCTCCTGTATATATTCCCTGTGCCTTTATTTTGTGTTCCCTCTACAAGTCCATATGCAGAGAAGTTTAGCTTTCCAAGGAGAGCTGTAAGAAATGAAGTAGCCATTGAGGAGAGCATGCTTTCAGCTCAAGAGGGAAAATCAGGGTGGAAGGAACTGTATTCCTAACAGACAGCACTCAGGGGCCCTGTAGTAACTCTTCTGCCTGGGAATAGTAAATGGCTTCATTAAATACTTGCAGCAACATTCACACACACACACACATACACACACACACACACACCCCACATACCTATATATACAACTACCTTTAAACATGTAACACAATCCCTGAAGTAAATTCTGGAGGTTCTCAGGCACCTTGCAAAAGCTGCTCCCCTGATTCTAGCCACATTTTCTAAACCACATATTTCTCCTCATCCCACCATTTGGATCAGGTACATACTTTCAAATTTGTAGACAAGTGAGGCGTTTTCCAAGAAAGCTGCCTCCCAGTGTGTTTCTTCAGATCTCCCGGGTGTAGCTACTGCCCAGGCAGGGAGGAGCCTCAGGAGTGTAAGGAAGAACAGGAAGTCAGAATTAATTATAGGTTCATGTAGCTGGGCATTTGAATAACGAAAAAAAATGGCATTTTCACTTTCATTTATTTGTTCCGGACAAATCCTCTTAAGCTGCCATTTTATTCTAATTGGTCAGGTTTTTGTTTTGTTTTGTTTTAAGTGTGAGAATTTGTATTATGCCTTATAGACTTAAAATTTTGTCTTTGAAAAAAAAGAGATGCTTTTATTATGTCATGATAAAAGTATTCTTTCTGATTATGCTTGGAACTTCTTCCCTTACCTGGCAATGTACAGTTACAGAGTGTTTCCATGCTACGTGTCCCAGAAGCATAGTGATGTCACAGTATACAATGTGTAAACATCTGGGATTAGAAGGAATATAGACTTGGCAAAAGGCAAAATAATTGAATAAATAAATAAAGTTACTGATTTTAAAAATACTCATGTGGCGCCGTAGCATAGAGCTAAAGCATCTTTGAGTACTGTGTGATCCTGAGGGAGGGGTGTGGCCTGAGGGGAAAAGGCTAAAACATACGTGATCCACTTATTGAAAGAAATTATAATACTCCTGTACTTGGAAAGCAAATAACATAGGTGTATTTGGGTGTTTTTAAATGTGACTGATGATAACATCTGCGTTTTTGCTTTGAAGTGGAGGGCAATGTAAGTGCTTGGAACCAGTCCTGTGGGTGAGGGTGCTAACATACATGTAAAGTAGAACATCTCCGGCCTCTGCTCCAGACATCTCTCCTTAGAGTTTCAAGACTGTGTACACGATGAGAGTCTTCAGTATGATCTTATCATTTTGATGAGTTATGTACTAGGGAAAATTTAAAAGCATTGTACTTGGTACTAGATAAGAGTGGAAGGAAGCATGCCACGAGTAGCTGCTGTTTCACGTATGTGCCTTTGCTTCATTTCTTTGGCCACACGTGACCCTAGCACTCCTATCACTTTGAGTGCTCCAATGTCCAATGACTGTCAAGTTTATTGGGAGTTGGTTTTGCAATTGCTAGTCAGATCAGGTGGAGTTATGGCTCAGCAGGCAACAGCTTGACAACCTGAGTTTGAACCATGGGACCCACATAAAATTTTGTATGCAGTGGCTGAACATGTAATCCCAGCACTCTTGAGGCATAATGGGATATGGAGACAGAAAAAGTAGCCAAAAAAACCCTTCTGTTTACTTGGCACAGTGGCAGAAAGAAGAGGGGTCCTATCTCAAAGACAAGGGAAGGGAGAGGACTGAATCCTGCAAAGTGTTCTCTTGACCTCTACATACATGCTATGGCACCAGAGTGCTTACACTCACACACTTACAAAATACATACATAAATTAATTTTTTAAACTGTAAGGTCAATTTTGAAAGCTTTAGAAAAATCCCTATGATTTTTAATAGCTAAAGTTATTCCATATGTCCAAAGATGGAATGGATTGGAATAAATTGGAATGAGTTAGTGAGTTCTCTGTCACTGGAGAATTGAAGATGGGAGATAATTGGCAGGGATGTGATAGAGAGAATTCAAAAGCTAGATGGATAGGTCATTGGGAAACTATGCTGACCAGGGTTGTATCTTTTCTTTTAGTAGATGGTTGATGGCTGAGACATGAAATTGGTAAGAAGCACCTAGTGTCTAGAGTGCTAGATGCTGAGAAATATCAGAGCCCTCTTAACTGTGACGTGCCACATACATTATCCCCATTTAATAAGACAGTGCAGCAGACTTCCAGGGGCCCTTTAATGAGAATTGTTTATCGAATACAAATTAGTTGTTGAGTGGATCTTCCATTCAAAATACACACATTATTTCCCTTTTTCTAACTAGATTATGTTGTGAAAATAGAGCTTTAAAAATGACTTCATAGTTTGTAAAAAAGAAAAAAAGGTAACATAAATTAACATTTGACTACAAGTATCTTCTTTCATTAAAAAAGATTCTGCATTCAATCATTTTCAATAGAAACTGTCTGTATGTGTGCTTCCATTTTTCTTCATGCGGATCATATTTAGCTTCATTTCACGGACACTGAGCCTCTGGCTTTTACAAATGTGTCTGTTAGGAAATTATATTCTAAGTTCAAATACATGAGGTGCAACCTAAATTTAAATTTTCAATAGCACACCCGAGAGCACTAAAGAAAGCTTAAAGTGTTGCTGTTTCACTAGAGAATAATTCTTGAATTTATTTTGTCCATGTGTTTTGATAGTTTTCTATCCTGCCCTTTACTCATTTGTCGATATCTGTTTTAGATTCCCCCCAGCCCCAAATATTCTTCTCAAGTATGTCAACCAAAGCTAGTGGAACTGCCTCTCATAAACATGCCTGTGAGATTCAAATGTGCTTTTTCTCCAGAGAAGGAACTTGCTGCCCTAGTCAGAGTGTGTGTGGGAAGCTGCCTCTCAACTTGATAACCCCAGACCTTACTTCCAGAGGGAGCAAGTGTGCCATATCCTTGTCTCCACACTGATCTTCTGCACCGTCTATTCTCAGTGCTAAGGGGTCAACCAACCAACCAACCAACCAACCAAACAAACAAACAAACAAACAAACATACAAACACAAACTACCACCACCAAGCCTAAAGGCAAAGTGCTTATAACATGTGACTGGGGGTTGGTGTATGCTTCTGTGTGTCTGTGGGTAGGTGCATGTATGTGCCCATTTGTTCAAGTGCATGTGAAAGCCGTAGGAGAAGCCTGGGTTAGGTTGGTGTTTAGAAGCCTTTTTCTCACCAATTGGCCTAGGATGACAGTTTGGTTAGAGAGTTCAGTGATGTGCTGGTGTCCACCTTCTAAGCTTCTGTCACCAGATATCTGATCTTCTTTTGTTACTGCTGTTTGATTGGTTATTTTAAACTTGTTTAATTATTTGTTTGTTTGATGTGTAGGTATGAGTACTCTGTCTGCATGTACACCAGCACACCAGAAGAAGGTCTCAGATCCCATTAGAGATGGTTGTGAGTCACCATGTGACCGCTGGAAATTGAACTCATGACTTCCAGAAGTGCTCTCCACCGCTGAGCTGTCTCTCTAGCCCCCATTTATTTATTTATTTCGTGTGTTTGGGCTCTTGTAGAGGTCAGAGGTCAAATTCCAGGAATTGATTGTAGATTCTTCTGAATAAGAGGCAGAGTTTGTATTTTTGTAGGCTGGGTAGGCCTGAAAATAGCTGTGCAGGTGGGCTGGCTCCAGAGTCCTTCAATCCTCCACTTGCACCTCTCTAGTGCTGAGAGGACAGTGCGAGCCCATCCTGCCTCGCTCGACCTCCCACTGCTCTAACTCAGACACAAGTCGCTGGAGGAGAGAGGCAGTGCCTCCTCCAGCCTCCATTTCTTCCTGGGAAACATCATTATGTTTCTGAGTGAATCAGAGCCAAAGCCCTTAATACCTCGAAAATTCTGGTGGGATTAGAAATTGTTCTGGCCAATGACTAAAGAGTTAGCATTGAACATTACAAAGAAAATGTTAAATCTGCTGCCAGGTCATTTACTGCAATGTTAAAAGCTGAAGAAATGAGTCTGCCCAGCACGCTGGAGCCTAATAATGTAATTGTAGCTGGTGTGTGGAAGAGATGATGGAAGAGCCTTCTAACACAGCTCTTGAAGGGTTATACTGATCCCTGCACAATAACTTTTCAGCAATTCATATAGCCATCATTTACAGAACCATTCCTAAATCAGCATATTGACTTCATTCTGACCCCTTTGTCTTTTGTATCAATTTCCCAGTTGCAATCAGCTAATTTAAATCATGATCCTCCAAAGACCTTCCCCACCCCTGTAAGTAGGATTTGGTTTTCCAAACTTTGGGTCATATAGTTAATGATTGGAGAGTAATTTGTAAGTACACAGAACATGCCGGTGATATGTTTGTTGTTTTTTTTTTAAAGCACGAAAAAACAGGGAGGCAGGGAATGGCTCAGCAGGAAAAGGTGCCTACTGCCAAGTCTAAGGACTTGGATTTGATTCCTCGGACCCACAGAGTAAAAAGAGAGACCAGTGTCTACAGTCTGGGCTCTGACCACATACCTGTGTTATGGTATGCATCACTAATGCACTCCCAACAGGTGAATAAATGTAATGATTTTTAAAAAGCAAAGCATAAAGAGATAGGATATTCAGTGCTCCTTTTCCTAAAGAAGGCAATGAAGGCAAAGAAGGCTGGGCTCTGTAATATTGTAACACATCTGTTCCTAGTCTAGGTGGTGGTCAGGGGTGGGCATAGGTTTTCGCTTGGGAGCTGTGTGACCCTACACTAGGTAAACAAACACATTTAAAACAAGTGTTCAAACTCCTGAGTTCAATATTGCTGTTGGCTAACATGGGTTTAGGGCCAGTGTACACTCTTCATAAAAGAATACAGAAATTCTAAGGATGCATTTCATTTGATCTACCAGTTTCATTTCTAGGAAGTTAGGTTTTGATACACTCACAGGACACAAAGACACAAAAGACAAACAACAATTTTAACTACACACACACACACACACACACACACGTGTGTGTATGGGTTACAGACAAATAGAGAGTCTGTTCTTTGTTTGTGTCATGTGGGTCCCAGGGATTGTGCTCAGTTCATCAGGCCTGTCAGCAAGTACCGTAACCGTCTGAGTCTTCTCACTGCCCAGGAAACATACGTTTTAGAGCAAATATGTTCTTGTGATCTCTTTTTAAAAGTTATTTTTGTATGTTTACATATGTGCACGGGTGTTCCTTTGAGTGTGTGCATGTGCATGACCCCCATGTTGATGTATAAGCTCCAGGATTGTAGTAGTGTAGACTACTGCCCCCAGCTTTGTGTGAGTCCTGGGAATTCAAACTCGGCTCCCATGCTTGCACGGCAGATGCTTACCCACCTCTCCTCCCCAACTTTCCTGTGGTCTCTTCAGTCCATTTGGTCTGCCCTTCCATCCTGTGGTTACGGCCTGATGTGAGCTTGATGAATTTTAAGTCAGCATACCAGTTAGCTGCTACTATTTTTACATTCGCTAGAGGAAGGGGAGTAGAAAACACACGAAGAAGGTACGTCTCTGACTTTGGTTTTCTACATTGCTCCCATTTGATTTCACCTCGATGGAATAGTATGTTAATATATTTGTAATATTTTATTTTCCCCAGGAAGCTCCACATTGCCATGAAAGACATGGCACGCTTTTTGATTACATGCTCACTGTAAGAATTACACTAGACCTGACTGAAGAGAACATGGTGGCATATAAACTCTCCAAACACTTACATATATAAACCTAGAGCTAGGTTAACTGATGCAAAAAGATTTTTTAAAAAAATCACATCCTGCTGCAGAATAGGTGCAAAATACCACACTATGTCATAAACAAGGGGATGTAGAATGTGACACCCTAAGGTAGTATTTTCTTGTGTGTTCAGCAACTAAGCAACAGCTGTGGAAAAAGTGCTGGACTCTGTGTGGAGTCAGTGTCCTAGGAATAGGATGGTCTTTAGCCCTGAAACGATTCTCACAGAGGACAGAGGAATCTCACTTCCATGCCCTAGCCACCTGAGGCTGGGCCTTAACATCCCTGCTTGACAAGAAGAGAAGCTTGCTGTGAAAGAGAAGGAAAATGTGAAGATGTGGGAGAGCACGAGGCATCTGCTCACAGGCAGCTCCTACTCCAGAGGGATGGACACAGGAGGGAATTACCTCACCACACTACAAGCCAGTTCCCCTCTCACACAACCTTGATGAAAACAAATTGCAGTCCAGAGCTGAAAGTGTCAGGGTTAGGGGGTTGTGAAATATGGTGAGCTCATTTTTAGCACTGTGGGTACTAATTTGTTTCACTAAATCTCTATAAAAATAAAGATATCAGCACCAGCATATGACAGAATACTCATGAATATTCATGAAGATATTCTGTTAGGTCTTAAACTATATTCATACCAGGAGACCTCTCAGCAGCAAGCAACAGCATTACCTATTTGCAAAAAGATTTCCCCACTCCTTAGACGGATTAATAACTGGCAGTCTCTTCCCTCCATGCAAATGCTATTTATGTTTCCTTTCCCAAGGACATTCCCTTATATTAATGGATGGCGATATAGTACTCCAGTCTTTCCTTTTCTTCCCTTCCTTAGAAGTTTCTGATTTTTCACTGAAGGTGGTTAGACAGCTGTTTCTAAGGAATATGGGGAACTTGAAGTGCTTAACTTACTCTGTCATGATGAGCAGCTGCTGGGGACCGCTCAGTGGCCTCCTTTGTGTGAACAACCCAGGGAACTCTGGTGAGCAGAGCGAGTGATGGAAAGAACTCCTGGGGTTGTTCCAGTGATCTCAGAGGGCTGCCTCAATGGGCTGATGGGAGAAGGCACACACGCTGTGGCTCAGCTCTACAGCACAGATCAATATCGATAAACAGGAAAAGGCTATTATGATTTTCTAAAGGCAAATGCATGCAAATTCCTATTTTCCATCCTTTCTTCCTACCTTCATACCAATTTCTTTCCTTCTTTCTTTTTTTTCTTTCTTTTGGAGCCTAGGCTGGCCTTAAATTCACCATGTAGTTAAATGCTATCTGAGCCTTCTTCCCCTACCTCCTGAGTGCTGAGATTACAGTACATACCACCATGCTAGGCCGGTGCAATATCAACTGACTTATATCCTCCCACCCAGAAGTTCTCCCATTTGAGGCATGGTGTTGTAATAAACTGGTTAAAAGGAGGAGCCTAAATAAATACCTGTCCAAGACAGTCCTTCTGTGGGGACTGTGTCCATTATCCTCCGGGTAAGAGATAATGTTACATGTAGATTTATTTGAAGCTTATACTCTTATGGTTTCTCTCTTCAGTGGTCTTAGAAAAACCACTTTCTTAAAAAAGTTAATAATCCAGATCTCTTCTACAAAAGCTACATGAGGAAGAAAAACACACTGGATTATAAAAAATGGATCAGTGTTTCTTATGCATCTTGTATTGTGATTAAATATAGTTGGTTGTTTCTAATGAATTAAACTAGCCTGAGCCTTAAAAATTTTTAAGAGAAAATGTTTTAGTTCTAATATTTATGTTTCTTTAGTGATTAACACATCAGCTCTAAAACTGTTAGAAAAAGGAAGGGTGATAATACTATCTTTAGATTGGTGGGATTTTCAATTTTGTTTTTTGTTTTTTTTTTCTTTCCCAAACTGTTTTGTCTAAGTCTGTCACGTAAAACAGTCTATAGTTTCACAATGCTTGCACATAAGCATTGGTTTTATATACTATTAAAATACTTGCCATAAAGTTTTTGGTAGTCTTGAGGACTGGAATCTAGTGACACCAGGATTTGGAGAAGCAATCAGTATTTTAAAAATTTCATTCTTCCCAGAGAAGCATAAAGGTTCTGTGCCATAAAGTGCTAATTCTCGACTGATAAGACTTAGTTGGCTATCATGCTTATCTCCTAACACTTCATACCACAAGACTTCTTGGCTAAGATGCTATTTATTTCAAGGCTATGAGAAAAAGGCTGTTCCTATAATTATCGCTCTGAGCCATGCAGTGTAACTCGATGCCACTGATATTGAGGGGAAAGCCAGAGGCCACAAGCATCTGCTGGCCGAGTGCCACATCTTGATTCATTCTCGGATATATCCTGCCCACCACTTCTCAAGGGATACCTGGAGACAACCTTAGTACATTTCAATGAAGTGTGGATTGGTTCTGGAAAGAGGAATGCTTCAGGAGTGGGTGGGAAGGTTGTAAATAGGGAATTTTAGCTCCAAAATTACAGAGCTCAGTGTACTTCACATACTTGTCAAGGCTTGGCTGTGAAGCCTGGGGCTTGTCCTGGTCTAACACTGGAATCCTGCTGTGACTGCTGGTGGCCTCTAGGTCATATACACTGGCACCCAAGGGAATTCACTGCCAATATTCTACCTGGTAGGTTCTGACTTTGAATGTTTAATTCTGCCTACTCAGTGCTACTCAAAGGAGAATCTTGGGGGTAAGGTGGAAGGGGTGAGGAGTAGACACAGCAACAAGTCAGAGATCCAGGCCCTTCCTTGTGGGCAGTCGAGCTGACCTGCACACAAGTGGAGACCAGAGGGTCTACATCTGGCGAAGTGAGGCAATCCGTTGCCGTCCCTTGAACAGCAGCCAGTAGACCACTTTGTCACCTGGTGATAAAGTTGGCTTCCTGCCCGTTTCTTCTTAAAATAGCAAATAACATACAAGACTCAGCATCCCTGTGAGGTCGTCTCCTAGTTTTTAATAATTCCTTGTATTTATTTAGTGCTGTTTCCCTCTCCCAGGAGTTAACTAAAAGAGTTTTCCATATGTTACTTCAATACTCCTCATTACCGCCCCTTGCTGGGCTGGTTAGAGAATGATGCTAATAGGGTCAGCACTCAGCCTCCCACCAGCCCTCTGTCTGCACAGCCAACCTTACCTAATTATTTTAGAGAGCTTGCAAGAAGCCGCTAAGGTCACAGACAATACCGCTAATAACAGCAATGCTAATGACAGCATCTAATGATTACTGAGTGCTTACTCTGGACCACACATTTTCCAAGTGCTAATCAGATATGAGTGAATTCACCTTCCCAAAACTCCAAGGAAGATGGATTATTTATACCCATTTTAAAGAAGAAAGCCAAGGAAATTCAGTGACAACTCAAAATCACACAGGAGTAGTGAAACAGAGCAATCCACTCTATCAGTCTACTTAGGGAGACTGAATGCTTGCCCATAACTCAATAGTGCTTCCCTACAGGTGTTGCTTGAGATGGCATGACTTCATGCACAGATCCATAATCATATCTGTCCATCAATGATGACTGAGGTGAATGATTGAGAGAAGTACATGTAGTGAAGCTATCAATTCAGGGAAAGAGCCATGCTTCACACCATAGGTGCTCTCCTACTTAATCTTCATGACAGCACTTTAGAAGTAGACTACTGCCTCATTTTTCAGATTGGAATGTAGAGGGTCAGAAAGGCTAAGAAATTTCAATATTGATATTTAGTGGAGGATGCAAAAATAGAGAAGAAATCTACTTCCTATGCAAATACAAATGAGATGACACTCCATTTTACTGAAAGAAACTATACATACACACACATATATATATATATGGGCATATACACATGTATATATTTATACACATATATATGTATATATACACATATATATCCACTAACAAGTCAATATAAATATATACGTACATATATAAACAAGTACAGAGTCAATGAGTTGCATTATCAAAAGCAATGGAGTCCACATTTTTGGGCTTCCATCACTGAGTCCTTTTCTTATAATGGTCACAGAGCTTTTTGGTCCTGTTCACTTATGGTAGTCAAACAGAAACCAAGTCAAGCTTTTGGGCCACGGGGGCAATGGTGAGATGTTGGTAAGAACACTAGTTACAAGTAAAACTGGGATGCTGGATTCTATCTTATTTGTTTACTGCAGGATTCAAGTCTATAACCCATCTAAATGCTTGGGACAAAGCCAACTCTCCACAAATGCTTGAATAGATATTATTATCTAAAGAGTCTGACATTTGAAGCCATCGGGACCACTGAGCAACTATTCTCCTCACTGGAGACACCAGATGGTTTTGAAAGAATGGCATCCAGGAAGCCCAGACTCTGGCATCAGGCGCACCTAGGTTGAGACCCTAGCTCTGCCATTTCCTCCGTTGTGGGCTTGGAAAAGTTAGTTGCCCGGTTTCCCTTAGCTTCAGTTTCTTAATCAGGAAATTGGGATAATGACCAATTCTGTTGTAGGATTATTAGAACAAATAAGGAATTAAGTGTGAAGAAGCTTCTCACCATAGCACAGTACAGGCTAACCAAGATTAGAGAAGGGAAGATCTTCATGAGATACTGAACTGACAAGCTTTTCTTCCATTTCTAAAGTTTTGCAGGACCCCTGAGAGCTGCACACAGGAATTCAACAGTGGTTGCACTCTGATGCTTCCGGTAGCTTTACGGGGTCTCTTCTTCCAACAAGGTTCGTTGGCTCAAGGGACTTTCACTTTTCCAGTATATAGTATTTCAGAGTGCATTGTCAGGACATGTTGGCTGCTTGGTGTGTAGCTTGGTGCCTGTGTGTACCGGCAGTATCAAGGGAAACCACACAGGGAAAACTGAGCACTCCACATTATGCTAAACAGCAGCCAGACCTTCCAGCAGGCCATCATTGTGAGCTGGCTACAATAACTGTAAAGTCAGTTCTGGGGTGGCAAGTTCCCTGTAGCTTAATAGCAAAACCAAAAGAAAGACAGCCCACTCTCCCTTGTATTGCTTCCTGTACATTATGCTCCAGCCAGACAATGCAATCTGGATAAGTAAGAATTTTACCCGAATGTAATTCTTCCATTGTGGTTAGTAAACCAGCCTTTTTGTTCCTTTTAGTTGAACTTAACCTAACCACAGGTAGGGTGTAAAATTTCCTCCTAATGCCCTGAGATCTACTAACAAGTCATTTAGCATTAGTATTGTTCTATTTCTTTTCAAGTTATAACATAACAGGTAACAGTTTAAAACAACAATAACAACAAAGACAAAACAGCAACAAAACAAAACAGATACACCCTTAAGGTTTTGTGTATTGATAGTATTCTAAGGCTCTGAGGCTAGTCTTCAGGAAGGCTCAAAGCACTGTTTTCTCTCAATCCTAAGTACTTTGTTATCTTCTCCAAAACTCTCATATCTGCAAAAGGGGCAAGGCACACATCTGACAACCTCTCAGGGCACTTAATGCTTGAAAATTTCTCTTCCAGCTGTCATAAGATAGTAGAGACCAAGGTGAGGGGGTAAGGGTAGGCAGTGTTACCTGCCATCCAAGTTTATTTTTGTTTTCTGTCTAACTACCACAATCTGGATGCTTCTGATGAAGAACAGAAAGTGTCTCAAGTATGTTGTAAAAAGACGCCCCACACTTGAGAAAAGGAATGCAAAACAGGGCAATAATGGAACCTGTCAGCAGAAACTGGGAGTTCAAATGTGTTTTCATGTAAAATTTCAACCAGACTAACTCTGTGAGTCTGCTCTGAGCTCAGATAATTTCTTTTCCTCCAGACTGAT
The DNA here is from genome assembly GCA_028658305.1 of Pachyuromys duprasi. Classification (NCBI taxonomy): domain Eukaryota; kingdom Metazoa; phylum Chordata; class Mammalia; order Rodentia; family Muridae; genus Pachyuromys; species Pachyuromys duprasi. Next base: position 71,229,597 of record CM053764.1, read on the forward strand.
ACTCCTTTTTGGTGAAATACTGATAAATGAGTCTGGCATGATACCTCTTGCTTGTTGTGCCTGAAAGACCCAACTTTCTCTAGCAGATAGTGGGTCTCTGTTGGTATTTATAATTCACTGGGCACCATTTCTAAGTGCCTTAAAGAGCATCATAGAGAACCACCTTAAATAATTGCCGTACTAGCAAGGAGGTTACAAGGCACAGCTCATGGGAAGGAGTCTGCACAGTGCCTGGTATGCTTTGGGTACTGCGTAATGCTGGAGGGACCGCCCAGACCCTGGCCTTCTATCAGTCGATGAAAGCACCTGGCTTGTAAAGAACAGTGGGTACTGAACTTAGCTGAGGGGTAAGACTATACCTTTGAGGGAACTGACTAAGAAGCTTTTTTCAGTGTTCTTTGTGAGTGATGCTAAGGTTGCTGTGCTAGCTAGTCTTATGTCAATGGGACACAGAAAGGTGTAATCTGAGAGGAGGGGGCCTCAGTTGAGAAAATACCTTCATAAAATTAGGCTGCATGAAAGCTTGTTGGGCATTTCCTGAATTAGTGATTGATGGGGAGGATGGCCCCTGGGATAATGGACCTGGGTTCTACAAAAAGCAGGCTGAGCAAGCCACAAGGAGCAAACCTGCAGCACCTCTCCACGGCCTCTGCATGAGCTCCTGCCTCCAGGTTCCTGCTGTGTTTCAGTTCCTGTTCCGACTTCCTTCAATGGTGAACAGTGCTGTGGAGGTGTAAGCTGAATAAACCCGTTCCTCCAATACTTCCTTTGGTCATGGTGTCTCATCACAGCAATAGTAACCCTGATTAGGACAGTGTTCATCACAGCAATGATAACCCTCACTAGGACAATGTTTAATCACAGCGATGGAAGCCTGACTAGGACAGGGTGTGTGCTCAATTGTGCCAGTACAATACTTCTGAAAGCCATCAGACTGTCTTATCATTCAGGATCAGTCTACTCTGAGGCAAAGTTGAAAATGTTTCCTCATCTGGAGTTGTAGAGAAGGATAGAATCAAGTGTCATTTATCTACAACCCAAATTGGAAACCAAGGCAGAGGACTCAAAAGGGAGAAGTAAAACATGTTGGTAAAATTCATGGGCTAGTGGTTTAAACACTTGTCATGCAAGCATGTTGACCAGAGTCCAGGTCTCCAGAATCTTCACAAATGCTGGGTAGCTAGGGAATTACCTGTAATTTCAACACGGGAAGGCAAAGACAGCAGATCCAAAGAGCAAGCTGGCTAGCAAGAGTAGCCCTACTGGTGAGCTCCAGGTTTGCCCGAGAGACCCTAACTCAATGAATAAAGTAGAAGAACAATTGAAAAGTATTCTAACATCCATGTATAGTTTCCATATGTGTGTCCATGGACTCTCTCACATGTCCACCTGTGCCCAACAATATGCATGCATGGACACAAGACTACCCCCTACCCAAATAAGAAAAGAAATATCAAAAGGGGCCAAAAGCACATGTGACTCAGAAGAGGATAAGCAGCTGGCTCTGAGAGTCACAGCTGTGAATGCAGGGGAGCCAGGAAATCCTCCATGATTGTCTGGAAAATCCTCCATGATTGTCTGGAATATGGGATTTTTTTCTGCCTGTTGTATACAAAGTCAAATCCGTTGTATTTAATGGGTCTGGTCTGGAAAAGGGGCTCTCAAGTATAACTACTGGAACTTCTAGAACGTCTAAATAGCATGATAAAATGTAGATCCAGGCTGGGATACTGCTCCGGGCTAAACAAGCTTACTTTGTACATTTCTTGCTTAGAATGTATGAAACATTGGGTTTGATGCCTAATACTGCACAATCCTATCACGGTGGTACATTCTTATAATGTACCTACCACGCTGGAAGTGGAGGCAGGAGGATTAGAAGTTCGAGGTCATTCTTGGCTACATAATCAATGCTGAGGTCATCCTGGGCTTAAGTGAAAAGAGAAAGACACTTTCACAACACTGGTTAAAGAACCTGCATTCATTACTTTTACAAAAAGGAAAATAAGATAAGATGAACTGTATATTTCAGAGTTCCAACCAGGCTAAGCCTTGATCCAAGAATCGTTATTTTTGATAGGCATCCCATTTGCTAGACATGGAAATATTTTTTGAGGGGGGGGATAGTGTTTTTCTAAATTCTAAGATAATACAGCAGAGTGTGGGACATCAAATTAGAGCACACTTGAGTTCTCTCCCTGTGTGAACCATTCTACTTTATTGAGCCTTGAATTCTTCACCTCAGACCTGGCGACACTGAATTTCTGTATAAGAATTGTTGAAACAATGAAGGTAAATGTCATTTGTAAGATCCAAATGTTTGTAATTATCATGTCTCCCGACTGAAGCAGAATTTTGTAAACTTCCAAGGCAGTCACGATATGGTTAGCGATCTTCGATTTCCCTATGTTGTAGCTCTAACTATGCATTCCTACATGGCTCTTTGGCAATCTATTTCTGTTCAGAGTTTTAAACCTCATTTGGTAGCTGGAGTATCTGGTGATGGGAGATGGACCAACTTGCTTTGCAAGTAACGGATCCATGAGGGAGAAGAGCTGTGAGGGGCTGGCAGTGTTTGAGGTCTGCTTTCACTGGGGGTAAATGGATATACTGTGTGGGACAGTAGCTGGGTTTAAGAATTAAGAAATAGAAGAACAGTGATTAGCGTTCCCAATGAGTTGATGAATTAGAGAAACAGTGAGAGAGAAAGGAAAAAAACAGTTCAGTAGGAAAAGTTCTGGATGATCCTGGAGGAAATGATCATTATCACAAACACATAAGCAGCGTCTAGCCAAATGAGGCTAATAAGCTGAAAACGAGCCCGCAAGATCCAGCCAGCACTTCAAACATGAATGTGAGCCTTGGCTGCACTGACTGAAGCCCTGCTTGAAGGAACTGTGAGGTCATTTTCACTTTATCATACCTTTATGGGCCTTCTTTTTCCAGTGCTGGACTTCATAGTGTGAGAAGCATAGAGCCCTTGGACTTAGCTCAACAGATAGAAATAAAGATGATGAACGGCCTGGAGAAGAACTGCCATGGGCAAGCAAAAGGAGCTGGGGTTATTTAACCTAAAGAGAGAAAAGCTACGGGGACTTGACTCTTCCATTCCAGGAGCTAGAGTTGACAATCACCAGATGTTGTTGAGGAAAAAACATGCTTAATTCTAGCAGAAGGGTTTACATACGAAACGAAACAAAAGTCTTCTCAAAATCTGTCCTCTGAATTTGCTCATGTGAAGAGAGAAAGACACTGTTCCAAATGCTAGTCAAATATCCTGTATTCATCACTTTTGCACTGTTGTAACCAAAATGTTTGATAGAAACAGCTAATGAGAGAAAAGACTTATTCTGACCTGTGGTGTCAGTCCATTAGAGAGGGGAAAGCAGAACAGGACAGCTCCTTCTGTGGGAGAAGGAACTGGCTGCTCACAGGATGGTGGGTGGGGAAGGAAAGGAGGTGGAGCTGTGGCCAGGAGTAGATAGTGTTGGTATGCAGGCGGTTCAACTGGCCTGCCCTCAGGGGCCCTCAGGGGCCTGAAACGTCCCATGTCATCACCTGTGCCAGGTGTGCAGTATATAAGGGCCTACCAGCCACCCCAGCTCGCTCCGTCTTTTGGTCTTTCTGTCTCTGTCTGACTCTCTTTTTGTCTCTCTCTGTCTCTTTCTCTCTTTCTTTCTCTTTTTCTCTGTCATGTGAACCCCCTTTTCTCTCTCTCCCTGCCTTCTTTCTCTCCCTCCTCCTTCCCATGATAAACTTTCTTATACCAGGTATTTTGCTTGGCATGATAATCAGTATTATAACAAATAGAACCTCAACAGAACACTTCTAGGGACCTACTGCTGCCATGTAGACCTCACGTCCTAGAGGTTCTTAAAGTCTCCAAAATGCTGGGGACTAAGCTCTTAAAATTCAGGTCTGTGATGAGCATTCTAGATGCTAACTTCAACAGGGTCAGCATCAGACTGGAATATGAAGATCAAGAAAAAACAATAGACAGAAATTCTTTGAAAAGCAAAAGCAGCTGGATTTGGAACTCGTCCCAGGTCTGGGACAGAATTGTGGTTCAGTACTAGGGTGTCAGCCTTTCTGTAATTCAGGTTTCTCATGTGTGAAGTAAGCAGAACTGAATAGATGAATTCAATTGTCTTTCATGATTTTATGATACATGCTATGTAAGCAGTTGTGTTTAACATGCTGAAGTTTCCTGGCCATTGCAAAGAATATAATGAATGTGCTAGGAGATCTGGGCATTGACTCCAATATGCCATGATATGACACCTGTTGGATGGGCTGATGTCATGAGGCAGCCAAATTGGAGAGAGCTACATGGTCTTGTGAAAGAGCATCTGGCTTTGAGAGAAAGGCAAAAGAGAGAATGCAGGCTATTCCAGAGACAGGGATGTAAGAAACAGAAATGGATCATGAGGGATACCAGGAAGCCACGTAGAAATAAGGACAGGGAAAGAAGAGAATGTGGGGGTCATTCCAGGATACACTGATTGTTTGGTGTGAATGTTGGTGTGGCTGCAGAACTCATATGTTGAAGTCTTACCTCCAAGATTATATTACTGTGAGAGAGGAGCTTTTCAGATTAGTGCCCTTATGAAAGAAGGCCAAGGGACCTCTTTAGTCCTCCCTCTATGTGCAAACACAATGAGAAACAACCTATGAGCAGGAAAACAGGTTTTACTCAACAGGTTCTACCTTCAGGGCTTCCTGAATCTTTGTCATGGAGTTCCTAACCTCCAGCTGTGAGTAATAAATTTCTGTTGCCATCCAGCCTGTGATGTTTTGTTATAGCAACCTAACTAGACTGAGACAGACTGAGATTAAGCCTTAGTTAAGGGACTGAGCAAATACTTGAGATATGGTTCAGACTCAAAATAGATGAGGAGATCACTCCAATGACTGTCATCTGAAATCAAGAGTGACAGAGGCACTGTTCACGTAGGGGAAAGGTATTTACTAATTCAGAGTCCTAGGTTTGCAAGCACATAAGCTTTGAAGCTAAACAATTGTTTCCCATTTGGCCTCTTCTACTAGCATGATGACCATGGATAAGCTGATAATCCTTATTAGTACAGTTTTAAGATACTAAAATGAGGATATCTACTGCATAACATTTTTGAAGATTAAAACAACTCACGTACTTGAGCAGAGTAAGCATGAAGAAAACTAGTCTTGCATTGGGAATAGAATCAAGACAAAATAAAAAGAGATTATCAGTGTTTTCACAGCTTAAAGAAAGGGCCTGGACCTGAACTGTTCCTAATGATGCAAACTAATTTTTACATAGCTGTGTTCCAGGGTTAATTTCTGAGGCACATCAAACATTAACATAGGCACAGTTAGTACATTTTTACAGGTGAGCAGTTGAAGCTTAAAATACATAATGCCTTACATAAGTAAGCCATAGAGCTGTAGTAGTTACATATGGCCACATAGTCATGGTCTGGTGTATAAAATCTATTTCTTGAAAATGAAACATGAAGAACAAGTGATTAATGTTTTAAAGATTATAGCCAAGATTGTAGTGCAAGGTGAAGGTGAGATTAAGTTTGGTTGCTGGCCATTTTCCAAAATGGTTGGTGGGCTCTAGTGGGTGCTTTTGCCTACTGAGAACAGTGTTGGGAGACAAGGAAGAAATTTCAAGGTTCTCAACTCCTGCACTCAGAGGCAGCGTTATTAAAATGGAGTCCCTTCTCAGGCTCACTGAGCCATCTCCATCAATACAAAACAACCCAAACCAACTGGAACAAAACCTACTGCTCACCACTCCCGTCAGGTAAGGAGGGGTCTGTAGGGAGAATTTTGATTTCTTTAAAAACCTAATCATATTATGTGACTACATTTTTGTTTGAATCCCAAGTGTGGGATGTGGGGCTACTTCAGATTGTCCACAGCAGCTAACGATAATGTGTCTCATGCTCTGGCAGAGGCGTGATTTGTGCCAGCAGCCAATAGTTTCAGTCTGGGAACTCTGGAGAGGGTATAAACAGGAGGGCTCCCCTGCTGCTGCCTCCACCTGGCTGGTTTGGCCTGCTGCTGCGTTTGCTATTGTGTTTGCTATTGCTGGTTTGCTGAACTGCTGGATCTTCTGATGACAAAGATTGGACTTGCCTCAAGGAACTCTATGTCCCTAATTAGCAGGAAGTAGCCTACAGACGTATATGACCCCTTTCCCCTCTAACCTTCTTTCTCTCCTACCTAGTGTTGGGGGTGTTGGAAGGGATTAGGGTAGAATAAGGGTTAGAAGTGAGTTAGAGATACAAGAACCCAATAAAATAGATAAAACAAATAAACCAACAGGGCTCTGGTTGGCTCTTTAAACAGAAATATTCGCTTATTAAAGATTTTTGTTTATTATTATTTATTACAGTTTATTCACTTTGTATCCCTGCTGTAGCCTCCTATGTCATCTCGTCCTAGTCCCACCCTCTGAGCCTCTTTTCCCCCTGTGTCCCTCCCCTAGTCCACTGATAAGGGACTTCCTCCTCCTCTACTGTCTGACCCTCGCCTATCAGGACTCCAACTGTCTGGATCCTCTTTCTCTGTGGCCTAGTAAGGCCACCTTGCCAGGGGGAGGTGATCAAAGAGCAGGCAACTGAGTTCATGACAGAGACTGCCCCTGCTCCCCTTACTAGGGAACCCTCATGGAGACTGAGTTGCCCATAAGCTACATCTGAGCAAGGGGTCTAGGTCCTCTCTATGCATGGTCCTTGGTTGATTCACCAGTCTCTGCAGGGCCCCCTGGGTCCACAGTTTTTGGCTCTGTTGGTATCCTTGTAGATCTCCTGTCCCCTCCAGATCTTTCTATCTCCCCCTTCTTCCATAAGATTCCCTGCACTCTGCCCAAAGTTTGGCTATGAGTCTTAGCATCTGCTTCGATACCCTGCTGTGTAGAGCCTTTCAGAGGCTCTCTGTGGTAGGCTCCTGTCCTGTTCCCTGTCTTCTCCTACTTCCAATGTCTATCCTGTTTACCTTTCTGAATGAGGATTAAGCTTCTTCCCTAGGGTCCTCCTTGTTCTTTAGCTTCTTTAGGACTATAGATGTTAGTATGTTTATCCTATATTATTTGGCTAATATCCACTTATGAGTGAGTATATACCATGTGTGCCTTTCTGCTTCTAGGTTACCTCACTTGGGATGGTTCCATTGCTTGTTTCAGTTATTGCCTCCTCCAGCAGTCCCTAGTAACTTAAAGGCTCCCAACTCTTCTTAGATCTTAAGACAATTCCTTCTTAACAAGAAAGATGTGTTTACTTTAGATCTTGACACAGTGCTAGTCACTATTATTATTATTATTATTATTATATTAAAAAGAGGGTCTTGTATATTCCAGGCTGGCCTTTAATTCTCCATATAGCTCAGGTGACCTTGAATTTCTGATCTTTCTTCCTCTATCTCCTAAGTACTATGATTATAAATGAATACACTGCACTTGGTTTATACAGTACTAGCTATTGAACCCAGAGCTTTGAACATGTTAGTTAAGCACTCTACCAACCGAGCCAAGCCCATGGTCCCTCAACATTCACTTCTATTAAGACAAAACCCAAACTTCAAAGCCTGGGAGCCCAGAGTTTGCACTGAGCACTGACATACCACTAGTCTTTCCCATTTCTCACTGTAGTGTGTGCTCAGACATTCTTCTGAGCCAGGCTCCTTCCTGCACTGGGTTGTAAGAAAAATGCTTTATTTTCATTTCAAAATAGTTGATAGACTCCTGCTGGAAGTAAGGAAGATGACTAAGTGATTTCTTAAAATCTTTTCCAGCCAGTGATTCATCAGACACAGAATTTTAACTTGGAATGGTCTACCAGTATTCTGAGCCAAATGTCTCATTTTTGCAAATGAGGAGAGTGAGGTCCATGGAGGTTAAGAGTTGTGGGGGCTGCCTGTTACAGTGGAAAGAAAATGGGATTTAAAGTTTTAAAAGTTCTGAGTTTGGGACCAAATACCAACACTGAGTTGCTGACTTGAAGACATTAATAACCCCTTGAGTTTTCATAATTGTACAATGGAGATAACACTATCTATTCTGCTGTCTGGTGTCAGTCTAAGGACAACTACATCTATGAAGAACAGGATAAAATGATAAACGTAGTCCAGGCCTGCCCATACGTTGAAATTTCAAATGTACTTTATCCAAAGTTACATGGTGGCAAAGAAAACCAGAATCTTCCATTTCAATGTCATTTGATTTTCATTGTCCAGTACGGTCTCCATAACTTTTTTCCTTCCCATTTCTGTGGTTATGAAGTTTTCCCATAACCACCATGCTAATCGGTTCTCTACGTGCTTTCTTTTAAACTCCTGAATGCACATAGACTCCAACCGTGGGAATCCAGATTGCCTTAGATGGGCTACAGAGCAGCAGCTCTGACGATTGGTTTGGAACATCTCAAGCAGCCTTCCATTCCATTATAGTGATGGCTCTCCGATGCTAAGTTGATGCTAAGCTGCCAGCAGACAGGTCATGTTCACAGAGGAGCTTTTCATGTAGCTTAGCTTCTTTAACCAGATTTGTGACGTCCAGCTGGAATTTGAGTGTTAGCTTCTGAGTAGCCTGTTTGTGGACTACCAGGTGATGGCACATACTTTGGATTGAAATAGGATGGGTGTCAGCTACAGAATGAAGTAATAACAGACATTTTAGGTTCATGCTGGACAGAGCTCCGGGAGCTTGTTCAGTGGTTGACTGTGCCAGTCTATGGTAATCTGCTTAGAAGACAGTGGTAGACTGGTCTCACAAATGAAACATGGGTCCAGGAGCTAAATGTGTTTCCAAAGACCACTAATGAGAAGAGGGCACTGCTCTCTGAGCTCATTCACCATCATTTGTGCATTAGGGAAGATTATATGTTTCGTTTGGCTCCATTATTAATCACAGGGTCTACTGAATCTTCAGGAGGTTGACCCAAATCATTTCTTCTACTTTTCAAGTACCATGTACCTCTGGAAAGACATTCTGTGACCTTCTGTTCGACCTGGCACTTGCCTCTTGTGTAAGTGATGCTCTTTCAAGCTTACTATTGGATATCCTTCTTTCATTTAGTTAGAGGAGTAGGGCCTCTTCTGCACCAATGATCCAAAGAGTGCAACCATCAGATCCATATTTCCCTGTTTTCTTGAGCATGAAAAGTTTTCTTTTTTTTAATAGTTTCCAGGAATGAGGGGAAGGACAAGCTTACAATAAATAGGGAATACTGATTTTTGCCTTCAGCCATTAAAAAAAAAAAAAAAAAGAAAGAAAGAAAGAAAGGAAAAAGAAAATGGGGGAGGGGAGGGGCCACTGTGAGCCAGTTCTGTCAACAATTTCCATGTTAAAAAGAAGTTGAAGTTGGAGCCATGTGGTCTCAATAAAGCAGTAAAATATATTTTCTTACCCTACACTTCATGTGCCCATAACCTTCCTTTTAAATCATCTCTAACCAGCCTCAAATCACTCTGACCGCAAATCATTTGGTGGCTTTGGTCTCCAGGCAATGGAATGTGCTGGAGCAGACGGGGAGTCGCTACCAAGTGCGCACTGAGAGAGCTTCCACCCCCACCCCACCCCCTGGCTCCCCCAGGCTCACAGACCCCAGCAAGAGTCTCGAAAGTTCCACACTGAGATAGCACATGACATCATAGCTCAATCATTTCAGAAACACACACACACACACACACACACACACACAAAACTGCAAGGGCTGCAGACCAGCGGTACAACAGGACACAAACCACAGAGGGCAGATGGAGCCTAAGAACAGTTTTCCTTATGAAAACACTCACAAATGCCACAGGCAGGCTGGCAGCGGCACATTTAATTACATTCACAGAAACCCATTGTATCCATCGGCCCCATCAGCTTCAGAGCTGACTAAGGAATTGGAAAGTCACCCATTGAAGCTATCCTGGAAATGGGACAAACCAGGAGAGCCTGACGTTATGTTCAGGTGCTTCATAGAGCATGTGAGGCGTAGACTCGACCCAGCTATAAAGTCATCTGATAACCCTAACCCGGAATTCTAAGGAACCCAGTCCTTCTTAGTAACCTGTCTTTAAATGTATAGCTAAGGAGTTAAGGGAGGCCCAAGGTGCGATAAATCAATTATTCAATTCATGATTAATTTATGAGATGCCTAGCTAAGCTATCCCAGGCACAAACAAAACTCTTGCAACTGCCATCTGCTGTCACACTAGAGGACCCAGCCTTGTGTTTTGCAAGTGCAACTGGATCTTTTGTTTCTTTATTTTTATTTATTTAGTTAGTTTAAAAGAAACTTTTCAAAGAGTAACGTATACAGTCTTTGAAGGGATGGTAAACACATCGAGAGGTCCTGTTGGCACCTCTGGGAAACAAAGTTCAACATACATTGGCGAAGTACGATGAAGGCTCAAGGGTAAAACATGTTCCAAATAAAAGTGCTATTTTAGGGTACCTAGCTATCATCTTACAACAATTGCTAAAGTGAGTGTTTTAAAGGAGGCTTTACAGAACTTCTAGGAGACAAGAAGGATATGCCTAAATGGCCGAAGAACTTTCTAATTTTAGCGCTATAGAATCATCACTGCTAACATTTGCAAAAAGGGAAAGAAGACCCAGCAAAATCATGAAGCAAATAAACCACCCGCAAACATAAACACCCGTAATGTTCAAAGTAGGTCTTGTTCCTTAAAGGACAAAGAAAAAAAATGTTCAGCAGCTATAGACTTATATGTTACTAGCTATAATCTTTTCTGAGACATGTTATTTTACATTCTGGCAATGTGTGTGGCAACAATCTTTTTCATCAGATACCCTAGGGATAACTGTTCATTTCAGCTGGAGGGGTGGCTGAGTGGGTGGGAACAACCCAAAGGCATGCTGGTCATATCTTTCTATAAGCTCTAAAACAACGGTGTGGAGAAAATGCAAGGCTCATGGGCAACTGAAAATAATCTGTTTGGCATTATTTGGGCAGTTATAAGCTAGAACATTTTTTTTAATTGCTGGGTTCAGCAGAGATTTCCCGTGGATTTATCAGCAACAGAAATAAGCGTGCATTTTGCTGACCTCTGCTTGGAAGTGTTAAGAAGGGCTATTGAAAGTCTGTTTCCATCCTGTGGTTTGGAATTCAACGTGCCTGGCTGGGATGTTAAGCTACACTCCAGCAACTTGATGACTCTGTCGATCATCAGAATGTTAACAACAACCAAAACCAAAACCAAACTGAACCAAAAAAACAAAAACCTCAGCTCTCCTTGGAGAACAACCCTTTTCCCAAATGGCCCCCCTGCGCCCTCTCGCTGCACATCCCTTTCATAGGTAGCCTACCACTAGCCTGGGAACAGTGAGGTGACTTCTGAATCCAGTCCTGTTTAGTCAGGTGCCAGGATCTTGTATTTAGGCTTTTGATGTAGGTAGATTGTGCAACATCTTCCTAAAGGAAAGGCTGGTTGCTTCTAGAATCGATCATTTCCAGAATTCCCCTAAATCGAATACTTGTAAAACATGACAAGTAATGAAGCAGGGGAAGGCCAGCTTTTCTGCTCTCAGTCTTTCCATGGTAGAGGAGTCATCAGGAATGCATTCTTGCCTATTGTATTCTGCTTGCCACTTGTTCGCTAGAACCAAAGCCAACTGCATGCTAACTAATGAGAGAGGGACTCAGTCCAAAGGGCTTCCACAAGAAAGTAGCTTTAGGTTTTGTTAGACAAAGGACTGCAATCCAGTGAGACTCAAGAAAACAAACAACCTCCAGGAGATTGAAGGGCAGCAGGGATAAAAACCGCCCAGATTTTTCAAGAGGAAAAAAAAAACCAACCTCAAACTTTCCCTGAGATAAAGCGTTTCCAGCTAGAACTCATTCAGCCCGCTGAGTAGCTCAGGCTGTCAGAAGAGGCTTACGTTGTCAAAGTTTCCTTCTAGTTCAGCCAGGGATGGAGCAGATGATAAACTAGACAAAAAACCCAGCCGAAAGTGCTCCGGGGGTGTGCAGAGGAAGCAAGTAGTAGTAAAAAAATATATTAAAAAATTGGGGGTGGGGGGTGGACAAAGAGGGCAGAGATGTAACCTCACGCCCTTCTCCCCTCCCCCACCCAGCGCTAACAACGGAGAAGTCTGGTGGAGTAGGACCTTTTGCTCGCTCCCCGTTAAGGGGTTCGGAGGGGGTCGGGAGTGCCCTGCACAGCACCAAGTCTCTGCACGGCTAGAACGCTGCCACTTACCGGCTGGGCACCAAACACGCTCTGCACACCCCGCGGAAGAAGCTCCTCTGGGCTCTTTCGCTTGTTGTCCGCGGGCAACTTGAGGGTTGGTGGTCGGGGGTACGGGAGAACGCTCAGGCAGTGGAGCCACCTAGCGCGGGGCTCCCGGCGGCAGCCTGCGGTGGAGACGCAGAGGACTTGGGGGTCCCGGGGGTCCCTCCGTCCGAGGAGGCAGGCAGCGGGACTGCAACCGCGCGAGTGCACCGCGTCTGCCCAGGGGCGCGTGTGCGCCTGGTGTGCGCGCGTCGGCGAGAGGAAGAGAGACAAGGGTAGAAAAGGATCTGCGGCTGCTGGGGAGGGGGAGAGGGAGAGGGCGAGGGTGTGTCCTGGGCAGGAATGTTGCTAATGTCCAGAAATAACGCCCCTTTCTCCTGCCCTGCTTACGAGTCCAGAGGCTTTTGTTTGGCCCGAGGTGGGGGCATCAAAATCACCCCCACTGAAGTGACAAGCGAATCCCAGCCACTAGCAAGTCCCGAAGCCACCCTCCAGGTCAGCCGCAGCTTCAAGCCTTTCCTAGACACCTCATTTCATAAGACAGCTTCTCTCTGCACACCTGGGGCGGGTAACTAGGCTCCACCGACTCCCACCTTCACCCCTCTTATGTCCCCTTCACGAGAGGGTGTCACTCGACGATCCCGTGTGTGTCCCTCCTCCTGAATGAAATCTCTCTTGCAACTCTATAAAATTAATTGCATGTCACGGGGAAACCTTAGGACAGGGAATGCCGAAAATAAATCTGGTCTTTGTTCTTGTTTGATGTTGAACAAGCCGGCATTAATCAAGTCTTTCCCTCAGCATCCAAGCTGCTATTCACTGAGACTGAACTGTGTCCCAACTGGCTTCTCCTGCAGTCCCTACCTTATCATGTCCCAGTGACTCAGTCACTTCAAGGATGGGTATGACCAAGAGACAATAGGAAAACCCACACCAACCACTTAATAAAACCCTCCTACCTGCCAGCTATTATCTCCCTGGAGAGACAACATGCTAGGGGCACTGACTTCACCACTTTCTGTGTTTCTCTTCCTATTCCAGACTTAGCCTGCCCCAAACACAGAAATGCAGGATTGGACTTGGAATCTTGAAGAAGAAACTCACGAGGGACCAATGAAGCTATTAATTCAAGTAGAGTCCATAAACTGTCAAAGGCATGACAGATTCTTGAAGTCAATTAGAAGCCTTATCAGAACATGTGCTCCAAAAATAGAGTCATCCTGAAAGGTCCAAGTAGAGATAACAAGAGACTTGTTTGGAAGTAAACACATTGAAAGAGCACTGGCCCATCTTGCGTTCCCATTTCTTATCCCAAGGAAGTGATGGCTCATGAAATATTAGATTTTTTCTCTTCCTTATTAAATTTTACCCTTCCTCTGGGAATCACTGTCAAGTTAATAAGGTCGAGGCTGCTTTTCAATGGGAAGATATTCTGGGCTTGGCAAGTTCAGTCCCTTCTTGTATATCCTTTTACTTTTCCTCTCTATACTTCAGCTGTAGAGTTTTTCTGAGGTTACTGAGGAACTGTCAAATGTT
>CM053764.1:71243463-71305636 GCA_028658305.1 Pachyuromys duprasi
GGGGGGGTGGGGGGGTTCCCTGGAGGACTTAGGACCGGCCAGAAGGGAGGTGAGTTTGTTCAAAACACAAATTCTTAAGCTCTGTTAAAATTTTTGTCTGGAATCATGATATCAACTTCTTACAAAAAAGAAACGATTAGCTAGGTGTGGTGGCACACACTGTTAAACCAAGTACTCAGGAGGCAGAGGCAGAAAGATCTCTGAGTTCATGGCAGCCTGTTGAACATGGTGTGTTCTAGGACTGCCAGGACTATATAGAGACCCTGTCTCAAAAGACTAAAAAACATAATACTTGAATAATCAAAAATTCACATAATTTCAATAAACACAAATGCACTACACTCTTGCCTACATCCTTCCACAGGTTCTTGATGACACTATTTTTTTTTCCTGCAAACTTCCAGATTTCTTTAAGTACACAGGTACCAACACATATTCTTTTTCTTTTGAAAATCAAATTTGTAGAACTGTAACTACACTTTAGGTTTTTTTGTATTACGTGCTTGTTTCTCTTTTGTTTGGTTGAGAACAAAGGCCTGCACAGCATCCAGTACTCTGTACTACATGTTAGTGACATGGAATTAGGGAAGTGGACTGTTTCTGTGTTTGTTTTTTTTTTTCTCTCTCTATGGCATCTGCATTTGGGGGAAGGGGCATTAAGAAAAAATAATGTTGTCTTAGGGTTATTACTGCTGTGATGAAACGCTGTGACCAAAAGCAACTCGTGGAGGAATGGGCTTATTTGGCTTATGTTTCGTACCACTGTTCATCATCAAAAGGAAGTCAGGACGGAAATTCAAACTTGGGAGAAACCTGGAGGCAGGCACTGATGCAGAGGCCATGGAGGAGTGCTGCTCACTGGCTTGTTCATCGTAGCTTGTTCAGCCTGCTTTCTTATAGAACCTGGGATGACTAGCCTAGGGAGGTGCCACCCACAATTGTCTGGGCCTGGGCCCTCCCCTCTTAGTCACTAAGAAAATGCCCCACAGGCTTGCCAACAGCCCGATCTTAGGAAAGTGTTTTTCAATTGTGATTCCCATCTCTCCAATGACTCTAGCCTTGTGTTAAGTTGACATTAAACTAGCCTGTGCAAGCATGTGTAAGGAAATTATCTATTATACTGACACATAATAGGAACAGCTGAGAAGAGATAGAAGAACATAAGGAGAACTAGAAATGTGGTAGATTATGACTTAGGATGGCATGATTAAGGCTGCTGGACAGAGGAAGTGACATTTGAACAAAGACTTGATGAAGGAAAGCCTTGGGATCACTTCTTGAAGTAGGAGGTCAGCTAGCGCAGTGGCCTAAGTGTTAGTGTGTACAATGCATGTGAAGTGTGGCAGACAAGTCAGCAAGGTGGAGCTGGAAACTAGAGGCAGAAGGTCACCGGAAGTCATACAGGCAGGGGGCAATCCAGATAGTACAGGAACTGAAATCCAGTGTAAGAACTTCTGACTTTTATTCTTTTAATTTTTGGTATGTATACCTGCATGTGGTATGTGAACCACGTTTTGGTATGTATACCTGCATGTATATGTTCACATGTGTGCATACATATGTAGAAGCCAGAGTTTGATGTCTGGAGTTTTCCATGATTGTTCTCTACCATATATATTGAGGCCAAGTCTGGAACCCAGAGCTCAGTCATCAGGTAGCTAATCTACTTAGCCAGTTTGCTGTGGGGCTCCTGTGTAGACGAAACTGTAGAGCTGTTTGGTTAGGCTGGCTGCCACTCTCAACTGCCCTGCTGCATGCTGGAGATCTGAATTCTGGATTTCACAGTGGAGTGGCAAGCACTTTACCCAGTATACTATCTCCATAGCCCCTTGGCTTTTATTCTTAAAGCATTAGGTAGCCATTGGAGAGTTTAAGGAAGGAGAGGCATGGTACACACACACACACACACAGAGTACAGAGAGAACATGCTTATGTTTAATGTCACATATTCACTTGTATAAGTGCAGTATGATGTATTTAATAAAGATCCCAACGATAAAACATCTGAGTTGTTTCCAAACCTTAGACAATGTTTTAGACACCCATGAATGGTATTTTCCATTTTGGGTTTTGACACATGCAGCCAAATTGCCGTTTGGAGGGTGGAACCAATCTACACTCCCACTAGCCGTATTCTAGTTATATTCCAGAGTACGTAGCCGTCCCAACAGAGTATGCAATTAAACTTCTGGACTCCAGCCAATCTTGATAGGTGAAAAGTGATGTCTCAGGATAGTTCTGATTTGCATTTCTGATTTTGAGGGAGCCTGAGCAACTTTTCATACACTTAGCCTCCACTCGGCTTCCTTTGTAGTGGTCTATTGATGTACTTTTCCCATACTCTGCTGGAGTCTTTGACTTTTTCTTTACAATTTCTTAAAACTGCATGTCATCATAAAACAGAGGAGATCATCACTGTTTTATGAGGTCGTTTTCATTCTTGTCTTTGGAATTGGCTGATAGTATCCTGAAATGGTTCTAATTTTGAATTCTTCTTCAGTTGGATTTCCATTATCATAGGCATGTCTTTCTTATTCTCTATACTAAAGCATTAATTAATTTCCTTACCTGTGTGAGGCGATGTGGGGCATGGGTATCAGGGCTATAGTATGGAGGTCAAAGGAGAACTTCTACTCTGTAGGTTCTAGGAATGGAACTCAGGTCCTCAGGCCATCAGACCTTGGGGGAAAGTACCCTGACCTGCCAACCATCTCTTGAGTCCTCATGCTTTTGTCTTTCACATTGAAATATTTTACTATGTGGTAGTCTGAATAAAAATGTTCCCCATAGGCTCACAGAACGGCATGATTAGGAGGTGTGGCATTGTTGGAGTAGGTATGGCCTTGTTGGAGGAGGTGTGTCACCAGGGGGTTGGGATCTTCAAGCCAGGGCAAGTGTCACTCTCTCTTCCTGCTGCCCGGAACTCTCAGCTCCTCTCCAGCATCAGGTCTGCCTGCATGCTGCCATGCTTCCTACATGCAGACAGTGGACTAATCCTCTGAAACTGGAAGCCAGCACCAATTAAAGGTTTTACTTTTTAAGAGTTGGCATGGCCATTGCGTCTCTTTGCAGCAGTAGAACACTGACTAAGACCATGTGTATGTTATTGCTTGCTTAGCTTATAAGGTATTAAGACAGGATTCTGCTTGATTTTACTCCAATTAATGATAATACTACCACTGTTTTTTACAAAAATAAAAAAAATGCAATTACATTTATAAAAAACACAGAAGACAATTTGACATCTCAAGCATTTTTCAGCAGCAAGCTGCATACTATGTACATTAATATTGAGTAATGTATTCTGGAACTTTCTACCTTGAAAAACTGAATCTTTACACCAATTGGACAACTCCTTATCCGTTCCCTTCCAGCCCCCAATCACAATTTTTTTGTCTCTGATTCAGTAAATTTAATGACTTTACAAACTACACAGAAGTGAAAAGACATAGAAAACCTTGTGATGGGTTTTGTCAGTGCAATGTCCTCAAAGTTCGTAGGTACTGTATCTATAGCATGTGTCAGCCTGCCCTTTCTTTTTGGTTAAATAACATTCCACATGTGCATACAAATAGTCTTTATCCATGATCTATTGGTACACACACATTTGGATCACTTTCTCATGGCTATTGTCAATAATCCTGATGTGAACATGGATGCCCAAATGTTTCCTCAAGGTCCTGCTTTTGTTTCCCATGAGAGAATCAGGGAATTTTAATTTTATATTTAACCTTTTAAGGAATTTCTGTAGTTGCACCATCTCACTTTCCTACCACAATGGACGTGGGTTCTGACTCTCCAGATCCTTACAAGCACTTTTCCTCTGTGCTTTTGGTGGTAACTGTGCCAATGGGTGTGAGGCACTGAGGCAGAGGGTCACCAGAGGTCAGACAGTCATTGGGCAATACAGAATGTATAGGAGCTGGAAGCAGGGTAAGAATTCCTGACATTTATTCCTTTATTTTTGTGTGTACGCACATGTGATATGCTTGCATGTACGTATGTGTTCACATGTGTGAATGTATGTGTAGAGGTCAGAGGTTATTATTTGGAGTTGTCCTCAGTTGCTCTCTATCTTATATACTAAGGCTGAACCTCTCACTGGAACCTATAGCTTGTGGTTTGGAACCCAAACCTTGTGGTTTGGAGTTTAATTTATTTAATGATGATACTGGGCATTGTGTTTTCTTTTTCTTTCTTTCTTTCTTTTTCTTTCTTTTTTTGAAACAAGGTTTCTCTGTGTAGCCTTGGCTGTTCCTGGAACTCACTCTCTAGACCAAGCTGGCCTTGAACTCACAGCCATCTGCCTGACTCTGCCTCTCAATTGCTGGGATTAAAGGTGTGCCCAGCACTACTCAGCTTACTGGGCACGTTTTCATTTGTGAAATTTTGAATCCTCTCCATTAAAAACTCTACACTTAACTCCTTTGTCCACTTTTCAACTGGGCTGTCTTTTGTTGATGAATTGTAGATAGATGGTCTTTATACATTCTGGATACCAAGTGCTTATCCGATGCACAGTTTGCAAATACCTTCTCTAATTTCTACCGAGAACTTGAGCTCTTTGCTCTGTGTGCTGATGCACAGAAGCCAAGTCTGAATGGCTGCTCTGGTGCCTGTGCTTTGCCTCAACAACTCTTTGTGGCAGCCATCTTTTCTCCTCCTTTTCTGAGCTGCTGTGTTTATCCTAGTTGGATCAATTACTCGACCCCTAATTTATTTCCTGGTTGTCAGACCAACACTTCGAAATTATTGAGGCTGTTCATTTTAATATTTAGTGGGGCCCTGAAAATTTTTTGTGTGTGAACTCTTTTTTTTGGGGGGGGTGGTATATTGTGGATCCCAGGTTCTCCTTTAAATTGTTAAATAGCCAGAGATGACCTGAAACTCTTTTCTTCTCACAAGTGCTGGGATTACAGACGTGTGTCTTCATACCCACTTCATGCAGTGTTGTGGGTTTAACCCGAGGCTTCTTGAATTTGAGGTCAGCATTGCATTAACAGAGATATTTTCCCTGTTTATGATGGCTATCAAATGATATTCATGTTAAGGAGAAAAGCATGAATTAATTAAAAAGTCTTGTTTCTGTGGTCAAATGGTCATATATATATATATTCCCCATATGCTTTGGGGAAGCATCCTTAGAAATTATCACAGCACATTTCCATTTAAATATGCTAATTGAAGCATTGTAATAAATTTCCTAATTATGAATGATTCTTGCATCATTGTATAAAACTACATGATTACAGAGATTAAATATTTAATGTGCTCAGATGTTGTTTCCTAGTAATTTTTTTGGCCTTTTCACTTGTCTATTAATTAAATTTCAAAAAATAATAAATAAATAAATACACACATAAATAAATGAACTTATTGTGTGTGAATGTCACGTGTGTGCATATGTAGAGTTGAGAGAGTGGCTCGGGGAGCCAGTTCTCTCTTTCTAGCACATGGGTTCTGGCTGTTGAACTTGGATGGTCAAGCCTGGTGGTACAAGCGCTTTCACCTCTTTCACCATCTCACCAGCCCACCAGTTTGAAACTGGGATTCTTTTTATTTTACTGCGTTGTGTTCAAAGAAAGCGGTTTTACCGGGACCCCAGCTCAGTAGGGAATGCTTGCTGGGCACAGGAAAAGATCCACACCCCACGATGCGAGAGAAACTGGGTTTACATTCCAGAGCCACAAAAGAAAATATAGTCAAATCAGAAAAGAAATAATGTTTGTGTCCTTTGGGCTTTATCATCTCTTCTTTGGTGGATTAGGGTACAGCCAATTCTGTGTATGTTTCACAGTCAGTTAAAAACTAGTGCTGTGTAGGAAAATTGAACAGCAAGTGTCTTGTGTCATACACACCTTGGAAGTTCAGTGGTTTATTGTGGACTGAAGGCTTTCTCTCATATTTTCTGTAATTTTGGTTTTAAAAGGTGGCTGCCTTGTTATTTACTGAAAATGTATTCACAGTTGTTCTTCAACATTTCGAGTTTTCCCATTCAGCACTACTCGGCACCCCTTCACGGCCTATTTCCCTGCTGACCTATATTCCGCCTCTTCTGAGGGTAGTCATGATGTCACTAGTTCAGTGATTTTTTTCTAGTATGTCTTACTCCACCACAATGTTGTGTTCTGCATCACATTGCTCTAACATTCTCTCTCTTTCCCCTGCCTCTTCTCTCCTTGCCACCCCCCATATCCTCTTCATATATTGAGCTTAGGGTCTGTGGTTGCTGGCCCAGCACTCTACACTATGATTTATCCTCAGCTTGCACCTCTCTAGTGAACGGGGATGCAGTCCTTTCCCAGCCAGTACCTGTACCTGCCATTCAACAAGCGGACACATCTTTTTGCCATGGCTCTTCAGAGTAAGAGCTGCAGTTTTATGGAGAGGAATGTTTATGGGTACATTCTGAGGCCCTGACATATAGTCTGCTTACATGAATACTAAAATATTACCTCCTGAATGAAAGTTGGTGTATTTATGGTATTTTTTTTTTCAGGAGTTCCAGTTACTTCTATAGTGGAGTAAGTTAAAAGCTGCTTCCAGGGGCAGGTGACAAATTGTGTGCCACACCAGTGTGAAGGCAGGAGTTTGGAGCCCCATCACCCATGTAAATTCTGGGCATGTAAGACCCAGAGCAAGCTGGCTACCTAGGCTAAACTTATGCTAAGTAAAATTAGAGACCCTCAGCTGGGGCGCGATTGAGGAAACATGCTCCATATCAACCTCAGGCCTCCAAACATGTGTAATTATGTGCACACATGTGTCCACATCTGCATAAAGGTGAATACCCATGAGCATGTACAACACAAACACACACACACACAAACAGACATGCACACAAACCACAATAACAGCATGTAAATTTTTAATGGTAATTTTTGTGAGGATACATTTAATTTGACCTTTTCTGATCTTTCTAATCTGGCAGACAGCTGTTCCCATTGGACATCTGGGCAGACTGAGGGAAACCTTTAAAAATATGTGTTTCCTCATTATCTTTATATGTATAGGAAGACAACTTAGCCTTCGGTTATATTACAAAGAAGCCTGAATGCAAAGAGAAATGTTTTCTAAGGCTCAAAGGACAATGTACCAAATAAGTGAGCAAATGCATAATGAGCTCAACTTTCTCAGAAAATGCTAACATCACTGAAACACTGTATGCTTTACTTAAGTAGGCCACAGAATCCCTTCTCTGTGGAAACTTCAAAAAAGATCTCTTTGGATAGTTTGAGTGTGGTCCTGCCCCGTGGTAGGGTTGTCTACATGACCTCCAGTGTCTCCTTCCTCTAACGGTGCAAAAAGAACATGTCAGGTCATCAGAGGGACTCCTTTTCAGACTTAGATCCCAGAGTACGATCTGTCAAGAGATTGGTGTCAGTGTCACTGAGATTCAGAAGCATATGGTGGTTATGTAACAGGATGCTCCTTGATGGAGAAACTTAAGCGTAGACCAAATTACAGCTAATAATGCTTGCTCTCTTTGTGCTTAGAGACTAGAAGATCATAATCAACTTCCTGTTCCTTCCAGTTAAAGGAAACATAAGAAGAGTTCCCACATGTCTTTTTGCTGATCTAAAAGAAGTAAGGAAAAAAAAAAAACAGGAAAATTATATGGAAATCTTTCACGCAGAGATACTTTAGGACCATATTTTCTTCTGCATTGAGATCCTCAGATTGTCTTGAAACTCAACATCTGAATCATGCCGGGTAGTGGGTCTGAGCAAGACTGGAATTCTGAACATTCTTCAAGGCTCCATAAAAATCCCCAAATGATGGACAAATGCCTATGCTGTAGTCATGGAAAGTGAAGCCCCCCTCGTGATTTGAGATTGAGTTTGTTCATTTTATATTTATAGTTTCGTCACTTAAGGAATGTAGAGTTTGGCATTGAGGAGAGGCTAGGGGAGGAAGGAAGGAGCGAATGGAGAGCAGATTTGCGTGTGCGCGTGTGTATTTGTAAACCTAGACCGTATGGGGGTGAGAGAGACAGAGAGCTTTTACTATCATCATTATCATTATTATAATCACTATCTTTATTTGTTTTTGTTCATTTGCTCTTGAAGCAGAATCTCCTTTGGGTCTCTAGTGCTGGAGAGTAGCTGCAAGAACTTTTTGCTTCCCTTGCTAGCAGTTCCATCTGTTTACAATGAAAGCTTGGCTTCCACTCTCTGGCACAAATAAAAACCCTAGGGTGCCCATATAAGTCAAACAGATGAAGCATGTGTTCCCAGACCTGAAGTATCACCCTTTCCTGGAGGCCCAGGACGCTCCTGATAGATTTACATAGCATCTCATCCTCCATAAATCTAGGGCGAAGCTTCTGGGAAGCAAAGGTGGGTCACAGGTCACTGGACTTCACAGCCTTGGCAGTTCATCTGCCACCTAATGGAGTGATGGAACCCTGGGGTCACACTTGCCAAGAGAGAGGTTGGTAAATGGCAATTGAGCCATGCAGTAAAAATTCCTTTCACCGCTTGTCATGGGATTCCTAAGCATTTGGGAGAGGGATTTACACATCAAAACAAGGAAATATGGAAATACGGTCTTTGCATAATTGCTAAAATTGAACCCAAATTCCAGATAGAAAGGCATGTTTCCATAAACAGTATAGCATAAAGTAAGTAAACATGGCAAAACCTTTTTATTACCAACCATCAAGGCTGGGCTGGGTGGGGGCAGAAGGAGTAAGACCCTGAGAATAGGAGCCTGGAATGCCCTTTTCTCACCCCTCTTTGGGTGATGTAGCTGCTCTCAGCTAGAGATCCCTACCTAGAGGTTGGCAACATTGGCTCTCTCCAGAAAAGTAAACTTCAAACAAAGATCAGGAAGACAATGGCAACAGGGAGTCAGCGGGACTCCCTGAGAGGTTTGTGTCTCACACACATTTCCTGAACGCCCCCACTTTGCATTGTTTATTAAGCCTGTCTCCTCTGATGTTGCCCAGCAGAAATCCATACTTTACAGAGGGTAAGCAAGAGCTGTGGACAAGAGAAACTAAAGCAAACCACATAGACTTGAAGGAGTCAAAACATTAGGTGTGCACCCACTACCTTGAAATTGTGGTTGCATGCATCCAGATTGAATGGGCTGATTTGTTAAAAATATAAGTAAGTAAGTAAATAAGTAAATAAATAAATTCTGATTCCTTGGTAGCCTGGCAAAGACTCAGCAGACCAAACTAAAGCAAAACATATAGGCTTGAAGCAGTTGAAGCATTAGGTGTGTACCCACTACTTTGAAATAGTGGTTGCAGGCATCAGGATTGAATGGGCTGATCTGTTAAAAATAAATAAATAAATAAACAAACAAACAAACAAACAAACAAACAAATGATCAAATAAATGATGATTCCCTGGTAACCCAGCACAGACTTAGTGGACCAAGGCTGAGCCAAGGGATCTGTATGTTGATCAAGTATTTTCAGCTCTTTGATGAAAATGGACTGGGTTGCTTAATCTTCACTGTCCTCTTGTCAAGACTTAGACTCACCGTGGAAACCTCCCTACAGGCGTATCTATGAGGATGTTCTAAGAAAGGCTTACTGGAGGAGGTAAGCTTTACTTGGATATGTGCAGCAGCAGCCAATAGGCTAGGATTCTGAATCAAATGAAACTGACAATGCTGAGAGACACCCCGGCATCCATTTCTCTTTCTGCTCTCTGACCTCTTCTGTAGAGTGAGCAGCTGCCTCATACTCTCGCCACCGTGCCTTCCTCACCTCAATGGACTGTACCCTCAAGCTGTGAGCCAAAATAAGCCCTTCCTTCCTTAAGTTGCTTTGCCAGGTGTTCTGTCACATCAGCGAGAAAAACAATTAATACATGAACTTGAAAGCATACTTTGAGAATTGCTAGTCTAGAATATTCCATTGTATCATTTAAAAAGGTTGTGAGGGAAGTCCCATATGTTGAGTCATAACCATGCTGTGGCACAAGGTAGCCAACAGTTTATTGAGTCTCTTTACCTCAAATCTAGGGTCTTCTCTTGACAAGTGTGCAACTGACAGGGTGTGCAAAGATTTGTCACAGACTATATATGAAACAAGCTGTTCTCCAGAAGGGCTTGCTTGAGCCAGCCTCTGTATAAGGCTCAGATCTCAGCATGGCAAAACATTTTATTCTATTATTTTGAATTAATTTCTTGGCTGTGTAGTATTTATGGTTGTGAATCTAGCCCTTAATGGCTGAGCCATCTCTCCAGCCCTTGAATGAGTAGTATAATTTGAGCATCTTCCTAGTCAGGTTTTGTTTGTTTGTTTGCTTTCACTAGCAGACAATGTGTGCGTGCGTGCGTGCGTGCGTGCCTGCGTGCATGCGTGTGTGTGTGTGTGTGTGAATGCAAGTGTGTGGTTGCTATGGTGCACAAGTAGAGATAAGAGAACAATTTTGAGTGTTCATAGTCTCCTTCACCTTGCTTTGAGATAGGGTTTCTACTTCTTTTCCACTATACACACCAAGCTAGCTGGTCCATAAGATCCAGAGGATTCCTTCTTTAAAAAATTTAACTTTATTTATATATTTATGTATTACAATTTATTCACTT
Organism: Pachyuromys duprasi; assembly: GCA_028658305.1. NCBI lineage: Eukaryota > Metazoa > Chordata > Mammalia > Rodentia > Muridae > Pachyuromys > Pachyuromys duprasi. The sequence goes on from CM053764.1 coordinate 71,254,012, forward strand.
TGTATCCTCACTGCAACCCCTTCCTTCATCTCCTCCCAATCCCTCCCTCCATCTTCTCCCTCAATGCCCTTTCCCTAGTCCCTTGATAGGTGAGGACCTCCCCCCCCCTTCTATCTTACTGTAGATTATCAGGTCTCATCAGGATTGGCAGCATCATCTTCCTCTGTGGCCTAGCAAGGCTGCACACCCACAGGGAGGTAATCAAAAGAGCCAGCCGCTGAGTTCAAGTCAGAGACAGCCCCTGTACCCCTTACTAGGGAACCCACTTGGAAACTGAACAGCCAATGTGCTTTTTTTTTTTTTTTTTTTTTTTTTTGGAGCAGGGGGTCTAGGCCCTCTATATGTATGGTCCTTGATTGTAATATCAGTCTCTGCAAACCCCTCTGGGCTCAGGTATTCTGGTTCTGTTGTTCTCCTTGTGGAGTTCCTGTTCCCTCCAGGTTTTTCTGTCTCCCTCTTCTGTAAGTATTCCAGCACTCGGCCCAAAGTTTGTCTATGAGTCTCAGTATCTCCTTTGAGACCCTGGTGGGTAGACTTTCAGAGGTCCTCTGTGGAAGGCACCTGTCCTGTTCCCTGTCTTCTCCTACTTCCAATGTCTATCCTTTTTGCCCTTCTGAATGATGATTAAGCATCTTTCTTAAAGTCCTCCTTGTTGTTTTAGCTTCTTTAGTACTATAGATTTTAGCATGTTTATTCTATATTATATGGCTAAAATCCACTTATAAATGAGTACATACCATATGTGTCTTTCTGCTTCTAGGTTTCCTCACTCAAGATGATCTTTCCTAGGGATTCTTGTAGCTCAACTTCCACTGTCTTCATACGAGCTCTAGGATTATGTACACTTGATCTACATGCCAAGCTTTTTAAGTGGGCTCTAGTTCTTGCATTTGTGTGACAAGCATGTTTGCTCACAGAGCCATGTCCCAACCCCAAAGACAATTTTTTAAACATATCATGTACCAGTTATTTTCTCTTTGTTTTGACAAAACACCTGACAGAAACAACATAAGAAAGGGAAGCATTATATTTCCTCATTGTTTTAGAAGATGTGGTCCATCATAGTGCAGCAGCAGGCTTTCTAGGATGGCATGATCGTATACTGGCAGGACAGGAAGCTGAGAACAGACCAGGCTGGGCCGGACATTCAAAAGTCTGCCCCTAGTGCTGTAGATGAATTGTATCTACCAATTCAGTATTTTCCACCAACTCAGGGAGCAGGGAACTTACATGTTTCACAACCTTTGTGTAGGTGCTGCCCTTGTGCGGGTCTTAGCAGCAGCCATTGCTGTCTTCTTAGATGTCTGATTATTCCTGTTTGCTTCCTTGGCCGCCCTGACAGCCTGGTAGCTGCATAGGTTTTCTAATGTCTGGTTTCTGATTCCTCTTGGTCATTATGCCAGCAAGAGATATTCCGTGATGCTCGCTGGGCTTTGACTGCATGCTGGATTATTTTCTTTTGAATTTCTTGTGACTGTCCAGTTTTTCTTGGTATTTCTCTTGGTAACGAAAGCGGAATGTTCATTTTGCACTATGAAACTGGAAAACCTTCCTATGGGTCCTAGTGTAGTACCACAGATGTCTGTGGTAGATCTTGCCCCACCGAAATTGCCCATCTCCAACTCCATGGTGAGGGGGCAGATGGATGAAGGAAAGATGCCAAAGAGTAGTGTCCACCTTTTACCAGCTAGGCCTCACTTGCTAAAGATGACACAGCCTGGCAAAACACCGCCACACTGCCATATGGCTGGGGACCAAATTTTCAAGGCATGAGCCTGAGGGGGACATTCTAAAGTCAAATCATAACATGCCATTAAAGCAAAAACAAAATAAGTATCGTTAATCATGTCTGTTGACTACACTGTTAGTACGGAGCCAGGGTGGTTTGTGGCTTACATTTGGTTCATTTGTTCTGTTCCATGTCAGCACGCTGAGCACTGATCTTAAACATTTGAGCTCTGGGTTGGGAAAATGACTGGATGGATTTGCATAGTTTCATCACGCCCTACTGGAAAGGGCATAAGGAACATACTCTACTGTCTTTGGTTAGGAGAACCATGTTTCTGATTATGGGGCATCATGTTTCTGTTTACAATTAAGTTTGGTGACAGTTAAGTCTGGTGGTTTAGAACTTTTGTGAAAGGCTGACCCGAAGTGGACCCAGGTTCTTGGAAGTTGTTCTTTCTAACACCCCTCCTTAGCTGCTCCTCCTCCCGTCTTCTCTTCTGGCTGTTAGGGGCCAGATATCTCCAGGGGCTCCGATCAAAGTTTCTCCACACAGTGTGAAGAACAGTTCATCCCATCCCTGCTGATAGCAGCTCACCCTAACCCACTAGACTTTCCAACCCAGACAACAGAAAAGCCCCAAGACTGGTTTTCTCTTAATGTGCAGACTGGATTAGGTCATGTCCCATTTTAAAACGACTGAGTGGCTGCCTGTTGCAATCAGATTAAGAGCTAGAGTCGTTGAAATGTCAAACAAGACATGTATGATTTGTCCTCTGCTTACTCCTCTAACTCCCTCACGTCAGCCTGCTGGGTTTCTTTCAGCTCCTCATTCATTTTAAACCCTTTACTATTCATAACCTTTGTAACTCTTTCTAGTCATCCTTCAAATCTTTGCTCTTTGTCTCTGTCCTTGGACAGTTTTCTTCCATTTTTAGGCTATGATTCTCCATCACCTATCGAATATATTTGTATCTTTGTGTAATGTGGTCCTTTTGCTGATAGGTGACCAAAAGGATATGTTATGTTATATCCATAGTCATAGGTCAGTGCAGTGCCTTGTATATACCTGACACATAATAGATGCTCAAAAACAAAGGCCCAGGATGCTCCGTGTCTTTTAGGGATATCTATGTCCCTAAAAGCAACACACAACACACTGACCTTTCAGATCTTTTGGATGTTGAATAAAATGATGACTAGTATTGGCTTCAATGCATCAATGGATATAAGAAAACGTCAATGTGAAAAACAAAGGCTCAGTAGGATTTAGACCAACCTGTCAGATCGCACAAGTGATGGGCTCAGCAGGAAGGAAGCTTGTGAATAAATAAACACACATTGTATTGTGGCTAGTATTTTCTCTGGAAGATAAGACTCATTCTTGTGGCTTTGCAGAGGTGACAGGTGACATTTTGACCTCTGATACCATTCAAAACTGGAATGGAATGAAGCTAACCTCCCTGCCATGCATAGCCACTATCTTTAGAAGACATTTCACATTTATTCCTAATCTCAGAATATGACTGGCTTTGCCATACTCTTTTTTGCACATCAAAAGGGTTAAGCAGAGACTGAAACTGAAAGACAATTAAGGCACTTTGATGTGTTTTTGTGTTATGTTATCTATAAGAGAATACACCCTATTGCCCTAGATAGTCAATAACTGTTAATGACAGTGTCTAAAGTTATTGTTTCTAGAGCATCCTAAAAGTAGGATTAACTGGTTCAGAGGAGAAACACTTAAAGTCTCCTGCTGTCTTCAAGAATGTGGCATGGAGTCTGAATATATACTAAAACACACTGTTCTTCACCTTTTCCAAAGCCTGTTGACAAGGTTTTTCACCCACTTGTTCCACCTGGGCAGCTATTATGATGCCCATGCTACAGAAAAGGAAACTGAGACATGACCTGAAAGTGACTTCATTGAGATCACCAGAGTTTCTCAGACTGGAATAATCCAGCCCACCACACAATCTCTCATTCTTTCCCTCCCGTGGTCTTATCAGAATTATGTTTTCTTCTTCCATAAGAAAAATATAGAACTTTGATTCTGATCTCTTTGCAAAGCAATAGCAGGGATTTAAAAATGCCGTGTAAGCCTTCCTCTCTTCCCCCATTCCTCTTGTAGTCAATAGAAAGCCAGGAAGTAATACAGTAGGTAGAGACATTGTGATCACATTTCTTATTTCAAAAAGTAGCAATTAGAAGAGTTGTCACTTACTGACAGAAATTATTATTAATAAGCCACACACTCTATATAATAGTATATAATAACAATCTTTTAAGAGGGTTCTGTAAGTGTCTCCACTTTACACTTCAGGGCACTGAGGTTTGAAGGACTCAGGGAATTTGTTGAACATCCCATGGAAGATGTTACCCCAAACTTGGGGTCATATGACTTAGGTGGGAAGCATTAAAAAATGTTTTGTAATTTTAGAGTCTTCATTCTCCAAGAGCAGCTGTGGACACCCTTCACTGAAAGGGATGTAGTTTACTTGTCCTTCATTATTAAGTATTGAATGTCTAGAACTGGCCTTTTAATTCAGTGAACTACCCCCTTCTACATGAATTTTCTCTTATGGTTTGAGAATTTGGAGTCTATTCATTAAAATTTCCTTGTGTGTTCTTTTTACCTCCAGACCTAAAATGAGAGAAGGATTTAAGCATCTGAGAACATATATGCAGCCAGTCAGAGGGAGGAAAAGACAGGAGAGGGAGCACACACTGAAGGTAAAACCTCTGAGTGCAGATTCTTTTCATATTTGCAAGACATGCAGTCCAAGCTGACCAAGTCTCATGTAGTCCAAGCTGACCTTAACCTTGCTATGTAGCTGTGTATGACCTTAGACTTCTGGTCCCTCTGCCTCCAGTTCCTGAGATTACAGGCACACACTCTTACTCCTAGTTTATGCAGCACTGCAGATCAAACCTCAGGCTTTATGTATGCTAGGCAAGCAGTCTACCAATTGAGCTACCTTCCTAGCCCGAGTATGGCCTCTTTTGTTACAAAATTAAAGTTGACTTCTTGAAATACAATCCAGTTTAAACTCAAAGCCACAAGGAATATGTATGCATTAAGTTAAAAAAAATACTGTAGCCGTCTTGAAAATGAAAGCCAAGAACAAAGATGGAAGTGGGGGAAGAAAGGAGGGAGGGAAGGAGGAGGGAGAGGAAGGGAGAGAGACTATTGTCCCTCCCTTAAGTGCTACACCATAAATTACTTTCTCCGGCTAGCTACAAACGTTTTCATCCATAACATGAAGTCAAAGACCTCATAAATTGACTGTAGATTCTTCCCCTTTGACCATGAGGCAATGATTATTTAAAACCAAAGATTTCTGCATGCGTGTTTTTCTAAGGGAGTCACTGGTGGGATTCAGAACAGTTGACATTCGGTGCTTTCATTACTGACACCACAAAGACAGTACAGGAAGAGTCATAAGTCCTCTTCAGGCTGGCATTGCAGAAAATGGTCTTTTAGACCCAAGACCTCTCAGAGATCTGCCCTGAGGACTGCTCTCATGCTGTTCTGTCAGTCAGTCTGCCATTGGCAGAGTTGGCAAGGTGTGGGACACGTGCTTTTGATTATGGGAAAAGATTGAATATAAAGAGCAAAACTTAATCCAAGAAGGAATGTAAATCTCTTCTTCATGCCCTGTTGAAATGTAATGTCAGTACTTAAGAATTCCTTTTGCCACCAAATGGACTCGGGCCAGATACCGACACTCAAGCCCCCAAGCTCTATTGTTTTCCTTGTGAAGCTGTAAGGAGAATGTCCTCATGATTACGAAAAGCATGTGTGGAGGGACGGTAATGAAGATAAATCATTTTCCCTTCCCTGATTCTCAAGCCCTTTGTGGTAAATGCCATATGTAGCTGTTGGAGAAGAAAAAAAAAAACAGTACATATTTATTTATATAGTGTTTGTGATAGAGAAGTATAGATATAATTTCAATCTTTTCTGCTTTTTTAAGGTAGAGATGTTTTAAAGTAATGCTTTGTGAAAGTTTTTCCCTCCACTAAGCATCTTCCCCTGGAAATTAGGGCAGAAGCATCCAAAAGATGTGTTGCAAGGACTCTGAGCCAAGGCTGATAGATGGCAGTTCATGCTCTTATTCTGTTCCTTTAATCATGGGCTCCTAATCAATCAGCCCCACCACATCCATGCACTGGTGCTTACTGGCTCTGCTTCCCTCACACATGAGGAACCTAAAACCCACTGTGTTTCAAATACCCACAGCCTATTGCCAACGTGGCTGCTGTTGCCCTTTATTCTTGTATTCAATTTTGGGCAATCCCTGTGGCTCATTCATATATGATTTTCCCACACGGAGCAAATGGGGTGTGATCTGGAGACTGATGGAGGAACCTGCATTTTGAAGACAAGGGAAGCCTTTGTTACTAGGATTGCTTTCATGTCACTGTACTTTGGCTTCTTTTTTTTCTCTCTCTGGTTCTAAGTTCTATTCCTATGGTTTCTTAAAATATTAATAGTGAAAACCATACAGAATAAGGCTGCAGCTATGAATGAACTTGTGGACAAGCAGCAGGAGCTTCCAGTACAAAAGCAAGGACAAAATGAGACCATTTCACAAACACTTGTAAAGGTATACACGATGCTTCCCAGGAGATTGTCATGAGAGTCCCATTTGTTTATCACTGCTTTATGATTTTCCAAACTGGAGAAAGTTATTTCAAACATGGATAATACACACATGAGCAATTTTTAGATAAGAATAAACCTTTGGCAGAACACACTCAGTTAGGGTAGCTGACCCCCCTTTTGTCTTGGGGCAGCAAATCAGGGCTTTCCCAGGACTGTTATAGTGAGAGCTCCCATGAATACAGTGTTATTATTACTTTTTAAAATACAAGCCACAGATTTCTCGGCATCTTTTAAAAAATAACAACACAGTTCATAACTTTTGAGACATACCAAAGAAGACCAATGTGTACTGAAATGGTTGAAAACAGGGGGCCAAATGCAAGAACTAAGCCAAGAGGTAAAGAGATTGCAGATTCTTTGGGAGAGTTAAGGCACCATCTACTCAGACAGAGTTACATATGATGGCCATTACTTATGACATTTCTTAAGCAGAGAGAGAGAATAGCTGATACCAAATTCTTCAGCCTTTAAATGTATTCCTAGCTCCTAAACAGACGGATAACAGTGTTAGGTTAAGGCAGTTACACACATGTATAGCTCCACAACTCATTATTTCTTTACACAGTTGTTGGCATGACTTCATGGTATCCATTATTATTTATTGCCCATCATTATTTATTTATTATGCACATATTACTTATGTGGTATCACTACCATCCTTTAAGATTATCTTTGGATATGTACCCATGAATTAGTATAATTTAATTCTCTCACTTTTATCCATAACGAATGATAATCTTCAAAGCCAGTATGATTGGGGCACACTCCAGGTCTTTAGAAAACTTGGGGTAATCCCAGCAACTCATTATTTCTAATTACCCTATATCTGGAAGTGCACTGCTAAGCTAACTCCACACAGCAGCCAAAGGAGGTAGGACCCATCCCTCTACCATTTTCTTCTCAAATATAAATATGTATGTTTCACAACCTCACCCTTTCAGCCAATGCCTGAAACCTGCATTTATTTCTGGCATTGTTATCTGGAATACAGGATGCAGCATGATTACTGAGTGCTGATACACACCCAAAAGATGAGGAAAAGATGATATGAGTAGGCAATGATTAGGGCTGGGGACAGCATACAGAGCTGAGAGAGCTCTGAAAAAAATTATGTATGGCTTATGTTGATGAGGCATTACTGCAGAAAGCATGGTGCTAATTTCAGGGCAGTTTCTTCTGTAACACTTCTCTGTCACCACTCATTAAGAACCCAGAAATTGGATGATTCATTTGCATTTGCCCAAGCTTTCCTAGCTGCTGTACTGACCATTCTTTGTCCATACATGCCCAGCCAAACTACATGGCTCTTCACAAAACATTAAGGCATCTGCTCTTGAGGTATGGGAATGAAGAAGTACATTTTGAAGAATTGTATTCAAAACTCAGTCTTCCTCTCATGCTATTTCTTAGAGTATTTTCACTGCCTCAACCTGTTACTGAAGGAAGGCAATGAGGAAAGGGCATCCCAGGAGGTGGGCTGGGCAGTACCACATGAGCGAGCAACGTGGCTTCTTATGATGGAGACTCAACAGTTTTGACCGTAGTGAGGAGACACTCCAGAGAGATCTTTGAATTTTATGATTTCAGAGACACTGATGTTCAAGGAGGATTGGTTTTCACTCTCTTCTAGGGAAGATTCTGTGTGTGCTTTCAGACTGCTGAAAAAGTGTCAGGAAGCTCACTCTACTTAGCAAGCACAATATGGACCACTCTATTCTGCCCCTAACAAGCCTCTATTAAATCAGAGAGAGGGTTTTTTTAAGGCAGTTCTTGGTGACAAATCTGTTTCTCTAGTCTTGGTTGCCATGTTGAAATATGCTGGGAAGCAGGTGCAAATTGATCTGACTTAATTTACTTTATATAGAAGGAAGAAATACATTATATTTGGATCCAAAGAATAATGCACAGCTGGGCTTTAGATAAAATCATTAGGCCACAATGTGACCAAGAAATACATTGATAAGTGTCCATCCATGTGACATATGGAGTTGGGGCCTGTTATGGCTATTGGAGGGTCAACATTAAATCAGGAAAAAAGTGTGGAGACTTCTGAAACCAGGATTACCGCTGTGGAAGAATTCATGTATTGGGGACAGATGGATCATGAGAATCATCACAGGAAGATGATAGCAAATAACTGCTCTAAGTAAAGGAAGCAAGAAAGATGATTTGTGGACCTGAAAGGATGTGTAACCTCAGATTTCAAGAGCACCTTAATTAAGTCTTACAAGTAGATCCCTTTGGGGTAGTTGGAAAAAGGTCTGTGTTGAATGTATTCAAACTTGTATGCCTAGCTGCTTTCATGGAGGTCACAGCCTGTGAGTGCTTACGGTAGCAGAGAGTAGCAAGCACCCTTAAAGATAAGTGGAGAAGTCTACATAAACTACTCCAAACTAGATGAGCCAGTTTAGAGTATCATGGATAAAAATGGTCCAGGACACAGAGGACAGCAAAATGGATAGACACTAAGAATTAAACCTGACTCTCAGAATGTGCTGTTAGAACTTGGTCAAGGAATAAAACTTCAAAGACCTTACTCTTGATATATAAACTTACTCAGATATATAAACTGAAAGTCTTGTGCAACATAGATCTGTCAAATGAAAACATTGAAAAGATCTTGTGTTGAGGGGTTCGATTTAGAGTTTTACTGGTGTTTATATCACATGCTAACAAGGAGGCAGAGTGTTACTACTTTATATTTTGGATGCAGGAACTCTGGCATCTGTCCATCTGGCAAGGCAGAACAGAACTCATCTCAGAAGATCTCAGGCAACCAATTTAGGACAGTGGGAGTGATTTATAAGATTCTTAGCAGGTTTAGGTGGCACAACAAAGTGGTGGAATGGTCATGGTTTTCATTGCTGGTGGAGGTTATTAGAGGGAAGAAGGAGAAAGCTGCAATTTCATCAACTCTCAGAATACAGAAACTGGTGTCAGGGTTTACATGAGGCTTTTAACATAGACTTCAGAGAGGGAAAATAAATTTACTTAGTTTGCTGATGGTCAGGCCAGTCTAGGAAGGGCCTGGTCACTGAAGACCAGCAGTTCAGTCAGCATTCTTGGCACATAAGGATTAGACTCCAAAATATTTTTTTAAAGATTTATTATGTATACAATGTTCTGTCTGCATGTACACCTGAAACGCAGAAGAAGGCACTAGATCTCTATAGATGGTTGTAAGCCACCATGTGGTTGCTGGGAATTGAATTCATGGACTCCGGAGGAGCAAGCAGTGTTCTTAACCTCTGTGCCATCTCTCCAACCCAACTCCAAGATTCTTTTAGCTAGTCAGTTGTTCGACCCAGAGACCAGACTCTAGACATAAGTATGTAGGAGGCAGGCAAATTTGACAATAAACCTGAAAATGAGCAAGACTTTGAAAATCGGAGTCAAATACAGCCTTATGCTTCGTGGCAAAGAAGGCAGTCACTCTCTGGGCCCTTTGATTAAAAGAATGCCATGTCGTTTCTGTCTGAAGAAAGGAAGAACCTGACAAAATTGGCTCCCATTCCTGAACCCTGTTTTATGTGGATCGCTGAAACATTTGCTTCGCAAGATCAACTGATGAGCAAACACCAGCAGCATCTCCCTAAGGCCAGGCTTTTATTACAGGAAAACCCAATCCTCTATAGACTCAAGTCACATTAAATCATGCTTCCTGTTCTTCACAGGTGGACACAGTTTTGGCTCTGATCCAATTTGTTCTGAGATGGAGAGCCTGAATGGAGGAAGTCTGACTCCTGCTGTGGAGTGTTTCAACTTCACCATAATTCTAGAATCCCCAGATCAATGGAGAAAAATACCCCAAGCTCCTTGGAGAGACTTCTACTCAGTAGGAGACAGGAAGGAAATGGGGAGGGCTGTCAGGCATAGCCTGGACAAAAGCCTCACGTGCCCGTGGGGATGTCCTCTTTTTGTGTGCAAAGCTGTAATGTATTCAGTAAGACAAGACTTGGTGTCTTTTAATACCCCACAGCTGTTCAACTGATAAGGATAATAGGGGAGAAGACAAAGAAAAGACACCAGACATGCCAGGGGATTCCTGTAAATTGATGGTATTGAAAAAACAAGCAAACAAACAAACAAACAAACAAAACAACAACAAATAGCCCTAGATATGAAGGAAGAACTAAGACAGCTAAGGGTTGGAGAATGAGAGGAGAAAAATACTCATAATAAGGATTTCTAAATTTAAAGAACATTTGATATCTCCTGTAAGAGGTAACTCTTAGATGCTTCAAGAAACTGATGCTTACATTTTGTATTTCCTCTTTCAGAGGAAACATCATTCTAATATTGGTTATGCGCTTTCAGCCTTATGGAGGCAGACACTGTAGTATTTCATGAAAGCTACAGTAATCCTGAAGAGACAAAAAGCCACTTGAGATGCAGATGTAGTCGCCCATAAACAGTGAGCTTGCTGTGGGAGTGCTTCACGTGTGCGCCTCTCTGAGTAATTAAGCAAACATGCCAGCCCTCTGTGCCTTTGAGTATCATATGGTCAGATTCAACCAACTGAGGATCAAAAGTAGTTGAAGAAAAAGATTTTATCTGTACTGAACCAGCTTTACAGATTTATCTTATTAAATGTGCCAAACATTCAGATAATACACTCTGAGCTGTGTCTAGCCATTAGTAAGTAAGATCCATGATCAGTAGCAGTGGTGCTTCTCTTTGGCCTTGGCCTGTTAATGGCCCGCTGCTGCAGGTTAGTCAGCTCTACAGAAAGCAGCTTACAGCCTGCCAGGTCCAACAAACTGTGAGTCAGAACAGCCGTGAAGCAATTAGAGCTCCAGCCTTTATGTGTCTTGTGCTTTCCATGCCCTTCTGCCCTTCCCTTCTGCCCTTGTTTATTTTTAAATAAACCACATTAAATATGGTAGAAATAAAAGGGGAGACAGTCTGACTTCCCAAAGGATATGGAGAAGACAACCAGCTTTCATCCTCCTAAGTTTACTTTCAGGGACATGACATATGCTCTGCACTTTCTGTCCTTCCTTTTACTCCCTTGTACTATCAGGTTGTATCTTCTTTCAGACTCTTTCATTTTAACTCCCTGTCCCCACCTCGCAGGTCCTGCGCCTTTTGTTGAATATTAGGTACTTAACACAGGTAAGTTTAGTACATTCATTTATGATTGCTATGCTTCTCCTTCATTTTCATGAAATCGGTTGGCAATCTGACCTTTTTATTTCTTAAGTCTTTAGGAATGTTAGAAGTAAGGCAGAAATCTGTGAGTAATCCCTAAGATCAGATATAAGATAAAATCAGGAGAATGTCTTAGATAACAGAGGGCCCTAGATTTAGTTTTATTATTATTGTTATTAGATTTAGTTTTATTATTATTGTTATTATTATTAATTACAATTTATTCACTTTGTATTCCTGCTGCAGCTTCCTCCCTCATCTCCTTTCAGTCCCACTCTCCCTCCCTCTTCTCCCCCAATGCCCCTCCCCTAGTCCACTGATAGGGGAGATCTTCCTCCCCTACTATCTAACTCTAGCCTATCAGGTCTCATCAGGACTGTCTAGATCCTCTTTCTCTATGGCCTGGTAAAGCCACCCCGCCAGGGGGAGGTGATCAAAGGGCAAGCAACCTAGTGAGTTCATGACAGAGATTGCTACTGCTCCCCTTACTCCCACCCCTCTCCCATGGAGACTGAGATGCCCACAGGCTACATCTGAGCAGGGGGTCTAGGTCCTCTCCATGCATGGTCCTTGGTTGATTCTTCAGTCTCTGCAGGCACCCCTGAGTCCAGATATTTTGGCTCTGTTGGTCTCCTTGTAGAGCTCCTGTCCCTTTCAGGTCTTTCTATTTCCTCCTTCTTCCATAATTCATGGAGATAATGTAAACCCCCTGGACAGAGGTAGCCTGTGGCAGCTCAGTCTCCAAATGGGCTTCCTAGCAAGGGGAATAGAGGCTGTCTCTGACTTGAACTCAGTGGCTGGCTCTTTGATCACTTCCCCCGATGGGGGAGCAGTCTTACCAGGCCATATGAAAGACAGTCCTGATGAGACCTGATAGACTGGGGTCAGATGGAAGGAGAAGAGGTCTTCCACTATCAGTGGACTGGGGAAGGGGCAAGGGAGGAGATGAGGGAGGGATTGGGAGGGTAGGATTGGGAGGGGATGAGGGTGGGGCTACAGCTGGGATACAAAGTGAATAAATTGCAATAAATAAAAAAACTATATTAAAAAGTAAAAATATCAATTAAAAAAAAAAGGATTCCCTGCACTCTGCCCGAAGTTTGGCTGAGTCTCAGCATCTGTTTCAATACCCTGCTGGGCAGAGTCTTTCAGAGGCCCTCTGTGGAAGGCTCCTCTCCTGTTCCCTGTCTTCTCCAGCTTCTGATCTCTATCTTGTTTGCCCTTCTGAATGAGGATTAAGCCTCTTCCTTAGGGTCCTCCTTGTTTAGCTTCTTTAGGACTATAGATTTTAGAATGTTTATCCTATATTATTTGGCTGATATCTATTTACAAGTGAGTATATATGTGTGTCTTTCTGCTTGTGGGTTACCTCACTCAGGATGACCTTTTCTAGTTCTATCCATTTGCCTGCAAATTTCATAATTTCCTTGTTTTTAATTGCTGAGTATTCCATTGTATAAATGGGCAATTTCTGTATCTATTCTTTGGTTGAGGGACATCTAGGTTGTTTCCAGAATCTAGGCTATCACAAATAAAACTGCTATGAACATATGTCCTTGTTGTATGCTGGAGCATATTTTGAATATATGCCTAGGGGTGGTATAGCTGGGTCTTGAGGTAGCGCTATTCCTAATTTTCTGAGAAAACATTAGATTGATATCTAAAGTGGTTGTACAAGTTTACATTCCCAGCAGCAATGGAAGAAGGTTCCCCTTTCTCCACATCCTCTCCAACATGTGAACACCAACAGCACAGGTTCTAAGATCAACAATCAATAAATGAAACCTCATGAAACTAAAAAGCTTTTGTAAAGCAAACAGCACTGTCAACAGAACAAAACGACAGCCTACAGACTAGGTAAAGATCTTCACCAACCCTACATCTGACAGAGAGCTAATATCCAGAATATATAGAGAACTCAAGAAGTTAAACACCAACAAACCGAGTAATCCAATTAAAAAAATTGCATTACAGTGCTAAACAGAGAATTCTCAACAGCAGTTTATTGAATGGCAGAGAAACACTTAAAGAAATGTTCAACATCCATAGTCACCAGGGAAATGCAAATCAAAACAACCCTGAGATTCCATCTTACTCTCATCAAAATGGCTAAGAAAAAAAAGACTCAAGTGACAACATATGCTAGATTTAGCGTTTTAATGAATATGTAAAACATTCTTCTCGTGCATTTAATTTCCCACATACCATAAAATGTTATTTTAAAGTAGTGTCACTCCAAATACAATTAAAATTAACCTATGGGGTCCATTATTCTCCATAGGAGTATGAGCAAAATGTATGTAAAATAGTGACCTGCTGAAAAATTGAATGTTGAAGCCCAGAGTCCAATCCTTAGTGTTTTCTTCCCCCAACTGAATGATACAATTCACATAAAGTTGTTATATAAATAACAATCACTTTAAAAGGAAAGACCACCTCAAAACATTCTCACATTTATTGATAACTCAAGGGGCACAGAGCTGAGGGTATATTTCTGTTACAGAGTGCTTGCCTAGCATGCTTAAAGCTCTGGGTGTTAGGTACAGCAGTATCCAAACAGAACAAAACAACATCATCAACAACAAAAAAACTCTACCCCAGACCAAAACAATAATATAAATTAAAATAATGATATATATATCTACTTTTGCCTCTCACAATGGCAAAGATGAAAATCACTTATATTTCACTTTATAACCAAACATGTGAAGAAAGATTATTAGTTATGAGTAATAAGTTAGTACATCATTATGGAAGATACACTGAGCAATGGTTATAGAAAATAATATACATATGACTCTTTAATTTAAAAAATAAAAATGTTTTCTAATAAAAAAATATACAAATACTATAAAATATGTAAGTGAGAATATTTGCATGTGCCTAGCACAAAGTCTGATTGCTGAATAATGAATAGCAAATTCTTTTGGTAACAGGCATTCATTTAAACTATTTATTATGCTGTCTACAAATTTTATGAGAACAATGGTGGTGATGGAGTGACTGTAGTGAAACTAGAGGTCCTCTGTGGACCCCGATGTCTCCAGCCGAAAGATCAGGCAGCTGTGTGGAGAGTACCCCAGGCTCCATACTCCAGTGCCCAGTCTGTGGGTCATATCCCTGGATCCCATTGACTGACACTGATAATGGTCTCATATTCCCTGTTTCCACATTGACCTTCTTTCTAGTGGCCTCTGCAATAACCCCATGCAAATGATTCCATGTTGATCACTGGGGAAGGAGATATTTTCCTCATGACCACCCTTTTTCATTTATTAGAGACTAGTTACATAGTTAGTCATGAACGTAACACTAGCTTTTGACATTTATTTAGAGTCATCTAAAAAAATCTGAGCAAATATACAGATTCCATTCTGGGAAGTCCACTTACTTGGTCAAGTATGGGGTATAGGAATGCTTGTGTGCATGTGTGTGCGTGCATGCGTGCGTGCGTGTGTGCGTGTGTGTGCGTGTGTGTGTGCAGGTCAGAGGTTGAGGCCCTACATCTTTCCCTATCATTCTCCATCTTCTTTTCTGAGACAGTCTCTCTCTGTGCCCCAAGCTCAGTGAGTAGGATAGGCTGGTCAGGCAGCAGGCTTCAGAGATTCTCCTCTCTCTGCCTTCCCAGAGTTGGGATCGCAGGCGGGGAACTCTGGCAGAGACCACCATGCTTGGCTTAATTTTGCTTTTAATCATGGGGTATAAGAGATCCAAATAACATATCTCCATGCTTGAGTGTGAGGCAAGTGTTTTATCAAATGAGCCATCTTCCTAGCTCTAGGTATACTTTATTAAAAAACAACAACAACAACAAAAATACTCTATGCATTTCTTAAGCATCCAGGTTTGGGGGTTGCTGCAGCAGCCGAGAGCTCACATCTTGAAGATGGTGGACAGCAGCAGACTCTTGAAGCCTCAAAATACACCTCCTCTAATAAGACCACACCTCCTAAACCTTCCCAAATAGGTTCACCAAGTATATATAAACCTGTGGGGGCCATTCTCATTCAAACAACCACATGCATTTTCTTCTTCTGATTTCTCTTCTTCTTTCTCCTCCTCCTCTTTCTCCTCCTCCTGCTCCTCTTCTTTTTTTGAGAACGGGTCTCAAAATGAAGCTCAAGCTAGCCTTGAACTCAGAGCAGTCCTCTTCCTTTTCCTCTGAGTGCTGGGATTTAAATGTGTACCATCAAATATCCACCCACTTGCTCTGCTTTGGAGGTATATTCACAGCAGAAACACATTTCTTTTTTCTTAAGAACTCTATTTAGAGTACCTGGGTTTTAACTAAGAATAAAGGGTAATTCACTTTGTGGTGTTTTTCTTTCTTTTACTTGACCTGGTTGGTAGATGGTAGATTGATATCCCTTGAGGAATGCAATACTAATGCATGACTTGGAGAAAAAGCAGGAAATTCTGTCACTGGAGACTTTTTTTTTTTTTAATACCCTCTATTCACAACAGTGAACAGGGCTGAGTCTTTCAGGCATTCTCTCAGAATCTCAGTAACACTGAGCCTGAAACACCAATAGGATTATCAAATAGGGGCATATCCTTAGTAAAGTCCTTTCCAGTCACTGATAATACGAATGGTCAGACACTGTCAACCCCACCCTCCCATGTTGCTCTTAAACCACATGCATCATTAATATTCATGGTGCTAATTAATATTAATGAGCACAAATATTAATATTTATACTAATATATAATAACTTAAATTCTATAAAATAAAATATTTTTCCAACTTCTTTGTACAACTTAATCAAACACTGAGAGCCTGATAAAACAACTCTATTTTATTTATTTGTCTAGAGACCAGAATTAGGCACCTCTTTTGTAGACTATTAAGTTGATTGCTGCATTGGTTGGGTTGAACTTTCAGCCTGTGAGGTTTTTTGAGACTTCTCTGGGTGTTGGGTATTTCCTAAGATAAACTGAAACCACTCATGTGCTGAGCTGCTTTTTGTGTTTGAAGCAAAAGTGAGAAAACAAATGAAGATGATGGAAATACCGTGTACTCTGTCTCTAGTGGCAGGGCTTGATGAAGAGAGTGATTTCATCTGTATCCTTGGTTGGTGTAGCACCACTGACGTGCTCGTCTGACCCTTCAGCTGTTATAGAATTTGCCAAGAATGCAGCCTTCTTCTCTTTCTTGGTTTTCATAACAGCTCTCATAAACTAGGTTTTTAAGGGATCATTTTTGAAGTCATTTTTTGAATTATGATATGATAAAGAACCTACCCTATGAACTCAGGCCATGAGATATTTCTGGGTATGGGAAGGTTTTATATGCATGTTTGAGAACTGCTGTAGACTAGCAAAGTACATGTCTAGACTATGGGATGTCAGTAATGAAAATAATAACTTTTTAGTTTGGGTTTTTTTGTTGTTGTTCTTGTTTAAAACCCCCTTTCCCAATCTTTGACCAGAGAACTCTTTTTCTACCCTGTGGACATTTGGAGTACTGTGGAAAGTATGGGCCAGGCTACCTTTTACCCAGGGCAGAGGCACTTAATTTAGTGGTTGATTGATTGATTTAAATAGGGTCTCACGTTGTAGCTTGAGCTGGTTTAGAACTCACTGTGATATCTAGGTTTGTCTCAAATTCCCAATCTTCTTATCTCAGCTGCCCAACTGCTAGAATTATAGAAATTTGCTATCAAGCTCAATCAAATTACTTAAGATTTTGAATTTTCATTTGTAAAGGAGGAATTATGGTTGTTTCTACCACCTTCTGGAAATATACTGTAACCTGAGGACTATATAAAAATTATAAGAAACAAGCCAAGCAAAACACAAGGAGCAAACTGAAACTGTGGTACCCAAGACCCAGAAAAGATCATGTTTTGTAACATAAGATATAGAAAAGGCCTCATTTTCTTGAGCTCACCATATGGAAAAGACTGGTTTTATTTGTTTTTGTTTTGTTTTTGAAAACCAATTGTTTCCTGAAGTTTGCATGAGATGCATTGGAATATCCCAGTTAGGTTGTATGTTCATAATTAATGGTCTCATTTTCACATGAAGGACAGTTGGTTATTCTTCTGAAGGTCATTCAGGAGCAAAACAGCAGCCTAAATAAGACTTTAGAATGTCAAGCTTACTATACAAAAGCTGCTTGAGGGGTAAATATGCAACAACAAAACTTTTTTTAAAATTATTTTTCTTGGGAAAATAAATCCCAGGACACTTTGGATTCTAACTTGTGGGTCAAGAATGTTTAACTGGTCTACTAAAATGTTGATAAACAGTGTAAGTTTCCAGATAACATTGGCTTGTTCAGGCACTTTCAAGGATCTTCACAGTCAGTCAATAAATTAGAGATAAAAACATACTTGATAGCAACAGATTTCTCCTGAGGGTGGATAATCCATGACTCAGATATGGCTGCATAATTTTAATGCATTGGTGAGGTATGCTTTTCTCCAAAGTCGTCTTCCACGAACCACATCTTTTTGATGTTCATAGATACTAACAGTCCCCTCTTTATCGAGATAACTTGTATTTCCTATACTAAGTTTGAGAAGCCTGGCAAAAATAATTGTACACGGAGCACAGTAGGGCCATGCTGAGGGGAGCTTAGCAACATAGATGCGACTCCTCCAAATGAACAAAAGTAAATCCACTTCTGCTTCTGTGTGGGCCCCCTTTCCATGTGACTTCATCTAGTCGGAGGAACATAGTTTAATGTTCCCAGCTGTCTCTCTGTC
Organism: Pachyuromys duprasi; assembly: GCA_028658305.1. NCBI lineage: Eukaryota > Metazoa > Chordata > Mammalia > Rodentia > Muridae > Pachyuromys > Pachyuromys duprasi. Next base: position 71,272,267 of record CM053764.1, read on the forward strand.
TCTCTCTGTCTCTGTATATCTGTCTGTCTGTCTCTCTTTCTGTCTGTGTGTCCCAGTCCACATGGGCCTTTGTATGCAGCACTGAGAATTAAATCCAAGGCCCTGTATGTATGTCAGGCAACTACTCCATAAATGAACTGTATCACTAGGCATTGGCATTTGCAGTCAGGGTCTTACTAAGTATCTCAGAGCTGTGATTCCAGGCTTTTCTTGAATTTTCAAGAAAACACAACCTGCAACCTATATCTTGACTGGTATTCACTTCTGGTAAGTAAGTTAGAGTTTTATGCTTAGAGACCAAAAAAAAAAAAAAAAAAGAGGTTGAACAGCCAAGTGCAGGAATAGTCTTACTCATCTTACACCACCTTTCAAAAATCTTCCAAAATCTCCTTCTGTAGGATTTTTTATACTGGGTTACTCTGTATTATATGCATTTAATTGCCAAGATGCAAGACCTAGGGTTTGATTCAATGGTTAGCATATTCAGACTCATCTGTGGCTCACAAAAGGTGTGCAGAATCTACTGTAGGTGTGGTGGCCCTGCCCTATTATGCCTTCCAGTTGTGGTTAGGCTCAGTGGTTAGAAATGAGAGCGGGCAGAGGAGATGACAGGTTGTGAGAGACAGCCATCAGAATGCAGAAGTTATGCCATGAAGAAGAAGAAGAGGTAGGTGGAATTTAGACAAGAGCCAGGAAGACACTAAATGGCACAGAAGCAGAGGTAAAAGGGAACCATGAGCCTCTCTAACAGGGATGGAGCTCTGGGATGTCTCAGAGATGCTTTTGGGCCCCAAAGGTCCTCTGACTGATGTGTCTCCAAACCTTTGTCCTGAACTCCTGTTTTTATTTCTACAGTCCTAGGAACTAAACATGCACTTACTAGACAAGTACTCTGCCACTGAGCTATATCCTCAGCCCTCTTTCCAGATTTTTGCTTTTATATTTATTTGATATGTTTGTATGTATATGTGTGTGTGATACACATACATGTGTGGGTGTATGTGGCTGTGTGCACACTTGTGGAGGGCAGAAGGAGATACCAGTTGTCTTCCTCTATCATTTCCCGCCTTGTTTCTTTGAGACACAGTTTCATGTTGAATCTAGAGCCAGGCTGCTGGCTGGCTAGCATGCCCTAGTGACGATACTGTCTATTGGCCCCAACAACAATGGGGTTACAGGTGAGTGCAGGCAGTGATGTGCAGTTTTTTATGTGGCTGCTGGGATCCAAACCTATGTCCTCAGGCCCACACCGCAAGTGCTCTCGTCCACTCAATCACCTCTCCAGGCCTTGTCCATTTTGGCAATTTTTATCGTGAGACAAGTTCTCCCTAAGTTGCCTGAATTGACCTTAAACTTGTGATTGCCTACCTTATCCTAAGTAGCTGGGCTCAGAGGCCTGCACTACCAGGAATGTGCCACCAGGCTTAGCTTAAATGTCCATTATTTGAGTTAACCTGTGTATGTAAGATTATCAGACAATTTTTTTAAGTTCCTGTTTTCATCAGCCTAGAGGCAAGATAGTTGCATCTGTTTGAAGAGAGACACATATAGATGTGCACCCAGCCCCCGACCCAGCACTCACATGTGCAAATGAACCAGGTACTCTAGGAAAGGCTTCTCAGTACAGTCCCAAGTCAGAATCATGGGATGGTGGTAGTAGTAGAAGTGACAGGAGATGTGATTGGCTTTTTTTTTTTAACATACTATGCAAGGAAATGAACAAATCATTGCTCTCTGACAGCGCACAAATAGAGTTAATGGCCTAGAAACCTCTGGAGCAAAGGTGGTCAGTCACAAGGCTTGTTCACAGGTGTGTGTGTGGGGGGCGGAGCAACAGCAGATGATCACACATGCAGAAGCATTTCTGCTCTAAAATGAGTGCTCAGTCTCTTGAGATGGGAAGGGTGCCTTTTGCACTCTCTACGTAATGTGACGTGTCATATAATGTGCCTTCAGAAACATTCTCACGATCTTTAAAAACAGATAGTTTGTTAAAATACTAGGAATTTTGAGCTCATGCTGTAACTAAGATTATTAAAACAAAACAAAAATCTCAAGGCCAATCCAGACTTGCAGAAGAGAAAATATTGAGACACAAGGAAATAGTGATAAATCATTGATTTCTTAACCTCCTTGCATCATTAAGAAAATTATGCTAAAGACGGCTCACAGGCAAGCCTACACATTCCCTTCTCCCCAGGCGAGGCTGACATTGCATCATAGAGATCAGGTCCTTCTATAGGATTACTTTTCTCTTTTGAAAGAAAATGTTCCTTTAAATAGTCTAGAACACACCCATTCTTCTTTCTGAGGTGACTAGAAATCTTATGATCTTTCTAGAATAAATTGTAGGCCAGAATTTACCTGTGTTTTCCATTTGCTTGCAATACTTGCCCTTGTGATAGCAGGGCTATTTCTAGACAAAGAACCCTGAAACAGTTCAGATCATCACTGGCATGGTGCTCTTCAGGAAAGTCTTCTCGATTCTGGCTTTACTTTTGCTATAAAGTTATGAGCACAAGACTGACATTAATACAGAGGAAGAAAAAAAACCAAACTGGAAGTTGATATAGTTGACTTGCAAGCTGAGTTACTCTACAAGAGTTTCTCTTAAACTGTTTAAAAACAGCGGGGAGGAGAAGAAAGTAATTTTGGGGAGCAGCTATTTGGCACAGGAGACAACTTCCTGAAAGGAATGCCAATAGCATAGGCACTAAGATCAACAATTAATATATGGGACCACATGAAAATGAAAAGCTTCTGTCAGGCAAAGGACACTGCAAATAAGACAAAATAGCAGCCTACAGAATAGGAAAAGATTTTTACCATGTCCACATCTGACAGAAGGCTAATTGCCGAAATACATGAAGAACTCAATAAAGTAGATATCAACAAATCAAATAATCCAATTAAAATATGGGGTATATATCTAAACAGAGAATTTTTGACAAAGGAATCTTTAATGGCTGAGGAGCACTTAAGGAAATGTTCAACATCCTTAGTGATCAGGGAAATGCAAATCAAAACAACTCTGAGATTCCATCTTACAGCTGTCAGAATGGCTAAGATCAAAAACTCAAGTGACAGCTGATGCTGGCGAGGATATAAAGAAAGGGGAACACTCCTTAATTGCTGGTGGTAGAACAAACTTGTACAGACACTTTGGAAATCAATATGATATTTTCTCAGAAAATTAGGAATCAGCCTACTTCAAACACAGCTATTGGTACCACTCCTGGGCATATACCCAAATCAGACTCCATCCTACCACAAGGATATTTGCTTAACTATGTTCAGCAGTTTTATTCCTAATAGCAGAGACTGGAAACAACCTAAATGTCCCTTAAATGAAGGATGGTTAAGGAAAATGGGGAACATTTACACAATGAAGTACTACTCACCTATTAAGAAAATAACATCGCTAAGTTTGCAGGCAAATGGATGGAACTAGAAAAAAATCATCTTGAGTGAGGTAATTCAGACCCAGAAATATGAACATGGTATGTGTTCACTTACAAGTGGATATTATCTGTAAAGTAAAGGATGACCATGCTGCAATCCATAGACCCACAGATGCTGAGTAACAAGGAGGGCTCAAGAAGGGATGCATGAAGCTCCCTGGAAGGAGAGAGAGAATAGATAGATATTGCAGATGGACTAGGGGTGGTTGGGAACAGTAACAGGAGTGACCAAATGGCAGGGAAGATGAAGGGAGAGAGAAGTGGAATTGGGGTGCATTTGGGGGGTGAAGTAGAAACCTAGTGCAATGAAAACTCTGAGAAACCTATGAGGGTGACCCTACCTAAGACTCCTAGAAAAGGGAATTAAGGCAACACTTCCTGTGCAGGGATTGGGACAGTAACATAGCCTCAAACCCTTTGGCCTGCAATTTGTCTTGTCTACAAGGTATGCTGTCATAAAGGTGACAAAGAAATTCTGAGAGTGGCCAACTAACAGGTCCAGCTTAAGAATCATCCCATGACACTGATGGGAAGGCTAGGAACTAGAGGCTAAAACCAAACCTGACCAGCAACAAACAAACTAACTAAATAACAAATAAGTCACTAAAATGACTTCTAATGATATTCTGCTATACTCATAGACAGGAGTCTAGCATAACCATCATTAGAGAGGCTTCATCCAGCAACTGATGGAAACAGATGCAAAGACCCATAGACAAACATTAGATGGAGTTTGGAGAATCCTCCCGAAGAGGGGTGGAAAGATTGTAGGAGTGAGAGTGATCAAGGGCACCACCAGAAAACCCACAGGATCAACTAACCTGCACCCAGTGGCTCACAGAGACTGGATAGACAAGGGAGCCTGCTTGCATGGATCTGACCCAGCTCCTCTGTATATATATTATGATTATGTAACTTGGTCTTCTTGTGGGACTCCTAACGGTGGGAGTAAGGGTTGTCTCTTAATCTTTTGCCAGCTTTTGGGACCCATTCCACATACTGAGTTGTCTTAATATGAGAGGAGGTGCCCAGTCTTGTTGAAACTTGATCTGTCATGTTTGGTCGATATCCCTGTGAGGCTTGCCCTTTTCTGAAAGGAAATGGGGGATGGATGAATGCAAGGGTGGAGGTCCAGGGAGATATGGGGGGAAATGGGCAAGAATAGACAGATATTGCAGATGGACTAGGAGTGGTCCTCCAGTCAGGACATAATATGTGTGAGAAAAAGAGATAATAAAAAGAAATTAATTTATGTACAGGAAGTCATAGAAATTACTTTTGAACAGAAGTTATATTTTCTATAATTTTAAAGGTATTTTATTCACAAAGAGAGGGATAGTATTAAATACACAATGTTTTTAAAGTAGAAATCCTAGTTTTTTCAGTTAAATCTCTAAAAGTAGCCATTAAAAGATATTCCATACTATGCATGCTATACCATTTATGCCCACACATTTCTGCTCTTAAACAAACCTTTCTTCCTGAATGTAACCTGATATGTATATGGAATAGTACATAACACTGCATTTTTTATATGATCTCAACAGTAGCCTAATTATACATTACTATTTAAAAATGTACTTTTTCTCTTAACATATAACTATTTATTTTTTCTTTATTCTCTCACACAATGCACCCTGACTGCAACCTTCCCTTCCTTTTCTCCTCCCAATTTCCCTCCATCTCCCCTCTTCCCCAGATCCCCTGCTCCTCCATTTTCCTTGAGAAAAGAGCAGGGTTCCCAGAGGCATCAACTGAGCATGATATAGAAAGATGCAATAAAACTAGGCATAAACTCTCATATCAAGGCTGGACAATGCATTAGGAGGAAACGGGCCCCAAGGGCAGGCAAAAGTGTCAGTGATACCCTCACTCCCATTGTTTGAAGTCCCACAAAAACCCCAAGCTAAACACAGCATGTATACAGAAGGCCTAGTGCAAACGTATGCAGGCTCCATAGTTACTGCTTCAGTCTCTGTGAGCCCCTATGAACTCTGCTTAGATGATGCTGTGGACTGTCTTCTTATGGTGCCCTCCGCCACTTCTGTAATCCTTTCACCCTGTCTTTAGTGGGGTAGTCTTTCATAGTAAGATAAATATAATTTAGTGGGGTTGTCTTTCATAGTAAGATAAATATAATTTCTTTTTTAAAATAACTATACAGTATGTTATAGTATAAACATATATAGCTAATTGTGTTGGTTCTCTATTCATTTTTTGTGCATTTTGCATTCTCTTTTGTTATAAGTAATACTTCATGGGATATTCTTGTACATTTAGCTTTGCTCATTCATGAGAGTCTGCTTGTACAGAGGATTACAAGAAACAGAAGTACTGGATCAAAGGATATATGATTCTAAATTCTTGTAGATACTACCAAAGTTTCTCCAACTAGATGATTAGAATTTAAATTATCACCATATAGTTGTGTTAAGGAATATTTTCAGTGAGCTAATTAATTTTACTAGTTTAATCTTCTCAATTTCATGGTTCTAAAAGGCCCTTTAGAATAGCTTGACTGCACATGCATTCTAATATTTTTATAACACTAATAAAAGAATTTGTAACCACCATCAGCAGTGATTGCTACATCTTTGTTATTTTACAGTATGTTATCTCTTACATGTCAAGCAAAGTTGGACCAGCTGTTGGGTATTTTGGGGATCAGGCTTGGGGGAATCTGAGATTCCTTTCAGGAGGTTTTAATTTAATAAATGAAAAATGATCAACTCCTGAAATAGATATAGGGAGTCACTGTCAAAGAAATTGATCAAAGCAAGAAAATTAACTTAATAAGTTGGTAGAGTATAAAATAAAGATACTAAAGATAACCAATAATATCTATAGAAATTACCTTGATAAAACATAAATTGCAAAACAAACAAACTCGATTCATTCCAGAAGTAGTAAATCAAAGACATAATATATTTTAGTTATAAAGTAGTGAACAGGGTCTTGATTATTGAATAATTATATTTCTTAGGAACAAGTCATATAAATACATTGAAAATGATTGAGTTTCTTGCTGAAGTCAAGAAATACTGTCAGGGCAACAATAAAACAAAGCTCATGAAACAGGATCAAAGGCACAATAGGGCCATCAATCCAAAGTCTTTGACATTGGTGAGTCCCTACTCTACCAGGTTTCCAATTTTGTGAAATGTGACATTGTGTGCGAAAACCTATGAATTTATTGGCTATCCTAGAAAATTATATAGCACGTCAAAGAGTTGTGAAAGAAAAGTTTCTAAACTACGAGAAGCAAAATAATGATGTAAGCCAGAGAAAAAAATGACATTGATTCTATTCTGTCTCTATAAAATTGTCATATAAGATGATGATTAGCAGGAAGTATGCTTCGAAAGACACTGGGAAAAGATGTTAGAGATCATAGTAGCGTATTATGGTACATTATTATAAATGTTATTTTTTCTAGATTTTTTTCAAAACATTTGTGGTATCTGTCATCTCTAAAACTTTACAATTCAATATTCTTATTCTTAACTTAAAAAGATTCATGATAAAGTGATAAAAATTAATCTTGCATCCTTTTCTTATAATAAGTCTCTAAAATTACATGACCTTCAGGCACAAAAATCCGGTCCAGGCTCCAGCGAGCTTATGAGGGTGCTGCTTACGCACATGCTCTTGCCAATCTGGGTAATATTAAAATCGTTTCGGGTCTTGCCAATCTGATAATGCATGGCATATCTTTGTTGTTTTAGTTTATATTTCTTTAATTAGGAATTAAGCTGAACATTTTTCATGTGATTATTTTCTATAGCTCTTCCTCTCATCCTTTTTTTTTTTTTTTGGCCTCTCAGTTACCTTAAACACACACACACACACACACACACACACACACACACACACACACACACCTGATTTATAGTGACAGTTTAGGTTGACTGCATTTATCCTTCTGCCAGTGAATTGTCTTTGAAATATTGTCTCCAGTCATTTGTCATTTATTTAATGTTGATTGTAATATAATTTATCTCTCTTTTAGTAACATAACCTTTATTAAAGTTAAAAATTCACAGACTTTTTTTTAAAATTTGGTTTTGAGTGAGAATCTAGCTGTGTTGCTCAGAATGATTTTGGACTCCTCCTGTGTCAGTTTTCTGAGTGAGGGGGTAATAGGCATGTGCCATCATACCTGGCAGTGGTAAGATTTTTTTTAAGTAAAAGATTAACACATAATAGATTGATGCTTTACAGGAGTTGACTCCATTAGCCAACTTAAATAAGATAAATATAACTTTAGAAACATAAAAAAATCTGAACATGCTGGCTTACTATTTGCGTCAGAGGGATAGTGAAATGCTTCAAAAAAGTAATTATTTTGCTATTTTCTTCTTTCTCTTTTTACTACAGAATCAAGTTATTCTGTACTTGGAATTGGGCCAATTAAAGCACTGGTGTTTTCATGGCAGATGGGACTCAGTAAAGAGAGATAAACCACCTATGCTGATGTCCTAGGCTTATTCTCCTGGCTTGACAATCCAGACTCATTTTCCCAGGCTCATAGCACTGGACGTGTTTTGATGAATAATTGATGCCATCCACTAAAGATGACACTCACAGAAATACATTTGCTTCACTCAACAGCCTCTTTCAGGACAGCCATCCTTAGTCACTCACTTTCCTTGCAACTGCTTCTTAGCTTTAAGACTTACATCAACCATGCATTAGGAGGAGCTTGGGAAGTTCAGTAGAAGAGTGGGGAGAAAGGATAGAAGGGCCTGGAAGAGACAAGCATGCCACAAGAAGACCAACAGAGTCAACTGACCTAGACTCATGGGGGATTACAGAGATAGAAGCACCAACCAAGAACATGCATGGACTGTTCCCCTACTCACATGTAACTGATGGGCATTTTGATTTTCATGTAGGTTCCCTAGTAAGTTGAGCTGGTGCTGTCAATGACGTGGACTCTGTTGCCTGCTTTCAATTACTTCCTCTAATGCAACTGCTTTGCCTGGACTCATTGCTTGAGGATAAGCTCAGTCTTGATGCAACTTGAAGTGCTAGGGTGGGTCGGTGTGGGTGAGGGGGTCCCCTTTTCTGAGGAGAAGGGGGGAAGAATGGGAGGAGGGATTGGGAGGAGGGGGGTTGCAATCGGGATATAAAGTGAATAAAAACAACAAAAAAGACCCACTTCACATGTGTCAATGATGCCTTTCCTGGATCCTCAAGGATACCTCATCAATGCTTGCAAGACACTCGCTCTAAGGCATCTCCACAGCTCTCAAGGTGTATTGTCATCTGCGCTTACTTCATCTCCATGTAAATCATGAGTTTGTTTTTTTTGTTTGTTTGTTTGTTTTGTTTTTTTTTGCAGGTAAGAACTTGTTTTGTTCATCTTGAAGACACAGAACTCACATGGAACTTGTCTCATAGTAGGTGTGCAACACAGTTGTTGGGGAATATGGGTAAAGCCTATCATAACTGGAATGAAGAAGAAAACAGTATATTTCCAAACTACTAAAGAATGCCTGTTAGCAGTAGACCTATAGCAAAGGAAGGGCAGCATGCATTGCTTTGGTGGTTAGTGAAAGTATTATGTTCTTCTGAGTAGGCTAAAGAATGCACAGTGGGACCCAGTTTTACACTTGGGTTTCTTAGATCCTGCACCGTCATGACTGAGTTCATATCTACATTTCCTTTCAAGAGCTGGGAGTCCAGAAAGATACTACCCTGCCTTGCTGCAGGTTCACACATTTGCTCTGTATAAACACACTTTACAAAGTGAAAACTGCTAACATTTATAGAGAGGCACAATTTGGGCTCTAAAATGACAGTGCACGTACTTTAATAAACAGTCACTCATATAATTAGACATAATAAGCGTCTTGGACAAAGGCTTCAAAGTAGTTTAAGCATTTATAGCAAATGATGTGATCTCGTAGAGGAAAGCAGATCCCGGAGGGCCCAACATACCATGTGCTTCTGGCATTGTCCCATATGGTCATTATGTAGTACAGATCTTCTCCATAAATCATTGTGCTATGCAATAGTGTCTCCTTTATACTTTCCAAAACACAGTAATGTTGAGAAAGCTAAAATGGCCTGGTTCTTGAGTTTTAGATATGCACACTAATGCCTCATTGTTAACAATAGTATTTGGCGTTGTTACAGAAACCAAACTATTGATTCAATAGGAAAGCCAAACAACTTCAGGTCTTTCTCACTGATGGAGGTCAAAGGCAGTTAAACACTCATCTTGGGTCTTGAATGAATTAGTCAGTGCATATAGTTCATAGTCTTTTGCTCATTCATCATTACCTTGGGAAAAAGAACCCCATGTAACTTGCTCAAATGCATTGGACTCTGAGTTGTAAAACAGTTAATTTACTTGGAATGGATGCCTCACTATGAATTTTCTTCTTACTTGGGATTCAGGTTTTGCAGTTCTAATGGGGTTATAAATGCTACTTGAACACACTAAAGGTTAAAATTAAATTTGGTTCGGGTTCATACACTACAGGAACATCACTATGGACAACAGCTGTAAGGCATGACGAGTGGATTTCAGATACTTAAAAAAGGTTATTGAACGATTGGTACTGGCTGTGCATAAAATCTTTGCAATAGACTCTTGCATGTTCATTTGAAATATATTTCAATTGGGGACTACAGAGGTCAGTTTTTTTTTAAACTATAATCACTTAACAGAGCTAGAGTTAAGTCCCAGGTAGTCTGCCTATAAATGTATGGGTTTTCTATTGATACTAATGCCTTCATTTAACTCTATACAAGGTTGTGTGTGTGTGTGTGTGTAATTCTTATGTTATCTTCATTAGATTTGTGAATATTTTATAGGATTTCCATCCCTTCCTCACACACTTTTATTATTTTGGGGGATATTCTATAAACATCAATTCTGCTTGCTCTGTCTAGTTAGATATGGCAGTACCAGCTATCATGGTTTGAGCACAGTCTTTCTCTCACAAGTTCAAGTATTTAAACATTTAGTTCCCAGCTTAAGCTTGCTGTTTTGGAAGTTGTAGAAGTGATACCGTAGGAGGATAGCTAGTAGAAATTGGTCACTGGGGGCAGAGGTAGGCCTTTGAGGGTTCTAGGCAGGCCATGCTTTTGGCATGAGCTCTATGCTTTCTGTTTATGATAACATGACTAGTCATCTCATGCCTCCTGTGCCACCAAGAGGGTACTCATTGCTGTCACACGTTCTCTATTTTAGGGGACTGTACCCTCTACACATGGGGCAAAGTAGAGCACCCCTCCATTGATAGCTTCTGAGATCTATTTTCACACTCATGAGAAAAACAACTAATACATCAGAGGACCAGGCTTCAAACTGTCTTCAGTTTGTTTTTGTTTTTGTTTTCTAAACTTTCACATGCTGTGTGTGTAGCCATTTCCATTCCTTTAGTTAGGCCTTCACAAGTAACTCACAGGGGAATTCCGCAAGTCTTTTTAGTTCCTATTTACTTAGTTATTCTTTACCTCTTCTCTCTTGTCAAAGCCTGCCCTGTTCTTTTAAAAAATAAATAACTGAGGGTTTTTTTGGGGAGGGGGGGAGAGGGGGTCAGCCATAGGTAGCTTTCTCATGCCTCAGTGGATGACAGCACATGTGCTTACATCTCAGCAGTACTGACTGGACTCAGAGGGTTCTTAAAAAAAGCACATGAAGTTGGGAAGAAGATGGAAGACATGTTGGAAGGATGTAAGGGATGGATATGAATATATATGTATAATTTAAAAACATTTTTCTTTTAACTTCTGCTTCTTTTAATTTGTGTCAAGAGTTTTCCTCATCATGTTAACTGTGAAGGTCTCTGAGGACACCTGAAACCCGGTGGAATTAATGTGCAAAGCACTGAAGTCCCTAAGATGTTTCTTTCCCCTCTATCAACCTCTAATAGGCTGATAAAATATCTTCTCAATAGCCCAGAGCTTCCTAAATGTAATAATGAATGACCACTGTTGATAGCTTAAAATTTAATGGTTACAGTCTTAAGAGTTTTTCTCCTATTTTTCTATTTTCCATTTTAACATGTGTGTAGAATGCTCAAAATTATGATGTAAGTGGGATCTTTGGTACCTGTTTTGCAGGATTACTTCCCAAGGAAAATACTGTCTGGTTCCAAAAAATCTGACTGAAAGCCCTTACACAGTAGTTTTTAAAACTAAGAACTCCTTTATTCACTTTCTGTGGCCATGGATTTTTTTTTTTTTTTTTGGTTATCTATCGAAGACCAGTTTTCCTGTGAGATCTTCCTTCCTGCCTTTTGGCCTTTTTTTCATTCAGTTTCTGGCCTAGAGGCTGAAGTACTCAAAGACAGATTGCTGGGAAAGTTTGATACTTTTTGTTATTGATACAGATTTCAAAGCCAAGTTATTGATTGCCCATAGTTTTATCAGGACTCTCTCTTTTCTTTTATCCTGGAAACCAATACTCTTTTAATTCAATGAACATCTAGTTTTAGTTGAGTAGAAATATGCTGAATATCAAGAAAAAAGCCAGGGGACAGAGGATTTCTCTTACTCTAATTAGAGAGAGGCTGCAGAGAGTAACTTTTTTTTTTATTCTTAAAGTTTAGAAGTAGAGATGAAAGAAAACAGCAGAATAAAGAGGAAATGAGAGCTTATATTAACTATAAGCACTTTAAAATGTCCTATCATGATTAAAAAGCACTCAATAGTGACCAATAAAAATTATAAGGGAGATGATGAGACAGTCATTTCACTGATGGTTGTAATTCAATTGGTTCCTTCTAAAAATTTTTGTACAATTGACTATTTTTTTTTAAAGGACAGGGGCCAACTGTTTTCGTGCATATGAAAATCTTAGAAGCAAAGCTTTATTCAGGTGACTGTTTGGCATGGTCCTTGACACATATGTCTCTTGGAGCTTTTACAGCATAGATCTGTCAGGACAATGACCTAGATTCCTCTTCAAGTTTGGTCCTGTAAGACTTGTTGTCCCACGAAGTATAATAACACTATTATTTTTTATCTTGGCTTTTAGAAAGTTCAGGCTAAGAGGAGTTTCCTTTGTTTCTTGTTCTTGTTTCTTGTTCTTGTTTGTTTGTTTCTTTCTAATTTAATAGTTCAAGTTGCTACCTTTGAAAGAACGATATGGAATCTAAGTAATAAATCATAATGAAGAACAGTTAGTATCCAACACTTTACCTTGATTCCTTTTCCACAGGCATGAGAATTTATAAATGTAAAAGCAGATTAATTTCTTAAGTTTTACATTAATTTGTTTTAAAAAAATTGGTTTTCAAGGCATACCTGAAAACAACTTAGCCAATATTTGTTAAGGCTCAAAATGTAAACACTTTCACATAAGGTTCTAAGGAGAATTTCTCCTGATTTGGGCATATTTTTTCCCCCGAAAACTAGTTCCCTTGTATGCATTTGCTATGTGTTATTGGGAATTCTCCTCATGAATGCTTAGAGTCCACATAAAAATTTTAGTAGCATAAGAGTAACCTTCCCATTGCTCTGTTTACACACATATATTGGAAATTACTTCTCAAACAACTGACTTTACAACTTTTACAACGCCATCTGTTGTACCCTTTTCTCCAAAGAAAACATTCAGTATCAGAAGCTAATTGACAATAACATATTTGGTAATTAATAGAAAAAGGAAGTCTAATTAAGGTCTTCTTTTAGAAAAAAAAATACAAGATTTCAAGTTAGGAATTTTCAGCAAGAATCATGCCTAAGTTGAATTTCTTAAATAATAGTTTAAGGGGCACAGCAATATTATATAGAAATAGAATTAATCATGCATAAATATCAAGTTCAATGAATTTCCAGTATTATGCTTAAGGATGTAGGTGAAGTGTCAATGAAACTGTTTGTTGTGGTGGTTAGAAAAAAAGTAGAGATAAAGATGGTGACTGTTATTTATTGAATATCTACAATACATTGGCCCAATTATACTTTTATACCTATGTTTCTCAAACCAAGGTTTTAAAGAGGTGTTATGATCTTCTTTATACCTGGGTCATTGGGAGTGGAACGTACCCTGTGCTTACTGTGGCAGTATCTCTGCGGGCAAGAAGGTGGAAAGGTAATGGTTATAGAGATAGACAGCACACGCTTCCTAGATTCTCCTTCTGCACAAACAATTATTATTTACTGCATGATGTTCTGTCCATTTGGGTGGAAGTATAGACTTGCTTAGTTATATATTAGACACCCTTGTGGTTCTAAGACTCTAATTTGTACTACAAGCATGTCTTAAAAGTCAGCCAGCCCCTGAATATACTGGGCACTGCACTATAGGAGCATCAAAAAGGTTCATTATGATTACTAGAATAACAAAATTCAAAACTATATGGCCTGCTACCTAAATACACTAAATGTTTGGTAAATTATATAAATAAAAGCATATTAGTGTTGTGTTATTATTATATAGTTATATAGACACCGAATACTATCTTTATAGATTTCTCATGTAATTTTAATAGTGTGGTTCTAACTGGTCATGAAATTTTTTCCTGAGGAAGAACATTATTTGTTGGAAAAAAATACTTAGTTATTCACTAGAGACCTTCTGACGTTAAGACTTTTATGGAGCAGTTAAGACTTCTGGTCAACCTGGGGAAAGAATTTGGAGTTAAGTTTGCCAGTTCTGGAGGCTTTGGCAAATTCTTTCACAACTTGACATTTAGTAAAAATAGCTTTCCTTGTAAAACCTGGTAAAGGGCTGGTTTTAGATTCAGGTTGACATGGGACAAAACTGAGGCAGCTCACATGTATGCTAAAAGGAAGTAAAATGAATCACCAGAGAAAAAGCATTCATTGTGATTTCTCAGAAACCTTCAAGAATTTCAATCTTTTTTATACTCGGTACTGGATGGAAGCCTGCCAGGCTTGATTATCATAGTTTCAAAAAAGTTTCTGATGATACCTAGATGCTGTATAGTTCAGCAGAAGACCTCCCATCCTTAGGAAATCCCCAGGCTTTTCTTTCTTAACAATAACACAGTCTCATCTCTGGATTAGATAGCTAAAATTGTTTCTCTTTCTCTCCAGCTTTTGAATACAAAGAGAGCGGAATTAGCATCTTTTCCACACTGGTGGGCAGTGGCAATGGGTCCAGTGGATGGAGGTAACCCTAGAAAAGTTCTCAAGGCTACAAAACCTTGGTCTGCAAAGCAGATACATCAATAATCACGGGAGGAAATGGACATGAAATAGCTTTGAAAAAGAGATGACTCAGAATTTTGACTAAGAGGGATTTGGGCCAATTTCTGACCTCATCCTGGAGTCTGACAGCACCTGGGCTTTCCTTAGCGTTCTCCAATCTAGACTGAGTGTAGGACACACCTGTCTGGCCCAGAGGGGAGAAGCTGTGGTGTGAGAATTCTACCTGCAGTGGAATGCAGCTGCTCCTATTAGCTCAGACAGGGGATCAAACTGATAATTTCTGGAAGCACAATTTGTCATACTTTCAATCCAGAATAACAGATTCTGGCACATGTAAGCACTGTAAAAGGAATGCAAATTTTGACAGTTTAGGGCAAGCTTTTATGAAACAGTATATATGATGTAGTCTGCACTTTTTTGAAAAGCCATGTACTTTTATGAAACAGTACATGCTTGATGGTAGCTTGTTTTCCTAGATATGTCCTGTTATTCACAATTGTTGTTTTGAAGAAAGCATTGCTTTAAGTTTGAGTTTTGGCTCAAATGTTCACTGGTACAGAGCAGATAAGATGATAGAAAATTACAGGAGCCACCTCATTTAAGGTTGCAGATTTTGTGTTTCATGGATGGGAATGACTGAAGGAAATAACTGGCTGAAGGAAAATAGTTTTACTTGAGATTTTTGGTAGAGTCATAACAAAAACGATTTTGTGAAGTAACCTGAGAAATATTGTAACCAGAGCTTGCCCCCAAAGTTTTTAAAGTTTCTTTCCTCCATTAACATCTGCAGACAATCCACCTGGGGTTGCCTGGGTTAGATGGCTTTAGGATGCTCTGAGTGCCCTTGAACTCTTAGCATCAACAATCTGTTTTGTAGCTCCAGGAGTTTGGCCCCAAGGAATTTTTTTTCCCTGCAAATCTAAACTCCCAGGGCTACCAATGATCCTGGGAGGAATTTGGGCATGGGATCAGTGGGGAAGCAAAGCAAATCAATGACTCAGAATTGCGCAAGTGTCTGAGATCGCTGTTGATAGGAACGGACACTCCACAGGCATTCCCAGACCACATGCAGACCGACCCAAATCCATCTGTCAGCATCAGATTCACCTTAGGGATGACTCAAGTCTGTTTCTGCCTAAATGACTGGTCATGGAAGAGACACCAGGAAATGAGCCTCTTAGGACTATTCTTGGGGTCTTATCTCCCACCCCCAATTCTTTCCCACTTGCAGTCTTGACTTAGCACATGTCCCCAGCTTATCTGCCCTTTCTGTGTTCTGTACTTAATGAGTCATCTGAGCATTGTTAGGCCAACTGGTGACTGTTGAAAAATTTACCAACCAGTATTGTAGTTCTTGTTTGGGAAAGGAGAGACATGGAAAATATTATTCCTCAGTAAAGCTGGTTAAGAGAATTGGTACACTTAAGGAATGATGAAATACAGGAAAAAAAAAAAGCTGCTGATCTGGGTTAACCTTAATCATTCCCAAGATAATGTGGCTGGAGAAAATTGGGAAAGTCGGAAGATGTTGGCACCACTGTCCTTCATAACCACTGTCACATCTAACTTCTGAACCCTGAATCCTCTCTAAGCTTTTGCATTCCTGTCAGAGCCTATTCTGGACAGTCTTTGTAGAGAAATGTGGTGAGTTGTCTGGCACTGTAGCCAAGCAGGGCTGCTACTGAATGATGTAAGCAAGCAGTTGCTTTTCTTCAAGGGTGAAAGCAGTATGATGTATCCTAGCAAACCAAGTCAAAGGTAGAAAAATATTTCAGCTTGTACGTAATTATTTGTATACCACCATCCCACTCAGACAAGGGCTCATGAAGTTTAGGCTGACCTTGAACTCTATGAAACTCAGGATAATCTTGAACTTCTGACTTGTTTCTGCCTCAGCCTAGGATTCCAAGCACATACAAGGAATACCTGATTTACTAAGGAATCAAACCCAGGGCTTTGTGCATGTTAGGTAGACATTCTACTAAATAAACCACATCCTTAAGCCCCAGATTCCTATACTCTTGAAGACTTTTCCAGTTGCTGGTATCAGCAAGCTTAATGTACTGCAGGTCATAAGGACACATTACGGTTGCTTAACCACATGCTTCTGACATCGGAGGTGCACAGTCTTTGTCTGTGGTTGAGGCTGGATGACAGTGGAGTTTCCAGTTTATTGTGGTATGTTTAACAGTCTTGCTCTCCTCCACTTACTGAATGACAGTAGAACTCTTTTCTCCCAGTATCAACAATCAGAATGTCCGTAGACATTGACAAATGCATTAGGGTGTGTCAATAAGCTGTTCTGTCACAATGTTGATAACCAATCACTCCATTGTCCAAGGTGCTCCTGGACACTTTTGCAACATTTTATTTTATTTTTTTCTTAAGAAAATCTTAAGGAGAAAAAACATTTTAAATTCCACAAAAGAATTAATGGATAATCAAGAACTTAGAGTGATATCCTCAGTGTTTAAATTAGGCCTATTTCTTGATCTCAGGAAGCAAAAATCTCAGGAATCAATAAATTAATATTAGGATCATTAGGAGGTATTTTATGATTGGGACTGTGTTTAATCCATGCCTGGACACTGACTCAGATTACATTCTCACTTGGCAATCCCATAAATCTCTGGCTATCTAAATTTTGCTAGATCTAAAGTCAATGTAGAGCTTTGACCCTTTATACTTTTGCCCAGATTCTTAGAAGATCAACAATAGCAAGGCTGATTTGGGTCAGCATCCAGGTAGTAGTCAAGTATGGGCTCTGCTAGATAAAGAAATCTCAAGCCAGGGCTCAATTGTGAGGCTCAATATACATATAAAATTGTTCTCTGTGCTCTTAAGACAAGAGTTGCTGTGTAAGTTTGGGAAACGTCCAGTCCCTAATGGTTTACCCTGACTTTGGAGAATATTAAAATCAGTGGGTAGAGGATCTCAGCCTTCTTTTTTCCAAGGTTGGAAATAATACTGTGATGAGCCCTACTTAGGCAGAAAATACCCCCCTCTCCCTGTTTCCTTGCAACCACAGCCCCTTGAAGAAATGATGGGCTATATTGTAACTTTGTTCAAGTGTTCAAAATTCTGACTAACTTCGTACTTTTTAAAAGAAATTTCTGTTTAGTCTCAGAGAAAATGATAGAATATAAATCATCAAGCAATACTTACACAGCAGCTTTGATACAGAGAAGTCTATAAGAGCATCACTGTATTGAGTTCCAGGGAATGGGATTTATCTACCAAAGGATGTCTTCCCAACATTCTATCAGCAGGAAGGACCCTACAGCCGATGATTTCAAATGGTGTGTCACAATGAGAAAATGCTAACTCTGTTATTTCAGGAATCCAGAGAGGATCCCCTTACATTACATTACATTACAATGTTTCTCCTACATTGCTCTGAAAATTTGATCTCTACAGGGCATAGGCCACTGGTTCCACACCAAGCTAAGGAGTGGTTCAGCAAACACTGTGTCCACATGCTCCTCAGCTGCCTCTCAGAAAACAACAGCCATCTCATAGTACTAGTCTTGCACACCCAAGAGTTAAATGCCATGGGAGATACACATGTGGTGCTGAACAAGGAACAGGATTCCGACTTCCACATTTTTCCATGTTCGTTCTTGTGTGTAATCATTACTTCACAGGTGAGTTATGGAAAGGCTCTTATTGGTTGCTCACAGAAAATAATCTTTGTGATGTGTTAATGGAGAGGGGAGGAATTGCAAATATCATTTCTGGGGCAGAAGAAGTCAACCACATTGTAGCTGAAGACATGATTTGAGTTACATACCTGATGTTGTCACCTGTGAAGTGCATCAATAGTGTCTCAGGTCCCTTTCCTCTTCTGTGCTAACAGGCATAACTACACACATGCATGTACCCATCAGCCACAAGACACTGTGATAACCTAGCAAGATGATGGTCTCTAATTGCTTGGAAAAAGCCCATGTTATGAATTAAAAACTATGGTTTTTAATTATGTAACATGGATAGCATGCACTGTGTTTCCTACATATGTAATACATACATATTCCAGTATACACAACACATATCCCAAAAGTTGGGCATGTATGGCCAATAGAAACATGTTTTTAAAGACCATTTCTATCCTTTGGTCAATTAGATATTGTTCCTATTAGCTAAATTGAGTATTTGTTACAGAATTATGTTTATAGTCTTCCCGGAACTTGTTGAACATAGCGAATGGTGGGCGGGTGCTCCAGGACCCACCAAATCAACATGCACTCTCATTTCCTACATTTCTGTGGGTATTTTGTTGAGGGAGAATTTCCCCCACCGCTGTACTCTTATAGCCTGACCTAGAATAAGTGTTTGTTAAGTGAGTAAATAAAACTATATTATATAACAACTTTCCATCCAATGATCTCCCTCAAGTCTATCCACATTCACAGCCACCAGAGGATTTTCTGTCACACATGGTCCACATTTGAATGCTCATATTCAGAAACACAGCTGGGTGAAAATGAAGCTCCCTCATTTTTTGGATGGCAGACACAAACCACAGATAGCAGTAGAGGACACTGGGACAATGCTTCTGACATGCTTGGTGATTAAGACAGAAAACAATTCTTTAGATGTTTTTAAGAGCCACATGTACTTTACGGATCCTACTTTTCATTAAGTAAATCACACAAATTAAGAGTGTTAACACACATTATAATGAAGGATTAAGGGGAAAAATTCAAATTGAGAACTAATTGTTTTTGATTGAAGTCCAATGAAACTGATTCATGGAAAAAGGTTTCCTTAAGATTATATGCTTTTAATGATAGACACAGTAATGGCAGCCCCTCTCATGTGAGACATTGGTCTGTGTCTGTTGGCGTTCCCAAGCAATCTTCACTACAAGTGTAAGAGGCTCATCATAGAAGGCTGATGCTGTGCAACAAGCAGAATTTATTGATTTTAATTGCTTTAATTAAGCTTCATCAGGGGGCAAAAAGTTGAAGGTCTTCGGGTACTGTGCAAGCTACAGCAGGATGTTATGTGAGTTCTACATGTAATGGTTTGTGATTCTGAAAAAATAATAAAACAAGTGAGATGTGCATGGAATCTGGAATTTTAAGGTAGTGACTCAGAGCTAGACACTTTGCTAGCCATTCTACATGTCATCTCATTACTTTATATATTCCCACACATAGCATTTATGCTTCTTATTTCAGTGATGAAAAATCTGAGGCTCCGAAAACATGTGTGCTTACTAGCATTGGTGGAGTCAGGATGGAAAGTGTGTATGTCAGGATGGAAAGCGTGGCTGTGAGAGCCACGCTGCCTTCCAATATGAAAGCTTGGAGTAAGGAAAAGTTGAAAGAGAATAGACATGAAGAGTAGGTTTGGTAAATTGGTGAGGTCTCAGTGACCCCTGGATCAAAGCAGAAATATAATAAAAACACATTAGTGGCAAAGATGAACAGATAACAGGTACCCCAACAATGGAGGAAATTTTGCCTAGGTAACCTCATTTAGAAAATTAACTTTTCAAGTGATTTCAATCTTGGTTCTCTTCACTCAACTCATTTAGTCCATAGGAGGATTGTTGGTGTCCTTGTGTGAAGTCGGAAAAGGAACTTAGCTTGGTGGACAAAGACAGCGGCTTGTGTAATCTATGACCTTACTCCTCAGCATGTGGGCAGGAGAGCACAGCATGCAAGGGAGTGCCCAGAGGGCATGAATTCAGCCTCCCATCTAGATCTCTTTACTCGGATTTGCTTCTAACAAGTACCTCAGAAGATCTGTGTGCCCATCAGAGTTTGGGAAGAACTTATCTCTGAGACAACTTTGTAGTTGCAGCATCATCTACTCATTTCCCTCTGCCCTTAAAATAAGTTTAAAGGAAACCTTGTTTTACCCATCCACAACATACCTTCATCAAAACACTTGAAGAATAAACACTCTTTGATTTTATAGCGTCTCATCGTCTGCCTTTCCTGATAAAGTACAATGAAATGTATCTATATTTCATTTATACACATTCTGTTCCGATCTTTTCTCTTGTTCCTAAAAATCTAATATGTACCTTAGGGTTGAAATGCAAAGAGAAGACTTAGTCTTATCAGCAATAAGAAAATATATTAAAAATGAGTGCAGTATAGAGTTATTATCATCATTTGTTGGCTCCAGTCCTTTATAGCATTTAGTGAACATTAAAGTACTAAAGAATCAAGAAGTATGATTTTGTTCAATTAATATGGGGGAGTTCTTCATATACCAGTCACTAGCTTAGGTTCATGGCAACAATGAACATTACACATTTTTCATAAACAAAATAAAATCAAAACAAATTTAACAGTATACTGAAAAGATCATATACTACAATTAAATAATATTCATTCATGAGTTCCAAGAGTCACTCAATTTAAAAATCAATGTATGTCACATTGTACATTGACAGAATGAAGACCAAGAACCATATAATCTTCTCAACGAATGTCTAAAAAGCACTTGATAGCATTTAGCATTATTTTGTGATAATGACACTCACATCAGGTATAGGAGGACTTCAGTTTAATATAATGAAGGGAATGCAAAACAAGCTCACAACTAACATTAGGTAAAATGCTGAGAGCATTTCATCCAAGATGGGGAAGGAGGCAATGATACCCACCATTGCCACTTTTGTTAAATGCAGTGTTGGAAGTCTTAGCCACAGAAATCCGTCAAAAAAAGAAATAAAAAGCATCTCAAATCAGAAAGTTGATGTGACCAACATTGATCAGATGATGTGATCTAATGCATTATATAATCTATGAGATCGCAACTCTAGAGATTATCTATATACCTATAAATGTACATATATGCGTACAAACATGATCATACACACATGTGCGCACATGTACATAATGCATGAATATGAGTATGTGTTCACACATACACATGAGCATACATATCAACAAACACATATGCATACACATGAGCACACATATGTACCTAGCCAGAACCAATATATTCAGAATTTTCAGAAACAAAATTTTCACACGAAAATACCTTGTGTTCCTATATGCTAGTAATGAGATGTCCAAAAGATTGATAAGATAATCTTATTCATAATAGCATTAAAACTAAAATATTTGGGAGTAAATTTCATTGAGGTCAAAGATCTATAATTTAGAAAGATAAAACTATGATGAAAGAATTGAAGAAGACACAAGAGGATTTGAAAATGTCAAAATGTCCATACTACTTAATAGATCTCTGTAGGTTTAATACAATCCTATTGAATTTTCATAAAACCATAAAGACCCTGTGCAAGCAATTTTGAACAAGAACAAAGGTAGAGACACTGAAACTACTTGATTTCAAAATATATTACATTTCTCCAATAAACAATAATAATAACCAAATAGTACCGGCACAGAAAGAGAGTATAGATCAATAGAATAGAATGGGGACCCCACTAGTGAGCATCTCATGATGGTGTCAAAAGAGCAAAGATTGCATATGGGGAAAGGACAGCAATTCCAATAACTGGTGCTTGGAAAACTGGATACCCACCCACATTCAGAAGGATAAAAAGACTCTTGTCTCACAATATACACAAAAAGACAAATAAAATGGATTAAGAACATCATGTAAGGCCCAGAAGTCTAAAACCATACAGGTAGAAAAAATGTGGAAGGAAAAATAGAGGTAAAAAATTAATAGTGGTCTAGGCAATGATTATTTTATTATTTTTTAAAATCACTCTACTTTGTTCATGTTTGCAGCCCTATATGATCCTCTCCATT
Organism: Pachyuromys duprasi; assembly: GCA_028658305.1. NCBI lineage: Eukaryota > Metazoa > Chordata > Mammalia > Rodentia > Muridae > Pachyuromys > Pachyuromys duprasi. Next base: position 71,294,609 of record CM053764.1, read on the forward strand.
TTATTATCTTCTTTTGATGATCTCCCTCTGCCTTCTGGGTAAGGATTTTTTAATATGAATCAGAAAGTACAGACAACAAGGTCAAAACCAGATAATTGGAATTGCAATGAACTAAAAAGTTTCTGAAAAACAATAAATAAAAAGAGTCAATTTTAAGTGAACACACAACCAAGAGAGTGGGAGGAAAATATCTGTAAACCATACAATTGATAAAAAATTAATATTTGTAACATATGAAGACTTCAAAACAACTCAGTAACAAAAACAAAAACAAAAAAACCAACCAACCAAACAAACAAACAGAAAAACCAAAGAAAATCAAACAAAATATAAAACAAACAAACAACCTCAAATCTAAAATACAGGCTAAGGATTTGTATAGTCTTTTCTTCAAAAGACACAAACAAATGTTTAAAATTTGTATAAGTGCCTGACTACACCAATCATCAGGAAACTGCAGATAAATATGACAATGACATATCACTCCACACCTCTAGGATGTCCAGAGAGGCAAGGTAGGTATTGGTGATCACATATAAAAAAAAAAAAGGGGGAACACTGTTCAGTGTTGACAGTAATATAAGTCGATCATGGAAAACAGTGTGGAAGGTCTTTAACTCTTTAAAGCAGAATTACCACATGACCTCATAGTTCTCTTTCTGGGTATATAGACCTAGGATCCAGAAGGAAATTAAACCAGTATTCTGAAGTAATATTCAATGTCACTTGCTCACTGAAACTGTTCACAGTAACCAAGACCTAGAAACAACCTAAATGCCTACTGATAAATGAATGGATTAAAAAATGTGCTGTATTTACACATGTGTATATTTTGAGCCCCAATACAATCCTGTAAGATTGTATTACCAAGTGGCTTTATCACTATCCTAGTTTGTATACACTCTTCCCATGGTGTTCACAGAATGATGAAATCAAGAGCTTTGTAGCCAGTCTTAAAGATACCTGGTAAAACAGGGTCAGGCGAAAGGGTAGGAGGACCTCCCTTATTAGTGGACTGGGAAAAGGGCAGGAAGGAGAATAGGGAGGGAGGGTGGGATTGGGAGGAAATGAGGGAGCAGGATACTGCTGGGATACAGAGTTAATATAATGTAACTAATAATACTAATAAAAAAAGAATGATGAAATCACTGAATGACTCAGGTCTCAGAACATGTCCCCTGTCAGTATGGGAGGTATGACTTTACACACAATGGAATACATCTATTCCTGGATTACAGTGGTTCAACCCGTATTTTTTTTTTTTTTACTTTATGATTTTTTTTAAAAAATTACATTTTACTTATATATTTTTTTTTATAAATTACAGTTTATTCACTCTGTAGCATCCTCCTTTATCCCCTCCCAATCCCTCTTTCCTTCCTTCATCTCCTCCCATGCCCCTCCCCAAGTCCACTGATAGGGGAGGTCCTCTTCCCCTTCCCTCTGACCCTAGCCTATCAGCTCTCATCAGGACAGGCTGCATTGTCTTCCTCTATGGCCTGGCAAAGCTGCTCCCTGCTCAGGGAGAGGTGATCAAAGAGCCAGCCACTGAGTTCACATCAGAGACAGTCCCTGTTCTCATCACTAGGGAACCCACTTGGAGACTGAGCTGCCATGGGCTACATCTGTGCAGGAATTCTAAGTTATTTCCATGCATGGTACTCAGTTGGAATATTAGTCTCAGAAAAGACCCCTGGGCCCAGATTCTTTGGTTCTGTTGCTCTCCTTGAGGAGCGCCTGTCCCCTCTAGGTCTTTCTGTCTCCCCCTATTTCATAAGATTCCCTGCACTCTGCCCAAAGTTCGGCTAAGAGTCTCAGCATTGGCTTTGATACCTTGCTGGGGAGAGTCTTTCAAAGGCCCTCTGTAGAAGGAGTATTAATCATACTTTGAACCTTGAATTTTGACCTTTTCCTGGCCTAATGACAATTTCCAGCACTCTTTCTTGTTGTCTGGCAGCCACAGCAAGCTGTAGCTCTCAGACAGCCACTCAAGCACATGAATAAACAACCTATACGCCACAGGGCTGTGGCATTCTGTGGTCTAGGTATATTAGCTGAATGTTTGGTTTATGATACTTTCAATTTATGATGGGTTTACTGGGATGTAATCCCGTATTAAATTGAGAAGCAGATTTATTACACACACTGTGTCAAAAGAGAGAAAGATGGCCATTTGTAGCCATCTAGATTAGCCTGGATGTCAATATGCCTTGGGAAATAAACGAGGGCAAGTACTGTATCATCTGACTAATACATACAATTTGAAAAAATCCAACTGATGAAAGCAGAGGGTAGAATGGTAGTTACCATGGAGATAAGGATGAAGGGGAAATGTTGGTCAAAGTGGACAGCATTTCAGATAAGCAGGATGAAAAACTTCCAGAGATTTAATCTACAGTATGGTATGGTGGCTGTGGTCAATAATATGGTTTCACGGACTTGAAACCTACAAAGAGAGTAATTCATAAGTGTTCTCACCACAGAATGAAAGTCATAATTATGGTATGCAATGATTATATTAATAACTTGAGCATGGTAATAATCATGGTAGAATCAATAGGTATATACAAAGACAACACTGTACTTTAAATATATGCAATTGTCAAAAGAGAATTCTCAACATATTATTTTTAGTATTATTCTAGGAAGAAATTTTGAAATACAGTTGATGCAATAAAATTATGTCACTAAGGCACCAAATATTAATTTTTCAATAGGGATGTAAACAGGATCTACTGCTGTCAATACTTATCTCTAAGTACTTATCTTAGAAATATTAGCATGGCTCTTTTCCATCTTTTGTGTGTATGTGTGTGTAGGGGAGTGTATGTGTGTGGGTGCATGTGACTGTGCATGTACACGTGGAGAGCGAAGACTAATGTCCAGTAAAACAGAAAAGATTTCTCCCTATAACATATTACAGATCCAGATAGAGTCACATGAGAATTCCACTAGATTTTTGAAGAAGATCTACAACTAATGATGCTCATATTTTTTAAAGGAAGAAACAGAACCATTGCTTCTAAACTCCTTTTATGAAGCCAGTATTACTATATTAAAAACCAGCTAAAGAATGACTACAACAACAACAAAACTACAAGCCAATATCCCTAATAATCACAGACGGAAAAAATTCTCAATAACATGCTTACAAAGAGAAAATAGGCATGTATCAAAAACATCAACCACCATGATCAACTTGGTTTCATTCCAGAGATGTAAGAATGGCTCAACAGATGTAAATGTAATAAGTCATATAGAGTTAGAGACAAAAACCAGAATTATTACCTTAATAGATGCCATAACGACCTTTGAGAAAAGCCAACAAGTCTTTATGATGAAAACTCTAGAGAGAACAGAGCCAAAAGGAACATACCTCCATGTAATAATAAAGGATTTACATGAGAAATCCATATAGCAACTTCATCCTTAATGTAGAAAAAAAATCAAAATGAACCCTTTAATTTTAAGTTAAAGCTTAAAATAAGAAACAAGAAAAAGTGTCTACTATTCCCACTTCTTTTCAGCATAGTGCTTGAAGAGTAAGCTGAGCAATAAGACAAGAGAAGGAAATCATAGGAATACATAAAAGGAAAAAGAAGTCAGGCTATCCCTATTTGCAGATTGTACAGTATAGAATATAAGAGATCCCAAAAATTCTACCAGGAAACTACTAGTAATGATGGAAACTTTCAGCAAAGTGTCAAGCTACAAAATCAATTTAAAAAATCAGTAGCATTTTTATATATCAACAACGAACATGCTGTAAATGAGATCACTGGAACACCCTCATACATAGTACCCTCAGAAGGAATAAAAAGAATCTGGGAATAAACATAACCAAGGGAATAAAAAAGACTACAAGGAAAAAATTTTAATCTCTAAAGAAATAAATTAAGTAAGATACTAGAAAATCAAAGACCTCCTTTGTTCATGGATCAGTAGGGCTAATGTGAAAATGAACATCTTACCAAAATTAGTTGCCAGAGGCAGAGCAATCCACTCAAAGTGGCCATGACACTTCACAGAAATAAAAAGATACTAAAATTCATATGTAATGACAGAAGACCCTGGACAGCCAAATTAATCCTTATTTTTTAAAAAATTTGTTTTTGAGACAGGTATCAATGTAGCCCAGGCTTACCTGTAATTCTCTATGTAGATCAGGCTGGACTTGCATTCTCAGAGAGCAGCCTGCCTCTACCTCCCAAGAGCTGGGATTAAAGGCATGCACTAGAACAGCTAGCTCTTTTAAACAACTTTCTTCTCCTCCTCCTTATTATTATTTTATCATTGTGACTATATGGATGTATATGTATGATCTATGTGTGTGAGTGTGGGTTCATGTATGCCATGCTATACATGTAAAGGTCAGGGGTTTTACTGGCTGATTTTGTGTCAACTTGACACAAACTAAAATCATCAGAGAAGAAAGAGCCATCATTGAGGTAATGCTTCCATGAGATCTAGCTTTAAGGCATTTTCTCAATTATGGATCAATGGGGGAGTGCCCAGCTCATTGTGGGTGGTGTCATCCTTGGGCTGTGGTCCTGGGCTCTGTAAGAAAGCAAGCTGAGCAACCAGGGGAAGCAAGCCAGTAAGCAGCACTCCTCCATGGCCTCTGCATAAGCTCCTGCTTCCAGGATCCCACCCCGCTGAGTTCCTGTTCTGACTTCCTTTGATGATGAACGCAATGTGGAAGTATAAGCTCAATAAACCCTTTCCTCCTCAACTTGCTTTTGGGTCATGGTGTCTTGTCACAGCAATAGAACTTCTAACTAAAACAGAGAACAATTTTCAGGAGTCTGTACTCTCCTTCCACACTAGGTTCCAGAAACCAAACTTGCATTCATAGAGGCTTGAGCTGCAAGTACCTTTACCCACTGAGCCATGTCACCATCCCTCTACTTTATTTTGTCCTTCACAGACACTTAGATTAGATGGGATGGCCAGGGAGACCCCAGGATCAGCCTTTCTCTGCTGGGGTTCCAGGTGTATGCTGCCCCACCCAGCATTTTATGTGAGCATTGAACATCTGACGCCTCAGCTTTTCATGAGCAGCTGCACTCAGGCTCTCGTGCTTATGCCGCAGATGTGTCATCCTCTGAGCCAACTGCTCTCCTTCCCATCTTTAACTGAACTGCTCAGGAAAATATGCATATGTGCTTACCTAGATATCTGAGTTGTATCTACATATGTGCGTATGTATTGCAAAATTTGAATGGAGTTGTTGCAATATCTTGGTATTCCCATGCTTTTCAAGTAAATTTACTTTCTCAAACATTCAAACTCTGAAACTTGGCCAGTGGATGTTTTAATGATGGCAGCTGCCATTGTTTATCCTATTCCGTTTACTGCTGGCCATGTTCTGTAGGAGACATCTTTCTTACTAAACTAGATGAAGGTACAACCTAGGTTTGGGGAGATTATGCAACTTTCAAACTGTTAGACTTTACAGGGTAGACTGAAGCCCCAAGCTATTACCTACTACGGTGAACTATGCTGACCCACCCTGCAGGAGACTTCATGGGACTTCCTAGGGGTTGAAAGCAAGGTCTGCCTCAGGCTACAGTACACAGCTGAAGTTTAATTTTAGATTTTCTCCTTGATCCCCTCTTCTGGTCTCCATATGATTTTCTTTTGCTGTGAAAACTCTTTTTCACATCTTGCAGTAGAAAACTGTGAGGAATTAGTGAAACTTGAAATTGAACTATTATAGAAGGCAGCAACTGAAACTGTCTGGAATACTCTGCCAACACTGAGTGCTTTGGGGTTTGATGTGATTTTTGGAGACAGAGCCTTGCTGTGTTGAACAGGCTTGCCTTGATTTTCCTGCCTCAGCCTTTCCAGGGCTAGGATTATTGGCATGCACCAATACCCCAACTCACTGACTTTCACTTGCTGCCTCTTATGATTTCTGCTTGAAGTTAGTCTGGGAAACCTTGATGTAAAAACTCAATCACATATGTCCACAGTAGGAATTTATTAAGTATATTTTCCCCTACCACTTTGGTAAATAATAATAAGAATGCTCAATTCTCTGCTTTTTCTATTTTGTTTTATTTTTAATTATTTATTACAATTTATTCACTTTGTATCCTGGTTGTAGCCCCGCCCTCATCTCCTCCCAATCCTACCCTTCCTCTCTCTTGTCCCCTTAAGCCCCTCCCCCAGTCCACTGATATGGGAGGTCCTCCTCCCCTTCTATCTGACCCTACTCTACCAGGTCTCATCAGGACTGGCTATATCATCTTCCTCTGTGGCCTGGCAAGGCTGCAGCCCCCTCAGGGGGAAGTGATCAAAGATCTGGCCACTGAGTTCATGTCAGAGACAACCCCTGCTCCTCTTACTAGGGAACCCACTTGGAGACTGAGCTGCCAAGGCTACATCTGAGCAGGTCTAGGTCCTCTCCATTCATGGTCCTTGTTTAGAATATCAGTCTCTGCAGTCCCCCCTGGGCCCAGATTTTTTGGCTCTCTTGGTCTCCTGGTAGAGCTCCTATCCCCTCAATTCTCATTATTTGTAAAAGGTAACTCAGGAAGGTAATCATGGCAGTGGGAAAAGATGCAGAGTGATGGTAAGATCATAGGTCTCAAGAGAGCATTTGATTCCCAGTTGACTATTTTTCCAAAGCCCGAAATTAATGGAAGATATATGTCCAAGGAAACTGCTGACCTCAGAAGATAATCAAGGGAAAATAAATGTCAAGTTAACAAGTTGTTGGTGGATTTCAGGCCATCTTGAGTCAGTATGTGCTGCACTGAGAAGAAGCATATGTTAAGTTCAGAGAACACTGGAAAGAAGCTTGTGTCTCCATGAGTTCTTAGAAATGGCCAAAGTGTGTGTGTTGGGGTGGGGGTATTTTTGCTTTGCATTAGAAAACATACTCTCTAAATGTCCTTGCTCTTCTCCCTAGATGCTATATTCTACTTTCCAGGCAGTGTAATCAGATGTGCTTTTATTTTTCCCTATCAACTTCCCAGACAGACTCCTTCATCTTCCCCCTCCTTTCTTTGCCTGGTGACTTTAAAGAGCTTCACCAACTGTCCCTTTTTTCTTAAAGATGAAATTATCCCCCCCCACACCTACTCCACACCAAATTCCCTGCTTACTTCTAGCAAAGAAAAAGAAAATTACAAGTAATTTTTACCCATTTAACATCTTTTCGATGTATTTTTTTTTAAAGTCTGAAGTAGCTAGAGGCTCTGGAGATAGCTCAGTGAATAAAGTGCTCATGTGCAAGCATGAGGCTGTGAGTTTGATTCCAAGCACTCACTCAAAAGGGGTGGCACATGCCTGTAACCTCAGCACTAGGGGAAAAAGAAGCTTGTCCCTTGGGCTTGCTGGTCTAGCTTAATAGGTCAACTACAAGTTTTAATGAAAGATTATGTTCCACAAATAAGGGATGGTTCCTGGATCCTGGGAAATCACAACTGTAACACTTCTGGTCAATACATGTAAGCATATGAACACACATGTGCATCCTTCCATGAACCTATACATATATGCATGCACACACATGCACAAATAATTAAAACTGATTTCTGAATCATAAATAGGGCCACCTTGTGTTTTTCCATGTTTTTAAAAAAATTAATGTACTGCATTTTGAAGAATGCAAGAACCACCCTCCTCTTTCTGCCACGCTATGTGCCACAGACCAAAAATCTGCTGATTACAATTGTAAACTGCACTGATTGTAAGAAGTCTTCCAATATTAAAAAAAAAAAAAAAAGCATCCTGGGAATAGCGAAAAAGAATGGCATTTTCTTGGGTTTACATAAATTTTAGTAGTATTTACACAAAAATTCTACAAATGATTTCTCTTTACTCCAGTCTCTCTTCAAGTATGTGATTGTGGTCATAGCACTAATTGATTCTGGGGCTCATGAAAAATACAGCTTTCTAGGCTCTCCACACAGGCTGACTGAAGCAGAGGCTGTGGCCTGACCTGGGTAGCAGTAGTTTTAAGCATTTAGCCTGAGGGACTCTTTGTCCAGAGAGGTGAACTTCTCAAAGGTGGCCCTCAGGCCAACATCAACAGCATTGTGTAGGACCATCTTAACAATGAGCAATGCCAGAACAGAGGAGATGACTCCATGGTCAATGCACTTACAGCATGAGTAAGAAGACCAGGGTTTGGGTGCCCAGAACCCACATATAAAAGCAGGGTGGGTATGGCAGCCTACTGCAGTCCCAGTGCAAGGGATCCCTGCATCAAGCAGGTTTGTTAAATAGTCAAAATGGAGAGCCGTAGAGGAAGATTCCTGACATTAACCCCCAATGTCCACACCAATGTGAACACATGTGCATTCGCACCCACACAATGCACATATGTGAACACACAGGCACATATATGCATGCACACTTACACACATGTGTACCCACCCACACATGTGTACATATATGCATATTCACCCACACTTGTGCACGTATACCCAAATGTGTACACATACATATGCACACATATGCATGCACACTCAGACACTTGCGTACCAGCCCACACAAGTGCACATATATGCACATTCACACACATATGTACATATATCCATGAACACCTATACTCATATGTACATATAAGCATGTACACCCACACTCATGTACACATATATCCATGCATACCCACACACAGCACACAGACAAACAAAAAGAGAAGTTATTGCAGTACCTCAAATCTTGTCCCAGACCTACTGAAGCAGAATGTGTAAGATGTCCAGGCGATGCCCAGGTCCATTAATGTTAGAGAAGAAGTTTGGACTAGCTCACGGGGTAGCCAGTCTGTGTAGGAGCTTGTTAGAAATCAAGATCCATGCAAGGAAAGGACCTAGACCCCCTGCTCAGATGTAGCCCATGGCAGCTCAGTCTCCATGAGGGTCCCCTAGTAAAAGGAACAGGGGTTATCTCTGACATGAACTCTGTTACCTGCTCTTTGATCACTTCCCCTGGCAAGGAGGCCTTGCCATGCCACAGAGAAAGAGGATCCAGGCAGTCCTGAGGTGACTTGATAGACTAGGATTAGATGGTAGGGGAGGAGCTTCCCTTTTCTGTGGTCTAGGGGGCGATGGGGAAAAAAGAGAGGGAGGGTGGGACTGAGAGGTACTAGGAAATGGGCTACAGTCAGGATATAAAGTGAAAAAATTATTAAAAATAAAAATAAATAAATAAGTGAGGGAAAAAAAGAAATACAAATTCTTAGGACTCAACCCAGTAGGATGGAGCCCAGCTTCTCAGGGTGACTAGATCCCTGGTGTCTCTCATGCATGTGGTGGTGAGAAAGCCAGATTTGCAGCCCACCCTTCCCTTTAACACAGCTGGTGACAAGCACAGACAACACAAAGCAATGCAAAGAGATGGGACACAGGCAGATACTTGTTTTGTAGTCATGCTGAATAATGAGCATTAAGGGCAGAGTGAGCTTTTAATTCCAGATTTTAAAATAATAGCAGATACAACAATTAAGGAAACAGGTAACGAAACACCAGTTAGTTAATGACGATTTCCTGGTTTTTAAGTGAGTCAGCATAAGCTTGAGGAACGCCTGTTCTGTACTGGAGCACTTTTCCCTCCCTTGACTTTTCAGAGCATCTTCAACAAATCCATTATTTGTTCTCCGTATTTCCTGTTGAGTTCTATTCTGAAACCACCACTCTCTACTTTATATTCAGGGTAAAAGGGGTGAGAATTAGTTGTCTCCTTGGGGGAATGGCTCATTCATTGCACTGGTTGTTGAATGTTTATCACAAAATCAGATGCTACTGGATACAAATAACCTGGAGGTGAAAAGACAGTTCTTTCTCATAGGAGCCTATTGGTGAGATAAACACAGAAGTAGATATATACCCAATGTGCTGTAGGCATGATACAATCATTTGTTAGAGTATGGTCGCAAGATAGGTTCACGGAATTAAAAAAGGGTCAGTGAGTAGTTCCTGTTAAAATTAAAGCAAGACCTCCCCTATCAGTGGACTTGGAGAGGGGCTTGGGAGGAGATGAGGGAGGGAGGATGGGGTTAGAAGGGCATGAAGGAGGGGGCTACAGCTGGGATACAAAGTGAATAAACTGTAACTAATATAAAAATAATTAAAAATGAAGCAAGAGGCTGGAAAGTGGTGAAATGTAGAAGGTGCATCCGATTAAGCACCATTGGAAACAGCGATTTATAACCAGCCACAGACCCATCGTCTGTACCAGCGACGACACCAGTGATACAGAAACAAACAATGGAAAGAACTTCCAACTTTGGATTTTGATTTAAAAAAATCATCCTTTAAACTATACAGTCCGTGTCTGATGCCTCACAGCATGCCCTTCCTATTATCTCCAGCATTCCGTGACTATATTGTTTATGCTAGTATTATGCTTAATTAAGCACCATGGCAATATCGATGAGAGTCTGAAAGCCAGATGTGGCCCAGAGAGTCCAAAAATGCAGCTATCTTGGCAAGCTACAGACAAACCTTTCAGAAGACAGAGAGAAAGAGGTTTCCCAGACACCTTTTCCTCCTTTACCCTACAGATCTAAGGTTAGATGAGAGTAGCAATCCTGAATGCTTGCAGTCGCCAGCATGTTTGAACACCCAGCATCCAGAAAGCCATCCCACAACAGCACAGTGCTGCATCCTAGTGTTGCTGTGGAAGGGTACTTGTTTGCCCTTGCACTTCAAATGAGCAATCCTTAGAAAACTGAACCTCCTACAAGGACAATTGTCTTCAAGGAACTATCTCTGACCTTCTGAGCCTTAGTTAGCTTCTCTCCAACTTCTCAAATGTCTTTAAATTTTTTTGCATCCTTTAGTCATGGTACTCATGCTTCAGAGCTTTAGTTATAGCCCTATGATCCTTTGTTCTACCAATAAAAGTCAGAAAGGTGTTTGAGCAGCATATGGCTGTCCAGTCTTACTGTCTGTTTGTTCAGTCTTACTGTCTGTTGGGTAGCAATTTTAGAGGGTTTGTGTTGGAAAAGCAACCCAATCTCAGCTGTTAAGGAATTAAATAAAGACCTAGTGAAAGGAGACGGATTGATCAACA
>CM053764.1:71306136-71320545 GCA_028658305.1 Pachyuromys duprasi
AAAAAAAATTATGATTGCCGATTGACACAATGACATTGAGAGAGGCCCACGATGAACATAATACAAACACCATAGTCCTTTCCAAGACCCACAACACGAGCAATCAGCTAGTAATGAAACAGAAATGCCTACCTAGGTTGTTCTGGAAGCAAACTCTGTAATATTTTCCCTTCATAAAAGTCCCCAAGTATTTACAGTCTGTAGATGAGCTCACACTCCTGACACGGGAAAGATTGAATGAGAGAGAAATGAGGGTGATGGAGAGGCTTAAAATACTGTGTGGCCACTTTAACACTGCTCCTATCGAGAAGATTCGAAAGCACTGTCTTCATTTCATTGGTCACTCGGGGCACTGGAACAATATTTGCCCAGTTGCTATGTGGAGAGGGGTGGCTGCCAATTCCCTCCACTAATAAGCCTGAACCTGGCTTTTGCAGATAAGAGCCGCTATTGTTTGTGTTGCTGTGCTGGCTGATAAGACGCTCACCAGAGCAGGTACCAAGAGATCGTTCTTTATGACTGACTGCAGAGTGGCTGCCGTTGCCCCACCATCCTCTGGTTTGAAACTGTCGTTGCAAAAAGGAAAAAGGAGATGATTTCTACCTTATCACTATTTTTTATTAGACTTTCCTCTTCAGGGATGTGTATCTAGAAAGAGCACATTTAAGTATTTTTTTCATATAGACCATGATCCCATTCCCATTCTGTGACTCATTAAAATGTTCAAAATATTCAATGGGGACACACACACACACACACACAGACACACACACACGTATATATATGTATATGCAAATTAAGGTCGGCTTTAAGACAACCCAAATTTGAAAGGAAGTAGCTTGGGTCTGACAGGTATACTTACACACACACCATTAAGCTCTGTGTGAACCCTCATAATGTCCATATGTGTATGCACGTTAGAACATTACAGGACTAATGTAAATCACATGCCACTCTAGGCAGTGTTTTAAAACATTTGAAGGCAGATGTTTTCCCTTTTGTTTTTAGAGAAATGCTCTTGTTTTTTCCAATGTGTACCTAATGTGGGTGTGTTCTTATGGGTTGTATGAGTAGAAAAGGGTTTGGATTCCGAGTTTAATATCACCATGATGGACATGAAAAGAAGAATGCCCAATACACCTTTAATAATTAAATTTTAGGGGCTTCAAGATGGTTCAGGGGGTAAAATGCTTCCTGCCACAGCTTGACTACCTGAATTTGAATACTGGGGCCTGCATGGTGGAGAGAACTGACTCCTGCAAGCTGTCCTTTGACCTCCACATGTGTGCTGGGACAGGCATGCAATCACACACCCACATGACAAATAAATGAAATATAGTTCAAAATTTGAAAAAAATAATTACATCTCAGTAATGATCAAAGTGTGTCCAACACTACAAGTGAAATGTCACAAATGGCTTACCAAGTGGAGTGCTTTTTAGTGGTAATCCACTGCATTTGAAGCTTATTAACGATGACTCATTTTCTTTGTACCTCACATTTTCTTCTTTATCCCTAGGTAGTTCAAGTTCTGCTCTATATTTGGTTACTGGATAATAATAGAGATCAAAACAAATAAAACAACACATTCATGACAATAGAGAAACAGAACTTCTCCCACTCAGAAGTTAAGAGTTTTTCAAATGTTGTGCTAGATACTGAGGAATTTCAACTTTTGACTGAATATCTTTTTTTTCTTTTTTCTAAATGTTCTTAGATAATTGAACAGAATCTCAGTGGATAACCCAACATGATAAATTTCTGCTGTCAGAAAATCATTCCATTTCTTGAATTTAGTCATGAGAATTTGCTCTTTCTAAAACAGAGCTGGATATCACTCGCTGGCCAAGTCAGGGACTACACACCCATCCACACAGAGAGGGGGCAGAACAAGACCACACTTGATCCATGGTGCTTTTTCAATTAAGAAAGAGATGTTTTCTGAGTCCTGAAGGCACAGCTGGGTGTATATCCTTAACCCCACTCTATTTGTTGGTCTCTGTTGAGTTTGGTCAACCTAAGTTATCTATACTCCTTATCTTGTGTCCACAAAAACAATAAAATCATTCCAGTTTCCATATGATGCTGTGACAAATGTCACAAACAAAAGAAACTGAAGGGAAGAAAAGTGTACTTAGCTTACACTTACCAGATCACAACCCATTGAGGAAAATTAGGGCAGTTGCTAAAGTGGATCCAGAAACAGAAACCAGAGGAACGATGCTTGCTGGAATGGTCTCTCTGGCTCATGCTCAGCAAACTTTCTTACACAACTCAGGACTAGCAGACTGGGGGAGGCACACTCAAGTGGGCTGGGACCTCCCACACCAAATGCCAATCAAGAAAATGCCACAGGCCAATATAATAGACAGCAACTGAAGGTCCCTCTTCCCTGCATGTTCATGTCACAATCTAGCTTGTGACAAAATACAGTCTTTCCCTAAAATTTACACCTATGTGCATGTTATTTGCTTAGCTCTATAAGAAAAGAATGGGGCTGATAATGTCCATACCACTCTTGGAAGAAACATACCAATAAACAATATGCTTATTAAATAGAATCTTGTTTCTACCTTCGCGGACTCAGTTTTCCAGGCTTAAATGCTTAAGATTGATAGTCATAGATAAGTGTCTGTCTATAAAAAACTGGAAGAATTTTTATTCTTTATAACAATGTTCAAATCTGGAAGAGAGGAATATGAATTTGATATCTGTAAAAGTATATTCCCTTTCAGGAACTGTACTGGAGCCATCCCAGAGAAAATTTTCTCTTGGATGATGGCCAAAGAGATTAAATAAATGATATGAGACTATGCCTTTCTCTTACACTCTCTCCGGCCTGCTTCACACTGTTAACAGTTCAGACTCCCACTTTCTGTCCAGCGTTTTATCTCAGGCCTGGCTGAAAGTTCTATGGAAGTTTTGAGGAAGGAAAAAGAAAACATTATGTAGCATAAAACACTTTCATCCTGCAACGGATAGGAGTATTAGCTGGCTAGATTCAGAGGACAAAATTTTCTCAAGGCTATAAAATTTCATGGTGCATTTAAAAAAATAAAAAAGAAAGCTTTTTGATTATGATAGCTTTTCCTTTTGATTAAAACCAGACATTCTTCCGCAGACTTTCTTTTCATTTTTTGATATTTTAGGAAGGCGACAAGCTAAAATCCGTTACCCAATCACAAATTAGAAATGTAGAAAACTTTGGAATCTTGCTTATAGGAAGGGTCTTTTCCCAGTGTACAGAAGAACATGGGCTTGCCTGAGCTGGAGCTGAGTATGGATGGTACTGTGCCTGCCAAGCATGCGAAAATTAGGGGCCAGTCTCCAGCAGTTCCAAGCCAGCTCCAGTGATCACTTCCCAGCCCTTGAGAAGTGGAGACAAGGAAAGTTCAGTATCACCCTTCTACAAAGCGAGTTGGAAGCCAGCCTAAATACATGAGTCCTTGTACTTACTAAATTTAAAAAAATAAATGAGTTTGTTGTGACGGTGTGAAGACGGGCCTTCCTTTCTGAGACTGTAGGGTACTTGGTTTCCAGACCATTCTAAAACCAGTCCTGGGATCATGGTCTCCATTCATGACCAAACTTTCCCATGCTTTGGTCTCTCTGGACAAGTTCTACTGAAGGAAGGCTCCACTCTGCTCCACTGGTGCTGTTCTTTCCTGGCTCATTCTCTGACTCATCTGTCAGGATCTTTCAGGTCTCAGGCAGTGTTGGTTCATGACTGTCCCCCACACCCTAGTTGAAGCACTTCTATAGACAGGACAGGAATGTTCTCTGGGAATTCCTTGCCTTATTCTCTGGCTCTTTTCACCATGTCTCGTTGGCTCACAGTAAAGATTTAGGGGACATTTGTGGAATGACCGTGAGTTTGAATAGTTGCTGGCGATTGTGGCATTCATCAGAATAAAACAAAACATAAAGGACTATTTTTTTGTCTTTATGGGCAACAAAATACTGAGTTCAGGAAAAGTGATGGGCTTCTTAAGGGAACAAAGACGGTAAAAGTTTATCAGTTCTTGATCAGTCTGAAGATCTAGAACCTAAGTTGCAATCAAGTGTCTCTAAAACCATGAAGATATGGACTAAAGATTAACAAATACATAAATATTCTTGGATTCTGGAGAGATTAATGTTGTCTATATGTATTACATTTCACTGCCTAGTCTGTTGTTGTTTATATTTATTTGGATTCCAAACATTTAATCCCTTGATGAATTCTTGTCATTAGTCCCAGTCAAGAAATTTTAAATTAATCTACTTATTTAATTATTTGGATGTTTTACCTGCTTGTGTTATGTTGTGCTGGTAATTCAACGGGCCTACTCTTATGGGCCTTTTGGATCCTGACAACATCTGATGTCACTGCCTGTATTCCATGACATTACCTGGAACAGGTGCTTCAGATATAACCAGTCTGCTACTCCTACCTCCTCTCTATCTGCTCTCTCTATCCTCTCTTGTTCTCTCTGCCTTACTTTCTTTCGTGGGGGGGTATTCTCTCTCTCTCTCTCTTCCTCTCTCTCTTACACTCTTGCCCTCAATGTTTCAATCTCTCTTCCCTTTCTTTGTCAGGGCGCCCCTCATCTCTCTGTCTCTGTCTGTCTGTCTCTCTTTCTCTGCCCTCATGGCTCACTCAGGCCCTAACTCTCTTCTGCTTCCCTTCCCCCAAATAAACTCTTTCATTTAAGATCTGTTGTGTGCATGGCATCATTTTAAAATAAATACTAACAGCTTGTGTGTCTGTGCTCAGTGAGTGTGTCTGGTGACAAGGGAGGGTACCCGAGCTTATTAGATCTCCTGCAACTGGAGGTACAGGGGGCTGTGAGTCACCACGTGGCTGATGGGAACTGAACTCCCAGTTCTGGAAAAGCACTCAATGCTCTTGAGCACTGAGCCATCTCTCCAGCCCCACAGTCAAGAATTTCTAACACTATTTTTATGTTTCCTTCTGGGCCACCTATAGATAATCTTATTAAGTCCACTTACAATTTTATTTCATCAAATTAAAAAAATATATCACTTTTTTGGTGCCAGGGATTGAATCCCATGCCTTGCCATGGTAAGCAAGCACCACTAAGCCACATTTCCAGCCACCACACACAATTTTAAATCATTTCATCATTTTTTTTCAAAGCTTCTAAAGAATGGAGTATGATTTTTTCAAATTATGTTTTCATTTAAATAATGCTTCCTGAGACAATTTTAGGCTTCAGGAGCTGCTCAGTTCCATGCTAAGTAGAGGGTCAAAAGAATGAAAAATACGTAATTATATTTTTGTAGAAAGAATTATAAAGGAAGAATTAGACCTTACTATAGATGGAAAAAGAAGAAGTCCCCTCACTGGGGACACTAGGTATACAAAAACAGACAAGGCCTTGTCTCCCCTGGGCTTTATTAACATTTGAACAAGACACATGGACTACTGAGGAACTGCTGAGTTGCTTTTGAAGAGTGGCAACTATGTTATTGTAAAGGGCCAGCTAGACCCAGAATAGAACTTCCACCTGCTTCAGCCCACTAAGATGCAGGCAAGTCCTTGCCCTGTACCTTTAGTGTTACTTCTGCAATGTTCAGTCTTCAGTAGAAAACAGATGGAAAAACCACACCTTGGGAAAGAGATCTTACAAAGGGGGGTTGCCTATTTCCTTCCAGGACTTACAGGTGGCAGTTCATGTTGCTTAGGACAAAGATTTATTTTTTTAAGATCTATTTATTTACGGCGGTGGCTGGCATATGCTATGAACATTCTATATATAGCCTTAGGTGGTGCGGAAGTCAGAAGACAACTTGCAGGAGTCCACTCTGCCTTTCCTCTATGTGATTCCTCAGCAAGTGTTTTACCTGCTGAAAAATGTAGTTTGTCTTTGAGGTGACCATATCCCTGAACATTAATTTAATAGGCACATTAAAACAATTAACAGAAGGAAAACCCAAAGAATAAAATTGACAAATAGTTTTATGTGGGATTTTTCTGGTGGGGTGGTTCACAGTTGTATTGAGATTTGTCTTTAATCACGGAGACATTTTAATGATGCCTCTTTTAGTATGTGTTGTTGCAATTCCACTGGTCTCCATGGTCTTCAGTCCATCCAGAAAGGTACTGTGTGTACAGAACTCTGTAGGATCTGGCTTCTGTTGGGCTACTAATGCTTGTCATCTTTCCAGCTTCAGGGCATAGAGACAGGCACTGAAGGCATCTTCCTCTTTGAGACAAAGGTGTCTTTTCACTGACTGTTCCTCTGTTACTCTAGATCACTATGCTTTTCAAAGCCAATGACTCATAAGCAACATCATAGTTATATCAGCATATATGTGTATATATGTATTTTTAAACTGAATAAATATAAACTTGTTTCCATAAAGGTTATCCAGACAGCAAAAACAAAACCAAACAAACAAAAACCAAATTTTTGTAAAACTGTATTTATCAGTTATATTTCCATGACAATGCAGTTCCTTCTACCTTCCACAAAACTCATATTCTTACTATAGTACCCAATGCTTACAGGAGCAGATAGCTAAATCTGTGTCTGAATGAACTAGTGAGTTCCATATCTAATTCCCCAATAATTTGATTCCAGAAATTGGCGCCATTCACCAGGCACTCCTTGTGAAGGTAGTACACGTCACTTTGCTTTAATATGATTTAATTAGTTTGGATTGCTGAAAATAATCACTCTTCTGCTATTGGCAGTGCTCATGTTCCAGTTTCAGCCACTTTCAAGCAAGGTTTAAAGAAATCTGTCTGGTTCTGATTATATGTGAGCCTGATCCCAGAGGCTGAGGGGTAGTTTCGGATTGCAGTGTCAACATGGTGTTCAGTTCTAGCACTTTCCAGTGTCTGTTTCCTTCCTAGCTGGCACTGGTGCCGGATGAGTGGCTTCATTCTTAAAGGACTGAGTGAGGGGATGGCTGTCCCCACGGAGGGAGAGTGTCCCCAAAGGAGGCAAGGGGATTTCCTGAGAGGTCATGTGTTTTATTTAGTCTCTCTGAACTATTTTGTGTCAACAGCTAGAAACCTCATCACCCACCTTCTGAAAGGACACCCCACATCCTGCTGTAATTCATATTTGTTGTGAAGTTACCCCTGTGTTATCACACCCCTATGCTTTACTAAACAAGATCATTTTAAACAATCCTCTGAAACAAATAGCGAGATGAACATAAGTGATGCCATTTAGATGTCATTTGGACTCAAACATGTTTTGCTGAGATGATCTGGTTTACACTTCACCTTCTTTCTCAGAATCCAGATTTCTCATAAATTCTCTTCATGTCAGCCCTGCAATAGCGTTCTTCCACTTGAAGTATGAATATTTGAACTAGTTATTTTAAAATAGTTCAGCAGTGTTTGAACTTTAATTAAATTCTATTTTCTGGGGCTGGAATCCAGTGTCAAGGTGCAGCTTGAGAACAAATAGTCTCTACCTCATTTATCAGAAGGGTGGGGTCAATATCATATAGTCCAAACTTTCAATGATAGCTTGCTTCCCCTTCAGCAAAATGGCACTAAAGCTTACCCTCACACACTGCTGCAAATGGCAGTGCCCAACTATTACACAGGTCTTCCTCCTCAAGAGTACATAAACTAAGAGTCCTAGCAGATGAACTGAAAAAGCAGTATAGTGTGAAAGGCTTGGTATGCATCAAAGTCCCAGGGTTCTTTCTGCACATTACAATTTTCTTCCCAGGAAAATATTTCTTGATAAAGACTTTGCAATTCCCTGTGAGTCAAAGGGGAAATTTCAAGCACCACATCAGAGCTATAAGAAGCTATTTTCAAGCACATAAAACCATATGGGTAGTTCATATGTTCTGACCTAGTCCTGTAATAACCTCTGAGTCTGCTACTTCAATTGCCATGTGGAAAGTTACATTATAAAGTGAACCTTGCCATTATGTAAACATAGAACAAAGACACACCTTAGGTAGGGTTTTACAACAAATGGCAGATCATTATTGCTTCCTTTGGTATTTCCTTTGCAGTGTTGATTATGATGAGGTCCTGGCACCCTGACAATGGATACCATTCCAAAGAAATTCCATTTTCACTTATGTAACAGGATGTTGGCGTGGGGGTTCCTCTAGCCTCTATGTCAATTGAAGCATAAAAATGTAGGGACCAGGCAGCCATGTGGGTTTGAAGCAAAGCCACAGAAGAGAGGATTTAAAGAAATAATTAAAACCTGTTTTGAGATTCTTGAGTCCTTTAGAGAGTCAGTATGGAAGCAGCGGTAGAGAGCAAGAAAGGGGAGAAAAGCTGTCGAAACAAATCCCTTAGCATCTTTTCACCAGAAGGGTCTCCTAGGCAATGAATGAGGAACTGGCCCTGCCTCTGTGTTACAAGCCTAATGATGGGGAAAGGGCTAAGCATAGAGGTCACACAGAAGGTTGGAGACTGGTTTGCTCCTGAAACAGCTGAAGTTCAGAGGTGATTGAGTTCTATCTCTTTCAGAGTCCCAGAAGGAAGTCTGAGTACTGATATGCAGTAATAAATTTCACTTCAGTTATATGGGGCCAGCACAGATGACGTGTAAATGAAGGAAATGTAGACTATTAGGGTAGATACAACAGGGTACCCTGAAGCGGGTAAGAAGCGAGTGAGTTAGAAAGGGGAGGCTGGTAATGAATATCTGACCTGACAGTGGTAAAGAAGGACTCTCACATGGCTCAGAATGAGAGTGCTTCTGCCCAGCCATGGGAGACTTGAGGATTGAGCCTTCAAGGAGCTTACAACAGCACCCAGTGAGACACGGAGGTAGTGTGAGCCATTGTGAGCTCAGAGAAAGCAACGCCATCAACTCAAACACTGTTCTGTCCCTTCCCCTTTCCTCCATATCACAAGTCCTTGCTGGCAGGAAATGTGTGGACAGGAGGGAAAGAGGCTAATAAAGTGAGTCTCCTTGCCCTGTGCTGGCTCACAGCCTTACCCTAGGTCACACTGGGGAAGGGAAGAAAAGGTCACAGCTCTCAAAAAGGATAGGTGCTAGGACTACATGGAATTGAGCCTTCTTGTTATTGAAGGCAGTTGCTTCCCAGTTGGAGTGGGCATGGGACTTCTTACTGAGGAGTGGCTCATGTGTATTGAGATTTTCCTTGTTAGATCATAGAACTCCGCTCCTTTCCCAGAAATCAGGCCACATACTCTTGTACTCTCTTCATGAAGTTGATAGGCAAAATGTGGCCTGTGTTCATTCTCCATTTGTAGCATGCAAGCTCAGCCCCACTAATCTGTTAATTATAACTTAATTTTCATCCAGTGCCTTCCAGCCTTGTGATATGAACTCTCCTACACCCAAACATATAAACAGAAACTCATGACACTCCAGTCTTTTCTTTTAGGGTTTCATTATACCTGCCAATGCTGTCATGCTGTATCTCTCCCAATGAAGGCCCCCTGAAGAATTTACCTCAGCTTCCTTATGAACCTGCTAAGCTTGCATCACTATCACGGGATGAGGAAGATAATTTTGGGAAATTCCACTTACCCAAAGGAGGCAACAGATGAGGACAATAGGCTGTGACTGGTTTCCTCCTTGAGCCGTCCCATATTTTTATGCACAGAGTGAGTTAAAAGTTTTGACAACAGCTAAGGTTCAAAGTAAGAGTTCATATAGAGAGACACAGTAGCTAGGAAAACAATGGAGACTTTTACCTTGGAATAGAATCAGACCCAATGATTAGTACATCTTTGGATATGTAGATATGTGGATATGTGAATACAGGGCAAACACAGACTGAACAAATGGCACGTGGAAACTTGAGTGGAAGGTCACTGGGTTTTAATGCTTCTCAGATGGGAGGGAGTCTGTTGGCTAATCTGTGCTTGGATGCACTCTGAGAACAAACGGAGCCATAACCCTTAGACAGAATAGCCTCACTTCTTTTGGGCTTCATGCCTCAGACACAAAAGAATGTGGGATACTCAGCAAATAACAGGCACAAAGGCATCTGAAGCTTTGATACCTCTCCTTGTGTCTTTTATTTTCCAGCACAAACTTCTATACTTTCCCTTTATTTTATTTCATTGTTGTTAAACTAGTTTGAGGTAGGATATTAAACCTGACATTAACAATGATATTACTCACAAATCGGACTGAATGTCTTAAAGAACAAGGAAGAGTAACGATCTTAGCCTTGCATAAGTAATGGGTATTTTTGCTTTTATTTTCAAGATCCCCCATGCTCATGGATCGGAAGGATTAACATAGTGAAAATCCTATCAAAAGCAATCTACAGATTCAATGCAATTCCCATTAAAGTACCAACACATTTTTTTTACAGACCTTGAAAGAACAATTGTCAGTTTCATATGGAAAAACAAAAAAACACAGAATAGCTAAAACAATCCTGTACAGTAACAGATCTTCTGGAGGTATTTTCATCCCAGATCCCAAGCAGTTCTATAGAGCAACAGTAATAAAAATGGCACGGTACTGGCATAGAAACAGACTGGTGGACCAATGGAATTGAATTGAAGTCCCAGAAATAAACCCATACATCTATGGAAACTCACTTTAAAAATTTTTTTTAATGTGACTATAAGAAAAAGAATTCAGATGTAAGGTTGGTGAAGATCTCTTCCTAGTCTGTAGGCTGTTGTTTTGTTCTTTGGGCAGAGTGCAGGGAATCTTATGGAAGAAGGGGGAGATAGAAAGACCTGGAAGAGATAGGAGCTCCACAAGGAGGGCAACAGAGCCAAAAAAATCTGGGCCCCTAAGGGCCCTGCAGGACTGATGAATCAATCAAGGACTATGCATGGAGAGGACCTAGACCCCCTGCTCAGATGCAGCCCATGGCAGCTCAGTCTCCTTGAGGTGGGGGGAATTCCCTAGAAAGTTGAGCAGGTGCTGTCACTGGCATGAACTTGTTTGCCTGCTCTTTGATCACCTCCCAAGTGAGGTGGCCTTACAAGGCTACAGAGAAAGAGGATCCAGACAGTCCTGATGAGACCTGACAGGCTAGGGTCAAATAGTGGGGGAGGAGGACCTCCCCTAGCAGTGGACTCCAGGAGGACATAGAGGGGATAGGGGAGGAAAGATACAACCAGGAGGAGATGAGGAAGGGGGCTACAGCTGGGACACAAAATGAATAAATTGTAAATATGATAATAATAAATTTTATTTTCTCCTTTAACCCTCTTTCCTATTTGTAAAGATACTATAGCAGAACTACCATTTATAAGCTTGCAGCATATGTTAGGAATTGTGCTGAGAGAGCTTACAGGAAGGCTCACTGAATTAAAACACTTGCTTCCCACCAAGCAATGATAACCGGAGTCTGATTCCTATGACTCACATGGTGGAAAGAGAGAATGGATTCTCTCAAGTTGTCCCCTGACCTTCATATGCATGTGCTGTCATGCATACCTGTTACACACACACACACCCCTAAGTAAATGCAGCCAGACATTTAAATATATAGATATATATAATATAAAAATATGCTGAGAGGTTTAATATATTCTCTGATTATTTTTTAAGATTATCTTAGGTACATTTTACAAAGATGAAATGGAGATTTAAGATGACAGAAAAGTATACCTTAAGTGACACCATTTGCATCTGAGTCTCCACTGAACAGGATGCATATCTCTTAAAAACTATGCCAGTCAAATGTAAGCTTTTTGGATAAATTATGAATGAAGTGTCCAGCTAAGCCATGATCTGAATACATAGATGAATAATGAGGGATTAAAGCAACTGCCTTGGAATGAACTGCATCTCCTTTCTGAGCCTGTTACAGTTGGCAAGGACATCCACAAAGGGAACAGCTGGTCCATTTACTTCTGTGGCAGTCCCCTCACCCTCTGTTTTAATTGTATGACAAAACAGAGACAAGGATGATTAATCTGCTAATTGCAGATCCTTACTTCTAATAAACAGTCAGCGCCAGATTTCTAAAAGAAATAGCCTCAAGACTGCTTTTGAAGGAACCCAGAGGATAGCATATTTTTCCAGCAACCCTCGGGTCTGAATACAGTGGTCCCACACCCCTCCGTGTAGGCAAACCAGGAATCATCTCCTTTTCCACTTAAGCTGGAAGTGCGTAAGGACTTTTTCAGTCTTTGGTCCTCCAGGGTTGTTTCAGATGGTGTTGGTTTCCATTGTTCTTTATTCTATATTGTGTTTCCAACTACTATTAACATATGCCCACTTAGTTCTTATTGCAACCATTGGGACTCATAAACAACCACACTTTTCTGAAAAATAAAATAAAAAGGACGTCCTTTTAAAGGTATATTATTCATATGTGTATTTCAAACTTCATTAAATGACTCTCAGTAAAACAAGCTAAAGTAATATTTTACTTCTTAGTAAACAATTAAAAATACAGAAATATAGATGAGTTTCTCAAAACTCTGCCATTTTAAAGGCAAAGGCTGTTTCACTTTGGTGCATTTTCTTCCTCCATGTGTAATATGTATTTTGCTCCATTGAAATCATACTGATGAGTAATGTAACAATGTGACATGTTTATCTCCTAAAGACCACTGAAGCTCTTCACTTAACCAGAAAGCTGATGGTTAATGTTGATGGAACCCAATGATTAAAAATCTGGTTCTTTAACTTCAGATGTCATTGTATGTGTGTGTGTGAACCCTTACAGACTCTCAGGTAACCTGTTTTTCTCTTGACTGCTCTTTCAAGTATGTCATCTATTAGTTTACCCAGACATTTGCATTTTCATCATTTTCCATTGTTGCATCACATGCATTAATGATCAGAAGTGAGCTTCTTTCTCCCTCAGCACATTACATTTCCTTGTCCATCTCTACCTTCTGTAGACTTTTGAAGATATTATGAGGCTGTCTCTTTTCACACTGGCTCATCCTCGTTACAGACTCTTCAAGACTTTTCAAAGATATGGTCCCTTCTCTTCTCACATGGGAAGATAATTCTTCACCTGCTGACTGGATAACCATGGATGAGTTGCTGAACATCTCTGACACTGTTTTCACATCTTTATGAAGGACCAGTTGCACTAGAGACTTGCTGTATAAGAGTGCTGTCTGCTTCAGTACAGTGAATGTTTCCAGGTAAAACAACTCTCAAGAGCCTCACATCTTTCTTACTATAGATGTATTGTAACTTTGTGCTAGGTAAGGAAGTGTTTGCCATTTTGCTTCCAACTAGGAAAACTTAGCCAAAACTCTGATTGATTTCTTCTGGCTAGTTAGAAGTCAGATCCCAGACACCCAAAGGGTGGGATATGAAACTTGCAGGGTCCAGAGCTTCATCGTCTTAGAGTGTCAGACTTCTTTAAACATATTACATCACACATTCATATTCACTCACCTCTTTCTCCAACTAAAAGAAAACACTTGGGGTTGCCTCTATCTTTCTTCCCAATTTGACTTGGCATTTCATAACTTCAAAAAACCTGGAGTCATCTGTGAATTGGAAATGTCAGTCCCTATTTCCTCTTCTCAATCATTCTCCAATATTACAGTCAGATGTTTCCACTCACAAGAAGACACCATTCTTAATTCTATTTTATTAAGCATGGCTTTGCTCCTGGTATTCCATCCACCATTAGGCTGCTCAAAATTTATAATTCTCTGTCCTTTGTTGTTGTTTTAGGAGATTATGAAATGTGGCTAATCACTTCCTAACCTAATTAAAACAAAATGAAGTTACTTTGAATTACTGTCTGAGGCCTTTGTGTGTCTTTGTAAATGTGCCCTCAGCCTTGTTTTTATCCATATACTTATCTCCACCATAAAGAGTAGACAATAAATTAGTTTGTCTTTGTTATAATTTTTAATTAAATTTTCTCCATTGTGCATGTACAAAGAACTCAAGAACTGTACAACTTTCACACCCAGAACTTAAGAATCTTCTAGTGAGTAGTCTGCCCATTACCAGTTCCAAGGAAGCCACAAAATGTGGCTAGCTGCTTCCTTACATTACCCTGGCATTGCCTTAAATTATTTAAGTGACAGGCAAACACCTCAATCAATAACTTACATATGAGAATATAAAAGTATTTGCAAATACTCTCGATATTCCAAAAATTAAAAGAAATTCTATTTGTTATTAAATCATCAGAGGTGGTCATGTGAACTATCCAATTACACCAAGAATGCAGATATTTGAGATTTGTTCTTCAAGATTATATGGTGAAAAAAGCAAAAGAAGGCAAAACAAATGAACCAGGCCTGTAATCACAGAACTTGGGAGTCTGAGTCAGGAAGAGTGTGAGATCAATGTGAGCCTGGGCTACACAGCAAGATCCTGTCTCAAAGAGACAAACATAAGCAACAAGGACACAAATTATAATATATAGCTTTGTCATTGGATTTATAAAGTGTCAAATTTGCTGTAGAAATTGAGAACTTTGTGAAAGACGTGCAATGATATTAAAATTTTATCCAGTAATTCAAAATGTACAAAATTATCA
>CM053764.1:71320645-71340364 GCA_028658305.1 Pachyuromys duprasi
AGTGTGTATCTTCATAGACGATGAATGTAAGCAAAGAAGGATAGGTGAGCATTAGGTGTGGACAGAACCTTCCAGGGTCTCTTTAGAATCTGAGAAATAAGTGTGCCTTGAGTCTGATGAATTCTAGAAGTTTATTTTATATTGTATTTTCCCCAAATCTACTAGTTCCTTGGTTTTACATGGTTTCTCTGTGAGCCCTTCAAAGATTCATTCTATTTATCCACAGGAACATAAAGCTGAAATACATAAAATGTTTGCAGATTGGAGAGCTTTGATATAGTCATTGTTTTGCATTCGCTGGTATGTTTTAAGAATTTATGTTTCCCTATATTTTATTTATTTATTTTTATTTTGATGAACAATTTGTGGTTGCAAATTTATTCAGACAAAGTGAAGTTCTCTCTCTTTAAAGTTATAATTACTCCTGAATACCTCTTCTCTTCCCTGCATCTTATTCTCCACCCCATTCCAACTCCAGAACCAACTCCATGCTTATCATAAGTATTTGCTGATATTCAGAAATACACCCTGGGATAAATGAACCTGAATTTTTAGCTCTTGTTTCTTTGCATTTGCTGTGACTAATGGTTAAATTATTTATCAACTAATATTCATTCTTTTTAGTTATAAAATGATTTTTGAAGGAATTGAGGAGTAAATGAATGAAAATAAAAGTGCATACTAGAAAATATTTGAAAATACTTAAACCTCCCTTCTTCCTTAACCCCCTCTTCTCTCTCCTCTCTTGGCTATTCTCTCTCAGGTCCCACAAACTACTGGTTATCTATTTTGTCAGTTTGAGACAACTATGTGAGCCTGGCTAGCCTCAGACTTACTGTGAAGCCCATTCTGGGTGGGAACTCCCATCTCTCTGCCTCAGGCTCTCAAGTGGTGGGCTTACAGACATGTGACACCACACTAGCATGGCCACTTTTTCTGAAACTGCATAACTACTAAGCAACTATTTGATGTCTATTTTTAGTTCTTCATCTATCAGCAGAATAATGAAATAAATTGTGGACTTGTATGCTATTGTTTCTCTTAAAAATAAGATACTCGCCTTAAAAATAGTCATTGGGTGAAGGTTTAATAATGGGAAACAATTGAGTTAGGGTTAAAATTTCAAGATGCTCTGGCACCAGATGTTTGAAAATTTCAAAGAAATAGAGCAAGGAAATTAATTAGTTGACCTTAACATCATGTAATTACTTAATTGACGTCAACAGTGAACATTTAAATATATAATTTTTTATCTCCAGTTAATGGATTGAGACTGTGAAAACACTTCTGTGGAGACATTTGACTGAAAAAAAAATGTTTTGAATACCCACTGATTAAGGCATCCGTTTTCCATCAGCAACCTTTCCACTTTTCTCTTAGACTTTGTAACACTGAATATTTTTTGAGAGGTGTGACACTGTGATCAATTGACGATTCTAATGATTAGAGTAATATATTTTCAGGAGAAAAATTCATCATTCCAAACCCATGCTGCAGAGGATTAATTGCACAGAAGTCAAATGGTATTCCAGTGGCTTAGCCTGCCAGATTCTGTTTGTTCTCAGTCAAATTCTCCTCAAGCCGTGATTGTACTTTTCACATTAGTTATCACTTTTCTGGTTGAAGTCTTGGCTTTCCTTCTCATCCTTCACAAAATAGACAGATAGACAGACAGACAAAAGCCAATGGTTTTAGATAAGATCCTATGCTCTATTCTGTTTTCTTTGTTGACTACTTGGAACAGCTGAATCTGATGAAATGTAGTTTTTAAAAGTCAAGTGTTTTAGGGCCTGGAGAGATGGCACAGAGGTTAAAAGCATATGCTGATCTTTAGAGGACCTGCGTTTGGTTCTCAGCACTCACACAGAGTAGATTATAACGACCTGTACCTCTAGCTCTAGGGGATCTGACACCCTCTTCTGGCCTCCATGGGTGTCTACACTCATGTTCATATGCCCATACAATACACATAAATAAAGTAAACGATTTTTAAATAGAATTTTATCAAGAGCTTACAGGAATGAACATTTTTCCTGGCAAGCCCATTGAGGGATTCACACTCATCACAACTTGGTGACAGTGTTGTCCTATGAGAACACAGGGAAGCTAACAATGATATCAACACACCTATATGTATCACTGAGTTTTCATAATGATCTCAGGCAAGTTTGTCACAGGTTTGTTTTAGAATAATTGAGATACTAAAAGATTCAGTGCTGCTAATCCAGAACTTGCAAGCCTCTTGCCTGACCGTGGACAGTCATCTCCAGATCTGCATCAGATGTTTCTTTCACCATATAACCCAGGGTAAGCTGAAGGCAGATGACCCAGGAATGAGAGAATCAGAACTCCAAAACATTTTAACAAGGTGAAAGACTAGCCGAAAGAGCCTAAGGGTGACATTTCATAGAGAAAAAAAGTATTAAGTTTTAGATTTAGACTCTCTTTTTTAGAATATCAAAATAAAGACGGGTGGGGGTAGGAGAGGCAGGGGACATTGCTTCCTGTAAAAGAGTGTAGTCTGTGCCAGATATTCAGCACTGAGGGACACAGTTACAAAATGCAAATTGAAGTGACTTTTATAATGCCATCGGAAGTATAATACATCTCAGGAAATGACCTGTTCCTCTCTCTGCTGGAAGTAAACCATTAACAATTTTGTCTTGTAATTATCACTTGTTAAATGGGATGATAAACTTATACTTTTTTTTTTCAAAGTTGACCAGCATTGTCCATCTGTCAGCTGGTGTGCCTTTCATCCTGGACCACATCTGATAATTCTCAGACCTGTGGAAGCTGTAATGACTGTGAGATACTTCAAAGAATGTTCCAAGGCTTAAATTCTCACAGCAACTGATGACTCAAAGATCCTGATTCATTAAATGAAAATGATAACACTCCTTCCTCATCCAAGGTTTCATATGTGTGGATCTGGAAATGACTGGCTGGCATCATTTGATACACTCTCTTCTCATAGCCTATGCCGTGCTATTTGAAAACAAAGGCCAGCAGTACACACAACACCTCTTAGCTTCAGTGGGCTTTGCTCTCTGCGATTTCAGCTAGCTGTGGTTCATAGAAATCTGAAGATATTAAAGGAAAAATTCCAGAAAAAAAATCGTCACACATAATTTTTAAATTGCATGCTCTTCTGAGTAGTATGGTAAAAAGCCATTTCTCACTCTATCCCACCTGTGAGACAAATCATCATTAATCCGAAGTATTCGTAGCGTCGATGCTACCCACCCACTAGTTAGTCTCAGTGATGATGTCAGCTTGGTGTGTGCTTACAGCGCTTCAAGTAAGTCTTGCTTTATTAATCACGGTCTCAGCGGACAAGAGCAGAAGCACTTGGAGCTCACACGCGCTGATGAGAAGACATAAAAAGTTATAGCTACAGTACACGGTAGGGCTTAGGATGGAACAGGCAGTCACAGCTGTGGGTGGAGGACAGAAGCACAGAGGTTCGCTAACTCACAGCATGAGTTAGCATCAAGACTGCACTAAGCAAGGGTCCTTGGAAGTAGCTGACACCAACTCATTTAGCGAAAGCGGGAAGTTACAGAAATTCAGGGTAGGATCTGACTAGAAAACATTTTTGCCTTTTTTATGATCATTTATTACAATTTATTCAATTAGTATCCTGGCTGTGGCCCTAGAAAACAATTTTAAGATTACTGTAGATTAAGGTTTATAATTGGTAAATTAAGTACATGGATAAAAAACATTGTATATAGGATTGGTACTACCTGTCACTTCAGGCATCCTGTGGGAGATTTTGGGGGGTCTCCTCTGTGATAAGTGGGGTACCAAACAGTATCCTCGTCTTTATTTGGGGTACACCCCTCTTCAGCTTCTTGTTATGATTTGCCGAGAATGCCTCTTCTGCGCTAAGGAATTTCACTGTTCACTTATGGAGACAAGAAAGGTTTGCAAAGCAGGCACAGTAAAAATCTTAACTTGAAAAGCATACATCTGTTTCCTAAATTTGTTTTTTCCTTGTTAGCCGTTCTTGCTTCTGGGGCTTTTTCAACAACTTCTGATATGTTTGCAGTGCTCTGATCTTGCTGGCAGTTCCCCTCTCTCCTTCTTCATTCACTTCCTTTCAGGTGTCCTGAAGGAATTCCACATGCTTCTCTGATTCCTATGTGTGGCATTTGCCCAAAGTCAGTTTTGAGCCAACTGTACACATACAAAAGCCATTAAGATGCTGGGTTTAGCAAACTGGCCACCCCGCAATTTCTTCACTTACAGAGTCTGTTCTTCCTAGGCTGAAATTGTTCATTATAGTGGCATTTTATTCCTCGGTTAAACTAGGAAAATAAGGCTTGAAAATGCAGCTCCTCAGCATTTGTTTAAGTAAATTAGCAAAATAAAGTTATTAAAAGTTGTTGCATAAGTGACCATTCTACCATCCCATCTCTGTTGTAAACATGAGCGAATGGAGACTGTTCTCAGCTGTGGAAAGTGCTTACTATATAAACTCAGTTGTTTTCTTTATATTAATACATGGACACCCATAATTACAACAATCTCATCTTTGAGCCAGGGAGAGAGCAATGCAATAGTTATATCATATGGGGTGGATGTAGGACAGACTTTGTAAATGGATGATAAATAGAGGGCTCAGATTAAGATAGTTAAGTGTGAAAATTCAAAAAAGGTATACCTTTTCTTACAGGCATTATTAGCTGCAGGAAGTGGAAGAGAAAGTCTCTAGTTTTATTCTTTACAAAAAAATGCAAGGACATGGATATTTGTAGCTGGGCCTCAGGCTTTAGGGAGAGTAGGTGTGTGGAATTCGAGTTTTGGAAATCAGAGTAGATGAAGACAGAAAAGCTCCTGGGGAAATGGTTCCCCTCTGAACTGGGATCAATGTTGTGAAGTGGCTGGATGTGAAGTTGGCCTGCACTCTTCCAGAGAAAGATGACTTCTCACACTGCCTGCTGTACATTGTAGGCACAAGTACAGTGCTTGCCCTCTGGGTAATGAAGATATCTCAAATAACCTTCAGCAAAAAGGTTAGCTGTACAAACACGAGCCTAGCATGACAATCAGAGTCCCTCTCTGCTAATTAGCCTGGACTCACCCCTGAGATCACCTGTAAAGTCAACGAAATATTTCAGTGACCACTCTTGGAATTTTCTGCATATATGGGAAAAACAGTAAACATGAAATCTATAAATGCTGATACTAGAAGTAAGTGTAAAGTAAATTATTCTTTTTTTTTCTTTTAAATTTTGTGATTCTCTTAGAATTTACTGATAAGAAAGGTAACAAAGGAGCAAAACTTCTAAATACGGAAATACAGCCTTCAGGACCAAATGCAAGACCAGTATTCTGTACACTAGGGTCACTCTTTTGGGGATCCTGTGCATAATTTCCTTGTGCCTCAGTTTCCTCATGTGTTGAAAGTATGTAGAAACAGTATAATCTGGGAGGTATGCATACAGGTGTGATTATTAGGCAAATTCAAAATGTAAACCTTAGAGTTTTAATTCATCCATGATAGAGAGATGTTAGGCGAGACAGCCACCATTTCTTTTCTCTCACCCCTGCAACTAAAATTGTTGCAGGGAAGAATGACAATTTCTCTGTTTTGTCCATTCCTGTGTTCCTGATCAGTGCTGACACTTATGGGTGTTCAGTAATTGTCATTTTACTGGAGAGGATGCTATTAAACTTGTTTTTTGCAATAACTGAGCTGGGCAGTCATATGGTTTAGATTTTTAAAAAGATATATCTGTTCTAAGGTGTGTATGTGCGTGTGTGTTTGAGAGAGAATCTAGTTCTCAGATACATTTATTTTGTAATAAAATAGGTGTCATGAAAATAAGACAATGATTCGAACACCATTGATTCATTAGGGTTTTCAAAGGAAGAAACGACCCATGTGCAAAATATTTAATTCTCAATAAAAAGATTGTTAAGCAATATGAAATAGTTTGAAATAATATGTATAACAAAGACAGAAGAGTATTTGGAGACACTATAGAGCTGATGGGCAGCTTGGTCTTCATGTGGGTTGCCTACCAAGTGAAGCAGGGGCTGTCCCTGACATGGACTACTTTTAGAACACTTGCCCCTACCTGGGTAGCCTTGCTTGTCCTCAGTGGAAGAGGCTGCACTTAGTCCTGATGCAACTGGGTGTGCCAGGGTAGGTTGGTAAGAGGGGGGTTCCCTTTTAAGAGGAAAGGGGGGAGAGAGTGGAAGGGTGGAACTGGGAGGACAAGAGGGAGGGGGTGCATTCACTATATAAAGTGAATAGATACATAATTTTTAAAATACTTTCTGTTTAACCACAAATCCATAACACACAATAAGTTTGGGTCATGGTGGCCATGTGTCTTTGAGAAGATTTTCTAAAAGCAGTTTTCATTGTATATACAGTGGATTGAATGAAAATGGCTCCCAGAGGCTCATAGGCTAACTATTTGAAAGGATTAGGTTATGTGAACTTTTTGAAGAAGTGTGTTGCTGTTGTGGGCTTTGGGCTTTCAAAGGCTCAAGCCAGCCCCAGTGTCTTTCTGTTTCTTCCTGCTGCTTACTGATACTGTTGTAGAACTCTCATCTCTTTCTCCAGCACCTTGTCTGCCTGTGTGCCACCATGCTTTCAGTCATGATGATAATGTACTAAAACTCTTCATGTAAGCAAGCCCCAATTAAATGTTTTCTTTATAAGAGTTGCCATGGTCTTTGTGTCTCCTCACAGCAATAAAACATTGACCAAGACAGTATAAATTCATAGTACCATGTTACATAAGGGTATTTTCATATAAGTATATAACATATATTAAGGAAGTTCTACCTCATACTGCTTTACTCTTCTCTTTCTCTCCCAACTATTCCCCTTTGTTCCTCTAAACAGTTCACTTCAACTTTCCTATTATATATCAAATGCATGATTTTTATTTGCCTATACAAAATCTAGGAACCACAAATGAGAGAAAAATACTTGTCTTTCTGAGTTAGCTTAACTTGCTTAATATAATTATGCCAGATGAGAAGAGATATTTTTATTAGTCAGGGGTCTGGATTTTGTTGTTAGAAATGCCATCATCTGAACAGTTCACAGGAGATGAAAATAAATAAATAAAACAGTAAACAACAGAAATGGATGGAGGAAGGCAGTTACCTCCCTGAATAGCTTTCCAACTTGAGCCCAGCAGAAACAGGGAACACCCAGCCCCCTAGGAGAGCCTGTGTCACATTGCTCACTGCTTCCTTTTAAATATGTACTTCACTGGAAGGAACTGCACCCCTCAGCAGCGAGGCAGTGCAGTCCTCTTTGGCAGAAGAAATTCAGAGTGCAACTATTCTCCCACAAGCAGTCAACAGCATGGGATAATTCTGCCCTTTTATGAGTCAGAACGAGAGGGGGGGGGAGGTAGAGAGATAGAGGGAGAAGTAAGATGAGAAGCAACACCTGATAAAAGCTTCATCGCTTGGCTGCTAATTTGATAACACTATGATACAAAATCTGCCTTTATCATCCCAGCGGTGCTATGGCTTGATTGTGAAACTCTCAAACGTCTGCTGAAGGCTTTGCCTTCAGCTGGTGGATCCTATCATGTAGGGGGAACTGGATCATTAGTACTCTGGCCTAATGAGTGAATTCCAAATCTGAGGGTGTCATTGCACGTAGAGCCGAGTTGGAGAATGTTCTAGAAGGGTTGCTCGTGTACCACACTGCTTCCTCACCATGCCCTGAGCATCCCTGTTCATCTCAGTCTTCTTTGCCATGACACCGGGCCTTTCCACAGGCCCTGAAACAAGGGCGCTAATGGAGCATGAACCACTGAAAGTGTCAGCTAGAGTCTCTTTAAAAACCGTTTTCAAGCTGTTGGTTATAGTGTTGAAAAACACAAACAAACAGCAAGCGAGTTTTTCTTCCTAACCTTTAAAGCTCTTCCCGGTTCAGGGAGGACCTCTGATGGGGTTCAGTGGGGAAGAATGTGTAAAAATGTGCAGGCCTTCTCACACACTTGCCATCGCCAGTGTTAATGACGCCTAAATGAGTAAAATAAGAAGCTAGAAAGTGAAAAAGTATGAGAAAACAAAACAACACACACATCCACACACTCAAACATACTTTCTGCTTAAAATAAAAACAAATAAATCGAAATTTGAACAAACAAACAAACAAACAAACAAACTGATACTAGTTTCAAATAGTTCTCATTTTACCAGCCAGAACTCAGGCTAACTGAAATAAAAAATTCATCACTGGACACAGCCTTTCACTTTGAAAGAAAGTCTGTGTCAGGATGAAAACATAATTAAGGCAATCCCCGGGGAACTGAGGAGTGAGAGATGCTTTGGCAGTCTTATGTTTCAGAAGCAAAGAAAGAAGCCTGGAGAAGGCAAATGACTGCAGCAGACACAGATCAACCTTAATCACCCTCCACACAAAGGGAAAGCCTTCCTGAGCTCTTAAGCTTGCTTGCAGTTTATCTCCAGAGCCTCAGCCTGTGAATGTGAAAGCTGAGAAGGAATGGATGGCAACAGGCTGTGGTCAGGAACTGTGCAAGCATCAGCCAGGGCTAAACTGAAACTGGTCCTGTCCCTACCCAAAGACTGGCAAATGACCTTTAAGTACAGCAGGTAATAATTAGTGACTTTACATTTTATTATTATTATTATTTCATTTGAGGAGGGAGGGAGGATGAGAGCGAGAGAGGGAGGGAGAGGGAGAGAGTGAATGTGTGCACTAGGAGACCAGAAGAAGGTGTCAAATGCTGGTCCCCTGCAAGAGCAGCATGCATTCCTTTCCACTGAACTGTCGCTCTAACCCCTGACTGTAAGATTCCTGAAATATTCCACAATGGTCAAATTATGTAGCATATGTCAAAATCATCTATAGTGCTGCTATGATTAAAGATATAAGAAACTGGCCATAGCCAGAACCAAAAAATCTGGGCACAGGGGTCTTTTCTGAGACTGATACTCTAACCAAGGACAATGTATGGAGATAACCTAGAACCCTTGCACAGATGTAGCCCATGGCAGCTCAGTCTCCAAGTGGGTTCCCTAATAAGGGGAACAGGGACTGTCTCTGACATGAACTCAGTGGCTGGCTCTTTGATCACCTCCCCAGGCTACATAGGAAGACAGTGCAGTGATGAGACTAGGGTCAGAGGAAAGGGGAGGACATCCCCTATCAGTGGACTTGGGGAGGGATGTGGGAGAGGAAGAGGGTGGGATTGGGAGGGGATGAGGGAAGGGGTTACAGCTGGGATACAAAGTGAACAAACTGTAATTAATAAAAAATAAATTAATTAAAAAAGATTCCTGAATTATAAAGTGACTAGTTCTCTTCTGAGAATTATAAAGTGACTAGTTCTCGTCTGAGCTGCCTGTAGGCAACTGTGCCTCAGTTTGGACAAATAAGCAGAAATGACAAAACATTTTGAGCCATTTGATTATGAACTGGGTTACTGTGTTTCATGTAAATTAATTAGATGAAATTAATTAATGAGATGAAATTAATTAGATGAAAAGTGGTAGAATGTGTGTTTAATGTGTGTGCTTCCAAAGCTATGGTCTACACACCCCCTCTCCAAAGAAAAAAGGAAAAAAAGTGTGAAGTTTCCATACAAGCGTTAGGCTTTCAGGGGAACCTGATTTCACAGGAAACATAGAAAAGACTTGACTTGTCCAGGGACCCAGACTCTACCATTTCCCACCCTAACACAGTGGGAATGTTATTTGTGTTTTCTAGGTCTGCTTTCCTCAGTTGCTGTGAGAATTATAGGAAATGGTACATGATGCTAAAATTAATTCCACACACAGCAAGAACTCAGGTGAATTTATTTTTAAATGCCAAATTATGAATCTATAAGCTAACTTTATTATATGTAATAAATTTACCCAAATCTGTGAAAGGCTGTTTTCTACAGGTCAATAGATCCATTTTCTCTCAGGAGGAAGGGTATGGAAAGGTTAAAATTCAGCCTGATGTGAGCATGAGGTTATAGAGTTTGGCGATGGCTTCCAAGACAGAGAAGGAAGTTCACTGTGGAGAGAAGATTTCCCCCCAAAGACCTGGATTTATTTCTAAAGCATCCCCAGTGTAATTTGAAATTCAATTAAAAAACCCCAAGATTTATTATGTGTTCAACTTTGCCTTCTAGACAGTGAAGAGGAGATAGCATGGAATGGGTGCAGGACCTCTGGAAATACAGGACGTATGGTAAACTCAATTCTATAACTTTATTGAATTTCAAACCAAATTTAGTCTGAACATGCATTGGTAAGGGCCTTCTAATTTACGTTCTGAAACCTCTCATTCTGTTAGGCCTTTGGATTCTTTTGGTACGGTCACCTTTTCATTTTTTAAGATTAAGAATTATATTTACTTCTGTATTTGCTTGTGTTTATATAGAACCCATGGTGCATGTTCTCAGAAGAAAACTTGCAGGAGCCCATTTTATCCTTCCATCATGTGGGGCAGTAGGATTGAACTCTGGTCATCAGGCCTGGTGGCAGGCATCTTCGCCACTGAGCCACCTGAACAGCCTCCTCCACTGAGCCACCTGAACAGCCTCCTCCTCTTCCTCCTCCTTCTTCTCTCTTTTTAAAGTCAATAGATTTGAAACATTTAACTATGCTGCAGATAAAAGAAGTGATAGCTAACTTGCCTATAATAACTGACTGAATCTGCCTTTCTAACCTTGAGGAATGTGAAGATTAGAAAGAATACATTATCAAGAATCACTTCCATTTTGCTTCAGCTCATTTCTTATTTTGTTTTTTTGTTTTTGTTTTTCCTTTAACTCTAATGCACTACTTAACCATGAGTAAGTATTTAGTTATGGTGCCTATATACCAAAACAATTTAAATTAAAAAATAGCTTGTTTTGGTATTGTCATTCTAGTGTGTTAAAACAGGGAAAGAGTCCAAAAATATAAACTGTCTCAGAAAATTTCTTGAATGGTTGTTCTCACTTTGAGGAGGATCAGTCTAATTTATTAGTGCAGTAATATGTTAAACATAAATGTGGATAGGTACAAGTGCCACTTAATTGGCTTAAAAGAAAACAAACTTTTTTTTTCCTATGAAACTTTACCCAATTTTGAGGCTTTGAAATATTTAGATAAAAATTCTCCTCTTATTTCATCTGCCTGTGTAATCTGATTTTGAGCCAGGTCTAGAGTCAAACATTGTAGCTCTTGAAAAAAACAAAACAAAAAACAGAAAAACAAAAACCGAACTTGTTCTCACAAGATTTCCAGCCAACATTTTCAGACTCAAGATGTTTGGAGAGTTGGGATGATCATCATGGTTTTTGGAAGCCTATCTGGGATAAACATTAATGCCAAACCTTGAGGGTCTGATTATTAGTGATTCAATATGAGATATTTATGTTCTTGGCTGGTTGATATGAAATAATTAGGTCTTTTAATTAAAATTTAATTGGGCAATATAAAACATCACAGCTAAACAATCTGTTCCATAGCGAATTAGAAGAGAACAAATAAAAGCAGACTTAGAACTGCTAAGTGACAGTTCTGTGGAATAATTGCTCTTGCCCCATCATTGAGAAGATGCGACTGCTCATGGATTCAGTAAAGCATATGTTTCTTGTTTAGCAATGTAGAAGGCTAGAGGTGAGGATTTTTGTTTGTTTTTATTTGCTTGTTTGTTTGGTTTTAATGTCTGAAATATGCCTTCAGTTAGTTTTACCTTCTCCATAGAAACAGCCTAAAATTGCTGGGGCAATATCTTTCAAATATATGTCTTTAGGAAAGATGACTCATAAGTCTAAGAAAATTTTCAATTCTAAAATATTATAAACAATAATTCAGAAAGGTAACCATGGCCAAGGGAAAGTTGCAGAGTAATGTTAAGCTCTTAGGCCTAGTTAAGGAGGAGGCTGACCCCTCACAGGGTTTATTATAGACTAAGATAAACAGGTTTTTAGAACATGCCATTTACTTTTATTTTGTTGTGCTGGTAAGACAAAATAAATCAACTTCAGTGAAATGACAGGCAGAAGTGAGCATGACATATCGAAGGTCTTAGGGAGAGCCCTGAATGGCAGGAAAGAGCCATGGGTCTGAGTAATAGATTATTTAAAGGAATGGTTGCAGATGGAGTAACAAGGAGGTTTCAGCCTTAAGCCAGTTTCAAGGAAGCTTTAAAGAGCTCTCCTGTTCACTAGAGAACAGAGTGAAAGTTAAAGCCCGCTAGGTGAAGCCTATGACACTGAGGTGCCTCACATGTTGGTGTAAATTACACACCATCTTATTATGTGATTTGTTCTGTCGGAGTTACAATAGTTGTATTTTTATGTATGGAGAGCTTAGATTGTGTCCCAAATCCCTGATTTTGCTCTAAGAATGTTTAGAGACTGGCCATTCATATGTCCACTTTTTTCATTTTAATAATTAATGGATGAAAGGTTGGAACTTTCAAATTTCATAGATGTCTTAACTTAGATATCACATAGAAATGTTAGTTGATAGATATTTGAAGAGGTGATATAATTTCCTTTGTTTACCTAAACTTGCTGAGCTTTTTCAATAGGGACAATTAGTACATTGGTTCTGGTGGAATAATTCTTGCACTGCTGTCCACAATACCTCTGAGTCTCCAACATTCCACCCTATGAAATCCCAACACACAGTGCTACCCACTACGCCCTGTAACTCTCCTAATCTCTCCTCCATCCTTGGCTATCCTCCTACATAAGCCACTGTTTCCTTAAAAGTTTTGGAATGACTGCTTCACTTGGGGGATGAATCAAGAGCTCTGTTGATCTCTGTACACTCACTGTGTGCGGTGCTTGATGTGTTTCTCTTCCCGAGGACTTTTCTTCCCTGGCAAAGGCTAAGAGCTATCTAATATCTCTTTCTAAGAGCCTCTCCTCCATGATAGCTCTCTTTTCTCCTTATGGAATTCTGCTGCTGAGTTATGGCCTCAAGAACCTCCTTACAGTTTCTGCATCCTGCCTTTCTATCATGTCTCTCTCTCTCTCTCTCTCTCTTTCTGTGTGTGTGTGTATATGAGGGAGAGAGAGAGAGAGAGAGAGAGAGAGAGAGAGAGAGAGAGAGAGAGAGAGAGAGAGATCAACTGGCTAAGAAAAACATTGCATCCATGTTTCCATATAAAATAATCAAATTTATTCTTTCTTTTTCAGAATATCCTCTGAATTAAAAAAAAATTTTAGTGTATGTGGTGTGTGTGTGTGTGGTGATGTGTGGAGGCCAAAGGCTAAAGTCACAGGTCCTGCTGTATAACATTTCTCCTTCATTTTCTTGAGACAGGGTCTCTCATTGAAGCTGAACTTTGCCTCCCCACCCCCACCCGAGACTGGTTGTCCAAAAGGCCCAGCGGCGCCCCATCTCCACCCCCTGCCCCTGCGCTGTTCCAGGCCTGTACTTCTGCCAGCTTTCGTCGTGAATACTGAAGGGTCGAAATTCAAGTCCTAGTACTTGCAGTAGCAAGCACTCTTACAGCTGAGCCACCTCCTAAAATGAAGATTTTGTTTTTTAAATTATGCCTTAAGTTTCTTTATGGCCTGTTATCCCCATTAAATCACATTCTTATTTATATCAATGATGGCCTTTCCCTTCACATATTACATCTTGACTACAGTTTCCCCTTCCTCCTCTGCCGCCTCCACCTCCTACAGTTCCCCCTACCTCCTCTCTTCCCTCCTCTCTCCGAATCTATTCCTCTTCTATTTCATTTCAGGACTGGCCTCCCAGGGATGGCAGCCAAGCACGGTGGCATCTCAAGTTGTAGGAAGTTTAGGCACCTCCCCTCATATTAAGGATGGACAAGGCAACCCAGTAGGAGGACAAATGTCTCAAGAGCAGGCAAAAGCATCAGAAACAACTCCACATTGTTAGGAGTCCCATAAAAACACCAAGCTAGACTATATATATATATGTATAGTCTATACACACACACACACACACACATCCGGTCTAGGTTATACACATGCAGGCTCCCTGACTGTTGCTTTCAGGTTTGTTGAATCTGTGGGTTTTCTTGTGGTGTCCTGGATTCTTTTGTCTCCTACAACCATACCCCCACTTTAACAGGATTCCCCAAACTTTGTCTAGTGTTTGGCTGTGGGCCTCTGCATCTGTTTCCATCAGTTGCTGGATGTAGCCTCTCTGACTTTGCAAATCAATATGGCAGTTTCTCAGAAAATTGGGAATCGATCTAACTTAAGTCCCAGCTATACCACCCCTGAGCATATACCCAAAAGACATTCAGTTCTACCACTTGCTCAACTATGTTCATAGCAGATTTATTCATAATAGGCAGAAACTGGAAGCACCCTAGATATCCTTCAACCAAAGAATAAATTAAAAATGTGGTACATTTACATAATGGAGTTTTACTCAGCAGTCAAAAATAATGACAACATGAAATGTGCAGGCAAATGAATGGAACTAGAAAAAAAATCATCCTGAGCTAGGTAATCCAGAACCAGAAAGACAAATATGATATGTACCCAGTTATAAGTGGCTATTAACTGCAAAGTAAAGGATAATCATGCTACAGTCCACAGACCAAGAAAGACTAATAAGGAGGGTGCAAGCAGGAATTCATGGAGCTTCCTGGGAAAGCAAAACAGGACAGATATTGCAGGTATACTGAGGGTGACAAGGAATGGCAAGAGCGGTGATTAGGTTGTGGGAGGGAGAAAGTACTGGGAAAGACAACTAGAATTGGGGAGCAATTCTGGTGCAAGGTAGTGCAATGGAAACTCCCCGGAATCTATTAGTGTAACTCTAGCTAAGTCTCCTAGTAATGGGAGCTACAGAGCCTGAATCAGCCATCTCTTAGAACCAGGCAAGACTTCCAGTGGAGGGTTTGGGACACCAACCCAATCATACAATCTTCACCTTTCCTGACAGCATGGTGTGCTGGGGTAACGGTGCCACAGAAACTGTAGAAGTGGCTAACCAATGACTGGTCCAGCTTGAGACCCATGCCAAGAGCCCACAGCTGACATTCCCTGAGGACTGCAAGCCAGAGACTGGATGGCCCAGAGACCTAGGATGGAACCAAACAGGAATGG
Source organism: Pachyuromys duprasi (assembly GCA_028658305.1). Classification (NCBI taxonomy): domain Eukaryota; kingdom Metazoa; phylum Chordata; class Mammalia; order Rodentia; family Muridae; genus Pachyuromys; species Pachyuromys duprasi. The sequence goes on from CM053764.1 coordinate 71,335,687, forward strand.
CCAATATGGATAGTTCTTTTTTCTTTTTTTTTAGATAGGATTTTAAAAAGAGACTTAAAATTTTTTTTTCTTGAACTCTCTTCATGTCCTCTTTAGATTTGTCCTATTTGCTTATCTTGACATGTATGGAGAAGCAGTGTTTTCCCAAATTGTTTACTTTCCTTTAAATTCTGGAGACCCTTGGTGTCTGCATCATATTTATACCTGATGATTGTCTTAGTGTTTCATTGCTATGAGGAGACATCATGGCCAAGGCAACACTTATAACAAGGAACATTTAATTAGGACTGGCTTACAGTTTCAGAGGTTTAGTCTGTTATCATCATGGTGGGAAGCATTGTAGAATGCAGGCAGACATGGTGCTGGGGAAGGAGCTGGGAACTTTAAATCTTGATCTGAAGGCAGCAGGAGACTATCCTACACTGGACAGAGCCTGAACATAGGAACCTTCAAAACCCACTCCCACAGGAACACACTTCCTCCAACAAGGCCACACCTTCTTATGCCACTCCCCCTGGGTGAAACCTTTAAACACGGGAGTCTCTGGGGGCCAAACCTGTGGCCCACCACAATGACCTAGGATGACTGGCATAGTAACATATTCTATAACTTTGGAGGAAAGAAATATTCCTCTGTGGGAGCCTTGTTATGAGAGTAGGGCTTATGGATGAAAGATTTCCCTGTGAGACCCACACCCAAAATTTCCAAGGAAGGAAAGCATTACTCCAGGGATCATGGCGTGCTGGACATGCCCTCAACAAGGCAGATACTTTGACGGCCTCATGCCCAACATCTTATGAAGATGGTGTCTGTACCAGCATGAAATGGTTTGTATGACCATTGACATGAGAGAGTTTCTCATCAGCTTTTTAAATATTTAAATGAGCATTTTTCAGGCGTAGCCTGAGTCTTGTGCTTCATCTGTGAGCATTAGTTGGAGTTTCTTAGGCCAGCATACATTCAGTTCAGTTCCCAGGCAGAAGAAATATAGGTGGTGTCATCTCTGGTCACTCTTTGACACTTATCTACCCCAGTCACTTTTTAGCTTTGCTTCAGCTCAGAATTTTGGTTCTTTAACAGTTCTCTGCCTTAGGACAAACTCCATCTAAATCTTACATTCTCTTCCAAGGCATCTATTAGGCCCATAATCCATCTGAGCAAAATAATCACAAAGTTCATAGCTTGACCATCTGCTCCAAATCCATCATTAGCTTAAAAACTACAGCTAGTCATGTTAGGTAATGTTTTTATTACTTTAGAGTGTTCTTGTTTTCAAACACTCTGACAAATGTGTGAAAAGGAAAATAATTCATCATGGAGTTCTGCAGTTACATAGGTCTATATATGTATAATCTTACTGTATAAACAATTGCCAATAATACCATAACATTGTTATTTGCCAGTACTTTTAATTCATGTCTCAGGTTAGGGTTATGTGACAAAAAGGAGAATGTTTAAAAGCTATGATGATAGTTAGCTCAGGAATTTCTTCCAGAAAAATCCTGTTCTGGAAACATCTATAGTCAGTTGATGCCAAGACTCTAGAGGAAGGAATGACTATCAGTTGGCAAAGGATTTGGAATTTCTATTGAAAATTAGGAGGAAGATGACAGAGGAGAAACAGAGGCAAAAACAGAATTCAGAAGAGGTTAGGACCAGGAAAGTCTGGTGAAATCCCACCATGCACTGTGGCCACCAACTGTTATATGCGGCATAAATGTCTGAAAGTGACATGAAATACCTGGGATTGTCTACCATTTTAGCCCACTTATATATCAGGCATTTTGTGATGAAGACTTCTCACCTGTCCTTTCCACTCTTTTTTGTGTAGTTTGTTAGGCTCATGAATAAAGCAATACAGATGTGGAAGTCGAGGACACACTGACTTTCTACATCTGAGTCCACTCACTGCAGTGCAAAGCAGCATGTGTAGAAGCATGAGCCTAGCAGAGGAGAAAGGAAGTGGAAGAAATTCCTTGAGCTTCACAGATTATAAAACATGCAAGGGCTGGAGAAAACTGCATTGTTGTCAAGAGGCAGGAACTTCTAGCTATAAATATCTATGTTGTCTGTCTATCTCCCACAATACTTGGTTGACATCTTTGTGTCCTCTAAAAAAGTACCCAACAAAACCTAACCTTCACGGAGTGTTCTAGAGTTACTTTTTTAATTTTTAGTTTTATCTTTTTGACAATTTATTCATTATATATTGAAGCCCCCTCTCTCTATTCTTCCCAACCCTACCTTTCCGCCCTCTTCCCTAACCCCTTCCCTTAGTCCACTGAAAGGGGGAGTTCTCCACTATTGCCATCTGCCCACAGCTTGTTAAGTCTCATCAGGACTGCCTGCATCCTGCATCCAAGGCTGCATCTCCAGGGGTGAGTGATCAAAGAATAGAGCAACTGACTTCATGATAGAGGCAGCCCCTGTCCCCTTCACTCAGAGATCCACATGGAGACTGAGCTGCCAATTGGCCACTTTTCACATAAACAACAAATTTGAAAGTTCTACAACTGTTATTCAATAACAGTATGAGTGAATATAATTGGGGACAAAGAAATATTTTCTTTAGTGAGAAGGCTGAGATTACTAATTACAATATCAAATTTCCAGTCTAGTATACGATTAACTACATCTCCTTTTTCTAGTTGCAATGTATAAGTGAGAGTTAGTTACAATTACCCCATTAGTGTCAAAATACTTAACACACTCATGATTCTAGAGATTAAGTTGTCATCAAAGGTTCCTTCCAGTTGTTTCTTTAAAAGAGTTATTTATTTGTGTGTACATGTATCTGTATGAATGTATGCACATGTGTGTGCATGGGTGTGTGCGCTCCTTAGGATGTTTACCGTCCTTTATCGCTCTCCACCCACGCTTTTGAGGCAGGGTATTTCCCTAGACCTGGAGCTCATATTCTCAGCAAGGCTGAAGGAAAGCAAGTCCCAGCATTCCTCTTGTCTCCATCTGTCAGAGCTGGTGATACAGGCATGAGTGAAGTACCTGGCTTATTCTATTGGTACTAGGATCCAAACTCTAGCTCTCATGATTTCACAGCAAGTGCTCTTAGCTACTGAACCACTTTTATAGTTTGTCAACACTTTATAATAATCAAACGTTTGTACACGGAACATTAATGCTACAACTATGTAATGAAGTATGGTTAAAATAAACTTAGTCGAGAATTATGAAACTAGTCTGAAGTTTACACATATTGCACAGACACTAGGAATATATATAAAATGAAAATAAATGGGCCAGTAATTTAAGAGAAGAAAGCATGTACTTTACTTTGGCTTTAGCAATGATTTCATTAAGCATTTATTTTTATTTTAAACTGCTGTTTATTTTGAAAAATGAAAATATCAACATCCACTACTTTTGCAGGCTATTACTGGATCTAAAGTTCAATTTAAAATTGTATTCGATTTTCTGACAATCTTTTACTATCTATAAAGATGTTCTGTTAGAGGAACCATAGTTAAATTAGGTCTTAGGCAGTTTTTGAAAATAAAATATATCAGAACTTTTGAGATGATTATTCTTGATTTTTAATAGAGCAGGCAAAACCTATGATCCTGGGAGCAGACATTTACCTGTATCCATCTTCATGTGGTAATGCATTAAGGCTAGGCTTTCTTAATTTTGTACCATGTTGAGTGTTTGACAGATAGAACTCCTTCTGCCTTCTTGAGCTTTATTTTGAAAGTCACATCACTGAAGAAAGGAGTCAAGTTTTAAAGGGCAGAACATGATACTTAATGGTACATATGACAGTATGGTAAGGAATTTCTCCTTTCCTTTAGCCTAGACTTGTCCTCCTACCTCCTTTTCTGACTCTTAATTCAAACTATTACCCTTTGTATTTTTCTATTATATTTATTTTTTAAACTATTATTTATTTATTTATATATTAATCACAGGTTATGTACTTAGTATCCCAGCCATAGCTCCCTCCCACATTCCCTCCCACTCTCCCCATCTCTCTCTCATCTCCTCCCTGCCCCTTTCCAAGTCCACTGACACAGGAGGACCCTTCCATCTGACCCTAGCTTATCAGGTATCTTCAAGGGCTGGCTGCAATGTCCTCTTCTGGGGTCTAGAAAGGTTACTCCTCCCTCAGGGAGGGGGTAGGGTCGAAGAGCCAGCCATTGAGTTCATGACAGAAATAGTCCCTGTTCCCCTTACTCAGGTACCCAGTTGGATACTGAGCTATCATGGGCTATATCCGAGCAGGGGTTCTAGGTTATATCCATACATGGTCCTTGGTTGGAGAAACAGTCTCATTAAAGACCTCTGTGCCCTGATCTATTTGGTCTTTGTGGAGCTCTTATCCTCTCAAAGCCTTACTAACTCCTCCTTCTTTCATATGATTCCCTGAACTCTGCCAAAAGTTTGGTTGTGAGTCTTAATATCTGCTGTGATACATTGCTAGGCAGAGTCTTTCAGAGGCCCTCTGTGGTAGACTCCTGTCCTGCTGCTTGTTTTCTCCTACATTCAATGTCCATCCCATTTGTCTGTCTAAGTGAGGACTGATCATCTTACCTCAAGGTCCTCTTTCTTGCTTATCTTCTTTAGGTGTGTAGATTTCAGAATGTTTATCCTATCTTATAGGTCTATATAAGTGAGTATATACCATATGTGTCTTTATGCTTTTGGGATACCTCACTTAGGATGA
>CM053764.1:71340464-71353553 GCA_028658305.1 Pachyuromys duprasi
CTTTTGGATATATGCCTAAGAGTGGTATAGCTGGATCTTGAGGAATCACTATTCCTAATTGTCTAAGAAATCACCAAATTGATTTCCAGAGTGGTTGTACAAGTTTGCAATCCCACCATCAATAGAGGATGGTTCCCCCTTTCTCCACAACCTCAATCAAGAAAGATGAGGAGGGGCACTTCCTTCTCATCAAAGGAAAATTCCAACAGAAAGACATCACAATTTTGAACATCTATGCCCCAAATACAAGACCACCTACATTTGCAAATAAAACATTATTAAAGCTGAAATCACACATTGATCCCAACACCTTAACAGTGGAGACTTCAACACTCCACTCTCACCAAGGGACAGATCATCTGGTCAGAAGCAAAACAGGGCACTTACAGAGGCCCTAAATCAAATGGATGTCTACAGAACTTTTCACCTCAGATCAAAAGAGTATACCTTCTTTTCAGCACCTCATGGAACCTTCTCCAAAATAGACAATATAGTTGGTCACAAAGCAAACCTCAGCATATACAAGAAGATTGAAATAATCCCTTGTATCCTATCTGACCATCATGGTCTAAAGCTGGACCTCAACAACAACAGAAACAGCAAAAACCCTGCACATACATGGAAACTGAACAACTTGCTACTCAATGACAGCTGGGATAGGGAAGAAATAAAGAAAGAAATTAAAGACTTCCTAGAATTCAATGAAAATGAAAGCACAACATACCCAAACTTATGGGACACAATGAAGGCAGTGCTAAGAGGAAAGTTCATAGCACTAAGTGCCTTCAAGAAGAAATTTGAAACATCTCATACAAGCAACTTAATGGCCCAACTGAAAGCCCTAGAAAAAAGACAAGCAGATACACCCAAAAGAAGCAGACGGCTGGAAATATTCAAACTCAGGGCTGAAATCAATCAGTTAGAAACAAATAAAACTATTCAAAGAATCAATGAAACCAAGAGCTGGTTCTTTGAGAAAATCAAAAAGATAGACAAGTCCTTAGCCAAACCAACAAAAAAGCTGAGAGAAACTATCCAAATCAGCAAAATCAGAAATGAAAAGGGGGACATAACTAGAGACACTGAGGAAATCTAAACAATCATTAGGTCTTACTACAAAAGCCTATATGCCACAAAATTTGAAAATCTAAATGAAATGGACAATTTTCTTGATAGATTCCATGTACCTAAATTAAGTCAAGATCAGGTAGAAAGATTGAATAGACCTATATCCCCCAAGGAAATAGAAGCAGTCACCAATAGCCTCCCTTTCAAAAAAGCCTTGGGTAAGATGGATTCAGTGCAGAATTCTACCCTTTGTATTACACAGCCCACTCCACACTATCCACTGTTCACTCTCTTTATTAGGGATTTTCTGGTCCAAGATTATGTTAGACAGAAGAAAATGCTCATGAGTATGCCAGTGGTGGCTAGCCTCTAAAAACTAGTGTCAGGAAACAGTAAATTGCTTTAAATCAGTACATTTTGAATTTGTTTGCTAGGGCTTATTCAAATGTATATACCTCAGTAACGATCATAAATTAACTGAGGAAACAGTTTTGGTGTTAATAATTCAGGTGTGGTGTTAACTAGATGTCTATGTTACTTCTCCATTGCTGTGAGAAAAACTCTGACCCAGGCTACTCAGAGAAGAAAGTGTTTCTCTGGGCTCACGGCTTCAGAGGTTAGAATCTGTGGTAGCGGAGCAAATGCATGGTGGCAGGAACAGCTGAGAGTTGGCATCTTTATCCACAAGCAGCAGGCAGTGAGAAACACACTTGGAATGGTGCAAGTCTTTTGAAACCTTAAAGTCTACCTCCAGCGACACACCTCTAGCAAGGAGGTCTGAAATAGTTCCACCAACTCAGAACCAAATATTCAATCATATGAGGGGCATATTAATTCAACCACCATACTGTAAATATGCTATTTCATTCCCAGTGTCTTCATGTGTAAAATGATGAGACAGAAATTACAGCTCACTCTGTAGAACTCCTGAGAAAATCAGAAGAACATACAAAGTCCATTGTATAAATGCCAGGTCTCCATAGAGCCCAGTTCAGCATGATTCATCCTATTTCACATTGACAGAAGATGCCAGAACAATCAAGAATGAGAACATTTCATAAGTGACATCAAATGTCTCTTGGGATTTTTATCATTAATGTAATTATTTTCCTCTTTCTTTTTCTCCTCCTCCTTCTTATCTTATAATATGGGGAACAGCCAACTTGATAATGAGCCATTCTGAATTTACCTCAAAAATTTCAAAAGAAAGCATTTGATAAATTGATCATGCCGTTGTATCTGGACTGTGAGAATGATGGCGCATCTCCCAATCTGAGAAGGGTAATCAGAAAGATACATGAGTGTCAGTCCCAGCTAGACGTAGAGGAGAGTAAAACTCAGCTAATACACGAGGGTTTCATGAAAAGCCTGGATTTAAATGTCTCAGAATGTAAGAAAATCATAAGGGATTAGGGACAACATTGAAGGGTAAGATGAGAGCAGTGTTGTCAACAAGGTAACACATCATGTCTAGTGGAGACCTGTTATTATCATAGAGGTCAAGGGAATCCATAAGAAGGTGATACACTAAATATCCCAAGTTCTGCTCCCTTCCTTTGGTTTGCTCAGGGTCTGCAGGGCTCCACACAACCACAAGCTTACAGATCTCTGCTGTAATCTAGACAAGAAGAGCTTTTCAGAACAAGAAGAGTAGGAGACAGCTCTGTAGAGGTCTGTGGAAGCCAATCAGAGTATCAGGGGGCAAAAAGTGGTTAAAGAAAATTCACGGATCCTCATATTAGTTGATTGATAATTTCTCTGTTTTGAAGGTGTCTTGAACTTACCATACACGCTTTCAACTTGTGCAGCTCTCCTGCCTCGGAGTCCTCAGTGAGCCACCTTACACAGTAATGCATTGTTCAAAAGCATCTCATTTGATGACAGGTTGCTTATATGTTGTGGTGGTTCTATAAAATTATAACGGAGCTACACACTTCTATGGCTCAATGACACTGCAATTGTCATAATGTAGGACCATGCATTACTAGCATGCTTATGATGATGCTATGTAAACAAATGACCGTTCTGTTTTGTCACATCAAAGTAAAACTAGTACATGAAATTTTGTACTGATAATGGCAATAAATGAATATGCTACCACCACAGAACTTTATTTGCTTGTTTTGTGCACAGCTCTGTCCAGGTATAGGTCAGAGGACATGTTATGGGAGTCTACTTTTTCCTTCCATCATGTGACTCTTGAGGATGGAACTTGGGTCATGAGGCTTTGCAGTAAGTGCCTTTACCAGATGAGTGATCTTGCTGGCAATTATGGTAATTTTTCGTTATTTCTTACATTCACATATAAAAAGTTCACTGTGGGGATAAATAGATGTCTCAACAATTAAGAGAGCATACTATTCTTGCAGAAGACCCAAGTTTAGATTGCAGAACCCATGCTGTCACATGGCTGTAACTGGCTATAACTCTAGCATCAAGAGGCTGTGAAGTCTCTTCTGGTACGTGCACTCACATGAACTTACCTACACACAGACAGACATTGACACATAATTAAAAATAAAGTTTTTTTTTAAAGTTCACTGCAAAAGAGCATGCTGTGTTATGTTGTCAGGTGCCTCATGTCTCATGATTGCACTGAGGGGCCTGTGATGTATGTTACATTGGTGAATTGTTGTGCTGTTTAAACCCATTGTGAGGCTGGTTCTGGAAGCTAGAGTTGCCCCCTTGCCCATTTCAGACCAGGTCTTGTTTGACTCAAAATGTCCTTCCAGTCCATTGTTTGGGGCCTGCACCCCAATGTGGCAGTGAGGGCAAAAAAAAAAAAGGACATGAATAAAAAACTTTATCCTTGAAAACAGCATTCCCAACAGCGCTTACTATTGCTTATCTTGGTCCATATATGTGCCTTCATGGGAAAGAGCAGCTAGCAGTTCAGTCTTGGGAAGGTCCCAAGTGAGACAGCAGAGAAAACCTTCTTGATGGGGAAGTCAAGCTGGCTGACTCAGCTTCCCCCGTCCTTTCCTTCTGAGTAAGCACTCAATTTGATGAGGTTATTTTTATCTGTTATTATTTGTCCTTTCACTTGGGAGCTCCGCATGGGGGGACATCTGCTTAGCCCAGGATTCTCTATTTTTTTTATTTTTAGTTTCTTTTTATTTATTACAGTTTATTCACTTTGTATGCCAGCTGTAGCCACCTCCCTTGTCCCCTCCCAATCCTGCCCTCCCTCTTCTTCTCCCATGTCCCTCCCCTAGTCCACTGATAGGGGAGGTCCTCCTCCCCTTCCCTCTGACCCTAGCCTATCAAATCTCATCAAGACTGGTTGCATTGTCTTCCTCTGAGACTCATGGCCAGGATTCTCTCTTAAGAACTCTAGCTGGCTCCCCTATGAAGTATTCCATGGTAGCTTTCTGTTGGATATTTTGAGTACCTGATTTGATGACATTTTGGTATTTATCTATCTCTTGGTATTTATTCACTTACTTTAGCTTGTATATACTTGATAGACTACTCATTCCAACTGTAAAAATATAGCTATTGTAGATTGTTCTTCAGACCCTACAGAACAGGGTCATGTCACATCATTGACCTATGTCATCTGAAGTTTGCAACACATACTGAGATTCTTGCATAATGACAAAATCATCATGCTCCTTAGAGTGCATCCCTATTATCAAATAACATATGGCAGAATTTGAATTTAAAATTTTGAATTTTATCAGCTTGAGCCAAAGAGATGTTTGTTGCATTTCCTTTCCGATCCATTATGAAAGGCTTTATGAAGGCATATGGAAAGAGACATCACAAGGCACTGTTTTCATTACCTCTGATAGCCATCCCCAGAGTCATAAGGAAGCAATTCCAAGTTCATTATGCTAATCCTATTAGCATCTTTTTGAGAATGACTCATGCCCCTTTGGAATAATTGCTGTCACACCAATATTAAGTGCTCTGAAACAGCTCAGACTAATGCCAGGACTGGCTGGCAAAGGGGGAAACCTTCGAGTGCTAATTTCTTTTCCTTACATGTTTGGTCTGGAAACATTTGGGATATAGATGTCATCATGGTCTCTAGCACTCAGCTCTCTCTAACTCTGCCTTTTTCATTTCTTCTTGGGATGGTTTTTCATGTCATACACTTCTAATCTTCCACTTTGTCTCTTTCTGTAACCCTCCTTAGAACCTTCATTGGTTTCCTGTAGTTTTATGGTTCCTCATCTTGCATCTCCCTTACTGCTTTGATCATCTGAGATCCATTTACTCTATCTGACAGATAAAATATAGCCATGTAGAGGAGGCCTTGAGAACACACTCGGGCATCAACATTCTAAACCTTGTGTCTCAAATCCCATGAGCACCAAGCATAGCCAATTAGTTCAGGTATATGCAGTGTTGGAATAATAACCAGAAAACCGAGTCCTGTTTCTGTAAACGTGGAGGTTAAGTAAGCCTGCCAGAAGAAAGTGAGGCAAGAAGACAAAAGAAGGAAAACAAACAAACTACCACCACCACCACAACAACAACAAACCCAGAGAAAAAGACTTGCTTACAATGCCAATAAGAGAAGAGGGAATGAAAAACCAACGCCTCTTTTGGTTTGGATCACAGTTTATTCTAACTCCGTGTGTGCGGGTGAGAAATCTGAATGCTTCAACCAGAGCAAAGTGTAATGAAAGACAGGTTTTGGTTGGGCTTAATCTTTTTCTGATTTGTCAAAATCTGAAAGCCAGAAACCCATCAAAAGAAGGAGATAAGAAGTACATGTTTGGCAGTTGAGAACTTAAGGAAGACACCACGCAGAGGCCGGAAGCTTCTGGGACCGCTGGAGCTGCAGATAGCTAAGGGCTAGCCTTGTGTTCTGAGCGCATGGTGTCTGGACGCCTGAGGTGTGTGTAGGAACCAGCTGGAAGCCTGCGAGCTGTGCTTAGGCCTTGTTAGAAACACACCTTCAAATTCCAAGGAGCTAAAGCTGTTGTGCAATAATAGTACAGCGGGCGAACCAATGCTCAGATTTTAAGACTCGAAGATGAAAGGAACTAGGGATGTATTAAGTTTTTTTTTAATTGGTAACATGACTCTTGCAGGTATATATTACAGATGATACAGTGCTTATAAAGTTACTTTGATTTGGAGTAAGACAGACACACCTTGTTAGTGGATTCATTATTTGTCTTGCAATGGCCTGTTAGGGTTTGGAAAAAAAGAAACAATCCAAACACAACAAGCTCTCACGCTAGAGTGATGCCTCGGGTTGCTTGCTGTGGAACACCTGTTGCTTAGACTATTGCTTTTCCTGTAATTAGTAAGACTGATGACTTTCTAATTTGCAGTGGCACATTAGCGTGTTCCATTAAGAAATGGTGAAATGAAAGAGTCACTTTCAACATAGACTCCAATGTACTTGTATTAAAAAGTTTCCTCCAATGTCAAAATCTAGGGTAGCAATGTCTTGGTTGGCATATTATGAAGCTGAGTGTGTTCAAAGGATTGGCACCTACTTCTAGTGAGTGACACTGGCCCAAAAGGAACAGGACAGCATTTTCTAGAGAATCTCCTTGCTTACCTGACCACTCAACATAACAACTAATGATTGTTCTGTGAACATGAAGGGGGGTGTTAACTGCTGCCTTGATATGCGTAGTGACTTCTCATCGGGTACCAGTGCTCATCCATAGTACAGAAGCTAATGATTTCTTTACTATCATGGCTTCCTTCCAACAGCTACCTGTTCAAGGGTACAATAATTTGTTCCATAAAAATTACTACCTTGTGTTGGATTTTACAAAGGCCTCCTGTAGCAAAAACCTATCAGCAGCCATTGAACTAAATGCTGCCGTTGTCTTTCCCCAGGCAGCAATGGTTTGTCCTTACCCTTGGCACCCAGAATAATTCCGTGTAGCAGGATTCTAGCCAACATATGCCAATGCCTTCCTAATTAAAATGCTGGCAATGGAATATAAGAGTTAAATAGTACCACGCTAGATTACAAATCATTCTGTTCTTCCTGGCATTGCTGCTTTATTTATGAGAGAAAGAGACCTGACACATGGCTCTTTTGCTCTGCTTTCCCAAGCTGCATCAGCTGTGCTTTTGCTAGCAGTAAAGATGTTGCAGATTCCCTCTCATGTCAACACTCCTAAGTAGCCTGGGAATGCACATAATATTTTCTCAGGAGAACCATAAAAACATTGATCATGGTGCCTTTCTTTCCTTTTCTCTTCTTGATGTTGTCTAGGGCAATGGAAGGATGCCATTCAAAGGCATTTGCTTTTAGAGAGACAATTGACAACTCTTATGTGAGATGTCTCTAATTTGAGCTGGGGTGTACCCAAACTCTGTCAGAACACCAATATCTATGAAGCACTGTGCCCTCCACTCTGCTTTATTTGGCAGTGTTGAGTATCTGTAAAACTTGAAAAATCTGAAGATAGCTTGCATGGTATGGATTCTAACTGTCAGAACTATATAACTAGGCAAATTTCATTAACTACTCTTGTCCTATTTATCTTTATTATGGAGATAGCATATGTATCACTTATTAAATCTAACATGCCATAGCCACTATAAGATGCCATTACTTTATAAACCATCAAGAAAGAAGAAAAGTAATAGGTGGTGTTGGGTTAGTCAGTTTTCTTTTGTTGTGACAAGTTTCCCAATATATATGGGCTCTGAGTTTCAGAGATTTCATCCCATAGTTACTTTGTACTTGGTGGTGCTGTATGTAATGATTCTCACAAAAGACTATAGAGGCAATAAATAGGGAAAATGGTTCAACTCATGGTAAGAGAGAGAAGTGGTTGTGAAGTCAATATCCTGTTCAAGAGCACATCTCCATATAATCTAACTTCTTCCCATGGGGATCCATCGTATTAAGGTTCCACTGCATCAACAATAACACCAAAGACTGAAAAACAAGCCTTTGTCTAGTGGACGTCTGAGCACTTCACATCCAAACCACACAAGCATCAAGTCGGCGAGTAATTGAAGTGATAAAAGATAGTTCTCACCTTCACCCCTCAACCTTCTTTTTGGAAGATTTTCCTCTATTACTGGGAGACCCTTTCCCCAATCTTCTTTTTCTCTCATTAGAAACACACCCCAATTCCAGCAGCCATGGTTCAATGCTGTTACCTTAGGAAGAAATCTTATTTCCTAAGGAATCTTTGTTTATGTTTTGTGGCTGATGATTGCAGAATCGGTAGAAATCGGTTGCTGTGGCCATGTGCAGCTACCTGGACAGAGCCAGTCTTCACTGTTGGAACTCATAACCAAGGGAACAAAGTGAGTTCCTCTTGAGTTCTGTCACTCTTCTGCCAGGGAAGGCTTCCAACTGTTTCTCTTTCAGTGTTCAGGTGGCTAGTGGTTTACTTTCATTCTAGCAGATTGTTAGATATATTACTATTTTATGGTTCAAAGAACTAAAGTTAAGCAAGAAAGAATTCCTGTGTCTACACATCACTTGAATGCAGCAACAAGAAGAATAGTTTTCTATGTTGCTTTACACAGTGAGCTCTACTGGGATTTCAGATATAATTCCATTTGCCACAGTTACATTTATAATGTAGTTGCTAACAGTACAAAGAATGTGGTGTTTATGGAAAGCTTGTAATTGCTGTAATTATACCTGCACACACTGTGTGTTTCATTCTGGGGCATTGCCCCAGGCAAATGAAGAAGCAGGGTTACGAAGAAATTAAATCAGCTCCAGAGAAAAGATCTGAAAGCCTGAGCAGCTCTGACTGGGAAGGTATCTGAAACTTCACAGTCAGGTTCTTGTAAAATAGCAATTTCAGACTGGTAAGTGTCCAACAGCTCATGGCTCATTCTTTTCCTTTTGAATGCTTTGCAGTATGGTATAATACTTAAGCAAGACAGTATAAAATCAAAGCCAACCTAGCTAGCTGAGGGGAAAAGCCTGTTATTTGTTACTCAAATTATTTTTAGAGTTTTCTTCCTGCTAAAATTATTGAAATACAAAAGCAAGGAGTGGCTGAAGTGTTGGGAAACTACTTTCAATTGACTTTAGCAAATATTTAACAGGTACCTGTGAAACAAGCTGAGGAAATGGAGACACAATCTAAAGAGCCTCGAGAAAACAATAGTCAAGAGGCCTGGGTTTGGAAAGCTTTCCAGTTGACAGTCAGTCACAATACATGGTTGACCTTCACAGCTCTGAGGTTAGTAAGAGGATGGGGAGACCATTAGGTGCTCAAGGGAGTGGAGATTGGAAGAAATCACTTTTCCTTAACTTTATCACCATCCCCCACAGCTATAAAGGAACAGAAGGCCAAGTAAGGTAAAAGGTGCTGGAAAGTGGGAATATACAGAGACCAAGGAAAGTGTCTGCAGGGAACCCTTGGTGAATTCTGACCCTGACACTCAAATCTAGGACTCTGGGAAAATAGGCACAGATGTGCCTTTGAGCATGCATATGTATTTCTTAGAAGCTAAATGTTTGTCCTACAATGCTGAGGTGTTCCTTTCCCATTATCTCCATAGTGAATGTTTATCAGTAAAAAGGAAAGTGCAGTGCAAAGATTTAAAGAAAAGAAACAAGTGCAATGATTTTTGAGCAGATAGAATATGGGGGCACTTATACCAAATGAACAATAATAAAAGTAAGAGTTTTCAAACAAGATTTAATTAATAAATTGTGTGTGTGCACATACACACAGGCCGGAAGACAGTGCTGACTCCATCAGAACTGGAGTTACGGGTGTTGGTGGGACTCCTAGCTTGTTATATGGGTGTTGGGACCCAAACTCTGACCCTTGTGATTATACAGCAAGCACTTCTAACCACTAAGTCACCTCTCCAGCTCCAACAGAAACATTAAATAATAACTTTACAAGTGCAATAATAATATGTGTTAGCAAGGTACTACCTGCCCAACACAATTTAAAATTCTATACCAGTCTTAGTTGACCTAAACACTACCCTAAAGGTACATACAAGGAGGAATACTGAGGTATGAAAACCTTAAACTTATCAGGCGACTTATCTGATACGTGTACAGCCAGAACTTTCCTTTTTTTGCAATCCAACTTCTAATTCTAAAGGCTATATAAATGCCTTTTTTCCTGCATTAATTTACTTTATTGGTTGTTTGTTATTAGCTTTCTTCTTAAATATGGAAATGTGTCCAATAAGAGATAAATTGATGTGAATGCCCAGTTTGGCTCCAGCATGATTGACACCAATGATAGTTCTCACCAACAACAATTCCTGACTACAATACTCCAACCAAGGACCATTCATGGAGATAACCTAGAACCCCTGCACAGATGTAGCCCATCGCAGCTCAGTGTCCAAGTGGGTACCCTAGTAAGGGGAACCGGGACTGTCTCTGACATGAACTCTGACATGAACTCTGACATGCACTTTCAAAAAATATTTAATTAATAAATTGTGTGTATGTGTGTGAGCGCACGCATGCACGTGCATGCATGCGTGAGTGTCCATTTGTATGCATCAAAGTAGGTTCTTTGATCACCTCCCCCTAAGGGGGGAGCAGCCTTGCCAGGCCACAGAGGAGGTCCTGATCAGACCTGATAAGCTAGGGTCAGATGGAAGGGGAGGAGGACCTCCCCTATCAGCGGACTTGGAGAGGGGCAGGGAGGAGATGAGGGAGGGAGGATGGGATGGGGAGGGAATGGCAGAGGGGGCTATGGCTGAGATACAAAATAAATTGTAATTAACATATAAAAATAAAAATTTAATTAAAAAAACAAAAAAATTCTGACTACAGTAATACTTCTTATTTTTCTTGGATGTAGAGCTTGTTTTTGTTTATTTCTTTTTATATCATCTCTCTATCATTGATGTATCTATCACTTACCTATCATCTCTCTATGATCTATCTATCTACCTATGTATGTATGCATGCATGTATGTATGTATGTAGCCTATGTATGTATGCATGTATGTATGTTTGTATGCATCTATCTATCTATCTATCTATCTATCTATCTATCTATCTATCTATCTATCTATCTACAATCTCTATCATGTATCTTGCCATCTAGCTATCATCTACCAAACATCTATCTATCTTTCTATAATGTTTTTATTTATCAACTATCAATTTATCTCGGTCTATCTATCATCTATCAATCAATCTATCATCTATCAATCTATCTATCTACTTCTATCTATCTGTCTGTCTGTCTGTCTATCTAATCTATTTATGGATCTGCCTGTCTGTCTATCTATCGATCTATCTACCTACCTATCTATCTATCTATCTATCTATCTATCTATCTATCTACCTACCTATCACCATCTATCTTCACCATCATCTATCTAGTTGTTGTGTGTATGTGGGAATGCATGTCTGCACAGCTGCACATGTGCCACATTGCACATGTGGTGGTCAGTGGATAAACTGTAGCCATTTGTTCTCTTCTTTCATCATTTCCGTCCCAGAATTGAATTTAGGGCTCATCAATCTTGACAGCCTTTACTTGCTGGACCATCTTGCAGGCCTTGAAGCTTGTTTCTTGATGCCCTGAAATAACGTTCTGAGCAGCCTTATCATGAATATAATGAATGTGCTTGTCACACATCTTGGTGTTGCCCAAAAAGAAGTGAGACTCAGAAAGAGGAAGTGAAGCAGCAACTGCCCATTTGTAAAGCAATTCCAGCAAACATGGGCACCATCTCCTGAATTAGCAACATAGAGAGATTTCATTGTCTTAAGGTCTAAAGCAAATGTCTCATCAGTGACAGCTTTCTGTTAAAATGATCACAGAGATAAAGACAAAGTGTTTTGTTTGTTTGTTTTTTAAAGAATTTCAAGTGGGCAGGTGTTGGAGAGAAGTGAATTGAGAGGGAACAGATGGACAGGAAAGAGGACAAAGCACCATGCACCTTTAGTCTCCTGGACACAGACACATGTGTGGAGGAGGCAGAGAGAAGCCTCCGTTTCCACATCACTGAAAGGCTCTGTTCTGTTGCTGGCAGCTTCTGATTTCTAGTTCAACAGTAATTTGGTGTTCTGCAGAAAAATTTACTGACCTCTGCAAAACAGAAAGGCCTTATTATTTTTATTCAATGAGAATATATGGAAAAGAAAAAATGATTTAAAATAATGTCAAAAGAGTAAGAAACTTTGGTTAAGCTGGGTACAGGAGGAGACAATGTATCGGTTGGTTTTTGTTTTCTTATGGATTCTTCCCTGTTGTGTGCCATTCAAATGACAGGATGGATTGGGACATTTGAACTGGGGAAATGGTGATGGGTAAGTCTTACTAGACTTTAGATTTAATTTGGCTAGTTAATAAAAGGTACTGTGTGTGTGTATGAGCTGAGTGCAGGTGTGCATGCACAAATGCAAATGTCTAAATGTTGACTTTCGCTTGTATCATCTGTAGCCAAAATCCTAGGTAGAAAGGCCTTTTGCATGAATAAATGGTATTTTATTGGAACATAACAAAATCAAAGCAAAAATGGCATTAAAATTCCTAAAATATGACAGATGCGACTCAGAAAATTGGTTAACAAATAATTTATAATGGAAAATGGCTAAGACCCAACCTATCCAACTCATGCTGCTAGACACCAAGACATTTTCATGATGATTTTCTTCTGGTGCTGGGGATTAAACCCAGGGCCTTAAATATGCTGGGCATATGCCTTTTCACTGAGCTATATGTACCTGGCTCTTCTGGGTAGTTTTCTGGACTAAATCATGTATCTGTGCAAATATAGTATAGTAAGTAAAGTAAAATAAAAGGCAGTTTTCAATATTATGCATAATAAAGAAACTCATACATGTTAGGATACAAAATACAGAGAACAGAACTGAAAGCCCCTGGTTTCTTTACCTCTGTGGTTACTGTCATCTTGAAGCATTTGATATTCTTGTGTACTAGTCTGTATTCTGACTACATCAATAGGCCTGAGATGGAGTGGTTTTAAAAAGCAACTTTTTAAAAAATTTTTTAACATTTTTATTTTATTTTATATTAATCATAGGTTATGTACTTTGTATCCCAGCCATAGCCCCCTCCTGCATTCCCTCCCTATCCCCCCCATCCCTCCCTCATCTCCTCCCTG
>CM053764.1:71354053-71380275 GCA_028658305.1 Pachyuromys duprasi
CCAACGACAAATGGGACAGACCACAGGAAAGAAGCTACCCACTCCCTATACACAAACTCTCCTCCCCAGACCGATCACCTGGGAAATACCCTGCGTGTAACATGCCTAGAAATACTACTACTAAAGAATTCCCCAGTTGCACGCCTTGCATTTAGCAGTAGTACGAGCTGCACACATACCATATGTTCTCATCTGACAAAGCCTGCAGATGCGACCCATGTGTACAACACTTACTTTGTAGGCAGCCCCAGAGCGCAAGGTTCAGTGCTCAGTACTGAAAAAAACAGAACATTAATAAACTAAGAAAGTATGTGAGAGATAAAAGGGCTCCATATTTAGTACAGCAGTGGAGGAGGGTTCCCCTTTCTCCACCTCTCCAGCATGTGTTGTCACTTGAGTTTTTGATCTTAGCCATTCTGATGGGTGTAAGGTGAAATCTCAGGGTTGTTTTGATTTGCATTTCCCTGACGACTAAGGATGTTGAGCATTTCTTTTAAGTGTTTCTCTGCCATTCGATATTCTTCTATTGAGAATTCTCTGTTTAGCTCTGTATCCCATTTTTTAATTGAATTGCTTGATCTGTTGCTGTTTAACTTCTTGAGTTCTTTATATATTCTGGATATCAGCCCTCTGTCAGATATAGGGTTAGTGAAGATCCTTTCCCACTGGTATATATACATAGTTTTTGATTTATTATCTAAATTTTTAGTATAATTTTATTCGTATGATTGAATTGACGTTCAATACATAATTAAATTCCTATTTAGATAATGTTCTGCCCCAAAAGAGCAGCCACATGACTCCTGGTTTGCTGGGGTTTGTTCTGTTCCTGTCTGAAGAACTAGGGCTCACACCTGCAGTCTTACTTATACTATGCAAGCATTCCCTAGCCTTTTAAAAAATTTATTACTATTTTGAAACAGAGCCTTGTTAACTTTCCCAGGCTGTCCTTGAACTATGTAACCCAGGGTATCCTTGAACTTGCTATGTTCTTGTCTCAGCTGCCCAACTATCTGAAATTACTGGCACCTTGGTAAAAACAGTGGTTCTTTTGTTTTCTTTAAAATTCAGCCTGATACAACTGTATCACAATTGGACAACAAAATTTTCTACTTTTAAGGCAAAAATGTATAAATTATTACTAATTAATAACCCTTAAAAATGTCCATGTACAGAAATTGCTATGGCCTCTAAAGATAGAGAACTCACACCTTTTGGATTACAACTGGTCACACATTGTTCAAGCCATGTTTATACAAAGATGGAATCATTTGTAGCATCACAAATTGTTTCCATTAGCAAATGTCACCCATACAATATGACTGCCTAATTAATAGGCAAATGTCTGCTTGACCCTAATCATCATTACAATGAAATCATCTCTAATTAGATGGTTAGTTGTAATCCTCCATCCACGACCAGCACATGTCCCGTGACGTATGGCGACTCTAAAAGAAACACAACCGCATGTGCCACCTCAAGAGGGTCTCCAAACCTCCCAAGAGGGATGTTCTTCTTTAAATATTCTTCTTTCAAGTGTTTTGTCATATCCGTGTGAATAAATCCTAAAAGAGAAATGTTAATTCAGTTGAAACCTACAGACACTAAAGGCTCAACTTACTGAGAATTTATTTGCTTCTGAGAATTTGAAATTATCAATAAGCATTGTTTAGGAAAATAGAGTATTGTTAGTATTTAAGTGTACAATTTTAGTCACTTTAACTCGGTGAATGTTTTTTGAACACAGAAATGCCTGACTCCCAAGTTCAGCTCAGCTCTAGGCAAACATAAAGACAATGCAGAGCATGGGTACAATGTAGTCTTTGGGTAAGTATAATCTATGGAGGGAGGAAGTAACTGCTGCATACCCAACTCTAATGTAGTAAACTCTGGTAAATCCTTTTGTGATACTATAAATAAAATGATAGAGAAAAAATTTTCACACAGGTAGGTAGAAAGTGAGAAATAGTGTTGAAAGAAGGTATCAGGAAGATGGTCCCATGAACTGATTTTGCAATCCTAATAAGAATTAGTTTGTTCCACTCATGAAACCAAGATAATTGATAAGAGAATAGTCTAGGATTCCAAAGTTCACATGAGAAATAAATTGTATGGTCATATCTAATCCTCAGGATTGTGTACAGATGTACACAAAAGATGACATTTTCATTCAGTATTGGTATAGATGCAATATAGTGCACAGACAGCATGTTCAAAAACAAGTTCTACAGTATCAAGTGTTATTTATTCAGAATTCAAAATGACTGTATGCACATGCATGCGAGCAAGTGTGCATAGACACACGCGCACACGTGCACGCATACACGGATATACTAGGATCAACTAAAGATTTAAGCAATGACTATAAGAACAGTCTGGGAAAATATATATCACTAATGAAATTTTACCACATAGTATTGTGTTCAATGATTAGTCCTATAAAATTTTTGAGACATGGTCTCACCATATAGACTAGGCTAGTCTACATAAAACTCACCTGTCTCTTGAGTGCTAGGACTAAGGGGCATGTACCACCATGCCCAGCTTCAACCACAGGTTTTAAAAAGAAAGCACACACTAATTTTCATGGGAAAAGTCTGAAGTTCAAGGTAATAAAAGGTGTACAAAAAGTCAGACAAGCCACAGGAAGTGAAAGTTCAAAAATAGCTTTCAAATTGGCATATGTTAAAACTAAATCATTTATGAATTAAATTATAAATCAACATAAAGACAATGCCATTTACAAATAATGTATTGATAAATGTGAGCTAACTACTGCATCTGGCTGCTAGTTTATGTAATACTATAATTTACTTTGGGTTTTCGTTTATGAAAATTGAAACGTTTTCTTTAAAGTCCTGTAAGAAATAATTATAGGGTTATTTTTTTCTACCATAAAATCTAAGGTAGTGAGAGGTTACTAGGGAAATCTGGAAACAAAAGGTCTTTCAATAAGGAATGCATCAAAACCTAATACATCCACATCATAATGTTCAGTATTAATGTCATCGATGAAGATTTCACATCTGTAATCTTAAAAATCAGGCTATAAGTGAATTCCCTTATATCACTACTGAAGACGAGGCAAAATATACATTCCCAAATGCTAACATTATCATCTGATTATCACTGGGCACCAGAGAGACAGTAGTTACCAGAATTACACACCAGGTAACAATTTTCTTTGTACTTTTCTCTTTTTAAACTATGTATACTATATCTATATCTATTCTTTGTACTAGGATAAAATTATTGAGAAAATATGAACATTATGAGTTACAGATGGTCTATAATGAAGGCCAGAAAGAACAAAACTAATTTTGTCTTACTTGTGTTTGCCTGCAAGAATATACTGTGAAACAAAACCCCGTCTGCCATAAAAAATCTCACCACATTTATTTGAAAAGTCGGCAACATTTCCTTTCATCTTTAATACAGTGTTGACAGGAGAGGATGAAGGC
Organism: Pachyuromys duprasi; assembly: GCA_028658305.1. Lineage (NCBI taxonomy): Eukaryota > Metazoa > Chordata > Mammalia > Rodentia > Muridae > Pachyuromys > Pachyuromys duprasi. The sequence continues at coordinate 71,357,515 of CM053764.1, forward strand.
AGATAAAGTAAACACGCCTTTGCAGGCTTTCAAGTGGTGGGCAAACCTGCTGCTTTGAGGAAGGGTTTCATTGTGCAGCCTTGGCTAGCCTGGAACTCCCTATGTAGTCAAGGCTTGTCTGAAACTCACAGAGATCCATCTGCCTCTGTCTCTGGAGTACTGGGATTAAAGGAGCATGCCACCACATCTGGTCCAAAGATGAAGCTTAGTCCTCAGTAAGAAGGCAGAATCCACTCATTCAAGAACCCACGGGTTTAATGAAATCCAATTGTGTGTGTTAGCAAACTTCTTTTCAGGTGTGCTCCAGAGAGAATAAACCCTAGAATCAGCTCAGATTATAAAAGCTTGACTGAAATAAAATTATAAATGTTAATGCTAAAATCTTTATGTTATAATCCCTAGCCTAAAGCTCAAAGAACATTGCAGAAAAGGGGGTGGAAAGATTGTAAAAGTCAGAAGAGCAGAATATTTGTTATGAAATAAATTGGTTTCTGCACATGACAGGAAAGCTTGCATCAATGAAATCTCAACAATATGGTCATCTAAACAAGACCTGAACAATGACAACACCAGCTGACATAGCAGAATGGATGGGGGAATTTCACAAGGCCTGACCCCAAGATGAAGAGCTACTGAAAAAAGAATGAGTGCCCATGAGGGATGAGCCCCAGAGCTGATCCAGCCCCAAGCAGTCAGCCCTAAATACAGACACATACAAGCCACACTAAAGGAAGGATTCAGGAGGATGCTGTACGTGTGTGACAAATGTATCTGTGCCACAATAATACCTGAAGAAGAGAGGAAGTAGAGGGAGAAACAGAATGAACTGGAGGGGAAAAGGAGGGGCAAAATGATGTAAATACAGTCAGTGTTCATGGATAATCTCAAATTTTTTAAATTACAAAAGAAAAATAATGTATGAAACAACTTTCTTTTACTCTTTAAAATTCAAGCAAAACTGGCGTAAAGTATTTCACATGAATTCCATACACTAAGCAGGAAAAAAAAAAAAGATTGTTTTAATCTAAAAAGCCACCAAAAACAAAGCATAGACACAACAGCAGTCACGGGTTAGCGACACTCCTGTCAGTATTGGTTGGCATCTTCCAGGCCAACTGGCTCAGGGTGTTTATGGTGAGGAGGCTGAAAGACTTGAGTTCACAACTCATAATTCTGGTCCATGCTCTCTGATACTGTAAAGCAGAGACAGGAGCGCGCTGTGGACTAACTAATCCAGGCTTGTCTATAAAATGAACACACAGATCAAAGACGGCAGCCCCCTGAGGTTTCCTTCTGGCTGTCCAGCGTTGGCTTTTGAATAAGAGATCATCATGACTGTGACTCTACTGGAAGGTTAAAAACTGAACTCCCTGGAAAAGTCCTCATTTCTTACATACCTCTTACATACAAAAAAGGTGTACAGCCATTCACTACACAAAGTGACTCTCCACCACAGCTGCAGCTTGGATGTCAGTTGTCAGAAGGAAATTCCACATAGGTTTGAACAACTGCTACTGTCATGTTATCACCATTACAGAACCACACAGGATACTTATTCTGACCTCCTCCATCTGCAGCTTTTCAGACCTCATCTATCTCTTCCAGTTCATCAGAAATTAAATAAGAAATGGTAAGCTAGTCTCTTATGATTAATTACTCAGGGCTGTGTCAAATGTTAGTGTTATCTTATGCAGAAGCTCATGAACTACCTAATCCTCACTTAGAAATATATCCTCAGCCCAATACACTATCAATAATCCATTAGGCATCCTCCATCCCATATTGTCACAGAGCTGAAGCAGATATTAGTGACACCTAAACAATCCACACACCTATCACTACACTTGTTTACTTTCCAGTTTGTCTTCTTTTCTTGGTCCCAAAAGACTTTCTCCTATATCATTCTTTATATTTATAAAGTTCTGGAAGTTTGGTTCTAGTCCTCCACTTTTGCGATTCATGTATTTACAAAGACTTGAAATGGCAATAAAAGCTACAAACCACCAGTAGGTGCCACTATCCAACACAGGATGCTGCCACATTACTTCACTGGGCACACAGATTTTCCACTGGCTACAAAGCCACCATCCTCTCAGATCAAGAAGCAGTACTGAAGGGGGCGTGGTGGCACACACCTTTGAACCCAGCACTCAGGGAGGCAGAGGCAGGCTGATGCACTCCCACCTAAAATCAAGCATGTGGTTCTTATCCAGTGAGAATTTGTGTTTTATAATAGCTGAAGAAAGTACATTTCATTGATTCATTTTTGACTTGTAAGTGCCTATAGTCAATCAGTCAAATTTTTTTTTCATATTTATTGATTTCCAATGAATGAGATTAATCCATGATGACAACTCTATATGCCAAGTAGTAAATACCAAAGCTTAGCAAGTACTGATCTTTAAAGAATAACCAAGGATTTAGGATGGAGAGACAGCCTAATTCATTATTTGCCTTGTTCCCTGGTTTTCCTGCTGCAGTTTGCTGTTCAACTGTTTTCCTGCTAATTAGAACCTCTACTTTAAGTTAACCAGAAAAGCTTGACATAGAAAGAAACAAAGCAGCAACCTGTGGGCTATGAGGGTGGCCCAGCGTGTAAAGCACTTACTGTACGGGCATAAGGCCCTCAGTCTGGATACTCCCAACCCACACCAAAGCCAGGCATGGCAGCACAAGGGGGTCAGTACCAGGAACCCAGGAAAGACAAACACCACAATCTCACTGGTCTCAGCCATCCTACCTGAGGCAGTGAGCATCAGGTTCAGTGAGAGGTCCTGTCTCAAAGAGTATAGCAGAGAAATGATTGACAGCCCTCCATGTGTGAGTACAGTGGGAAGTACAGGAGGGCACATTTGTTAGATCTATATTTAAAGATCTACTGAAGAGGCTGATAGATCTCAGTATCAAAATTAAGTCATTAAATAACATACAGGACTGATTTAATCTTGTTATTTCAATCTGCACTATGAAACAAGATACATATGTATATGTGTTGTAATATTATATACAATATAGTATTACAAAGGCCATCCTACTAAGTGGCCACTTTTTAGCAACAGATTTTTATCCCCAATATGAACTGCACTGAAAAAATAAGATCTTTACAAAAGACTCTATGGCACTTCCATAACACTCTTAAAACATCTCTGTCCCCAAACTGGACTCCCACCATTGCCTTCACAACTAATCCACACTAGACATTCTTCAGCATCTTCCTAGCATAGTACACATCACTACTCTACCTTCAGCTCATGGCATGGAAGTGGTTTGTTGGTTTATGTCTTTCCAACCGTATTCTGCATCTTGCAGCAAGAACATCTAATTCAGGTTTATTACTCCTGGACCTAGAACAGCCTTGGCACAGAGGAAGATACCCTAGGACATTCACTCCAGGAGTCTGTGTGAATTGGGAAGAAGGCCTCACTCTCAGCCAGTCAGCCAAAAATAGAATTAAGTCCTCCTTACTCATAACATGGCAATCCTGAGAAGAGAGAGGTCAAGCCCTTGCTGTTGCAAACCACAAGTAAACCACCCCACAGTCAGCTAGTTCAGCCAACACTAACAGTGATGGCCTGTACAAGGCATATAGAAGCAAAAAGCTAGGCCAAGGGAATGACTAGGCAGCTGTGCATGGAAGGCTTTTGTCTGGGGGCCCTTTTCCTTTTTCCTTCAAAGGACATATCCAAGCTATAATAACTTACTAAATACTCCTGGATTTGGAATGTCTGAATTTCACCAATCTGTGGCTAAACAATGAACGGGAGTGAAGGTTTACTAGACAGCAAACAGAGGTTCACAGAGCATCCTGAAAACACCTGCCGGCTCAATATAAGCGCCAACTGTCAGGTTCAAGCTGGGGCCATGAGGGAATTAAAAGGAGTTAAAAGGAAAAGATGGCAGACCACAGCCTGCTCTCCTACAAACTGCCAGTCAGTCCAAAGAGCAAACTTTACATGGGTGACTAATTTTTAAGTATTCAAAACTGCAAGACAAAGTTGACATATCTATATCCAACAAGATGGCTTAGCAGGTAAAGACATGTGCTGTCAAGCATGATGACCCAAATTTGAACCATAGATCCCACATGTTGCAAGGACAAAACCAATTCCTACAAGTTATCCTCTGACCTGCATACGTGTGCATGCATGCACCCACACAAATGTGTACAGATACAAATAAATAAATGAATAAACATAAGTAAATTCTATGTCTAACTAAGAAAAGTAAATAAAAACATTCATTCTATTGAGAAGTCAAGTAAATACCTAATAAAAAATTTCTAAGAGGACAACCAACTAATAAGTGACATGCATATCTGAATTTTGACATCTTTTTATTAGAAAATAGCAGATAGTTTTCTAAAGTGTCATTGTGGCTGAAATAAGCCAGACATGGTAGCGCAGGCCTGCAACCCCAGTACTGGAGTGCATGGTGAAGACCCTGTCTTAAAACACAAGCTGATCGCCAAGGTTCTCTTACTATAATTTATTCCTTAACTTGTGCAAAATTTAAAAATAAAGATATTTAAGAAAGATATGAGGTACAGAAAAAATTTTTAGTCACTGGTTCACTATTTCTTTCCACAATGATTTCAGAGAGACACTATCCAAATGTCAATTAATGACTATCAATTTACCGGTTAATGGGCAAATCAATTGCCTTTCTTTATACCACTAAATCACAGTACAGTTACTGCACAAAGTTTTCACTGACCTGGTGCAACCACATTCACTCTGATTTTCTTCCGTGCAACCTCTTTAGCAAGGGAGCGTGAAAAGCCAATGAGCCCACCTTTGCTAGCACTGTACGCACACTGGCCTGCATTGCCTTTTAAACCAATGACACTCCCTGAAAGAAAAGAAGAAATGAAGTGAGTGCAAACCAATTGGTTTGTTATTTGAAAATTCATATAATACACAGTCAACAAATCAGAAAGGTAAAGCCCGTATTCCTTCATTCTTTGCTAAAATGAAGCCATCTTTGAGAAGTAACATTTAAAGGGTTCAACAGATCCAAACACACAGAGCACAGAGAAGCTGAAAGAAAATGATGTGAAACCAACAGTAAGTACCAGGGGAGAAGCATGCATGATTTGTTGCATGAAAGGCTGGAAGAGGTCAGGTACAATGAATGCTGGGTCTGACCGTATGGTGGTTTCAATGAGAATTGTCCCTCCAGGCTCAGACATTTGAACACTTGGCCGCTAACTGGTGTCACTATTTGGGCAGTTTTAGGAGGTGTGACTTTGCTGAGAGTGTGTCATGCAGGTGGGGTGAAGTTTGGAGGTATATGGCTTCAGCCTACTTCCAGTTCTTTCTTCACTTGTGCTTGTAGTTGCCATGTCCGCTCACGGCTTCCTGCTTCTGCCCCCACGCCTGCTTTTTGCCTGCACACCTCGATGGACTCTTATCCCCCAGGGACCATGACTTCAAATAAACTTTCTTCTGTAAGTTGTCTTGGTCATGGTGTTTTATCATAGCAACAAACACAGGCAGAAGTAAGTTAAAGGCAGACAATGTAAAATAAAGCCTGGTTAATGCTATAATTATATCACAGATATGTGTAAGTATTCACTTGGGCCTACAAGAAGAATGAATCCAGCAAACTTAAACTACAATCAATCAAAACTGACCACGACAACTTCACAACAGTGCAATTTCGCTACTTTTGTTTATATGTACCATGTACTTGCAACTGAACATTCATCAGTGACCTCATCTAATAAATATGTAAGAATAATTTATAGTTCAAATATCAATTGACTACAAATACATGCTTGTGAAACAGAAAGCAGGGAAGTAATTTTCTGCACCACTGACCTGTACTTACAATATGGAAATTAAACAGGAACCTCACAAACACACACAAAATTGAAATTACAGTCAACCATTGCTTGATAACAGTAACTTGTCCAAGAAACATACTGTAAGGTGGTTTCACAATGGTGAAAGCATCCCATAGCATGCTATAGCCTACTTCGTTTGCCCTATATAGTACCTCCCACCATTTCCAAGCTACAAACCTATGTAACATGAATGCATAGAAGATTGGCAAGCAATGATGTGCATACGTGTATCTAAGCACAAAGAAGAGCAGAAAAATTGTGTGTTATCACGGAGGGGTTACCCACTGCCCCATAATCTACAGAACCACGGTAGTGTATCTGTCCTCCACCACCTGATTTATCACACAGCACATTAGCAAATGTGGTACCTCACTTAAGAGAGGAAGAGAGCTGTGTGACACTGAGAGAAAGAAAAGCCATCAGGAAAGGAGTAGACAGGAAAGGGGCACATGGGAGAAAGGAAGACAAAAAAAGAAGTTCAGGAAATGGCAGCAGGGTCAGAAGGGAAGCTTTCATAACTAGCTCTCAGGCCACACTCCATTTGCTTTTGGTCAAAGTAATGAAATAACAGTAAGTCTACAAGTTCAGCCTTTCTGTATTGCTTTTCAATGGAGTAAGTATGTTCACTTATTATAAATACATCAGCCTTAGCAGCATTCAAAGAATTTTGAGGAACTAACTTATGTTTCTGAAACTTATCTAAAATGTAGGTATTATAAACAAATATGCCCTGTGATGTGCAAACACAGTCTCGGGACTATGTCACAGGTCTGAAGAACCCAAAATATGAACTGTGTCAGAAGGTCACCAATTCCACCTGAAAGGGACTTTTAACAGAACAGCATCCCCCTTTCACAGCCTTTTAAGGTACTGCTCATCACTTAAAAATAAAAACCAGATGGTATGCTACAATTTTCAAGTACTAAACTGAAACCAAACTTCAAGTTATTCTCTATTTTCTACTCTACAGTCAAGAACCCCAAAACACCTCTTCCCTTTGGTTCTAACATCTACTCTGAAAAGCTGAGGTTTAATGTTCCTTAAACCTTGACTCTGGACAGATCAGTGATCCATGCAATTGATATAAATAATTCTTATTTAGCCTCTATGTCAATAACTTTCCTTTCTAATTTTAAAGATTTTTAATTTTAAAGATTAGATTGGTATTCTTTACCATTTTAAACATAAAATGACACTGTTTTCTACCCCCTTCTCCTCCATCCATTTGCCCCCTCCCACTCTCTCAAATTCATAGATGCTTTTTCTCTTTATTATTATTATCATTATTATTATTATTATTATTATTGTGTGTATGTGTATAAACACAGCCTGCTGAGTGTGTTCACTGTCACTTGTATGTAATGGTATCAGGCCTGACCCCCTGGTGTTGGATCACCAGTTAGGAGCTTGTCCCTTGACAAGGCTACTTCTCCTTGCTCTCAGCCCATCTTAATTTCTTGTAGTTCTCTGTCTAGGGGTAGGACCCCACGAATTGTCCCCCTTCTGTCTTAGCTTATCTACTGATATCGTCACTGTCCATGTCTTATTTAGGCAGCTATATTGTGATGGGGGTAGCATGGGGGTAGCTTCCCAGCCATTTCTAGGAAACACAATCTCATATACATTACCTGGCCCTTTGGCTCTTATAATCATTATACGTATGACCAAAAGGGAGAGGCATGCCTTATTGCTCTTAAAAATTGAAATGACAAAGTTGATATGACACTCAAGTACAAGTCTATACTAGATGTGCACAGCTGTGGCCTCTCCCATTCCATTCAGTCTCAGAACACTGAACCTAGATGACATTTATCATGTGGCTTTGACTGTCATTTTTAATATTTAGTAAGTCACTTATTTAATGCCTTGCTGACTTCTGTTGAGAGGTACATCTGTGAGTTCTGTCTCATTCATTGATCACCCAAACATTTTTTCCATAGAAAACAAAAAGATAAATTCATCCTAATTTTACTGACCAAGTAGATCAGTGGATTAAGTACTCTTATATTTCGAGGCAATAATCATGAACCCCGGAAGTGAAAACTCACCTACATTAACAATGGATCCGCCCTTCTCAATCATTATAAACCCCGGAAGTGAAAACTCACCTACATTAACAATGGAGCCGCCCTTCTCAATCATCGTCTTCATGGCGGCTCTGCATGTCAGCATGGTGCCCAGGAGGTTAGTGTGAAGCTGAGATATCATATCCTCGGTTTTTGTTCTTACTAAAAGGCTGTCTCTACAAAAACAGAAACAGCAGAAACATTGACAACTAGACCTAAGAAATCAAGTCTAGGGGCTAGAGAACTGGCTCAGCAGCTAAGAATTCCAACTGCTCTTTCAGGAGTTCAGCTCCCAGCACCCATGTCAGGAGACTCAACACCAGCTGTAACTCCAGCTCCCGGGGATTAAACATCTACTTTACAACTCCACAAGCCACTGCACTCATTCGCATATTCATATTCACATTCGCAGGCCCACGTGCGCACACACACAATCAGATGCATAAAAGTTAAAATAGCAAAAGTAAATCTTTTTAAAAAGAAAGTCAAAACATATGTACAATTCTGATTTAAAATATAGCATGAGCTGTGCTTTCTAGCTGAGTGCTGGGCAGTCCCATCTTGAACTTGGCTTTAAAACCACCAAACTAACTATTGACAAGCCATAAAGGAACCGCGTGGAAGGCAGGGCTCTCTGCCTGTCTGCTGGGTGGCGAATATTACAAGTGCTAAACACAGTAGCAAGCAACCAAACGGCCTAAGCTACTGCCAGTTTTGCCTTGTTTAAAGTGACTATGAATCTAAATATTTTCTCCTAGATTTACAAAAAAATAACAAATCCCCCACCCTATTATTACTGTTGTTGTTGTTACATTCCTTATTCTGTATACTACATTAGTCTTAAGCTCACTGTGATCAGAGGAGCTCAGAACACTGGTTTCCTGTTAAGAGTCACTAAGTGAGTCTCCGGCACGCTGGGTGATATGCTGGTGAAGGTATGTTAGGACTGATCCAACTGGGCATTTATCTCAGCTTAAAAGGACAGGGCTAAAGACATGGCTTGGCGATTTGAGCGCATACTGCTCTTAGAGAGGACCCAAGTTCAGTTCCAAGCACCCACATCAAGTAGCTCACAAGAGCCTGTATCTCCAGTTCCAGGGAACTTGATGCCGTCTTTTAGCCTCTGTGAGAACCTACACACATGCGCATATACAACATGCAAACACACATATACACATAACGATTTTAATAAAAGAATGTATGGGTTGACAATTTTCAAAATAAGCCTTTTCAAGTAGAAATAAAACAGCCAAACACATTACCTCATACTAACTGTGCTTTGAATGAGAATTGTCCCCATAAGCTCATATACTTAAATACCTGGTCCCCAGTCTGGGACCAACCACACTGGGAAGGATTGTTGGAGGACATGTGTCACTGGCGTGGGCTGGCCCCTGTTCCCACTGTGCTCTCTGTGCCTCCTACCTGCAGACCAAGCAGTTCATAGCACTTGCTGCCACTGTGGCTCTGACCTCCCAACATGACTCTTAATACTCTAAAACTATAACCTTAAGGAAACACTTTGTTTTATAAATGTTGCTTTGCGTCATGGAATTTTGTCATAGCAATGGAAAAGTAACTAAGATATAGATGTATTACTAAAAGGTCTTTTTTTTTTTTAAGGATATCAGAAATTTACCTCAATCTTTGACCAACCTGTTAATACCAGCTGCATTTACCAAGAAATTTACGGGGCCTAAATGTTTCTCCATCTCTTCAAATGTATTTTGAACATCCTGTTCTTTAGCAACATCACAGCTAAATGCCAAATGGTTTCCTACAAAACAGAGTTAAATCAGAATTACCTATAAAACTTAACTTGAATTTCAAATTTATTTGCTTTATGATTAGACTATAAGGCAAGCCTGTACTAAACCTAGAGAAGAAAGCATATCATGGCATGGAGGCCAGGAGCTCCACAATACCAACACAGCTAAAAATTCTGAGCCCACGGGGTCCTGCAGAAACTGGTGCACCAAGGACCATGCATGGAGTGGACCCCCTGCTCAGATGCAGCCCATAGGCAGCTCAGTCTCCATATGGGTCACCAAGTAAGGGGAGCAGGGGCTGCCTCTGTCATGAACTCAGTTGCCTGCTCTTTGATCACTTCCCCCTGGTGATGCAGCTTTGCCAGGCCACAGAGGAAGAGGATCCAGGGAGTCCTGATGAGACTTAATAAGTTAGGAGCAGATGTCAGGGGAGAACTCCGCCTTTGAGTGAACTAGGGGAAGGGAGGAGGGGCAAAGAGGGAAGGAGGGTGGGACTAGGAGGAGTTGAAGAGGGCTACAATCAGGATATAAAATGAAGAAATTATTAAAAAATAAAGTATATTTTTAAAAAAGAAAGTATGCCATGGGTTCATGCCCTCATGGGCCACCTAATAGAAGGGAGAGTGTGGATAGAAGTGAAGAAGGAATAATTAAGTTTTGTTTCTTTCTTTTTTGTGTGTTTGTTTCTGCTGAGACAAAGTCTTACTGTATTACCTAGGCTGACCTCCAAACTCACGATTGTCTCACTTCAGCCTGCCAAATGCTAGGATTACAGTGGCACACAAAACCAAACATTACAGAAAACTAACTTTAACTCTGGATTTTTCTTGATGGGCACAGACTATCCAAAATGTTGGAGTTTGCTGGACTCACAAGTTCAAGGCTAACCTGAGTGAGTGAGACCTCAAATCCTTAAGAAGAAATATGCTTGGAAAGTTTCAAAATAAAAATATTTGTGGCCAGCAAGATGGCTTATTGGGTAAGGGCACTTTCCACCAAGCCTGACAATCTGGGTTGAACCCTTGAGACTCACATAGTAGAAAGAGAACAGGCTGTTCTCTGACTCCCACATGCGCACATGGCATATATGTACCCATCTAACCAAATAAACAAATGTAATTTTAAAAACCATAGTAAGCTCTGGGCCCAGTAACTAGTACATACCTGCAGCCCCAGCCCTGAGACAGGAGATTGCCACTCCAAGCATGTGGCCCGCATGGGCAAGAGAGGTGGCTCAGTAGAACTCTATCACCATACACAGGAAATTTTACTTGAAAGGAAAAGTACTCTCTATTTAATAAGCTACCATGTTAATACCTATGCTCCTCAATTCATGACAGGGATCTAGCCAGCCGAACCAACTGTACGTTGGAGCTCCACAGATCCGGTAGCTAACACCGCAGACCAAGGCGGGGTGTCAGTTGTCTAGCAACCTGGAAGCAGTGCTGACTGGGTTGTTGGGGCCTGTGTTGATGCCACAGCAGCATTCCCATGTATTCCCAGAACGAGCATCATGCATTCAAGGCCAGTCTGAGTTACATACCAAGGATGTTTCCATATAAGTAAATATAGCAGGCACAGGATACTCCCTAACACCTGTAATACTCAATGCTTTGCTGAGTGACTTCTATTTTTCTCCATTCTAGCATTTTTCTCCATTCTGCCATGATGTCTTATCACAATCGTGACTTAATCTTGCAATGCAATGACCAATCCGTTATTAATAATGGGGTGGGGGCCACCTGGAATTGGAATACAATTAAAAAGGATCTGTGGAAACAAATCAGTAACTTATTTAAGTGTTTGGTCGATTTGGGAAAGCAACCCTGGCCTCTCAACTGGCTAGTACTCAAGAGTTTCTCTTTGAAATACTGTCGTGTGCCTTCGCGTAGGGTAAGAGCTGTGAGAAAAATGCAATCTAGTCATTTCTCCCCGGTAGCCTGACTTTCCTGACTTCATTCCGTTCAGTCTGATCGCGTCCATTCTCTCATAGCAGCCCGAGGAAGGCGGCTCTCAATGTCAGCACTGGCGGCGGCTACTTCTCAGGGTCCTTACGAGAACTACTGAGGGCTTGGTCAAGGGCCATGAACAATCTAGGGAATGGACTGAGAAAGCCAATGGCCCTAGAGCTCGTGGACTCGCGCTCGTAGTCTGGCACCGCGGCCCTGCGACAGGGCCACTTCTCCCGGTACCTACCGCCGAGCTGGCCGGCGGCGGCTTTGGCCACTTCCAGGTTTCTGGCGACGATCGCCAGGCGATAGCCTTTCTGGGCCATTAGCTGGGCTACAGCCCTGCCGATCCCCCGGGAGCCTCCAAACACCGCACAGACTTTGTCCATCTTGGACCCCGGATCCGCAAGATGGATCCCTAAGACTCAGAACTTCTTAGGGGAAAAAAAAACAAAAACAAAAACAGTTAGCACACCCTTCAGACAGCCGACCCAAACCAAAGAACAGGGCGCTAAGAGTTAGACGTCAGCACGCACGGATTCTTCGAGGTTGCATTGCATACTGGGAGTTGTAGTCCTCGTTCACGAGGCCTGCTCCTGCGCTTGGGAGTCTTGCTACTGGCTGCTTCTTTCCATCACCGGCTGATAGGTGGTAGGCACAGGGGGCCAAAGGTCCTTTGTGGACTTTCCGGGGCAAACCGTAGTTAAGAGTCACTTTGTGTCCTTTTGGGTGTGGACCTGTCCTGGCTCACCACGTTTTTTAATGCGGACAAAACCTGCTCAAGAAGTGTGAGGTGGTTCCCCCAAGCTACTGTGGATGTTGGCTTTGCACTGCGATGTTATGAGGGTAGATGCCCTGTCAAAGAACACAAGCTGGGTTGGTGGCTCAGGCCTGTACTGCCAGCACTCAAAAGCTTGAGGCAGAGGGTTCACTGAGAGTTCAAGGCCAGAGTTCAAGAACACTATGTAGAAAAGTTCAATAAATGTTTGTACTCGTCTTCTTGAGAAAGAGACCTGCTATGTTACCCAGGCTGGCCTACCACTCACTTTATAGGCCAGGCTAGCCTCAGATTCTCAATGATTCTCCTTCCTCAGCCTCCAGAGAGCCGGGAATACAGGCATGGGTCAGCACAGTCTTTAAGTCTCAAGATTAAAAAGCAGACTTAGATCATTGTGGACAATATTGGGTTCCTGTATCCCTCAATAAGATGTCATGAGTGCTTTAAAAAAAAAAAAAGTCAGCTGGGTGTGGTGGTGCATGCCTTTAATCCCAGCACTACAGAGACAGAGGCAGGCGAAAAGGCCAGACTGGTCTATAAGACCAGGACAGCCAGGGCCACACAGAACAATCCTGTCTCAACCCTCACCCCCCACACATACACACCAAGATAGATAGATAGATAGATAGATAGATAGATAGATAGATAGATAGATAGATAGATAGATAGATAGATAGATAGATGGCATCATTTGTTACCATTCTAGTGTAAAGAAACTAGAATTAATATACTAGATTAATATACTAGATTCAGAAAATACAAGCCATAGTCCCTATGGCTTAAAAAAAATGGACAACCTGGGGCAACAGGACTTATTCACATAAAAGTACTAAGTAGTATTGATGCAAGAAGTCAAAGAAAAATGCAGTGAGGAGTGAAGGCACGGAAAGCTGGCAAAGCTGGATCCCAGGGCTGATTTTAAAATAGAGAAAAAAAATTACTATGAAAGTTTAGCATCAATTTTAACATTTTCATTTTTCTTTCACCTAAATCCAAAACGGATTTGAAATGACTGAAGAATACATGAGCTGTTTTCAAGCATCCTGTCTTATTACGTTCTTACTGAGATAGGGTCTTGTCACATAGCCCAGGCTGGCCTCAGAATCAGGGCAGTCTTTCCTGACTTGGATTTCAGGCATGCCCCAACACACCAGGTTTGTGATACATACATACATACATGTATACATACGTACGTACGTACGTACGTACATATCCTTTAAAGTATAATGGGTTTATTTTTTTCAGAATTTTATCTATACATTCAACATTGGTCATTCACTCATTCCTAATGTCCCCACTCCAACTCCTCCCAAAGGTTCATCAACATTCCCTTTCCAACTTCAGATGTGTGTGCATATGTGGATTTCCATAAATGCTTATATATGTTGTAAGTTACATATATATTCCATGAAGTCCTGTTTGTGCTGTTCATACATAGACAGTGTGGAATCATCCACTGGAGCATGGTCAAACTACTTGGGCTCACCCCTAAGAAAATGAGCTCTCTCTTCCCTAGCAACTACCAACTATCAATAGCTTCTCAGTTGAGGGGCAGTCATGTGCCCCTTCTGCAGCCATGCTGGAATGCTGCCTGGGTTAATCTTATGCAAGTCTTGTGCAGGCAACCACAGTTATTGTAAATGCAGCAGCCTTGTCAGGTCCAGAGGACACTATTGTGTCCCATCTTCCTGGAACTCTAGCCTTACAATCATTCTGTCCCCTCATCTACAATGTTCCCTGAGCTACTTAGTGTGAGAAGGTTTAAGACAGGTGTCCCATGTATGGCTGAGCACTACTCAGACATTTTTTTCTTTGTGTTTTCACCAGTTGTAGGACTCTGTGTTAATTGTCGCCCAATGGGGGGGGGGGAGCTTTTCTGGTGATGTCTGAGAACTATTCTAACTAATATATGGATTAAGTGATATATCCACAGATAAAGGAAGACATTTTGATGCTATGTCCACGAAGCAAAATAAAAGTATTAAGTTCAGTTCTAGAGTCATTGTGCATTCTAGCCACAAGTTCTTGGAGAGATTTATAGTACAAATTGTGGGTTTTCTCCAGTGGATTTTTTTTTAAGTATAGGCCTTAAATCCTATAAAAATTGTTGGTTACACCCATACCATTCACGCCACTATTGCTCCCATGAGCATGTTCTTGCCAGGACAGTCCTTATTATAGATGTATAGGTTCATATCAAGATTACTGATGAATTTCCTCTTCAAACAGCCTCCATAGCATCTTTTCATAATATGAAAGCTAAGCAACAGGGAAGAAGCCGCTTGGTCAGTACCGGCTTCATTTCTTCAAGTCCCACCATAGCCACAGTGTATGCTGCCTTCAACTCTAGGGTCTCACTGTTACCTTCTGATGGGTAACCAAGAGAAATGGCAACAGCCTGTATTGTCTTAATGGTCTCCAGGCTCCCCTTGATTAACAACTGTAGGGGAGATAGCATATGCTTGGCACTGTTTTGTTTTGTTTAACTGGTTAGCCGTGGCTTCTGGGATGAGTATTATCCCCCTATGTAGGATATGGAACTAATTACTTTAGACAAAAATGAGCAAGACCTAGCAATGAAAGCCTGTAATCCCTAAAGTCCCTGGAGAGATGAGGCATAAGGTTTGAAAGTTCAAATCCTGCCCTGATTATAGAATGAGTTCAAGAATTGCCTAGGCAATTTATCAAAACATGGATTGAACAAAAATTAAAAGGTGGCTCCGAGGGTAAAGGTGTTTGTGTGTAAGCCTGATAACCTGGGTTCCATCCTGGAACCCACATAAAGATGAAAGTAGAGAACAAACTCTCAAGCTTGTGATCTGACCTCCACAAGTACACATGACACACGCACCCCTAGACATCCACTGCACACAATGAATAAACATTTTTAAGATGGAGGTGCAGATCAGCAGAAACACTTGACCATCACATGCAAGGGCCTAGATTCAATCTCTGGTACTATAAAAAGATCAGTTAAAAAATTTAATGAGCCACAACTGCCCCTTTTTCCCAAAGGTCAAGACAGTAAAGTAAGATGAGAAGAAAAATTGATGCAAATAAAGGTGTGGTATAAGAATCTTTCTAAGGCTGAAGATGTAGTTCAGTGGAAGACCGGCACTGAAGAAAATATCCAATTCTAGTCAGCACTAAAGCAATACCTATGTTATCCTGAGTTTCTTAGAAGCCACAAACCAATGGAAACATATCTACTTACATAGAGTAAATTATTTTTGTGTGTGTATGTGTGATACTGAAGCCTGAATTCAGGGACTCATGCATACTGGCAAGTGAACTAAGCCATATCTCCAGCTCACGCAGTAATTTCTGTGAGAAACAGGCATGGTGGTTATGTAGCAAATTGATCAGAGTAAAATTTCCTCCTCAAGAATCCTCCCAAAGGGCAGAGGATGCTAAACCGTACACTTTATGAGGAGGAAGAAAGACTGTAAAGGTATGTTTATAGCATATCATAGTATATTAAAACCACACACAGTAGGAAATTCAGCAACATAACCCAGCATTCGGACACAAGAATAGGTCATTGTGTGACCAAAATGATGAAGAACAAAGGCTGGTTACAGGAAAAGTGAGATGAGCCGGGGTCTAGCAAGCTTTAACGTCCTATGCGAGCATTATGCTGGGAAGGCCATACATGTGTTCGTTTCTAGAGGTCAGAATATAAGAGCTACATTTGAGAATCATTATTGCGTGCCAGGAACACTGATGCTTGCCTGTGACCCCAGCACTAGAGGGGCGTAGGCAGGAGTATCATGAGTTGGAGTTTCTCCTGGAATAGAAAGGGAGACCCTGGTTCAAAAGCAAGGCTAGTTCACAGGTGGTGCTAGGCCCAGCCTTGTAAAGGCCCTCTCCCACAGCACACCCACATGTGATCTTGGGGAGGAAAAAAACCTTGTTAGCCAAACCACCAAAAGCAGTGGTCATATTCTTGCCATCTGGTTTCTTACACAAAGCAGACAAGTTCAGTCTTTCCAAACAGTTCTGTCCACTTTATAGCAAAATCTGGGTGATACTTTTCCAGGCAGAGTTACTTTAACAAAAACATATGTTTTTAGAGCTGTGCCACCTGCACTTAAAAATCATTAACGTGTGATATGGGGTGACATCCGGCATCCTCAGAACCTTCTACCTTTTTCCCAGGGTGCACACGGTAGATGGATGGGATGGGCTTTCCCGTCCACACATGCATCAGTTTAAACCCCCAAGGCTATTATTTATTTTTCCTGATTAATAGGATATCACTAGTACCCTGGGTAAGAATGTCCCCCATCACGACCTATCAGCCTTTAGCTGAAAGGATTACCGGGTGGGAAGGTTTCCCCCTAATCCCCTGGTAACAAAATCAGGGCCTGTAAATTAAACTGGGTCTCCCGTACCCAGGACAATGAAGGAAGCCATCATGGGAACGCACACTCCATCTCAGTAACATGTCACTTTCCTGGCATGATTTTCATCATATTCTATACTTTTGTTTCATTTAAACCCACATAGGACATATTTCCTCTTGGCCCTAATAATCAAAAGAGAAAATTCCTTGTGTAGAAGCTCTGTTCTACGATTTTTGAATATTCTTCACATTATTTTTCTGATTACAAAGTGAATACAATTTTATTGCCCCCCTAAAATAATTTAATTTTCAGAGTAAAAACAATCATTTAATACATACATTTTAAATATGTGAGTTGTATAGTGTGTGAATTGCTCCAGTAGAATTGTTATAAAAGTATTTTTAACTGAAAGCCCACCACCTTGGTATGTGAAGTTTGAAGCTATAACTAACAATGAGTGCATTGTGTGTTCGTGGATATTCCTTACCATAAATGAAGATTTATAAAGCCTAAGATCCCGAATGGAAACTGTGTCTGGGGTGGGGGTGGTGAGATAGGTGTCATGTAGCGCAGCCTGGTCTCAAATTTACTATGTAACTAAGAATGACCAGGAATTCCTAACGGTCCTCTCTCAGCCTCTGAAGAGCAGAACTTATAGGTGTAGGCTCTATCCTGGCTCCTCATTCCACTTTTTGAAATAGGTTTTCACTACATAGACCAGACTGACCTCAAACTTTAATATGCAGCTCAGGCTGGCTGTAAATTCAAAATATTCTAGTCAGCCTCCTGAGGTCTGAGATTATAGACCCAAGGCAAGAAATTCTATTTATAAAAATTCTCATTGAGACAGTCTGAGTTCTAAACAAAACAAAACAAAACAAAAAGGCACCTGGGTGTGGGTGTGGCAGAGCATCTTTAACCCCAGCACTAGGGAGGCAGAGGCAGGCAGGTCTCTGAGTTCAAGGCTAGCCTGGTCTAAAGAGTAAGTTCCAGGACAGCTAGGGTTTCACAGTAAATCTTGTCTACTCTGTCTCAGAAAAAAAAGAAAAAATAATTCACAGTTCTGAGTTCATGCTGATTAATAAATCCTCTCCATACCAAGGGCATACAACTGCACAGATCTATAACTGAATTTTCCCCTTTGCTGCTAGGTATACAGTCTCCCAGAAGTCTTTGGGAGATGGTGAGCGATCTCTTTGGCCCATACTGTGTGGACAGCCTAGCATCCCAATACAGCCCGTGTTCTTATTTCCAGAAGGGAAATTGGGAAGCTGCCTCTATGTGGCTGCCCTGGGATCACAGTATTTGTGATTACAAAGCAAGTTAGCTTTCCTCGCTGCCATGCCTCATCCTGCCAGATCATCTAAGTTGTACAGCAAATGCTCTCTCATCATTTACAGTTTCCTTCATTTCAGTGTGTGACCCTTGAGAAGTTTTCTCTTGTTGGGCTAGTTCAAGAGGCTGGCGTGAGGGCTATTAGCTGTCGAAGGCAACCTCGGAGCTTATTCCTGCCAGTTCTCTCTTAGCCTACATGGAGTCACAAAATTCTGTTGACTCTCCTTCCTGCTTATCGCTCCTGCTATCTCTTTCATTCCTCCCTGGACCTCTCTTCAGGTCCTGAAAGACAAGTACAGCTTCTCTGCCAGCCTCTTCAGCCTTGGCAGTAGGCCCTCTACACCTCCACCAGAGGGCTCTGTCTAAACTGCAAAGCCAATCTGGTCCTGAATGAGACTCTGCATGAGCTCCTGCAGTATGAAACAAACTCCTCCCAGTGAGTGACCAGCACCCCGTCCTCCAGCCTGCCTGCACCCCCTCACGCACAATCGCACAGCCTCCCACAGCTTCACAAGGCACTTGGCATTCTCTGTAATAACAAGTTATTTCACACAGCCATGCTTTGGGAAACACTGTCATCTCCATTTCTAATGCGCCTCTTTCCCTAGTAACACCCAATTTATCATCCAACACACAGCTTGACACATTCAGTGCCACGGACACTGTTATATTTGAGACTGAAATGTTCCCTTACAGGCCTGTTTTGAGCATCTTGTCCCCCAGCTGGTAGCAGGGTCTTGGGGAGGTTGTAGAGCCTTGGGGGTGGGGAGGAGGGGAGTGTGCTCACTGAAGGAAGTGAGTCATTCAGTCTTGAAGGTCACACCCGCCTCTAGTTCTGGGCGAGCTTTCTTTGCATCATGATTCCCATGCTGAGAAGACCCACCACCTCACACTCCTGCCATGGACCAGGATCTCCTGTTTTGTCCACCTGAGGTGAAGATCCTGAGAAGTTCAAAAACTTAGAATTAATACCTGGGACGGGGGCAAAATCACCAGATCACAGTCTTTTCAGAGCAAGGGTCCAGCAGCAGTCCCCCTCCTGCCCCGGCTCAGATTAAGCTTAGGGTGTGACTAGGGTCACTTAGCCCCTAAGAAAGCCCATGGAATGTGTAAACTCCCCCTCCCCCTTGCTACAACCTAACTTGTGTAGCAGTACCGAGGGACAGGTGTCCCCCAGGTAGCCAGACCTGACCATTTGCAGTTTTGGGGCCTAAAAACAAACCAATCATTTTATTTTTATTTTTTAAAATGTAATTTATTTATTTATTTATATATCAATCACAGGTTAGGTACTTTGCATCCCAGGCGTAGCCCCCTCCCTCATTCCCTCCCACTCTCCCCATCCCTCCCTCATCTCCTCCCCGCCCCCTCCATGTCTACTGACAGGGAAGGTCCTCCTCCCCTTCCATGTATGGATATGGCCTGGAACCCCCGCTCAGATGTGGCCCATGGTAGCTCAGTGCCCAACTGAAGGGGAACAGGGACTGTTTCAGTCATGAACTCGATGGCTGGCTCTTTGACCCTCCCCCATACACGCCAGGGAGTAACAGCCTGGCTAGATCCCAGGGGAGGACATTGCAGCCAGCCCTGAGGAGACAACCAATCATTTTAAAGGTCAGCTCCCATAGAGACCCTTTCACCCAATCCTGTAACGCCAAATGCACTTCCCTGTTTGCATTTTGTCCCCTTAAAAACGTTGGGGGTCACTTGCCCCTTTGTTCTTGTAAAGGGCAGCCACCCAGCTCGAGCTTGTAATAAAGACCCTCCCAGCTCGAGCTTGGTCGAGTGTGTAATAAAGACCCTCGAGTGTTTTACATTGGACTCAAAGCCTGTCGGTCATTTGGGGACTCGAGATCTGAGTATTTCAATCTGTAGCCATGAAACAATATACACTACTCCTCACTTCAGCTTTTTCTGCCAGGTATTTTTATCACAGAAATATGGAAAGTAATTACTATACACAGTTTTCCTAGTTCACGGGAAAAGGCAGTAATGCACTTTTTTTTTTTTTTTTTAAATCTCTCTCCTGACTTTGGACATGCCTGAAAGCCTGTTTTGTGGAAAGACCTTGACTTTGGATTCTGCTGAGTTTCAGGGAGACATTGATCATCCTTTCAGGAAAGGGGGCCTAGTAAGTTGAATACAAAGTCTCCTGAGGTGAACATTGGAGGTGAGCATTTTGGAGAAGAAAGTCACCTCTTTCACTGGGTTCTCAAAGGGAACATTTACCTAAGATGATGAACTTTCTGTACTAAGTTGTGAAATCTTTGAATGCAAAAACTCCATTAATATTTGTTTTTCTAAGTGCAACATACTTCCCAGGGTTTTCAAATGTTATTAATGGATGAATAACTGAGTGAATGAAATAACTCATTCACAAAGAATGTATTGCTATAGGCGAGAACCCCTGATGGACACTGCTATGATTAAAACGAGCTTGCCTGCTATTTTCATTGGGAAAATAATTTGGCAAGGAAGAGAGACCCTAAACAATCACTCAATTACTGTTTAATTATAAAGGTGGGAGGACCTATAGGAGGTAGAGCCTGTTAGGGCATAACTTGAGGCTTAGGTCAGAAATTTTTCTCTGAGAACATAATGTTCATAAAATAAATTACTAACAAAAAAAAACACAGCAAAGAATGGCAACTCTGATTTCTACCCCATGTTAGTTTCTCGTTGCTCTGATAAAATACCTTGTAGAAACAACTTGAGGATGTTTTTGGTTCATGGTTTTAGGGGATTTCGGTCTCCCCCTAAAAGCATGGCAGCCAGATCATGTGACAATCAGTTGGCATCTCATAGACAGGCAGCAGAGAAGCCAGAACCAAGGGACTAGGCTGTGACCTTTAAAGACTGACCTTCTGTCACCCACTTCAGACAGCCAAGCCCCATTGCCTCTCAAATTGGTTCTACCAGCTGGGCAAAAAGCATTACAAACTGGAACCAGCAGGGGACATCAGAGTCAAATCACAACATTAGGTTAACCAACAGGAAGGTCATCTGTACACAAAGAATAAAATCCAAAGTAAAAACTTCACTTTGAGGCTGGAGAGCAAGTTCAGTGTTTAAGAGCTCTTGTTGCTCTCAGAGGATCTGGGTTTGATTCCTAGAATCTACATGTTCCCATAACTTCCGTTCCAGTGGGATTTGACACCATCTTCTGGCCTCTGTGGACACCTATATACATGTGAAACAAGCACATACACTCAGGCACTGCACATAAAATGAAAATACTAAAAACAAAGCAGCCTCACTTTGAGGTGTGTATGTGAATATGAGTATGTGTGTCTCTCTGTATGTGTGTGTGTGTCTGTATGTGTGTGTTCTGCCAGATGTCAATCACAGGTGTTTGTTACTCAGGCACTGCCCTATCTTGTGTTTTGAGACAGAGTCTCTCAAACTGAAACGAATCGATTCAGCTACACTGGCTGCCTAGCCAGCCCCAAGGATACACGTGTGTGTTTCTCCACTCCTGGGATTACAAATACAGGCTGCCACACCAGGCTTTTGCGGTGACAGGGGATCAAAAGCAAACCTTCATGCTTGCCCAGCAAGCCCTCTACTGACTGAGCCCCTAAGCATTCACTTAAATAGGATCGTTAATTAAAGAACCCAGGGGTTTGATGTGTTTGGTTCCTAGATGAGACCTCTCAGGAAAGTCTGTACAAATGTATAATGCCTGAAATGTTGTGGAACTTTTTGTCTCTTGCCTAAATTTTCCCAATGGTTTAAACGTAGCTCTGTGTGCTTCAGATTATCTAAGTGTGTCGTGTCTGCCAAGTCATGCAGAAGAAAACTCAAATGTTCCTGAAAATCATTCTGAAGCTGGCCAGCCCTCTGACCCATTCACTTCCATTTCTCTGTGTCTCTGTTTTCCTCCCTAGATCTGCACTTTCTATTACAGTTTTATATAGTTCTTAACTCACCTGCTGTGCATCCCAGACCAAAGTGAGTTCCCCTGACTTGGCAGGTGCTCTGACTAGCAGGTTATATCTAAGGCTCTAGTGTAGCTCTAGGACATGGCACTGTTGGGGTGAACACTGAGTGACAGCCTTGGCCATTCCTGGGCTCTTGTATATTCTTGAAAGCTCACCTGAGGAAGCCAGAGTCAAGGCCGCAAGGTTTGACCCCTGAGACTGAACAGCAGTGTAATAGCTTCTGCATTTCCAGATGGCACCTGTGTGACCGTGAGTATTTCACTGTAACTGTTTTATGCTTGTCATCTATCTTTCAGAGACCCAGCTCTCAGCTTAGTTTTTGGACTGCACAGTCATGCAGAAAACATGGACCCTGCTCTAGCTTCCTCCTCTGTTACCGTGATAAAACACTGACCAAAAACAGGTTGGGGATTGCCTCAGTGAGACTGGCCTTGCAGGCATGTCTGTGGGGGCATTCTCTTGATTGTTGATTGATTTGGGAGGACCCAGCCTGTTGTGGACTGTGCCATCCCTGGGCAGGTGGGCCTAGCCTGTATAAGAAAGGTAGCTGAACATGAGCAAGCTGAGTCCCTCTGTGACTTCTTTGAGTGCCTACCTTGACATCTTTCTTGCCTTGGCTACCCCTCAGTGGTAGATGGTAGACTATAAGACAAAATAAACCCTAGCTTCTCCAGGTTGCTTTTGGCCATGGTGTTTATCAGAGTAAGAGAAAAGTGACTGATACAGACTTGA
>CM053764.1:71380775-71490778 GCA_028658305.1 Pachyuromys duprasi
CCCCCCCGCCCCCCCAGTGACACACTGCCTCCAGCAAGAGTCCAGCAAGGAAGCTTGCAGTCTTCCCAAACAGTGCCACCACCAACCTGGTATTCAAACATGACCTTATGTGGAACATTTCAGATTTAGACCATAATAAAAGCTACAATGCTCAGTGTAAACAGTTGAGAAAGCAAGCTAGAAGTCTAGAAAGTTGGTTATGTTGAGAGAAATGTTTGTTTGGGTGGCTATTTCCTAGGAACACTAGGAATAGATGGCTGAGGTAGACACAGAGGTAAAGTCACTGGCAATGAAGAGCCAAGGGGACAGAGGAGCTGGCGCTGAGGAGGAAGGTCAGCTGTGTGCACTTCGAAGGCAAGCAAGTTGATTCCGACTGCAGCGCACGGTACAGAGAGGGAGGGCACAGGCCCGGTGAGAACACTGCTGTTGAATCGTGGAAGGTATCTAGGATGAGGGCTAGTGTGAGAATAGAGTCAATAAAGCGCTTGCCTTGCAAGTATGAGGTTCCCAGTTTGATCCCCAGGACCCAGGTTTACAATAAAAGAGCGAGGTCTGGTGGTGAGCACAGATATGAGCACTGGGTGCCAGAGGCGGCAGGTTCCATGCTTGCTGCTTAGCCGGCTTAGTTTATTTGGTGAGTTCCATGACAAAGAGAGACACTATATAAACACACACACACATATACACATATCTATATAGTGGATGGCTCCTGAACATAGCACTGAAGTTATCGTCTGTCCTCTGCACGTGTGTGCTCACACGCATGGGCACATGCACATGCATACAGGCAGGAATGCACAATACATTACACACACACACAGGATACTCGGAGGCAGACACAGGATTTTTAAAGTTTAAAAGTATTACACATGCATTAAATTGGCCAGAAATCATAACGTTACACACACCGCAAGATATAAAATAGGGTTCAAATGGGAGAACCACAAGGAAGAACATTTACTAAGCACCAAGCGCCATTGTAGGAGTTGTCTGCTTTGCCTGACATTTTCTGGTAAGGCTGCCAAAGACTTAACACAATCTCCCAGCCCTTATAAACCAGGTCACCTAATCCAGAACCATAAACCTCTTTCTCCTGGGAATACAAATCTTCCAGAAAGCCAAAAGTGGTTGAAAACATGTTTAGTCATCCACAGAGGTGACTGTACCTGTAACATGGTGGGGACTTCCTGCCACTGTGAAGCCGGAGTCCCCAGTTCTGAAATGTGGTTGTTGACCTCTTCCTGGATGCTGTAAGGAGCCCACGATCATTCTAACACATGTGCCTTTCTCCCACCTAGCTGGGAGGGTTGATTTCTATGCTTTTCACCCAAGGATTCTGATCTTATGCAGCGAGCTCTGTGCTGTGTGCTTTACAGGAGCGCTCACTGAAAGGGAAACAGACTATGGTCTTAGAAAGAGGTATCAGAACCCCTATTGACACAAGGCAAGAGAGGCATACTGGGGTTAAAGTGACTCACTCACCGATGCACAACTGGTAGAGGGTAAAGCAAGCACCCAGCCTGTGTCCTGATGCCAAGGCTTGGCTTCCGCCACCAATGTACAGGGATGTGAGCAGCTTCTGCGCTGCCAAATAAACCCAACATGTGGACTCTGTTACACGTTATTATGTGCTGACAGATATGATCTATATTATTTTAATGAATCAATATCTCACCATTCCATAAAGTCCAGGTTTCCTGCTCTCTATTTGTTTGTGTTAAAATTTGTTTTTATCCCACAACAGAACAAGGTAACTGCATGTTGTCTCACAGTGCTCATAAGTCTGTCTCCAGAAGCATGGTTCATAGGCACATTACCAGATAAAGCTAAAACACACAAATCAGTGAAAATGCATTATTGATGTCATGAGCTGGACTAAGTATCATATAAAAAATAAAGTATAAGATGTGATGGGCTGGGGGAAGAGCTCAGCTGGAGAATGCCCCCCTAGGTAATCTCACTCTACACAGCCAATTTGAGACCAGCCTGAACATTTTTAAGAAGTAAAAATTTACCTGGAAATACTTTATAATTTGGAAAGACCAATAATGAAGAATACAATGTTAGATGAATAAATTAAAAGGAGAAGGGGATACGTTGTTTACTGTGAAATGGAGCTTTAAGAACAGAAACCACTAGGCTGACAAGATGGCCCAGGGCATTGTTTACTGCCAAGCCGAGTGCCTAAGCCTGATCCCTGAGCCCTACATGGTAGGAGACAACTGATGCCCACAGTTATCTCTGACTTCCACAAGCCACATGGTGATGCCTGAATACCTACCCGTACACACAAACACACACATACCACACAAACATGTACACATGCACATACATACACACACATCACACACAACTACATATATCACATACCACACTTACATCACACACATAACACACACACACCACATATACACACTGCCCACACTCATACACACACACACCACAGATAACGTTTTACAAAAGCCCTAGAAGGAAAGAGCTCTGCCCCAGGAAAACAGGCAGCGAAGGACAATTTGCTTGTCTGTCTCTAAGAAAAATGTCTGGTGTCTAAATAACAACCTTAAATAAGAGAAGGTTTCCGTGATGCATGGCTGGCACACTGTATGTCTTCATACCAGGCGAGAGCTTCCAGAAGTGGATTACATAGATTTATAGAACACAACTTCAAAGAGGTCACTGTAGCCACTGCGCCATTTTCTGCTTCCTTTGGCTAGATGCGGGACAAGTTACATCACTAATCCCGAGTTTATTAAGAAGTGTCATCATCGCCTGGTAGAAATCTCACTGAAGGCTTTGCTGCCTTCTTGCAGGTTGGTTATTAGAGATTTATATCCCGAAATGCCAAACTGAATTTTTAATCAAAAATTTTTAAAATCAAACTGAATTTATTACAGCGGATTATCGGAACCAGAAATGACAAGATTTAACGCCTGCTTCTCCATGTCTGAGTCTCACAGAGAGAGCTGCAACACACTATGCCGTTCAGAGTAAGCATGATGTATGAATGGATGGGTTTTCCCTCTCACTGAATAATTATGGGTTCCTGCTTACTAAAAACAAATTATTTTTATTTCCTCTGAAGAAGACTATGATTAATTATACAAAATTGCACTTTCTTTAATTGAATAGCTTTCCCCTTTTCCTGTGCATTAGTGAAAGATTATATATTATTAACTAGCTTGTGAAAATCCAGAGAAGAAAATCTTTTAGAACTGAACGGAGTTGGTGATGGATTCTGGGGAATTATATGCAAGCGGCCAAGGATTGGGCCTCTGTGGTAGCATGACTGGCAGCAAATGACCATTGTGCCACAGTGCCACGCAGTTCTGATTCTATGTTGCTGGAAGTTCAGTCTCATTGCCTACATCTTAACTACAAGCATATTTTTCTAGGAAAGCACAAAATAAAAGCCAAGAGCTGTTACTCACATGGTAGGCTAAGGCCTTAGAGAGACAGATTCTGAATCAGTGTTTCTCAGCTTCTGTGCTCTGGACAGTTTGGGCTACACAATGTCTTTATAGGGGCCTTGAAATGCACAGAGTAGGGCATATAACAGCATCTTCCCGCTGGGTGATGGCTATGCACACGATCCTGGTGTGGCAGCCAACATCAGCCTGACGTTGTCAAATGTCCCCCAGTGAACAAAGTTGCTTCTAGCTAAGAACCACTGTCCCAAACTGTAACATTCTGTTCTGGCTCAAACTAGTAGAACATTGTGCTTAAGTTCTGCTATTTACTTCCCAAATTTGTAACCCTGTTCTGGTAATAGAAGCTCTATCTAATAGGGTAGCTCTCTAGAAGACTGACCATAGTTCCCAGCTTCTTTTGCAGTATGCTGCAATTCTGCCAAGGTTAAGGTAATACAATTTAAGAAAAAAGAACGAATATAATCTTCTGATCATAACCACAAAAGTAAAGAAGTCATATACAATAGTCTCCCACTTGCTGCTATCTAGGGGTAAATATGATAGTGAGATATTGTACAGGTCTACTTTCTGTGACTATAGCAAAATGCCTAAGGTTGTTAGATAATGGTGAATATGATAATGAGTTTCTATTAGTATATGATCTGTAACTGTTCAAAACACTTGAGGCTGAGTAGCTTTAGGAGTATGATGCTGGCTTCTGATAAGCTCTGGTGAGAAACTGGTGACAGATGGTAGCACAGGGCAGGACCTTCCTTAAAAGAAGGAATCAGAAAACAGGCAGCAGGGACAGGTACAAGGTTATTGTGTAAGTCAAACACTGATTTCTGTACCTCCCATATCTGGTTGCAATCCTTGTCTACATTTCAATGTTGTGTAAACACTGCTTCCCAGTTGTGCCTTGATTCACCAATAAAGCATCTTACAGGCAATCTCTGTGCAGGGGAGAAAATAGGGCTGGACTTTCTGCCAGCCAGGGGAGGAGGAGTTAGAAGAGAGTGTAGGAGATTCAGCCTTGGGCAGAGGTCCAGATGAACAAAGAGATTAAGCTGAGCAGGGAAAGCCACAAAGTGCAAGTAACTCAGGGATTTTGGCAAGAAGCAAGCCAGATTAGTTTAGAGAGTTAATAGAGTAAAAACTGCTCAGTTATTGTGCTGTGAAGCTTGTTAATATAATAGAGTCTCAATTATTTGGTTGATAGTTGGATAAGAGATAAACTGAGGAACAGGCACAATGTTATAAAGATAGCTGTAACAGGCAGGTCTTCCTTACCACCTTCTCTCTTCTCTAACTGATATTTTACAATGCTGTATTAATTTCCTCTAAGCACAGTGCTCCAATGGATCCTTCATGGAATCTGACTCTAACAGGTACCGTTAAGAGATGAGGATGTTTTCGGTGATACAGTACTTCCCTAGCACATATGCAGCCTTGGATTCAAGCCACAGACTCATTTTCCTATATCATTTATATTTACACATTGGGGATCAAGCTTCTAACACATGAGTTTTTGGGAACAAGCAAAAACTATGTCCAAATTACAAAACAGCTCTACCTGCCATATGAGATCCAGGAACAGGAGACACACGGTGAGTGAAGTAGCGCCGTTGCATAAAGGGTCATTGGCCATTCAATACATAGAGGTAACATACAGGTTCCGAGCCCTGAGAGAAATACAGCTTCTCTTTCCTAGGTCATTGTATGTTGGGGTTTTATTATAGTAACACATTTGTTTCTAACCCAACTGGAATTCTAAGAGAATTCTTCTCCCTATAATGTTCTAACCTCGATGGTCTTTATCACTCTGTTTTCTGCAGCTGTAACAAAACATGTAAGGCTAGGCTGTTTATTTGAAAATTCTTTTAAAAAACCACCGTGTGGTGGTTTGAAACACGGCACTAGCAACTGCTTCACTGCAGTAGGCAGCTCCTGGCCTCATCACAGCATGAAGAAATAATGGCTAACGTTGATTGTCACCTCGACTGGCTCTGCAGTCACCGAGGAGACACCTCTGAGAGGATTGCCAGAGAGGTTTACTGAGAGCAGCAGACCGCTTTCACTGTGGGCAGCAGCGTCTCATCAGCTGTGGTCCTGAACTAGAGAGGGAGAGATAGAGAGCAGCAGCATTTATCTCTCCCTGCTTCCTGACTGGAGACAAAATATGACTAGCTGCCTCATGGGCCCCCACTGGGCCTTCCTCACCATGATAAACTGTATCAACTCAAACTGTAACCTGAATTAAACCCTTCCATCCTTGAGTTGCATTTGTCAGGCTTTTCTTCCTTTCCTTTTTCCCCCTCATACCAATGAGAAATGGTAACTAATAAAGTAAGTGAGAGACCACATAGTGAGACAGGAAGCCAGAACAATTCAGGGCCAAGGCTTATTTTTTTTCTGTATAACAACTGTTCTTGCAGGAGCTAACCAGAGTCCCATAATAACTACAGTAATCCTTTCCAGGCAGCAGTCTCCTGCGACCTAACCACCTTCCATTGGGCCCCAATTTGTGATTCTTCCACTTCAACATGCCCTGCTGGGGACCAAACCTCTAACGTGTGAGCCTTTGAACAATATCCTCAAATCATAACCCAAACCATGGCAAGACCCCAGTCACTATTCTGGGAAACATAGGAAAACCAGAGGACTGTGTGACCCTGGGAAAACATCTCTCTTCCTTATATAAAGAATGCCATTTCTCAATTCTTCCTGGAGGAATGTGGACATGATTCTTGAGGTGGTGGCAACGATCCTCTTTGAACCTCTGCATCTAGTGATGCCAAGACATTTTGTTCTGATGGAAACAGCCCCACAGGTTTCAACGACTGCAGTTGGGTTTTCTGTCATGTGTGACTATTGCTAACTGATGCACTGCTGCTGCCAATAGGACCTGAAGAAATTTATCACAAATACTGCCAGCCTTTCTAAAATACTCCAGTGACTATACAGAGGTCAAATATCTATGTTCACCCGCTCAGCAGGCTGCATGTGACCTCTGTGTGACTCCTTATAATATTTTGATGCTCATTTACCTACCTAAAAAGGTTTGCTACTGCCAAGGATGCCAAATTGTGGTGGTACATGCCTGGAATTCAAGTGCTTGGGAAGTAGAAGTGAGAGGATCAAAAATTCAAGGCCATCCTTGGCCATCTAGAGAGCTAAAGGCCAGTCTGAGCTACATGAGATCCTATTTAAGGATGGTAAAAATATATTTGAGGATATTGGCAACTGCTCATAAAAGTAAAGCAGTTCTTTCTGTGTGCCCTAGTATTCATTTACTTTGGGAAATTAATCCCAGAGAAATTAAAAGCTATGTTTACACATACACAAAGCAAATCTGCCCATGAATATTTATAGCATTTTTTTTTTTTTGTAATAGTGAAAACCCAAGGCCAATCCACGTATCTGACAAAGCATGAATGTGTAGTTAAATGAACCTTGGCTTCAGACTCTGGGACATACACACCAGCAATTTTTTTTTTAAAAAAAGAATGAAATAAAGTTAACTATGAGTACAGAACAGATTAGATGGAGCAACCCCAAGGTTCACATACTCACCCACGCCATTCTCCGCTGCTGTAGCAGAACTCCACAGACTGGGTAACTCATAAAAGAAAGACGCTAATTCCTCAAAGTGCTTGAGACTGGGCAGTGAGGTAATCAGCTACCAGTGAAGGGCTTCTTATATTATCGTATGACAGAGACGGCAAGAGGACAGCAAGGGAGGCTGTCAACTCAAGGTTCACTAATCCTAACGTGTGGGAGGCACCACTTAGAGACGGCATGGAGGAAGCAGACCTGTTAAATGTATGCGCCTGCTTTCTTCAAGAGAAGGAAATGATGCCTTTTCACCCAGAAGGCTGGAGTGGATGCTGTCTAACAAGCTGGTGATCTTTTTACTATTCTACGGAACCAGCTGTCCTGGATCCTCTAAAATCCTGAGCACTGTTTAGGCCCTTAGTCTCTCAGTGAATAAAACCCATCGTTATGAAAGAGCCATGTACTTTACCTCCTCCATCAATAGACTCCGTCCTTAGACTTATTACAAATCCTTCCTCTCTAGGCCCTTATCCTGAGCCCTGTTTATCAGTCAATAGAACTCATTCTTACCATAAAGGTTACAGGCCCTTTGCTACTTTGCAAGGGAGCTTCAATGTAGCTGTGTCTAAAGCTTTGTTGTGATAATTGTTACTTGAAAACCTCTTTCCACAGTTTTACTGTGCTTAAATGTGTTGGAAAAATAAACCACTCAGTCAGACTCTGGAAGTTTTGGCCCAGCACCTGATGAAGTGGTGCTGACTCAATTTTCATTCTTCACTCCCCCATCCAGATCTTTTCTGTTAGGTCTCAGACTCAGGACAAATGACTTAGGACTAATGGAGGCGTCTATTTAACATGTCAAAGTGAACTCTGGCCACCAGTCTCCCTAAGAATCTACCTATTGGAGAGTCTTGGCTCAGCACTTCTGACCCTACTCCCTACCTTCAAACCCTCCAGACTAGGAACAAGGCTGAGCTTCCGTTCCCCTAGCCTCTAACCCTTATATAACATCAGCCATTTTGGCTACCAGTCTCTTAGTGCTTTCGGCCTCCTTGTCTCTGGGTTCCCAGGTACTTTCTTTGTTCCCTCTCTTCCCTCTCTCCCTTTCTCTCCTTCTCATGGCCCAATTCAGCCTGGATTTTCCAGATGCCTCTGGCTGTTAATACTTCATATATACAGTAAACCTTACCCTCTACCATACCTAGGAGTGCCATCTCCTCTTTTTTTTTTCTTTAGTTTCTCTGTCAGTCATGATTCTTGCAGAGTCCTGGACACTAATGTGAGCACACACCTTTATGGCTGCCTCTGACACTCACAGTGGCCCAACATCCAAATACTACCACCATATGAATCCAATGATTCTTACATCAAAAAGATCATCTACCATGATCAAGTAGGCTTCATTCTAGAGATGCAAGGATGGCTCAACATGTGTAAATCAATAAATGTAATCCATCATATAAACAAACTGAAAGAAAAAAAATCACATCATCATCTCATTAGATTCAGAAAAGGCTTTTGACAAAATCCAACACCTCTTTATGATAAAAGTCATGAAGAGAGTAGAATACAAGGGCCATACCTCAAAATAATAAAGGTAATTTACAAATTTACAGCAAGACCATAGACAACATCAGCCTTAAATGTACAGAAAGTCAAAGATATTCCACTAAAATCAGGAACAAGATAAGGTTGTCCACTCTCTCCATACCTATTCAAAATAGTACTTGAAGTTTTAGCTAGAGCAATAAGACAACTGAAAGAGATCAAGGGATACAAATAGAAAGGAGAAGTCAAAGTTACCTTTATTTGCAGACAATATGGTTGTATCACACATGTGATCCTAAAATTCTACTAGGAGCCAGGTGTGGTGGCCCATGCTTGCAATCCCAGCGGTCAGGAAAGCAGAGGCAGTCTGCTCTAAATTCAAGGCCAGCCTGGTCTACAAAGCAAGTCCAGGACAGCCAAGGCTACACAGGAAATCCTTGTCTCTAAAAAAAAAAAAAGAATTCTACCAGGAAACATTTACAGCTGATAAACGCTTTCATCCAAATAGCAGGATACAAAATTAATACACAAACATTTATAGCCTTCCTATGTATAAATGACAAAGGGATTTAGAAAGAAATCAGAGAAATAATATCATTCACAATAGCCAAACAATAACAACAAAAATCAGAGTAACACTAACCAAACAAGTGAAAGACTTGTAAAATATAAAAATTTTGAGACACTGAAGAAACAAATTGAAGATTTTAGAAGATGAAAAGATCTCCCATGCTTATGGATAAGTAGGATTAATATAGTGAAAATGGCCATTCCATCAAAAGCAATCTACACATTCAATGCAGTCCCCATCAATATTTCAATACAATTCTTCCAGATCTTCAAAGGACAATTTTAGCTCCATATGGAAACACAATATACCTAAGATAGCAAAAAGCATTTTGAATACTAAGAGAACTGCTGGAGGTACACCACCCGGCCTGTCTCAAATTGTGCTACAGAGCTATAGTAATATAAACAGCATGGTATTGGCGCACACTATAAACAGACACGTTGATCCATGGAATGGAATTGATGACCGAGACATAAATTCACACACCTATGGACACGATTTTTTTCATAAAGAAACCACAAGTACACACTGGAAAAAAGACAGAATCTTCAACAAATGATGCTGTTCTAACTGGATGTCTGCATGCAGAAGAATGCAAATAGGTCCATACTTATCACTCTGCACAAAACTGGGCTCAAAGTGGATCAAAGACCATAAGGCCAGATACACTGATAGAAGAGAAAGTGGAGAATGCCTTGAACTCATTGGCACAGGAAAAGACTTTCTGAACAGAACACCAACAGCACAGTCACTAAGAACAACAACTAATAAATGTCACTAATATGTATAAGAAGGATACCATCACTGAGACAAAGAAGCAGCCTATAGAATGAGAAAATATTACCAATTTCACATGAGATAGAGATATCTAAAATATGTAAAGAACTAAAAACCTTGGACATCACGAAAACAAATAACCCAATTTAAAAAAAAGGGGGGATACAGATCCAAACAAAATTCTCAAAAGAGGAAACTCAAATGGCCAAGAAACACTTAGAGAAATGTTCAACATCCTCAGTCATCAAGGAAATGCAAATCAAAACTACTTTGAGATTTCATCCTACATTTTTCAGAGTGGCTAGGATCAATAAAACAACTGACAGCTCATGCTAGTAAGGGGAGCAAAGGGAACACTCCTCCATTTCCATGGGCATGCAAACTTACACAAGCACCATGGAAATCAGTGTGGCAGTTCCTCAGAAAGGTGAAAATCAATCTACCTCAAGATCCAGATATACCACTCTTGGACATATATCTAAAGATGATTCATTTTACTACAGAGACACTTGCTCAACCATGTTCATTGTTGGTCTATACCTAGTAGCCAGGAATTGGAAACAGCCTAGATGTCCACCAATGAGTGAATGGATAGAGAAAATGTGGTATATTTACACAGTGGGATATTACTCAGCCATTAAAAATGAAATTCACAGGTAAATGGACGTAGAAATAAATCATCCTGTGTGAGGTAACCCACACCCAGAAAGAGAAATGTGGTATGTATTCACTTATATGTGAATGTTAACTGTTAAGTCTTTGATAAGCACACTACAATCTATACAGTCACAGAAGTTAGGTATAGATGTTTAGAGTAAATAACTAGTGGGGAGGGATGGATCTCCCTAGGAAGAGGAAATAAAATAGATAGTTATGGATTGATGAGGGGTTGGCTAGAACAGGAGGGCTCAAATGAAAAGTGGGAGGGAAGACAAGTAAAGGAGGGAATACAGGAAGGGACAGCTAAAACTAAGGGCCATTTGAGGAGTTGTATGGAAACCTAACTCGTCAGAACCTTCCTTTAAAAAAGAAATATATATATGTATTATATGTAATATTATATATATATATATATGAAGATCTAAGTGGGATTGCCAAATAATAGAGGAAACAGAACCCCAACTGGACACCTCTCTCCACTAAATGAAGCACATATTACTGGGAATGAGTTATATTTAATTGAGGTGTTGGCTAGTGGGGCCCAATGGGAACCCCCAAACAATGATGGTAAGGCCCCATTGCTGAAAACACCTATACAACTTTTTGAATACTGTGAAGTCTAGCTGGTGCCTATCTAGAGCATTTGCCCCTACAGGCTAGTGCTCTTGGCACCAGAAGGTTGTGGATGCTACCGAAAGAAAAAAAGTAACCAGCAACCCAGCTATAAAACCTTCTGCAGTTCAAAAGCAGCACAAAGTTTGTGGAAGTAACCAGCCAACATCTGATTAGATTTAAGACCCACATCCAGAGAGGAAACCCATTTTTAATCCTGCTTGGGTGGCCAAGAACCTGAGACTAGATATTCCGGGAGCCTAGGAGAAAACCAAATACTACTGTTCCTCTAAAGGAACGCAGCAATAAAATGACTCCTAACAACATTCTCCTATACTCACAGATCAGTGAGTTGCTCAGACACCATCAGAAAAGCTTCCTCCTGCAGCGGATGGGAACAAATACCCCACAGCCATACCATGTGCAGAGAGTGAGAGACCCTGGAACACTCAGTCATAAAAGGGATGAAACCCCTTCCCAGAGGAAGAAGAGGTGTAAAGAGTTTAAGTGCCAGAAGGGACAGAGGACACCAAGGAAACGAAGACCTTTAAACACAGCAGAACCAGCGCACATATGAACTCACAGAGACTGTGGCAGCGTGCACAGTCCCAGAACCAAGAGAAGTGGACACAAGCCCCACCCCTAACACAGAAAGCATCTCTAGCTGTTAACCACTCGCAAAGAAAAATACCTTCTCTCCAACAGAGTCTCACTGGGGACACAAACCACTGCTAAGGGCAGTCCCCATGCTCAGCAGCAGAGGACACAAAACAAACTGCTTCTTTGGGGATTCTTTGTTTCATAATGCTTTGTCAAGGCATTTTGGAAATACCTTCAAACTACAGCATATACTACACGTTCCATTCACCTAGCATCCCTGAAATTTCAAAAGTGTGGAGATGATCTTAGAAAACCCAATAAAGTCAAATATGGTGGTATGCACTATACATTTCGGCAGAGAACTGATTAGTTGTGGCTAGGAGTTAGGGACAGGATGAGGAATAATGTGAATATAAAGTGGCAGAGTCATGGAGGGCTTTGTATCGATGGTACTGGTCTGCAGATTAATTGTGGTAGTGGTGACATATCTGTGTGGAATCCACCTGTAGAGAAGTAGCCTGGGAGATGTAGCTCAGCAGTGGGCAGTTTACTGAGTATACCTGAGGCCCAGGTTCTATCCCTGACACCATAGAAAAGACTCGCAGAATTACAAACACACACATACACAAATGAGTATGTAAAAAAAATTCTGACACTGAGTGATCCTCTCCGGTCTAGTTAACATCTCTAGCCTATGACAATATACTGGCTTATTATATTGTGCTACTGGCTAATTATATCATGCTATGGTTATATAAGATACCACACATGGAGGAAGATGGGAGAACACACAGAACTCACAGTTTTGTAACTTTCTATGAGACTATAATTGCTTCGAAATAAAGGATTTTGTTTTGTTTTTTAAACTCCCTCTTAATGAACCGACCAAGAAACAACTGATAATCCAGATTTTCTTGTCTGACTGGAATCTCCATTCAATATTTTAAAACTTTCTCACACAGATAGGAGCTCATGTTGGAATGCAAGACATCAATGAACAAAGACCATTGAGCTCCAACCTAAAGGATTTTAACACTGATGGGTATTTGACCTTGTTCAAATTAGTGTAGCCTGAAGGAAGGAAGGAAGGAAGGAAGGAAGGAAGGAAGGAAGGAAGGAAGGAAGGAGGGAAAGGAGTGGAAGGAGGGAGGGAGGAAGGGAGGGAGGGAAGGAGGGAGGAAGACAATTTGTATAAAAGTACAACTATCCTTTGGACTTAGAAATGAATACCCAGGAAACAACAAAAATATTTTCATGAATATTTAGATAGAAAAGTGAAGAAAAGAGTCTGTTCAAGCATTGAGCATTGTTAAATTAACAAAGTACATAGAAATACAATATAGACATAAAATTTTAAGTCAACAATAATGTTCTTGGAAAGTTGTGGAACCCTACTATTAAGGTCGAAGTATGGCATTTCTGGATAGCCTCTGAGTTCTGTCTATGAGGATAGACTCCCTTTCTCAGTGTGGTTCTCTCTTTGACTCCTCTGGGGGAACCCCAGATCTCAGAAGGAACATCACATAGCCCTCGGGGGAGCTTACAAGCCTGACTCTTTCTTGATAAGAAGCCTGTTCAGCAAGCATCTGGAGAGTCTTGGAGATACACACCCTATGCTAATAAGATGTCTTGGTGTCTTGGCTCTCAACCAGTGACCTTTAACTGTAGCTGGAGATTCTCCCCAGCCAATAGGATAATTAAGTACTGTGTTCCCCTTCTTGTGATAAGACCAACTGTGCTACTGCATGTAAATGAGGTACTTTACCACTACATGTATATCAAGTATCCCTAGCATCCCTACCCCTAGCATATCAAACACATTCACCCTCAAACCCCCCCCCCACTGTGTAAGGCTTATAAATCCTTGATTTCACATGAAATAAACATAGCACATGCTACATGATACCATCAGCTTTCCACCATGACCACTTGAGAATCTTCACTTACTCTGGATTCGATGCAGAACTCTCACATGCTGCTGGCTGCTTTGTTTCCACCACTCACCATTAACGGATGTGTCATGGTGAAGCAGCAAAGGCAGAATTGCTTGGGCAGCTGATGAAGCCCACCCCACTACCACGAGCTTAGTGCTGAACATGAGGTGGGGGAGGGAGCACCCACTGGACCTGCCTTCGGCCAGACCTGTGTTGGCTTCAACCCAACCAGGCATGGGCTTTTGCCCACACCCCTGCCATTCATACAGCAGCTTAGCCAAAGGGCTGGAACATTTTGGTATCATCACAGGCTTTTAGAACTACTGAGTTTCCATGTCTGTTACTAGCAATCTCATTTTTAAAAGCTAGCCTCAACAGTAGGTAGAAAACTCATTTTCATCATCCCTGGTGAGCCTGGGAGCTTTGTCTAGCCCACGGGCCTCCCCCAAAGAACTCTGGCCATTCCTGACATAGGGGGGTAGGAACCAGAACCTTTGATCTTGGGGTTCATCTGTTTTTCATATGGAAGCCAACAGCCATGTCGCAGACTACCTGCTGGACAAAGAATGACAGAAAGTCTTCATTCAATTGCTCTTTTTTGTTTATGTTTGGTTTAGGGATAAGATATCCCTATATAACCCAGGCTGGTCTTGAACATGAACTCTTCCTATGTCAGCCTCCCTGTGCTGGGATTATAGTTGTTTGCTACCACACCCATCTCCCAATTACTCTTCACAGACCAAAGACAGAATCTGTCATCACCACACAATTAGTCATTTGTCAAAAAGATGAAATTAACGAGTTGAGACTATCAAACAAGTACACAAACTCTGCATGCATTTTCCTAGAAAGACAAATTGTAAATATTTAAAGTAGGACAGGAAATGCCTGAAAAGTTCTTACTCACTCCCTTTTGGAGAAAAGAAAAGAAAAGCCTATCCATAAAGCCTGTCACAGTTGCCTCGGATGAGCTAAGGCAGCAGTTCTCAACCTTCATAATAATTCTGCCATTTACTATGGTTCCTCTTGTAGTGGCAACCCCCAACCATAAGAATATTTTGTTGCTACTTCATAACTGTAATTTTGCTACTGTTATGAATCGTGATGTAAATTTTGATATATAGGGTACCTGATATGCAGCCCCCAAAGGGCTCAAGGTCCACAGGTTGGGAACTGCTGAGCTAGGGAGTCAGGATTCAATGTTCCAATTCTTGTCTCCATCTACAGAAAGCAAAAATTTTACTTTTTTTTTTTGTCATTTATAGATGCAGCTACGGGCAAAATTCCAACATCAAACAAAGGGGGGAGTCCAGATTGTTAAAATTTTGAAAACAAGTACTGTGGCTAAAGCAGCCCTGCTATGTAAACACTGTACAGAGTTATCTTGGGAGGAACATAAAAAGCAACTGCATAAACTGGCTTTAGAAACCAGTGTGGCGAAGCTTCAGAGCCCTCACTTATTAAACGGAACTAAGGCGGGCATGGTGGGAAGCTCTTGTTCCACAGCGTTGAGGAGGCCAAAGCAAGGACATTTCAAGTTTAAGACCAGCCTGGGCTACAAATAAAGAGCCCATGTCAAAAATAAAACAACAGAAAGGGGGGGAGAAAGACATGAAAGAAAAGAAGGAAGTAAGGTTGAAAGATAGGGAAGAAGGGAGGGAGGGAGGGGGAACAAAGGGAAAGAACTTAAGGAATTCTTTTAACAGGAAAGGAATTGTCAGTTCAAAACCAGCCTGGTCTGTATAGTAAGGTTCTATCTGCAAAACAAAAGCAATATGGAAAGGGAGAGAGGGAGTCATAAAAGGAAGGAAGGAAGGAAGGAAGAAAGGAAGGAAGGAAGGAACTGTCCTAATTCTGACAATGCTTATTCTAGTTTACCATGTTTTTCTATCATGTTTATGATCTGATACATTGTTTAGTTCTGTCTGGAACCTGTCAGTTTGCAAACAAGTGGAGACACTGAAAGTATTCTAGAAACACTAACCCGATTATACACAAATTGAAAAGTCACATATACCTTCTCTCTGAACACAGCCTATCAATATCAGACAGACATTAAAACTGTGACAATGTTGACTGCTGAATGAACACCGAGGAAGTGAATTTTAACATATGCTTCTTGTTTCCAGTTGCATTTTAAAATACTAACTTGGATTTATTATATCATTACATTACATGGCAATGGTGCTTCTCAGAGAATTTAAGAAATAGAAGTAAAATGTCAGATGCTATGTCTCATTTATTTGAAATTATTTCCTAGGATTAAACCTCTTGGGAATATAAGCATGCTATTTTTGGGGGAGGCAGTTGTTTATTTGGTACCACATTTGCAGAAGAAGTACATTAAAAAAAAAAAGGTTGAATGATAGCATCAATTTAAAACCCAAGGTATCCAACTGTGAGCAGAGACTGGATCTGGAAGGGCTGTAATTGTGACCATATTTCACATTGTACAAACTGGTCAATTCCTTTATCTTTAAGAGTGGCTGCAGAAAATGTCAAAGCTCCAGCTAGTTTTATGCTTTTTCCCTCCACCAACTCTTTCCTCACATCCGATAGTAACTCCCCAAGTGATGGGAAAGCCTTTGTAGGACATCAATTCCCAGGACTCAATTTTCTCTATCAGATTGTTGCAAATAAATCTTATTTTATATCTCAGCTCATAACCTGCAGTGGAAATGCTTTACTATGTCTCTGTGTTCTATTGCTGTGTTTAATGCCTTGGCTGAGGACTTGATCATCAGCTCTACAAAGAGACACCAGAGACATGGATGTGACTGCCCTTCCCCCACCCTAGGCTCCCAGCATCAACCCAACATGATGGTAGTAAATCACCATCATGATTGTCTAGATATAGCCAATCAACCGGCTTAATGACATGGGAAGCAGGTTGCTGGGGAGGAGGAATGACATTTTAACACGACAATTTGCATCAAACTGCAATTTATCCTTCACAGCACGTTTAATTTTTTTTTTTCTGGAAAGTTATCAGAAGCAAAAGTTCCATTCTGAAGATGCCCAGATCTGCTTACTCTTTCAGAATCTGTTCACCAAGCCAACAAAAGCACACAGAAACATTGCTAAACTATTTAAAATATTTCCTACACAGAGACATTACCTAAAGTATTTAAAATATTTGCTGTTATCAACCTCATTGCTGGTGGTTTTGGTAGTTTGAGGGTTTTTTGTTTTTTGTTTTGTTTTGTTTTTTACATTTTCTTAGAAATGACAGCCGTTCCAGACAGCACTGCTTCCTTCCTGCCGCAAGTCTAGGATCTACACCCCTTTAGCCACTAATAAGGAATTGAAAGGACAGGATTCCACCAACCTCCAGGCCTCACTAAGTACTCTCAAATGCATGGCATCCTAGCATCCCAGACTCTGCTTGAAGCTGCGTTTAGGTCTGGGTACAAAGGCTTCTCAGGAGATTTCTCCCTCTCCCGTCCTCACGGTTTCTCTAAGCGGTTTCTGCAGATGTCTCTGGGGACCAGGCAGGGGTGATTCACCCTTTAAAAGACACAAGAAAGGCTGCAAGCCAGACTCCCAGCAGCCAGGCTTTATCTTTGATTCGTAGGAGCTTTGCGAGAGCTGACTGTAGACCAGGACTGAACAGAAAGCAAAGCTGAAATCACAGACATAGCTCTTAGTTCTCCCTTACCTAGATGAAATGCCTCGCGCATGCTCTCTTTTAACCTGAACCACTTACACCCTAAACCCTCTGTCACAGAGGCGCTGGGTCTCTCTTATGCTAGGGATTTCTTGGTATTTCCTCATTCTCTCTTTTCCTTCATCCAAGCTTACTCTTGTGCTGCGGAAGATCAAACCTAAGACACAGTTCAAGTTTTACTGGTGCTGTATCACGAAGCAACGTCCCGGTGCTCGCTCATTTTGAGAAAGGAGCCTGCTTTGTAGCCCAGGTTTACCCCAATGCATGATCCTCTGCCCTCACTTTCTGGAGTCCAGAGATTCGATGTTGCACCACCATGTCTGGCTCAGCTGAGCTCTCTTCTGTCTTCCCTTCCTCTCTTCCTCCTTTCCTCATACATCCCTACCCCTCTGTGTGTCCCAACTTCGCAGATCTTTAAATGGCCCTTGATTTAAAAGGCATCCTAAAACCGGTACCGCCGATGAACCTTTCGGGTCAGAATTTTGTAGCTAAGGCCAGAAGTTCTGCTCTACTGTCCAGAAGGTTCACAAGGGTTAATCGTTCAGAGGGCTGTAGTTTAACGCTCAAACACCTGCCTGACACATGAAAGGTCCTGAGTTCCCCTCCCCACCCCTGCCCTGGCACTACAAAAATAAATGCATGAAGGACTTGGGGAATCTGCTGATTGCACTATGAATCAAGATGCTCCCTGAAACCTTGGAGAATTTGTTTCTTTTCTCTTTTTTAAAAAGACTGTGTATGTGTGAGCACATGCACATACCAAGTTGTAGACCAGCCAGTGTTGGTGCTGGGAACTACGGAGCCTCAGCCTTGGCTAACTTAAGCAAAAGGCTCCACTGTGGTCCCTGTCCTGAGAGGAATTACCTTCTTCTTAAGCTGG
Organism: Pachyuromys duprasi; assembly: GCA_028658305.1. NCBI lineage: Eukaryota > Metazoa > Chordata > Mammalia > Rodentia > Muridae > Pachyuromys > Pachyuromys duprasi. The sequence goes on from CM053764.1 coordinate 71,398,987, forward strand.
AGTTCCATTTGCTCATGATTTTGACTTGGAAACTGCAAACAAGGAAGATGCAGACTAAACAGTGACTGCATCGGGTCACTCTGGTTGGTTTTCTCTCCGCCCATATTTGGTAGATACCATAATTAGTCCAAGTTTATACCTGTGAAGTAGAGGGCGCACATATGTTAAATGTGTGCCCAGCAAGGCACAGCTGGTCCTGGTCAAAGCCAGGAGCTTGGAAATAGGCAAGCTGGCTCCAGAGATCCCACTGCCTCATAGTGAGTTGAGAAGGTTCGAGGAACACAAATGGGGTAGCTAGCGTTGTGCGTAATATTCTGACACACAAAAAAGTTTATTTCTCAGGCTGGCGGTATAGCTTATGGCTGTAATTTCAGTACTGAGAAGGTAGAAGCCTGAGGCCAGCCACGAGTTGAAGGCCAGCCTGGTCGACACAGAGATGGCCAAGTCAGCCAGGGCTCAGGGTGCAATCCTGTCTCAAACAAACAAAAAACCTAAATCATTTCACAGGGTAATGGAGAATGGTTGCTTAGCGACAATGGAGGCCTTCTTTCAGAGTGATAACCAGGTTTGGAACAAAGCATGACAAAAGCATGAAGTATTAAATGTATGCTTTAAAATGTTGAATGGTTAACTTTTTAAGTTATGTAAGTTTCACCTTAGAAAGACCACTCTCAGTCTCTTACATCTTTTCATATACTTTGGTAGTAACCAACCTAACTCGTCCATTATGTATGGATCATCAAGTTATTTCCAAGCCTACGGCTTCAAAGGACAGCCTTGGGGATGGAGCTCATTGGTCGAGCACTTGCCTGTCACATACAAAAGCCCTCGGCTTCACCCCCAGCACCACAGCAGACAACAGGCTGAGCAAACCTTAGGAGGCAGGTTGGAAGGCACAGGGAAAGAGGCTGCTGCAAGGGGCTAAGGGCTGACACGATGGCGAGGCTGTTACAGAACCAGAGAACAACCTCCACCACGCGCGCCCACTGCCACAGACTGCACCAGCCTCGCTGCCCCTCTCCTGCTGCGATGGACTGAAACCTTCTAGAACCGTGAGCCTCAATCAGCCTCCCCTCCCTCCCATCATCCTTTCAGTTTATTGTGGTCAGAATCAAGGTGGAAGGAAGCATACAGCATCAGCAAGATTTGGCGGGCTCTAGAGAGTAGTTGTCTCGGGCTAAGGACAGTGGGTTATGCTTGCTTCATCCAGCTGTTATCCTATATTGAGCAAAACCATCCCGCTTTGGCCTCTGAAGACCTTCATCTAGTTACCGTGGCGTGCTCAGCTTCTACCCAGGGCTAGGAAAGATGACTTCCTCAGAAGTGGTTTGCTCCTAGAGGAATTTTTCACAACAGTTGCTAAAAAACAAAACAAAAAAACACACTACTACAAATTTCATTCCAAAACGGTACTTAAAATCTTTTACCTCAAAGAAAGAATGTGCTGCCAACTCTTTGTGGGAAAACTCTTCCTCTCACAGAAAAAAATCCCTTTCCCACACCATCTCCTCCTACACTAAGCGCAGGACATATCTTCTCCGGCTCCTTAATTAACTCTGTCAGATTGTCCTTCATCATCTTAATGACACCTATCCTGTCATAACTGCATCTTATCTTCCCAGCAGGTAAATGAGAAAATTGCTCTCCTCTCCCACAGCCCTCTGTCCCGTCTGCTTTCTGCTGGTGTCTACTAGCACATGCACACATCTCGCTCACAGCCAGCTCTTTTCTCTCTCTCTCTCTCTCTCTCTCTCTCTCTTCTGGTATCAGGAAGATTCGTTTGTTCGTAGTCACCCTCTCCCAATGTTCACCTTCTCCTACAGATTCAATCAGTGAAGAGATTGGGGGTTGGGCCTGCTCTCATATCCTCACCTCAGGAGATGCAGAAATTTATCGCTGTGAGAAAACAGCTGACAAAAATCAGCTTTAAGGAGGAAGAGCTGATTCTTTTCTCCTTTCCAGAGCTGAGGACCAAACCCAGAGCCTTGTGCTTGCTAGACACGAGCTCTACCACTGAGCTAAATCACCAACTTCTGAGGAGCTGATTTTTACTCACTATCTGAGGGGATGCTGTCCATCACGGTGGGATAAGCATGGCAGCGAGAGTGTGTGTGGGCTGCTCATATTTGATAGGCTCCTGGAGGCGGAGAAGAAACAGAAAGTGGGGTCAGGTTATAAAATCCCAAGTTCCCCTCTAGTCACTCACTTCCTCCGTGAAGGCTCAGTGTTTTGAAGGTTCCGTGATGTCTCTAAATGACTGCTAACAGCTGGGGACCAAGTGGTCAAACATGTGAGCCTTTGAGGCACATTTCATAATCAAACCACAGTAGCGACATCGCTCTTGCCTTTCTTAATATGAGAAGGTTTTCTTTTTTTATTAGGGTATTGTGCATGTGTGAGTGTGTGTGTGTGTGTGTGTGTGTGTGCGCGCGCGCGCGCCTGTTTTAATAGAAAACACTCCAGAAAGTGTACCTCTGATGAATCTTCAGGCAGTAATATCTTCCAAGATGTCAATTATTCAAGTTAATGACTCAAAATTTTAACTTTCGAGAGTTTGGGTTTGCCTAATAGTGCAAGCACCCCTCAAACACACCATGATGGGGTGGGGAGGCGGGCTGGGTGAAACAAATGGTCTCTTAAGACATAGTAATTACTCTCACTTGTTATATTCCCGTCAAACCCCAGAAGCACAGAGGCTGGCTTCTCATTTTCTGATAGCTAATTGTTCCAGGTCCAGAGAGACCCCCCAGGTAACCAATTTCTTCAGAGACTACATTCCCTATTAGGAATAGACCTCTCCTATCTCTTGTTTTCCACATTCTTTTTCATTTGTCAGGTGAGCTTGACCCATTTAGTTCCATTTACTGTTTTGACAGAGTTTCACTGTCCATACCCACTCTTATTTTAAGTGCATGACATACATCTTTCATGCACACATTGGCACTGTGGCATGTTTCACTCGAGCTGTTCCTACATAATGTCAAAAACCAAATTAACCAGCCCTGGTGAAGAGTCAGGGGGATGCCAGACAAGCACTCTACCACCGAATTACATCCTGGGATCTCATTTCTTGTTTTGTTATAATTATTACTGTTTTGTTTTATTTTTTTCTTTAGAGAGGGTTTCTCTAAGTAGCCCTGGCTGTTCTAGAACTCTATATATGAACCAGGCTAGCTTCAAACTCACAGAGATCCACCTGCCTCTGCCTCCTGAGGGCAGGCTTTAAGTTATATTTTAACAGCACTCTGGCTGCCTGAATAACAGCGGTAAGCACTGAAGTAGGAGTGCAAGGAATAAAAATGTTAAATATATTCCATGCTTTTGTGAATGTTTTGAATATTAACACACAGGGAGAGGGTGTTAGATCAAGGGTACTCTGGGAAGCAGGGTATTGTGATCTGACATTTTCAGAATATACGGAAATAAAAGGAGAGGGAGAACGGAGAAGTTCTGAAGTCAGAGCAGTGCATTGATTTGCTGATCGTCCAAACAACTGAGTGGTTTCTTTACGGAACTAGCCAGAGATTTGGTCAATGTTGCTCAAAGCTGTCAAAGGATTTAGTGTGCAGCTCCAGAAATTCTTGCAAACAAATTCTGAGTTCACTTTCCCTCCCAAATATGTCTCCTCTGGGGGATGAAAGGAGGTGGGGAGGGTTCTGCTAACTCCTGACAGCTGTTATAAGGGTCAGAGTCATACAAAAAAACAGGCACACAGAAGGCAGAAAAATCAGAAAGGCCATCTAGGAAGAATGAATAGATAACATAGGTTGCCATAAAGAAACCCTGGAAATGTTAATCCCTTGGCTCCTGGCAACTCTCTAGCTTATCATGTTGGAAGTCCCACAATGGCAGCCTCTGATTTATGAATTTTGAATGAATTAATTTTCAATTTTTTTCAACAACAAATGGTAAGAAGTTGGTTTTTCAACTTCTTAATTTCTCTGAGGGACTTCCTGGGGATCTGTGCTATATTTCCCAGTAAAAATTAGCTGGGCACTGCCACTCTAGATTACGGTGGTCTACAGATGGGATCAAGTACCAACTCAAAAGCAGGCCCTTCGTTTACAGTCTGAAAGGTTTTACCCCAGCAGTGTCCTGGGCGGACAGAACTGCACTAGCCCATAAGAACTAACCTGCAGGGCAGGGCAATGAGCCCATTGTGAGCAGCTGAAATGGACCACTCTCTTGTTTTACACTTCTTCCTATCCTATCACCTCACCCCCAAACCAAAACATCTCTGCATACGTCTATGCACACTCAGAAGCCTCACTTCAAAACCCACATGAGGAAGTTGGCAGCTTAAAAAAAATTTTTAATTCCCCTTCAAAACCTTCTGTTCATCTCCTCCCCCCTTTCTGGGGGATTTTCAAACGCAAACTGTTGTCACAGCAGTCCCACAGAGACAAATCTGTGGGATGTGATGATAACGAGCCTTTAAACATCCCACTGAGAAGAGAAACACCCGTCTATCTGCACCTCAGCCCCACACCCACCCCAAACCCCGAAAATGAGGGTGCCTGTGTCTGCCAGTGTGGTTTCAGAAAGATTAATAGACTCATGTTTTCCAGGTCTCTTTAAGCTTCTCTGTAGGATGGTGCCAGCAGAAAACAAAGTACTGTCTCCCTTCGGGCAGAATAATTAAAACAAAATCTCCCATCTCCATGTGTGTCTCTCAAACTGATCACGCGGTGATTTTTAAGAACAGAGCAGCCCTGTGTCACTTATTTAAAATCGCTCTTCATTGTTACGGTGGGGCAATCACACACATCTCCTCCAGGCTCTGGAGGCCTGTTAGTATTCATTAGGGAAAGGAAACAGTCTTTCTTGCAAATAAGCAATTTGATTGCTTCAGCAATAGGCCTGTAATTACTTTGGTGCTGGGATACCTTATTGTTAATAAGATTTAAAAAAAAAAAAGGCTTTCTCCAAATCAGAGAGGTTTAGTCTCTACTTCCAGAGACTGTAATTAAAAGGGTGGCAGTGGTTTCCTGTGCCCCAAGATAGGGTTGGCACCAGGTCGGAGATTCTCCCTCTGCCTTAGGTTTTAAGGTGTGGGATGGCCATTAGACTATTAAAAGCAGTCATGCAGTGGGAATTTAGCTTAGGTGGCGGGGTGTTTGCCTGGTGAGAGTTTGAACCCACGATGTGATGGTACACGTGTGTAGTATAATCTTACCACTTGGGGAGTAGAGACAGGGGTTTCAGTAGTTGAAGGTTATTCTTGGCTATTTATTGAATTCTAGAACAGCCTGGAATGCATGAAATCCATCTCAAACAAAGAAAATGAAAGGAAAGGGAGACGTGGGGTTGGGAAGGGGAGAGAACGGGAGAGGAGAAAAGGGGACAGGAGGAAAGAAAGCACTGTCCCACAAAGGTATTTCAGATCCGGCTCTCCAGTTCACGTATATGGTAGGAAGAGTTTCCGGTTGTGACTGTATCTACATCCAAGCCAGCACAAGGGTCTTAAGTACCCCACCTGACAAGCTTTTAGGATTTTAATTTATACAAGCAGAGACTACATAAGACTCTATCTGGGTGAACACATTCAAGAGAATTGCAGCCTTTAAATTGGACATAAACTAATTCATGTCCTATTAGCCATGAGACATAATCTTCCGTCCATGTTTCAATCTTTGTTCATCCCATTGGCTCACTGCAGACAGCACTGGTTTCCTGTACCAGACCAAACCACCTGAGCTGATTGCTTGCTTGCTTGTTTGCTTTTAGTTTGCTTTATTTATGTACTTTTTTTTTTTTTGAAGACAGGGTCACATTACATAGCCCAGGCTGGCTGTGAACTCATGCCAACCACCTTCCTCATTCACAGCCCTCTTAAGCTACAGCTATAAACAAGAAGAGAGAGGCACACTGCTTTTCCTGTTGCCAACCATTCAGGATCAGGAACTTCACGCATTCATCAGGAAAGACGCAGGGTAGCGGCTGTTCTGTTTGGTTACACTCAGGGAGTTTTCTTGAGGGACACTGTATGGGGGCAGTTCAGCCATGGGTATCTGGGACAGCTTATTTTTGAAATTGTCTTCCAAACAGAACATTCTCCTGTCTGTACCTCAAGGAAGCTCTTCTTAAACAGAACAAAAATATTCAATTTTGGCACAGAATAAAGAGCTTGCCTGGGTCTGTGGGATGAACAAAAATGCCCTTTGTATACAAATAGACAAATAGGCTGCCATATTTTCCAGAAGCGATGCGCTTAGATTTTGTCCACCACAGTGGAAATGACAATAGAGCCATTCTTTATTATTATTATTATTACTATTAAGTTTTTTATTTACTTTAGATCCCTATAGCAGCTTCCCCTCCATCCTCTCCTCCCAGTCCCTCCCTTTCTCCTCCCCTCCCTCTAATAGAGACAGTCTTATCTCCACACTTCTCTTCCACCCTCCTGACCTACGACATGCTCCGGAGAGACAGAGTCACATCAGTTCAGATTTGGAGGCAAGTGACAGAATCCAGCTGTTCTCTGTGTGGGCACATGGGAGTCTGATGTAAAGACACAGCAATATTGGCAAGGACAAGAGTGTTGTCTGGTCTTATGGCTGGAGATGAGAGTATTCCAAAATGCTTATGTGTGAGGAAGGGGAGGGAGAAGTCCAGGCTATTCTTAAACTGTAGATGTTCTCTCTTCATGGTGGGTATCCTGGAACCATAGGTATACACCAGCACACCCAGCTCCAAGAGGCTTTTTTAGATAAAAGTTACTCATTTACCTTTATTTAATGTGTATCAGTGTTTGCCTGTATGTATGTCTGTGCACTACATGCATGCCTGGTGCCCAATGAGATGGTATTGAATCCCCTGAAACTTGAGTTGCAGATGGTCATGAGCTTCCCTGTAGGATCTGGGAATCAAACCAGGTCTTCTGCAACATCAACAGGTGCTATTAATTGCTGAGCCATCTCTGCAGCAACCCAACCAACTCCTACCCTCACCCCCAACCCAGCCAAGAGGCAGTCTTGATCAGTCTCTCCTCTTCTTTCTTTCCAGCTCCATTTCTGAAGTTAGAACTCAGCCTTTGCTGCTTGTCCAAAAGCAAGACTGAACATGGCTGAACTGCAGCTAATGGGCCCAGCTGTGAGTACATGGGTAAAGACAGGCCGGCGCCACAGTCTCTCTTCTCCTGTCTGTCTGTTTCTGTGTGTGTTTGTATATGTGTATGATCTCTCTCTATCTCTAAGTTATGTAACACTGGCTAGAATGGAACTCTCCATCTACATCAACCAAACCTCAAATTCATAGAAATCCCCCTGCCACTACACAACAAGATGTCTGAGATTACAGACATGCACCACCATGCTCAGCTAGCTCTACAATTTTACTTTTGGGGAGAAGAATCGGATTTACCAGGCTAGAGTCAAGCATTCACCCCTTGTCCAATCATCTGAAACAACAAAAGTGAGTTCTGTAATATAGACACAATCTGTAGAAACTCTTGTGAACCAGTGGCACCTGTTAGCTGGATTGCTGGCATGCTGAGTTCTAGTAAAGACGTCTCCAGAAGTGTCTCAGTTGTGCTCACCATTTCTCAGGTAAATACAGACTAAATGATTTACCAGTATCATAGAATGGACCAGTTTTATACATGCTTCCAGACATGGCAACCAATTTGACATAACATGAGATGGAGCCTGGGGCCCTCAGAATAGGAGGGAGCTGCGGGGTGTGAATGGTGATGTTGTTTTTGGCTGGTGCCGGTACACTCATTTATCTGAGCTAACTAGTCTTGAATGCCCAGGTGGATCATGTAATAAGACTCACGCATAATAAAGAGATCATTACCTCTGCTAGCTAGTTAAAACCAAATACCCTCTGGTTTCGGAGAATACTTAGCAAGCTAATTAGTAGCATTCATTACCCTCCCAGTCCCACCAGAATGATTCATGCTAAGTCCTAAGCAAGCCAAGTCCTGGTGATATGATTTGGAACAAAAGGAGCCTGGGGATTAAAAAAACAAAAAACAAAAAACCAGAAGAAGCTTGCTTCAACACGGCCAGAAGGCTGTTGTTACAGACACATACTTGAAAGAATGTGCTGGACCCATCGGGTTTCATGTTTAGAATCTCTGTGCCTGGCCCCTTGGCTCTTTGCTTCTATTCCTGGCAAACACCACAGCAGGCTGTATTCGTTGCTTTCCTTGTGTTGTGACCGAGTACCTGACAAGAAGCAACCTAAAGGAGAAAGAGCACATTTTGCTTTACAGTGCAGAGGGACTAGTCATGCCAGTGGGGCACCCCCTGGTAATGGGAGTGAGGGGTGGCCGGCCACGTTGCACCTTCCATCAGGAAAGAGAAGAAGCAAGAAGCGGGGCTGAGCGGTGAGACCTCAAGGCTCACTTCTTCCATCAAGGCCCCGATTCTAAAGGTTGGAGAACCTTCCAAAACAGTGTCACCAGCTGGGCATCAAGTGCTCAAACATGTGAGCCTGTGGGGGACGTTTGACACTCAAACTGCAACCCGGGTCATTTGATGGTACATTCAAATGACACAGCCACCGAGCTTCAGAAATAACGGTAGCAACACTTTCTACTGGCTGTGGGAACCCAGTTGCCCTCTTCGACACAGTTTCCATCAGTTCTATTTTAACACAGGCCCAGGTACACCTAAGACTCATGGTGCCTTCCTCTGCTGCCAATTTGCACGAAACACAAAGGCATCTTTTCCTGGCTACTGCCTCAGCTTTCTAATTGGGACCCTGCTCTCTACAATATGTTCATCAAACAAATTGCCACAAATGCTGTCAAGAATGTGGACAAAGGGGATCCTTCGCACACTGCTGGTGGGAATGCAAACTGGTCCGGGCACTTAGGGGTTTCTAAAGAAAAAATTTAAAAGTAGATCTTGCATATGACAATATGATCAGCTGTACCACTCCTGGTGTGTCATCAGGGGAGTCCAGGTATCTCAGGATTATACTGGCCCGCCAGTGTTTATCGCAGCACGATTCACAATAGCTAAGCTATGAAGCCAGTGTAAGAATAAAGAAAACACACACATGCACACACAGTGGGGAGTGATCGCTTTTCAGCCATAAAGAAGAACGAAATTGTGTCATTTTCAAGGAAATGAGTGCAACTGGAGACTTATAGTAAGCAAATTAAGTCTGTCTCCAAAGGACAAAGAGCGTATGTTTTCTCTCGCGTGTATCTAGATGCTTTATAGATACATAAAACCATTTATATATACACACACATGCACATATATATATATATATATAACATAAAAGTGGTTGCAAAAAATGTGTAGGGGACTAAAATGAAGAGTGAGTGGTGAGAAAGGGAAGGCTGGGAAGTGAAGGGGGTATGCACAGTGTCAAATATATACATGTATAGAAATGGCTTTGTGTGACGCCATGCCATATACAGTGGATGTGTACAATAGAAAATTTTTAAAAATACGAAGTAAAGCCAGACACGGCGGCCTTAATCCCAGAACTAAGGGAGGCAGAGGCAGGCAGATCTCTGTGTGTTCCAAGGCCAGTCTGGTCTACAAAGTGAGTCCAGGGCAGCCAAGGCTACACAGAGGAACCTTGTCTCAAAAAACAAACAAACAAAAAAGCAAAAGCAACAAAAAAGTAAAATTGGCAGGCATACCCTGACACTGCTTTGACTAGAAACTTCCACTGCTAAGCACTACACTTGCTTACAATAACTCTAAATTTCCACGACAGTTGTTGGAAACCTGAGCGATCTGGCTATGATTGTGCCCCATCCCCCTGTGAAGCCTGCCCTGCTGTCAGGGCCTTGGTGGGTGGGTAGGTGAGTATGCTCAAGACCTGGAGCACGCTAAGGAAGAGCTCTGCCTACACCCCCAGGCACTTTCACCCCAGCACTTCACATGGTTGGTGCCTTTCATTATTTATGCCTGGTGTCTAAGTTCTAATCAGAGATGCCTTCTTGGGCATTTCTGCTGTAGTAAAACCACCTAGTCTCCATTTCCTCCACAGCTCCCATGCTTGTGTCTTCATAACACTCTTAATTATAATATTAATATATTCTTTTGTTTTTGTGTGTCTGTGTGTATGAAGCAATAAGGTATTTATTCAAAGTCTGGGATTATAAAATTCTGGAAACACAGACTCCAGGCAAAACTTTATCCTGGAAAGCAGGGGCTTAGAGGGTGGGAAAAATGTCAGTGACTGATCTGAACTGCTCATCCAGAGCTGTGACAGATTCTGTTTGCTTCTCAAGTTCATCAATGGACAAATGTCCAGCTCAAACCACACCTTGGTTCTAGGAAAGATTTTGGTTTATTCAAGTAGAACAAAGGGTGGTAGGCAAAACCCATCAATGAAGGCTAAAATGGGTGTGAGAAAGTTTGAGGAGATCCAGTCCATTTGTGTCACCTCAGAGCATCTCTGATAATCACACTGCATCAGAGATACCCAGCAGGTTCCACTCTTCCCAACAGACTAAGGTTATGACCAAGAAGAAAATGGATTTCTGTGGAAAGGCGAACCCTGGTGGGATGCACTGTGCCAAGGAGGGCACAGCATTCACTGAACGGTATTCTTGCTGAAAACACATCACCTTAATGTGATATGGAGAAAACAGACAAGCCCAGATCTGCAGTTGTTCCCTTAGCGTATAGCTCACAGTATGTTCTCCACGAGTAGATGTTAATACTGATAATAAAAGTGTAAAGAAAAAGCATCAGATGTATCCAAGATGTTTAATTATAGCAATCTAATAGTGGGAAAAGTGTAATAATATATTAATGTTTTGTATAAAATGTGAGGTAGTGGCTGTATGCTGTGCTTGAATTTATTGGGTGATAAGAGTGAGCTTTAGCCAAGGAAACATATTATATTACTGTCTTAGTTAGGGTTACTATTGCTACAACAAAACACTATGACCAAAAGTCAACTTGGAGGAAGAATGGGTTTATTCAGCTTACACTTCCACATTGCTGTTCATCACCAAAGGAAGTCAGGATATGAACTCACACAGGGCAGGAGCTGATGCAGAGGCCATGAAGGGTCTTATCTGGCTTGTTTCCCCTGGCTTGCTCAAGCCTGCTTTCTCATAGAACCCAGGACCACCAGTCCAGGAATGGTACCACCCACAGTGGTCTGCCCTGCCCCACAATAACTAATTAAGAAAATGCCTTATGGCTAGATCTTATGGAGGCGGCTTCTCAATTAAGATCCCTGCCTTTTGGATACCTCTGGTTTGTATGTCAAGCTGACATAAGACGAGTCCTCACAATTACCTTGGTGAGACTGTGATCCCTGGATGACATGGGAAGTTGAAACCAGAGGATCAAGAGTCTGATGCTAGCCTGGGTTGTTTAAAGCAAGCAAACAAACAAATGTAAAACGAAGGCCAGCGAGGTGGCTTGGCATGTTCTCCTAGGCTTGACAAGCTGAGTTTGATCCCCAGGAGCCACATGGCAGGGAGAGCCAGCTCCCACAAATGCTCCTCTCACCGCCACACCACGCCACAGCACACACACCCAGCGCCACAGCTGTGGAGGTCAGAACACCACCGCCTTGACTGGAGGCAAATGTTCTGACAGGACAGCAGAACGCCTGAAAAACTGTATCCTGAGGGTACTCTGATCATCCATGCTGTGTCTGAAAGCACTCACTGTGCCTTGTTTCAGTGCTTTAGTCAGGTCTCACTTGCCTCAGCAGCAAGTCTTCTGCAGTTAGGCTCACGATCATGAATTCTATTTGTTAAAGCAATGAGCTAAAGCAGATCTAGTAGGAACAGGGGAATATATGAAATATCTCTCATGTTTGAAGACACGGTGGCCAGGTGGTGCATGTGACACTGTTTGGGAAGGTTAGGTCAAATGACCCTTTCACAGGGGTCACCCAAGACCATAGGAAAACACAGATCTTTACATTATAATTCATAACAGCAGCAAAATTACAGTTATGAGGTAGCAACAAAAGGAATTGTACGGTTGGGAGGGTCACCACAACATGGGGAACTGTATTAAAGTGCTGAGCAATAGGAAGCTTGAGAACCACCGCACTAGAGAGTTGGCTGAACTTCCTGCTCATCGTCTGGTTTCTGCACACAGAAGCAATGTGGCTAGCCAGCCTCCTGCCAACATGCCTTCCCTGCCTCCCTACCATGATGGACTGTGTGCCTCTGGAACTGTGAGCCAAAATAAATGTTTTCCCCTTTTAGTTTTTTTGTTTTGTTTTGTTTTGTTTTTGGTCAGGACGTTTTATCCAGCAATGAGAAAGAAACTATGAGGAGAAGAAGATCAAAGAATTTGTGAATATACTTTAAAAACAATGTAAAGTGTCTTTCTCTGGGCTGGTGAGATGGCTCAGTGTTTGTCCTGTGAGTTCAAGCCCCAGGACCCACCAGTGGAAGAAGAAAACCAGTTCCTGGACGTTGTCCTCTGAGTTCCACAGGATCACTGTGGCACAAGCACACCCACAACCACACGTGCATATCATTCTCACACAGCAACAACTAGAAAAGAAGCAAATCAACTAAAATTTGAAAGAGAAGTTATTTCTGGCACAAGTAAGATAAAGATCGCTAACGACAGTAATAACTTGTACAGAAACAAATTAACTAAAAAAAAAAGTTATTTTTGGCACGTGTAAGACCAAGATCACTACCCCAAAGCCATTACAGTGGCTCAGCAGTGCTGCCAAGACCCTGACTCCTTCAGCCTTTCTTCTCTTGGCTTCTCCAGTCCTTCTTCTGTTATGGTCACATCACAGCTGCTGACCTCCAGGCTGCGTCTGCATTGTAGACGGGAAAAGTAGCACATTGTTTGTTCCTTACTCACTTATAACCCAGGCTGACTTTCTCTTAGATTTAATTGCGCAATCTTGTTTCCCATGGTTCTGGTAGGAGCTCAGTTGAACCAGAAGACGGGCTGAGCTGGCAGAGTGGGAGAAGCCAGTTAAGGTAAGAAGGAGTCAAAATGAAAGTAACAGTGTGGTCTTTTACCTGTTACTGCAACAGAGGAACCATGCTCCCTGTTCCTAGCCCCGAAAGGAATGCTGGGCCACAAGGGTTGGCATGGCCATGGGATAAGGCGGGTCTGTACAGATATGGGAGCTGGTTCACTCTTGAAGGGACCCCAAAAATGTTCCTGCCATTTTAATGAGTTTTCTGGATCAGGAGCCCTGACCGCTGGTGGTAGGGGCTGAGAAGGGCTGACCGTGGGAAGGTGCACAGCCACAGTGGAGGAAAGTACCTCTGCAGTCCAAAATGTACGCATGGACAATCTTGACGTAGGAATGCACAGGGTGGCCAGGGCTCCTGAATTCTCTAAAGTACCCTCTGGACTGGACTGAGAAGCATGGCAACTGCCTCAGGCCTGCTGAGGAGAGGCACATCAGGTAGAGCAGTTCCTACAGTGGTCAGACCTGAAGAACTCACATGGGTTTCCAAGTGTTTATTAGATGCTCTGGAGCGAACCTGGCTTTATGTCTGCTAGGCAAGGGCTGTGTCACTGAGTATACCTCTGGCCTTTGTTCATTTGGGCTTGTTATGTTGGATTTGGTTTTTCAGACAAGGTCTCTTATAGCCTAGGTTGGCCTCTAACTCTATGTAGTTTAGGATGGCTTCAAACTTCTGATCTCCCTGCAGGCCCCTATCAAGTAAGTTCTGGGATTATAGGTGTACACCACCATGCACAGTTTATGCAGTAATAAGGCTTGAACCCAGGGCTTTGTGTATGCTATGTAGGGATGCTACTCACCAAGCTACACCTCCAAACCCTGACTTTGGGGGTTATCTGGAGGTGGGGTGGGCTTTGTTTGCTTGTTATATTTTGTTTTTGAGACAAGAGTCCTGGTATGAAGCCCAGGGTGCCTCTGAGCTTGAGGCTTTCTCACCGCTACCACCCGGTGCTGGAACCACAGGCTGCCATACCCGGTGAGGAGTTCCTCTCACAACTACAATAAAATGAGAAGTGCAAAGGCATCTTGAAATATATAGCTGACTGGCGAGGTGGGCATTATCTCTTGGTTCCAAGGAGAATGTTCAGTTTTGTTGCTGGTATTCAAATGCTTGCTGGCTCAACTATAAATGCTTAAATATAGTTTATGTTAAACATATTTGCATTCATATAAGTACAAATATGAATGATGTCAAGTAGGACTAAGAGGAGAAATATATATATTTGGACAGAGAAGTTTTCAGGAAGGAAATAATGAGAAGAGTGAGAGAAGACAAAGATGTGTCCTCTGACATCCGCAAGGATGGGAAGTGAGGTTGGTGACTTGGGACACTGGTTTCTCACACTGAAGGCAAATGGGTGTGGTTTTAATTTAACTGCTATGACAAGAAATCTTCTGGGGTCCAAACTCTTCAGTCGTCTCTTGTGTGACCACAGCTCCACAAAATAGATTGGGGTAATTTTTAGGAAGGGGCAGATGAACGTACTTGTTGACGTGAGAGATTTATAATCCAGGATGGACTTTGCAGTTACTCAGACTCTTTCTGGCTCTATGTGGTTGGTTACCATCTGCTCACTAGGCTTTCAGCATTGCAGGGTCATGCTCACGAGAAGAGAGAGGAATGGAGAGGGCGGACGGGAGGAGACAGACAGACAGGAAGGAAAGAAGGAAGGAAAAAAAGGAAAGGAAGGGAGTGTGGGGAGGAAAAGGAAGGAGAAAGAAAAGTTGGGAGGGAGAGGAAGGGGAGAGAGAAAAAGAAAGAGAGGGAGAAGAATGGGGACGGAAAGGAAGGAATGAAAGGAGGAGAGAAGCGAAGGGGAAAAAAGAGGACGGAGAACAAGGAAACAAAACAAAATCTCCCTGTTAAGTTCATTTCTTTAACATTTAGCTCTTTCTGTCAAAGTCAGAAATGAATTAGCAGTTTCTTGGCAGCCAATTATCATTCCTAGTAGGCTACTGCCTGACCCTTCGGTCAAAACCAAGTTCCCTGTAAGCCTCAGGAGAGCCTCTTTCCTGAGTGTCTTGGGGGTGAGGATGAGACTTCACATCCTGTTCTTTAACTCTCATCCCCACACAGTGTGGCAGGCAGTGGTATTCCCGGGATTGTCTCACGAAAGGTGGGCTCGGTTGGTGTTTCCTCTGCTCTGGAAGGAAGGCGCTGGGCACAGCTGGCAGGACATGGCACACCTTCAGGGTTTTGTGGGAGTCAGGGATGGAGATGACGCATAAAGAAGTGGATGGCTGTCATCTGTCGGCCGCAGCTCTGAGGTTTGCTCATTTGACTGAGCTGATTAGAGACAGGACAGAGACAGCAGTGCCAGGTGGTTCACAGGCGTGGAAACACGCCATGGCTGATGTCTTTCTTTCCGTGAGGCAGTGGAACAACCGTCCGGTTCAGGATCCGTGAGTGAATCCACACAGACAGTAGACTCTTTCGAAGTGTTTGGAATTTTCCATTCTTGCAGGATTAGCAAACACTCAAATCGTTAGTGATTGACAGACCATCTTCTGTTGACACTGGATTCAGAGAAAAGAAAATAATCTTTGACCTTCAGTTGTTAAGAGGGTTGGACACATGCAAAGTGTCTCTTTATGTCTGTGTATATATACAAGGGCTTTCCAATATGTGAAGACAGAATTCAGTTCTGATACTGTGCTGTCAACCAGAAGCCGGGTGACATATATAAAGAAATGCAAATGAGGCACGGGAAGGGGAGGCTGATGCTGACCTGATCTTCACAGTCGCTAAAAACCTGACAAGGGAAATCTGAATTTTAACCAGCTGCTAAGACACCGTTGGTTATTCGTGTGTGACCAGAAAGAGGGGCACGCTTTCATTTTCTCCTTGTCAGTTTTCAACAGGGAGGCTCAGTCCAGCCAGCGTCGCTGCTGAACTTATTTCAGAAGGGCAGCAGCCAGCCTCAAGATGACGCCCAGCCCAGGACAGCTGTACCAGCACCCTTCCATCACGTCTCAGTCAGCCCTGCCCCTTTAGTAGTTCTTGATTGTCCCGGCTGGCATCATGCCCCCCGAGCCTTCACATACAGCATTTCTAGTAAGGAAATCTAGTAAGGAAATAAGAAATGGCATTGTGTCATTAGCAATTTCTTTTTTTCAGTCGTGAGGGTCAAAGCCCAGGGCTTTGTGCAGGCAATGCTAGTGTTCTATCACTTAGTTCCACCCTCGGCTCTGACACTAGCAATTTTAACCAGAACCACTAGGAACTAACTCCTCTTCCTGGGTCACTATCTGGCAACAACCAAGGGGATTCTGTGGTCTCAGATCTGGTCACAGATCTGGTGCTTGGTTCAGGGTGACTTAACAAAAAGTAGTAAATACTATGTTAAGTGCCGCCAGGTCATTGGTGAGATGTTAATAGTGACAGACATCTCTCCCCAAACCCTACAGCATTTAGAAATGTGATACATATCCAGTCATTCAATAAATACTAATCACTATTAATTTCTGTAATATTCCTGCTGTAAGAATAAGAAATAAGCTGCAGAGCTAAAGAGGTGCTGTGGGCAGAAGTACTAACTACGTGAGCTAGAGCAAACAGGAAATTTCCCTAAGGAAACATTTCAGCTGAGCCCTGCATGATGAGCTACGAGGCAAGCAATGATAAAGAGAGATGAGATCCGGGTTGACTTGGAGCAAGCTTCTGGAGGGTTCTCACACACAAGAAAGACCCAGCCCTTTGAGCCATGGAAAAGCTGTAAAGAAACTTCCTGATGGCTACAGGAAGCTGGTGGGGGGTGTTAGCAGCTGAATCATAACAAAGCTTGGGCTGCAGAGGGTAAAGGACAGCCCTAGCACAAGAGGAAGCAAAAACTGTGTTTTGGAGGTTGTACATCAACCTCAGAATAGTGTTCTTCATGAAAATGCTTAGAGCTAACCAGGTTCCTGATGAAAATCCGGTTGAGTCAAGTATCGAGCACTTACACGATGTGTGTAGCTGGTTTTCTCTCATGGTGAATCGTTATATCCTTAGAGCACGATGATTCTGCTGATCCCAGAGTTGAGAGCTCTGGAAGAATGTATCCTGACCTACCTATCTTGAGTGTTCCATTTGGAAGCACCACCTGATATGTGAGAAATATCTGAAGAGAGCCAATGTTTAAAGCCATAGAGAATTTGTTGGTCAAAATGGCACTCTGTGGTTGAGTTATGTCTCCAGCATTCAGGGCAGAACCCTGCAGAGACATGCTTCAAAGTCAGTCTTGGGCTGGGCGATGGCTCAGCAGATAAGTATGTGTCACAAAAGCCTGATCATCTGCGTTTGATCTCCAAGAGCCACAGTAAAGAGTAGAACAACAATAAAAACAAAAGTTGGATGCACGTGTCTGTAACCAACACTCCTCTTGCGAAGTGGAATGTGCAGACAGGAGAATCACAAGCTTATGGGCAAGATTCCCTGGTTACAAAGGACATCACAGACAAGAGAGACCCTGCCTCAAAAACACAGTGGAAAGCAAATAACTGAACCCCCAAAGTTGTCCTCTGACTTCCACATATTCTGTGAAATAAGCATGTCTATGCGCACACACACACAAATGTTAAAGGTTAGTCTAGTAAGCACTCCATAAATACTACAATTTGTCTTCAGCAGCACAACACTCTAACCTGGAAGTGGCCTTAGGGCTAGAGGGCAATGTGTGACATCTGACACCCTCATTGATCATCAGGATTGGCAATACAGCCTTGGACACCAGCCTTGGGGTTTAAAGACTGTTTAGTGAGAAGGTCAGAATTGGAACGCCATGTAATCCAACCTTGGCATACCAGCATCCAAGGATTCCTGCTGCTCACAGCTCCAGGCACTGCCTGCCCATGGAACGCACCCATATCTAGCCAGTCCCCTGTGCCTTCCACCACTTCTCACCCATGGGTCTCATCCTCTAGAGAAACCCTGCGAACCAATATCTCGCTCACACACAGGGTCCTCCCTGTGGACCCTCAGGCAGTCATCCTTCTTCCCAGCTGTGTTTTCCTCTACCCCACTTCCCACCCTGCACCAAGACAGGGGAGCCCTTTGTGGGAGCAATCAAGCAATCAGTATTTATATTTCTTGGAGTAAACTTAATGCTGAGAAAAAGTTCTGGAATGACTGCCCTGGGGACCAAGGCCCATCTGGAAACATGAATAATGTGAAATTTATCCCTCCATGGATTCCCCCACAAGACCAATTACAGTATCATCCTTTCCGAGAATTTCTGCCAATTTTTTATGGGGTCACCAGAAAGTTATATGTAAAGTGAAGACTGTGCAGATTTATATAGGGGATAGTTAACTGGTGGGGCAAGGAATGCACAAGTAAACTACAGGAAACAGTGACACTCCACAGATGGGAATTGTGTAAATCTGGCTCTTTGCTTCAGGAAGTGAAGTGGATTTATTCATTTATCAAATGACTACTGTGTGTTATACTCTCCTCTAGGCTCTGGGGAGAAAATGGTGGAAGACACTAACACATGGAGTTGGCATTTTAATGACATGGGAAGACAGGCCCTAAAGGGGCTGTTTATATATATATATATATGTTGCCGGACGTGGTGGCACACGCCTTTAATCCCTTGCACTTGGGAGGCAGAGGCAGGTAGATTGCTGTGAGTTCGAGGCCAGCCCGATCTACAAAGCGAGTTTAGGACAGCTAAGGCTACACAGAGAGAGACCCTGTCTCGAAAAAAAGCCAAAAGAAAAGAAAAAGAAGGAAGGAAGGAGGAAAGAAAGAAAGAAAGATGTTGCCAAAATCCAGCATGTGATTTTCACCTCTGCTTGTAGCTCTAGGAAGAAACTTGCATCAGTCTAGCTGAACAGGTGTGCTACCCCACTTCTTGAGAATGTTGGATGGAACTGCTGTTTGGAAACTTCTAGAATCCTTACGTATGTGCTCCCTCAGACTTCTCATGCTGCAGAAGTTCAAGCGAGTGGCGTTTGGCAGTCAGCCTTTGGCCGAAACAATCACCTGACAACATGCATGGGGAACCGAGCCAGCCGGGTCTAACTCAGCTGGAGCGCTTTGATTAGGTGATGAGCAGATATTATCATAAAATTGCAGAGCGGTTGTAATTCACCACATCATGGCCAGAAATTATCCGCCTCTCAGGGAGAATGTCGACGAGAGTTCACCTCCTTTAGTGTCGGTAGTGCTTAAATTTTTGTTTCCAAGGGCTTGGTAAATGTATCCGTTACAGAATGACCCCAGCTTCTCCCCCTAGAAATTCAGAATGAGAGGGTCTGGGAAATGGTCCAGGTACTTCTATCTCACCAGTGTCTCTGCCGATTCGGCGGCAGGTGGCGCCACACTTGGAGAAGTTCAACAGTGAGTTCAACAGTTGGCTAGAGCGTGGCCATACAGCCCTCCACTTACCTTCCTCCAATTGCAAGAGTGTCTTGGCCAGGATCTCTCCCTTGGAAGGGAAGGAGAAAAGGAAGCTGATTGGCGCCGTCTCCATGACTGATTGTAGCGTGTTCCTTTCCCTCAAGCATTCAAGCAAGCATAGTTCAGCAACTGCAGTGGACAACCCCCCCCCCACACACACACACACATCCCACTGCCGAGTGTAGGGACTGTAATGCACTTGGAACTCACCAGCCTGAGCTTCCTTGGCTCTGGACTGTGCCAGGGGCTTGCTTGAACACTCTCGTTTATTCATCTCCAGTTTTCCTTCCTCAGTCCCCTCAAAGTATATATTAGTTTGCTCATTGTTGTGACCATATACCTGACAAGAAGCATTGTAAGGGATGAACTGTTTATTCTGACTAACAGCTCAAGAAGGAACCCAGTCCTTTCTTAGAAGGGAAGGTTTTTTCAGTTCGAGGGTGAGCCAGCATCAGCAATCAGGAGGGAGAGAGAAGTGAACGGTGGTGCTCAGCTTGCTTTCCCCTTTTATTCCGTGCACCACCCCAGTCCATAGGATGGAGGCACTCACACCCCCTTACCCAAATACCATCCATGCATATGTCCATGACGTTCCAGAAACACCACCAAAGACACGGGGAGGTGTGTTTCCTCAATGATCCTAAATCCCATCAAGGTGATAGTCAAGATAGACCGTCACAAAGCACTTCCTGCCTGTCTCTTGAACCCCTGCCCACAGGCTAGGGCTACAGATGGCTGGCCTTTCCCCCACCTCCTTAACCAGCCCTTGCTTTCCCGCTAGAGCACATCTACTCATTTCCTCCATCTCCCTCATCGACACAAACATCTCTACTTCCCAACAGCCCTCTTTTCCTCAAGTCTTGTTTCTTATCCTCTTTGGTTTCAGAGTGTAAGCTTTATACGTGCAAACGTTTCTTTCAGTGTTCTCTTCTATACCCCTGAGTCCCAGAAGAGTGCCTGCTTATGGAAGGCTTTCAATACCCTTTAAAAACAACAACAAAAAACCCCCGAGCAAATGTGTTAAAGAATAAAGAAACTAATGAATAAGGAGAAACTCCTTGCACACACTTGATGTTCCCTGTGTGACTGACTTTTCTCCAGAGAATGTACCGTCCTCAATTTTGTGTGTCTCCCCCTCAATTAAACTCAATGTCATATGTGAGTTTCTGTCATTTTCTCAAGTTTTTCCTCATCATGAAGAAGAGCATCTTGCTCTTAACACTTAATAAATTTTTTATTGAATGGTTGAATTTTGTGATAATAGAGTTGGTATCTTTGCAAGTAAGGAAACTGACAGGTAGTAAGATTGATTATCTTTTGTAGTCATTGATCACAAGTAGCACGTGGCTGGAATTTGGACTTGTGTGACTTTGGGCCTGTGCTCTCAAAGCACCCCACCTGTGTAGACAAGAAGATATTTGAAGTGGGTGCCAAGCACGGGAGGGGACTGAGAAGCACAGTTCCCTCTGTTGTCACGTTCTTTTCCTCTTCCTCACCCAGCTAACTGTCAGGAAGACTAAATCATGTCATGAGTACCTCTTCCCCTGTGAAGCATGCCTGGGGCCGAGGTCTTTGTCTCTTTTGTCATAGGGCTTCTGGTACAGTTGCCTGCTTACTCTTGATTTCTCTGATAAGTTGCAAGGTCTGGGTGAGCAGGCATCACTTCTGTTTTGCTCTCTGTTGTACCATAGGCTGTGTCTTATGATCCGGCTTACATTGTGTATCCGATGAGGGCTAGGTAGTTTAATGGATGAAGGGAACAAAGATTCAACAGGAATCAACATGGTTGTACACACCTGCAATTCTAGCACTTGGCAGGATGTGGGCAGGAGGATTGCCATGAGTTTGAGGCCATCTTGGGAGGCTGAGGAAGATCCTGCTGAGGGAAGGGTAAGAGACTTGAGGCAAACAGGGCTCTGTGCCCAGGGCACATGAGCTAGCAGGAGGAGTGTCTAGAGAGGTGGGTATATAAGGATTGTGGTAGACAACAGTATTTCCACAAATAAAATTTTGTCTTTGGACAAAATTTGGGTACCAAAGAATTTATGCTTAGCAGGATTACATAAAATCCTCTTTTGAGAAGATTTATCTGGTATGGTTAATGCATTAGAAGAAGGTAGGAGGCAAAATCTGCTGCAATAGTCAAACCAAAAAGGTGTAAAATGTCCCAGCTTGAGTAGTAGTAGCAGTGGAATTGGAATGAACAGTGGAATTGGAGTTTCTCTTTAGGAGAAACTCTAGAATTTAGCGAATTACAGGATCTTGTCAAAAGCAAATGAGATGAGAGAATTGAGACAGCTCCAAGGCTTTGAATCAGGGCAGCTGGAGGAATCACTGTGTAGGGTGGGAACGATGGGGGTGGTGAGAGGAATCAGAAAGACGAGCTAATTGGATGGAAAGAGAGGAAGCTGGCCTCAGGCATTTCAAGCTTGAACCATTCACACTACATTCTAGTAGAGACAAGTGAAGTGGAAACCTATGACTAAGAATCAAGAGAGCTGCCCTTGATAAGCCCTAACACGGCCTCTACAATAGTGATGAATTAATGCGCAGCTTTCCAGGAGTTTAGCTGTTCTGAATATTAAAATTCTTTGAAGGATGCTTAAAAGTAGTTTAATTAAAATAGAAATAGTATTATCTTATTCTTATCTGGGACAAAATTTGAGTAGATTATAGCACACCTTTCCACCTCTGCTGCCTTTGGAGACCCAGTGTCCTTGTTTGTGTGGGGATGGGTATTGGTCCTATGGATATCTGGCAAAGTGGTAGAGAAAGATACACCATGACAGTTTGAGAAGATATGCTCAAATGTTGAATGAATGTTTTATTGGCAATCATGTGGTTGAGCAGAGATCTGGGACTTAGGTATTGCCCTAGTTATTTTCTATTGCAGTGATAAACATCACGACCAAATGCAACTTCAGGGAAAAAAGGATTTATTTCAGGTTACAGGTTTCAGTTTATAATCCAGAGAAGCCTGGGCAGGAACTCAAGGTGAAAAACCTGGAGGCAAGAACTGAAGCAGAGACCTCAAGCTGCTTTCTGACTTGCTCTCAGGGTTACATTCAGCTAACCCTTCTCATACATCACAAAGCCAGCTGTCTAGGGATGGTACCACCCACAGTGGGCTGGGCCCTCAGCATCAATCAACAGCTGAGAAAATGGTGCATAGACATGCTCAAGGTAAGCTGTTCTTCAAATGAGTTTCCCCTTCCCCAGGCCTGTCAAGTTGATAACCAAGATTAGCCATCGCAGCTGCTACACACAAATCCACAGTTTTCAGTTTCTGTTGTCTGAAGACTCGAAGGAATCCACTTGGTACAGCAAGAAAACCACTGGAATTAGATTATTGATGATTTTCCCCTCACTAAAAATAGATAAGTAAGGCTTTAGCTCTAAAATTATAAAAATACAATGAGACAAAATGTTGTCTCTGGATGGTTCATATTGTCTTTCTCTCTATTCTCTTCTATGTACTGGAAATCCAAGTTACTCCTTAAAAACTTTCTAAACAAGATATGCAAAACAGACCACAGATTCTGGGGTTCAGGCATATCTGGGAAGATGACCTGATGAAACGATGGCACAATCCTGCTTCCATACTCCCTGACCTCTACAAGGACAAAAGGCCATGTGGGGACAGAGGGCCTGGGCCAGAGAGATCAGTAAATTCTTTTCCCAGGATGTGCATTGCACAGTGTCTATAATAGTCGCCCAGAGGTCAGGCCCTAGTTTAGGAAGTTGCCCCTCCCCACTCACACACTTGTACTTAGAGGTCAACACATTATGGCTTCTAGAGTTACTTGTAACTCAAACATGGCAGCAGAGGAGCCTTGTCTAAGTCCACTCCACAGGGGCCTCGGAGTCAGGCTTAGTTCTAGGGACAAGGTCAGTATATCATTTAATAAATGATAGTTTTCTGAACATTCATATTATAACTAGTTACTTTGTAACAAATATGCAATACAAACATAAATTAAGAAAGAAAGGTGTCTTAGATATTGTTCTATTGCTGTGAAGAGATACCATGACCAAGGCAACTCTAAGAAAACAAAGTATTTAATTGGGGGCTTGCTTACAGTTTCTGACCATTCATTATCATCACAACAGGAAGCAGATAGGCATGTGACTGGTAGTAGCTGAGAGCTGTATGTCCTGACAGTAGGCAGGCAGTAGGCATGTGCACACACACACACACACACACACACACGCACATACTCACACAAACGCACACCGAAAGAGAGAGAGAGAGAGCACACCTGGCTGTGCCAAAGCGCTCCCCAAGTGATATACCTCTTCCAGAAAGGCCACACCTCCTAATCCTTCCCGAACATTTCCACTAATTGAGGACCAAACATTCAAACAGTTGAGCCTATGGAGTCCGTTCTCATTTAAACCACCATAGAAGGATGTGGTTTTGCTCACGGTTTGAAGGTACCATCTTTCATGGTGGGGCACATGACTATGACAGCACAAATGTGAAGCAGTTAGGAAGGAAGTAGAGAGAAATCAATGCTGGTACAACTCTCTCCTTCGCAGTCAGACAAAGCAGTTAGGGTGTGAGTTTCCTCACTTCAATAGGCCCAGTTCAGAAAGAGCCTCTCAGACACAGCCACAAGTTTGTTACTTAGGTGATTCAACATCCTGTCAAGTTGACAGCCAGGATCATCTACCACACACATCAAAGTATGCTGGGACTCTCATGGAACCAACATTTTCCCCCAGGACTGAGACCCTGTGACCTGGGGAAGGCAGAAAAAGGCTTAGATAATAAGCCCCCCTCCCAAATATTCCCATCCTCCACTGTCCTCCTCTGGCCAATTGAGGACATCTTCTGTGGGTTCAGTCTCTGTGAGGACACTGCTGTAGAAAACTAGCATTTACCAAGGCCAGCAACCACCTCTTCTTTCTACCTCTTCTTTCCATCACAGGCCTGTGTTGAAAACGTCCAGTAAATCTCAGCCTCACCAACACAGGTGAGACACATGCTGATAGTAATCTTCCCATAAACCTGGTTTTCACACCAAAGACACCAAAATTCCAATTTTAAGAGAGGATTGTATCCAGGAAACACACTCAATCCTTAGATGTCTACTAGGAGACCCGTGTGGTGAGGAAGGAAGATGGGTTATTTCTTTCAATCCAGAACCTAAGGAAATGCTCCTTCAAGAAGAGGAAGCAAGTTTCTATAGTTCACAGCTCAGCTCCTCTAGGACAGTCCCTCCTCATAAGCCTCCCAGAAGGCTCCTTTGGGCTTCCCACTAGCCTCCATGTAGAGAAAAGTGGATCAATTTATTTTATGGCTTCGTGTGTCTTCTCTGATCCAGGTTTCTCTAGATTCCCGCCTCTTGTGTTGTGACGTTCTTCCTGCCAGCCCTGCTGATCAGTCCCTTCTTCCAGCCAACACTCCACTCTGCAAGTCAGCAGCACCCCTTCCCCACCATGTACAATTAGGAACAGTTTCAGGGTTGTCAGCCTCGCTCCTTCCTGAGCCTGTCGTGTCCTCGCCAACACAAGCTGCTCTGCAGCCTAGTCACATTCATGGCATCATCACCGAAACAGGTCGGACGTATGGTGCTGATCAAATTCTCTGTACCAAGTTGCCAGTACTTTCTGGAACAAATAAAAATTTAACATTCAGCTCTCGGAGCACCCTTGAAACCAGACCTCCCTAAAGTCTGCTTCATTTCCATTAAAGCATCTGAGTCCCAAATCTCACTCAGAGAGATGCGTGTTCGGAAATTTTAAAAGCCAGTGAGGACCCGGACCGTAGCTCTCATGTTTTGCTTCCTGGGACCCCTAGGAGCTCATTGCCTACTGGGGTCTTGGGCTTTTCAGGTCAACATCATTGAGTTCTCATTTCTATCGAGGAGCCTTGGAAAGTTACCAACATATGTTTTTTCTTCCGGGGTAGCTCTAGCTTACCACACTTTCTGTGTATTTTCCTTTATGGATAATGTATAAGGAGGAATATTATCTTCTCTCTCCATAACCAATTGTGTGTCCATTGCAGCACGCAAATGGCCTCGTGTTCCATTATCATGACCAGCACGTAATGGCAGTGTGAAATCAATACATGGGTTTATGTTGCTTGTCAATGTAAGAGAATCTGTTTCTATGGAGTAATGCTGCTCATTTGAGTGGTCAGGAACAGAACCTGGCTGTGCAGTTGGCAGAAGAGGAAATGGTTTTCCTGTGAATATTATTGGTTTTCCTGGCAAGGGGGAAGAATGGCTGCACTGCACTTTTCGGAGTGCAGGAAAATCCACAGAATGTGTTCCTTTATTTTCTAACCCAAAGTATCTGAAAATCTGAGCTTTTAGATTCATAACTGCGGGGTATCTTCATTACGTTGTCCTGGATGAGGTCGCCAATGTCACATGTTATACAAATGCTAATGTTTGAAAAACTGTCTTAAAATTTCGGGAGTAGCAATTCTGCCGAGCCTGCTCATCCACTTTGTCTCCCAGTAGTACATAGTATTATAATGATAGCATTCTAAGGACAGAAAGAGAGTGCTGCTTAATGAATGTAAGGACCCAAAAATACCAAGAAAGGGAGAAACTGTAGGTAACAGACACAAAGGGGATTATTTGCAGATGTACCTTGTTTTCAAAGTCCCGGCCTTGTCCTGGCAGCTGCTTCTCACAGACCTTGTCCAGTATGTTAAAAATCATTGCTAGCATCTTTAAGTGTCACAAGACTTGTAAATGGCACAATATGTTCAGTATTTAATGAAACCCAGAGGCTTTCTAAATTAAATCAACACCCCTTTGCTGGGGTTTTATCTTGCTCTGTGGGGCACTGAAAGTCCGGGTCCTTCCAACATTAGCATGCACCAGCACCAGGCAATGCAAAGCAAATGTGTGGGACCAGAGCTCTCTTTTGAGGTTGCTTTCTAAGCCTCTCCCATGCCTGGCTCATCAGCAGCCTAACGTTCCTCCCTGGGCTCCCAGCCCTAAAGTTATATGACTCTAGTTACTTTGGCAGCAATTCAAAGCAAAGGGGGTTGGGGGAAGGTGAAATTCGGGTGGCATTAAAGAGAACAGTTCTTAAAACAGTCCTGATCATAACAAATGAATGGCCAGTGATGGGACCAGCTGTCTTTTGTGGCCATTCGGGCTGATGGCTCCACAGTGACTTCTCAGGCATTCTACTGGCCTTGATATTAATTAGGGATGCTTGTTAAGGATCAGGTCCTGGGTCTGTGCAGCCTTATCTATTTCCTTCTGAATAGAAGGGAGAAAAGATAGTTTCACACTAGCTCTACATTTTTTTTAACCTCTTTAGTGGTTCCTTAGGTAGTCATAAAGCCAATGACTGTTTCATAAGACAGCCATTGTTGAGTCAAGTTCTCTCAGGGCCCAAGTCCTCTCCTGGTAGCAACCGTGAAACACATTAACTTTCCCAGGCAGAGCAAAATACACCCTAAAGAGTAACAACTGTAATTCCTCCACTAAATGCTGCCATAGTAGCCTCTCCATCAATGTGCTTTCCTCCAATCTCTAGCGCTTGAATCAGAGTGCACCCTTTGTTCA
This sequence comes from Pachyuromys duprasi, assembly GCA_028658305.1. Lineage (NCBI taxonomy): Eukaryota > Metazoa > Chordata > Mammalia > Rodentia > Muridae > Pachyuromys > Pachyuromys duprasi. The sequence goes on from CM053764.1 coordinate 71,425,801, forward strand.
TAGACCTATCACAGAACACTAGTGCTGGCCAGCCATTCAAAGAAGGAGCACAACACAGAAGAAATACAGAAAGACTTTACCGTCCAGAGAGTCTAGGGAGCACTTGACACCATCATCATGAGGCCATATTGAAGGGACTTCTACTTGTGTGCTATGAGATTTGATTTCTGAATGTCTCTATGTGGAGTTATTGCCAATCTTCTGGATGTAGAAAATGGCTTCCAGGAAAGCTCCCACACAGCACTCACCCTGCATCGTGGCATGAAGGTACCAGTCTGCATCATGGTAGAAATTTGTAACAGGCTTGTGCACCATAATCACCAGCTCTTAAACAGTTTAGAATGTGGAGTCAGAAGGCAGCCTGGGGAACATTCTTTCAAATTTTATAGTTTGCAGTAACTTGATAGAAATTATTCTAAATTCAGCCCTCCAATGTTGAATGGCATTACCAAGCTAAGTCTACAACTTTACATAAACAAATTTCAAAACTTGGTCTAAGAAAAGAGGTAATGGTTATGTTTTCTTTAGAAAAGATGTAGTTACAAAATTTTCTTCTTCATAAAGATGACCAAAGAAAACAAATCCAGAGAAAGTGGACGAGTCTAACAGCTATATGGCAGATAATTCATTAATAAAACTGTCGGTTATTTTATGATGTTGCATTGTCAGCTTCCTAAGAAACAGAATCTGTTTGGCTTTCTTTATTCAGTATGTCATAACAAATTTTACGCATAATCTGTATTCTTCTAGTTAAAAGCCCCTATCCTAACTCCTTTGGCCTGTGTATGTTCAAATTTTCACAACCAGGGTCTGCCTTCATCTTCCCAGTTTGTGGAAAGTCTCCTGGATAGCCTTTGAAAGCAAAATGTTCTCAATGTTTGCTGATTTAAACACAGTTCCTTCTTCCTCATTAAAAATAATAACCTATTAGGGCTGGAGAGATGGCCCAGTGATTAAAACACCTCCCACACTAGCATGAGAACAGAGTTTAATTCCCCAGAACCTACATAAATGACAGGTGGGCATGGCAGCCTAAGAAGGCAGAGTTGGAGGAGTCCGTCCCCCACCAAAGCAAACTGGCTAGAGAGGCTAACCACATCATTAAGGTTCGGTTTCTGTTGAGGGTCCACAACTCAATGAATGAGGTGGAAGAGCAAGAGAGGATGACTTCCAGCATCAACTTCCATATACACTTGAATGCACACGCACATGGTCACACACATGTAAATGTATAACACAAATGTGCACAAAGCACATACACATGACAACTAGAAAAAAAGAGAAACATCATTGCCTCTGGTTTTTAATCACTCTCGGATGTACCCACTCCCTTTGCCTCTGCTCCCATCATGATCACATGATTTGGGTGTTCCCCAGGACAGCATCCTCCTGGACACTTTTTCTACCTGTCACTGGAACCGAAAACTGTGCCAGATGTCTACAAAACCCTACAAACACCCAAATTGGCAGCGTGCTGTGTTTAAGGGAGTAACGAAGACAGCTGCTAGGAATGAGGGGACTTTTCTCTGGTGGCATGCACACTGGTAGAGACCCTTTTGAAAGCTAGAGAGGCATGGTAGTTCACCAAATCATCATGGGAGTGGACCTGGCACCAAACTGATCACATCAGCTCCACCAAAGTCTCCGTGAAAACTACAGTGGAGACAACATGAAACTCAACTGAGACAGATGCAGAGAGGAGAAAGGCACGCTCCCTCCGAGATACAAAGCCTTTGTGCTAGGCTGCAGAAAAAAGCATGACCTCTCTGCTCACCCAAAGACGGACCAGCTGTTACAGGCGAGCAGACGACTCCATACGGCCTGAGTTTCCATGAGTGTTTGCTGAAGGCTTCAGAGACCTTCTTCATGATTTAAAGTAGAGGAATATTAACTACCACAGTAAGTGCATTTGACCTCTAACTGGAACTATTTGCTTTTTCTTACTTAAGCCACACCAGGGCTGGGACCAGCTACATTGATGTCATCTTGACTTGTATTCACATATTTTGATCTTCCTTTGTTTGGCGTACAGACATAAGAATTATCAAAAATTAAAAATAGTGTTTAAATTTTAATCAGAGTGTCTCTTCTTTCTCGGAGTTATTGGCTCTGCCACCATTGGCCCTACAGCTGTCATTACTTAAAGACAGAAAAAGAACAGAACAAAGCTGGGAGTGGAGGTGCCAAGTTGACGTGCAATTCATAGCATCCGAAGTCAGAGTGACTTGAAAGAGCTAGTCGTGTGTGAGAGGGATGCTTCTGTTTTGAATTCCAAAAGGGATTCATTTTAAGATGCTAGTAAAAGCTCAGGGGACCAGAGCATCAGGTTTATAGACACAGACCTCTAATCAACACAGACCAGGACACAAGGTCATTTCTCCTTTACAAAAGAAACCAATAAAATCTGCTTTCCTGAGTAGGGTTAGGGAAGGCTGAGAATCAAAGCCCAGGAAGACAGGAGAAAGAAAGCCCAGGAAGACAGGATTGCTGTGGAGATAAGTGTGTATGCACACACGCACACACACACACACACATTATGGCTTTTATGTCACAAGTATATGGTGCATAACTATGAGGCCCACACCCCCAGGGGAACTGCAAGCTTACCTCCAGAGATGAAATTCTGAAGTGGAAGGAAGGGAATACCACAGAAACACAGAAAGAATATTGGACTTGTTTCCTTCTAAAAAACAACAACAACAAAAACTTCTTATCCTTCCTTGTAGCACATGGAGGAAAGACAGTAGAATAAAAAGGCAGCTTGGTGACCTAGGATGAAAGGCTCTTAAACAACTGCTGTACTTTGTGCTTTTATCACGTGTGTGTGTGTGTGTGTGTGTGTGTGAATAAATCATGGGGGGGAAGCTCTGTGACATTTGAGAGGCCTGGAAAGCATGAAGAAAAGGAAGGAGAAGATGAAGAAGAAGAAGAAGAAGAAGAAGAAGAAGAAGAGAAGAAGTTTGTGAGGCGAGCATGAGCTATGGCAAAGGAGGGCTGGAACCACAGGGAGCACCATGTGCTACCAGAGAGCATGATGGCCTAGAGCAATGGCCTAGAGTGAAATGAAGGTAATGGGAACTGGGACCAACAGCCATGACAGCCAAGGCAAGTGGGAGAACAAGAAATGAGACGCTCAGTTCCAGGGGAGAGGGTGGCCAAGGCTCAGCCAGCCAAGACTGTGTGAGAGAGAGAAGAGACTGGAGCAAGTTAAAGATCCCAAAACCGATCAAGGAATTCCAAGAAGCTTTCACGGCAGAAGGGTCAGGTATCCCAATGTGTCAACCTTGAGTCTCTTCCCCCTTTCGCCCCACTGATAACCCAGAAGCAGAAATGCCATCAGTGATGATGAAGAACGCCTCTCAGACACTCCCCCACACATACCAGGCTGGACCCAGCCCGCAGGTGTTCAAACCAGTATAACTACTGTGTTTCTCTTTGTTTGGCCTCTGAATTATTTATCTCCTGGTATGTGGGTGAGAGGTTCAGGCATAGCTCTTCAAGTGCCCTGGAGCCAGGTGCCCTTGTTCTGTGTTTTCTCTGCAATAATTTCACTTATTCCTCCCTCCAACCCCCTTGTCTAGGAGGTGGCTGCTGCCCACAGGCCAGCTGCTGGGGGTAGTGACTCCAGAGGAACTGAAATAAAAACCTCACAAGTCCTTGTAGGTAAAACAGGGTTGGTCTCTAAGTCCTATTATTGGGTGTAGCCCAACTATTCAGTGGGGGAATGACTGAGGGATTAGTGGTTGTCTGGTTTGCTTGCCCCTGAGGAAGAGGTTGTTGGCTTCTATGGGCAGCCAGAAAACACTCCGCTCATTGGGACAGCAGCCATAGCTCTGCTCCAAATCCTTCCTTAAAAGAGGATTAAATTACTAGCAATTTATTTCTTGGTTGATGTGGCCCGTGCTTACACAGTTCAAGCCCAACACATCCATGAAGATGCTCTCTGGTGGTTCCAAAGCCTTCCATTGCCACAGATTCTCTGTCTGACCTTTCTGTGGACTGTCCTGTTCAGTCTTACCAGCCTTGACTCATCCACAAAACATTTTAAGCCCTTTCACATGTTAATCTTTTTTCCTAATAAGAACTACACTCAGGAGGCTGAGGCAGACAGATGATAAGTTTAAAGCTAGCCTGAGCTGTATATGGAGATACTGTCATAAAGAAAAACATTTTTTTTAATGTTTACAGAGCTAGCTTTCTTACCTCGAAATGCCTTACTTTTTTATGAAAAAAAAAAAAAAAGAATCTCAAAGCTGAATGGTCAGTTATCTGTGCCCAGCTCTAAGTCCCTTCAACAGCACCCTTAAAGATTAACCTTCTAGTTTCTTCTCTGACTGATTTCAGCAACAGTAACTCACTGTTTCTCCACACAATCTGAGCCATTTTCAGATTGCCTGATGAAAGTCTTCAGGTGGAAGGCTATAATTTGCTCCTACTGTCCTATCTTCCATGTGAAAGATTATCAGTAATTAGAAACTGCAATCTTGCTTGCTGCTGATTGGGGCTGTTTTGGTTCCTGAGGATCAAAGCCAGGGCCTTGTGCATGGGCATGCCCTTTCTCTGTCACTGAATCCCAATGAAGCACATCCTTGGTTTTCTGTTTTCGAAATGAAGTCCTACCATATTGTCCATGCTGGCCTTGACTCCCCAGGCTCACCTGATCCTCCTGCTTCTGCCTTCCAAGCAGCTGAGACTGCAGGTGCATAGCACCACCTCCCCCCAGCATTGTCGTATCCCTTTCGTCAAGCCTCTGCTCAAGCAAAGGTCCTCCAGGTCCTTCATTCCTCCTGTCCCAGGAAGCTGAGATGGCCATCCTGCTAACGTGACCCTCAGAAAGACCCCAACTTCCGGGGTTCCTTGTAGACTGTGGTGTCATAAAATCTGCAGAAGGTTGAACTGTGTTCTTTCAGGTGCAGATCAAGGCAGAAGGCTTTGTTCTAAAGGCTACATATCTAGAAAGCAGCCTAAGATTTTTAATTAGCTTTCTTGGCAACCACCTTAAACTATACCTTGTTTCTTAGCAGCGACTACATGGTCAAGGAGATGGATTTTATAGCCCCAGAGCCTGCCATTTCCCATTGGTGTTTTGTTCTGTTCCTGGGTGGTGGTTGTCTGTTCCTACACTGGAGATGGTCTCCAGTGCCCAAGGCATGCTAGGAAAGAACTCTAACTGAGATTTGCCCCCCCCCCACCAGCTCCCATCGATGGGTTGATGGCTTAGCATTTTAAAGATCTTTGGGGATTTTAATGTTGCCCTTAAATGTGCTGTCATTCCACATTAGCTCTGCGTCACCTGAAGATATAACAAGCCTAATGTTGGTCTGTAGTCAAGCTAATGATTTTTTGAAAATCAAATTTGTGCAGCAAAAAAAGCCCCACAAAGTCATATGTATGTGAATAAAAACCTAGATTAAAAAGACTGAGTAGTAAACGGTGTTTGGGTGTAATTCTTCAAATAGCTATAAAGCAACTCAACACTCAACAAGCCCTTCTTTGTGGCAGCCCAAGTCCTGAACCCCCTTTTGACTTGGGAGAATTATCAGCCTTTGGAGTCTTTTTAAAAACAGAGTAACATTAGAAAGCTACATATCCAAGAATATTTGGGCAACAAAAACTGGCCTTGGTTGAGGAAAACAAAAAAGAATGCAAAACTGGAAGGGTATGGAAACAGAGTTGGATATGGAGAGAGTTGGTAGTGGGAGGGTACATATGATCAAAACATGTACAAAACTCTCAAAGAGCTAATAATTAAAAAAAAAACAAACAGTTAATTGCTTGCTAAAATAGAGAGACATGTCAGCCACCGGCCTTCCCAGCACCCACGTAGCCAACATTTAACAGTGTCTTCTAGGTTCAGCCAAGGAGAGATTACATGAGCTTTGAGTCAGGAGGTAGAAACGCAAAGAAGTAGAAGCCTTAAGGAGTCTGCTTTGATAGAATGGTGATGGGCGTGTGCCATTCAGAGAACATCAGCATCAGTGGAGTCAGCTGGGCAAACTGATGTTGTCTGGGTGTGGTTCCAATTTGTGACAGCGAAGCCTGGCTGCCTACCCCATCCAGGGGTACGTAAAATCCCCTACCACTTAACTTGAGATTGCTTCTGTTATTTTTGACGTAAATGCAAGTGACACTTCACTGCTCCACCTCATCCCCAACTAGTGTGGCCATATCAGATTTCCTCCAGAAATGTAAACACGCCGTTCAAATCTACTTCTTTAGTTTCTCAGCAGAATAATTGCATCAGCAAGGATGGGATAGCTGGCTTTTCTCTTCTGTTTTGAGACAAGGTCTGACTATGTAGCCAAGCTGGTCTTAAACTTGCCATCCTCCTGCCTCTGTCTCCCACATAGCAGGGGTTACCAGTGTGTACCACTTCACCCAGTGTTTGTAGTTTCTTGTAGCCCTTGTATCCCTTTTCTAAGAGCTCAGAAACAATGTAGCCTTCTTTTTGGGAAACTTGCTGAGGATCACCAATATGCTCACTAACCTCTGTTTCTTAAAATCTGCCTCCCTTGGTGAGCCTGGATCCATTTCAGTTGATAGAATGCTTGCTTAGCGTACAGGAAGCTCTGGGTCTGATCCCTGTCCCTCCAGATCTGTGGTGGCATACAATTATATTACCAGCACTAGAAAAGTGGAGTAGGGGCATCATGAGTTCAAGGTCATCCTCAACTACATGGTGTAATTTGAGGCCAGTGTGTCTCAAGGAAAGAAAAGAAAATTTTGAATGACCTTCTTCCTGTTTCTTGTGGCTCCGCCATTTTGTAATTTTTCAGAGATTATCCCAAAGGTCCAAGATGTAAAGACAATTAATCATATCTACAAATTCCCTCAATAGCTTAAGTCCTTTCTAGGGAAATATTGCCACATAACTCTCCTATGTGTATGATTTATACTTTTTGGTCTGAAGGGTGTTTTTCTCTAAGAAGGCAGAAGCAATGCTCTGGGCTTGGGAAGGCAAGGTTTTCACAAAGAACCTGTTCTAAGGTTGTCAATATTTGCACAACTCCTACAAGAGAGTTTTACTCTAGGCTACAGCATACAGCAGGAAAAGGCACACGCTTCAGGGAAAAGATTCAACCACTATGTTGTAGAGGAATTTTAATTCAGAAGATGGCTGCTCTGGCAAGAGATCACAGCCAAAGATCTTCTAGCCAAAGATGTTCCAGCTGGAATACAAACATGCCTTTAATCCAGGAGATAGAGACAAGCAGATCTGAGTTCAAGGCCAGCCTTGTACAGCGCAAGTTTCAGGTAAAGAAAAGCTTGTGTCCAGGCATAGTAGTACTCTCCTTTTATTGAAAATAATAAAGGTAAAGTTAGTTTGTAGAAGGAAGCACCCATGTTTGAAAGTCTAATTGAGTGGCAGAAACAAAGAAAGACTATGCAGAATAGGATACACCCAGCTCTCATGAGAAGAGAGAGGAAAAGCAGGCTACTTAAAGGGTAATACAGAGAGAGGGGGAAGTTTTTACCAGGACAGAAATAGAGCGAGACAGGTTGCAGAGAGAGAACTCAGGTGAAAACTGAATGAGCCAGAGAATGAGAAGGATCCAGTCGATTAGAGCAGACTGCTGGAGTAGTTTGATGCCAAACAGAGCAATTCAGAGGCCAAGGGAAAAGCCAGATTGAATAAATTAGCTGTGGTCATGGTGTCTCTTTATAGCAATAAAACACTTACTAAGACACTCCCTCTTTGGGAGAAAGGACCTCTGAAATGTCAGTGGCTCATTCAAACACAGTGCAAACGAAACCAAACAAACATAAAACCACAGGAGAACTGTTTAGAAAAAAAAAACATATTTTTAGAAGATAAATTCTCATGTATTTTTGATAGCCTACAACTCATTGTGTAGTAGAATGACCTTAAAGTTCTAAACTTCCAGCCTCTACCTGTCAAGTGCTGGGATTACAAGAATGTGCCATCGTGTCTAGTTTATATGACAGAACCGAAGGCCATAAAGCATGCTAGGCAAGCACTCTGCCACTAAGTGTATTTTTAATTAGTACTTATAAAAGAGAAAGAGCAAGAGTTTCCAAATACTGCCCCCAGCAGTGTTCTTCAAAGCCTTCTCCTCCTGCATGAAGGGGCGCAGAGCTGAGCCTGGGCAGCTGAGCTGGCACCCCATCTGCGTGATGGAGCTCTACCCTCTGCCCTGTCTTAGACAGCTTTGCAGCCCTGTGGTAAAATAGTTGTGGTAAACAATGTAAAGGATTAAATGTTGATTTTGGCTCAAGGTTTCTGAGGTTTCAGCCAGTGGTTACCAGCACCATTGTTTAAATGTGTGTGTTTACTTATTTTTAATATGTATGAATGTTTTGCCTGTGTGCACATGTGCACTGCACATGTGACTGGTTCTCCTGGAGTTATGGATGATTGTGAGCTACTATATGGTTCTGGGAACTGAACATGGGTCCTCTTCAAGAGCAATCAGTGCTCTTACCGGCTGTGCCCTCTCTCTCCAGTGCTTTTTGACAGGTGGCAAGGAGGAGACGTCATTCTGGAAAGGCATGGAAGAGAAAGGTTGCTTATTTTATGGTGGCCAGGAAGCAGAAAGAGACAGGACAAGAACAGAGACAAAGTACATGCCATTAAGGTGTGTCCTCAGTGACTTACTTCCACCAACTCCACCCCCACCTCCTAAAAACCCTATTTGAACTCATCAGTAGATAACTAATTCATTGATTAGATCAGTGCCATCATGAGCCAATCATCTCAATAGTATCAGTATCTTGGGAGCCAAGCCCTCAGGATTGTGTGTTTGGTGTTTTGTTTGTTTGTTTGGTTGGTTGGTTGGTTGGTTTTTCGAGACAAGAGTTTCTCTGGGTGTAGCCATGGCTGTCCTGGAACTTGCTCTGTAAACCAGGCTGGCCTCGAACTCACAGCAATGTGCCTCTGCTTCTGCCACCCAAGTGCTGGGAATAGAGGCATGTGTCACCATGCCCGAGACACATCCAAACCACAGAACTAGCTAGCCCTTCATAGGTTGCTTACCTTGGACTTCACTGTCTGCCCCTTTCTTTGTCAGGATGGTTAGCAATTGATTAACCCAGTGAGGGAGAACTACATCAAAAGAGAGTTGTTGGTGGGAGATCTTGAGTCAGATAACATTTCCCTCTCAGGTCTCCTGCTCACGATGAAGCTGGCCCTATGAGGGACGTTGTGAGCTTCCAACAACAATTTGTACAATTTGAGAACCACAAACTCATGGCCTACGCTTGCTTGCTGACTTTGGGGATCAGCAAAGGACGCTCTAACTTCCAGGGTATTGCTCTTTCCCTAAAGGAGACACAGACAGTTCCAGTACTTTTCCGTTTTGTCCTGTCAGGAAAGAACCATTTTCAGAAGTGGTGTTCTTGATCCTGAGAGGCCAGCAGCAGAACTCACAGATAGCACGAGCCTCGCAGAATCCACAGCGAGTGCTCCTCCCCTCCTTCCCTGGGGCCTGATGCCCAGAATGGGATGTAATGTAAGAAGCAGAGAAAATTATTAGAGAGGGGGAAAAAAATCACATATATAGAGTGACTGGCCAAGATTCTGGTCCAAACAAACAGGGATGCTTGGAAGTGTTTGCAGTGGCAAGTGTGTGCTGCAGTTGCTACTTGCACGGGATGTGAGTTCTTAGCACATGTCACAGAACAGCATCGTAAGCCAGGCTGAAATGTGCCTGTTTTCAGAAGTGAACTTACTTCACACACACACACACACACACACACACACACACACACACACAAGCACACAAAAACCAATGTAAGGAGAAAAAATTATTGTAGTATTTGTACATCAAACATCACGCTGGGTTCAGTGGGGATTTTATGTGATTTTAAAGACATCCTTTTAATGTGTCAACTCCTTATGACCTGAAAGCAGGATTTACACATCATTGCACAATTGCATTGCAGGAAGAATACAAAAATTGCATTTCAACACTGATTGGGCCTACAAGATCCTTGCATTCTTTTCCCAAAGAGGAATAGCAGCTTCTTCTTCTTTTTTCTTTAAACAGAAGAAATTAATAATAAGAAGGTTGGGGTGGCCGCCAAAACCTGCTTGGCTTGTTTCCATGGTATTCTGCACAGAACATCTCAAAAATGGGGCATCCAGGTCAGGAATGTGGAGGGGAGACTAGGCAGTGGGGAGTCCTGTCTGTTCCTGCCTCCTGCCAGCAGTTTTGAGCTGCCCAGTGTGGGCTCTGGGGGCTGAACTGAGATCCTCTGGAAGGGCAACAAGCATCCATAAGTGCTGTGCCCCTTTGCTTTCCGCTGAGATGGGGTCTTCGTCTCCAAGGCTGCCCTCATGCTCCATACGCAGCTGAGGGTGCTCTTAAGCTTCTGGCTTGTGCACGTTAGACAAGCACTCTACCAACTGAGCTGTGCCCCCTCCGCAGGACGCCCTTCTATTTTTAAAGTTAGGAGTTCAAATTCACCCAAGTGATATTTGTCTGTCACCCCTCACAAATTCAAATTTCACATGTCCGGCTTTATCCAAGACATTCAGTTTCAGCCCACAGTGTCATTCAGAATAACCCCCACCCCCTGGAAACATACTTCTTACTTAACCTGTGCAACCATTTCAAAGACCCCATCATTACCACAGCCTTTTGATAGGAAATTAAGTGCTCAATGGATTTATGTTCTGCTTTGATTTTGCAGACGTGGCCTCGGTGTATAGCACAGACTGGCCTTGAACTCATGATATTCCTGCCTCAGCCTTGGAAATATTGGGGTTACAGTATGTTCCAGATTATTCTCTGTGTGTGTAATCTTCTGCATTTCCTGTACTCAGTCAGCCACTAGCCCCCACTGGTTCTCATTCTGAGCCATGCCTCTTCTAGCTCTGCTCACCAGTTCTACCCTGCAGAATCTCGATATCGCTCCCATCCTCTCTGGATTTCCTTGACCCTCTGCCTCACTAGGTGGTCTCTGTCCCTCTACTCTTCCACAGGCTTGCTGCTCTTCTCTGTGTTCTTGAGGTCTCTGTTAGGAGACATGCCAGAGTTTCAAGGTGAGGTTTCTGCTTGGCAGCAGGCATGACTGGCAAGGTGCAGGGGTGGGGTGGTAGTCGAGAGTTGTTTATCCTCCTCGGATGACAGAGAGAGGGAGCAGGACACTGGGCCTGGCTTGGGCTATTGAAACCTCAAAGCCCACTTCCAGTGACATACTTCCTCCAACAAAGCCACATCCCTAATCCTTTTAATCCTATCAAAGTCTACACCCTGCTGACTAAGCATTCAAATACACAAGCCTGTGGGGGCCATTCTCATTCACACCTCCACAGCTTTATTGTAGTCTTCACCGTGAAGTTGCAGGGATAATACATTTCTTTTCTCTCAAGGCTGACTGTATCCCAGGCTGCCTTTGAACTTCCTTTGCAGTGGGGGATGATCCTGAACTTCTGGTTCACCTGTCTCCTCTGTTCTAATGCTGGAATTTCAGCTGAGTGCCACCATGTTCAGTTTATGCTGTGCTGGGGACTGAACCCAGGGGCTTTGTGACTGCCAGGTAAGGGCCCTACCCTCTCTCCCTCCTTTGCTCCTTTTCTGTTTTTCTTCCCCTATATCATTTTCTTCCTGTTGCTTCTTATTTTCCTTGCTGGAAATTGAACATACACCCAGAACTGGACTCAGCCTGCCGGTGAGATACCGCTTAGACCCTTATGTTTCTTGCAGTTTTGAGTCTGTATTGTCTCCCCAACGCATTACAGTCTGGAGGACAAGGACAATGTCATCCATTTTCTGCTTTTGTTCTGTTTATTTGTTTTTCTTTTTTCTTTTTTGGTTATCCCTTCTTGAGAGCCTATTGTCCCCAATCTATATCTACTTTTACTTTTCTCTGTTTATATTTATATTCTGGTAAGTCATCTCCAATCGTTTCTGAAATTAAAAAAAAGTATTTTTGGGTAAGTAGCATGGCTCGGCAATGATGGCTCAGTGTGATCACGGGGGGCTCACATAGTGGAAGAAGGGACTCAAATCCTGCAAATTTCCCTCTCTCTCCTCTCTCTCATACACACGCATACACACACACTGCCACACTCAATACATGAATACACATACTATAAATTAAAGTCACAAAAATATTTCAAGTCTCCTGTGTCTTGCACAGCAGTACTTATTGTTAGCTAAACAACATCAGAGAACCCAGTCAATGTGTTTGAAATACAGTAATGCACATGTGAGTTTATTTCAGGCAAATAGAAAACCATCTTTAAATTCTGTAAGAATCGAGATGTGGCTGGGCCTGGTGGCACACACCTTTAATCTCAGCACTCAGGAGGCAGAGGCAGATGGATCCTTGTGAGTTTGAGGCTGGCCCAGGCTGATAGCACTGGTGTGTAATCTCAGTATTGGTTGTATGAAGGAGCTGAGACAAAAACATCAAGAGTTCAAGGGAAGCCAGGAACACATAGTAAGACCTTGCCTTCAAAATAACAAAGGAACAAAGGCACCACATCATCACAGTCTTTTTGCACAGGAAACTTAAAGGGAACAGCTGGGAGTGTCCCATTTCCAAACAAAACAATTCTTTATGGATGATTCCACTGCACACACATGAAGCTCCACTTCCGGCTACCAAGGAGAGCGTGCAGGAAGATGGGGAGCAGCGTGGGCCAGGGAAGACAGAGAAGGAGGTCTAGGAGAGGGGCAGATATGGTGATGCAAGAAAGAAATGGAGGAAGTAAAGCAGGATAGCAAAACTTTTTAAAAGAAAGAAAAACTGCACGGTCTAGAATATGGGATAAGTCACGACCAAATACTACCCCGACCCACAGCTCTGATCTAACACGGTGGGTCTGCTTTCAGACCTAAGACACTGGGTGAACTCGGCGGGCAGGAGAGACACCTCCAGCCTTGCTCCTCCCAAGATCCCGCATTCTCAAGGTTTCATTCACTCCGGCTTTATTATAGGGACCGGATGATAACGTGCCAATCCCACAATCTGTCTCGCCAAATAAATCACAGGAAAGAATCCTGTCGGCTTAAAGGGTAGAAACTCAATCCCGACTTTGATTTCTGTGAACCATTACCACATCACAGGAACCCACAATTGCTACCCCAGTGGAGCGAGCCAGTGGGGTGGCTGTCTATGGAGACTGTGCTCTTGGCCGATGTGGCTGGGCAGGAGAGGGGCAGGCAGCCAGCCGGACAAGCCTGCACGCACACAGCAGAGCTCAGCTTTCTCCCCGCAGTCAGGAACGAAGGACTCTGCCCTTCTTTTCTTGTGTCCTTGCACGTTGCTGTTTTTCAAGGTCTCAGCTGCTTGGATGCCCTGGGGGCCTATTTAATAAATGAGGCGCTTTCAAGCACCAGGTTCCTAAATTCCTTTCTTTATCCACCCCGATTTGCTGTACAGAAAAGTTTCAGCAGCCGAGGTGGTCTTTTGTGATACAGAGCCTCCAAAGCCCGCACTTGCTTTTTAGTAAAAGACCCCCAAGCCCTGGTGGCACCATTATTGCGTATCTAAACCATAAAAGGAGTTTTTACTCATAGAGTCCCTGCCACCACACCAATTCCAAATGCAAAATTAGAATTTTTTTTTTTTGTCCTTTATTGTGTGTGTGTGTGCTGGAGACTGAATGTAGGCCCTGGTGCATGCTGTCTGTGCTGTACCAAAGAGCTAGAGAAAGCCAGAATCAATCCTTAACTGGAGGGTTTGCTTTTTTTTTTCTTCTGAAAACCTTAGTAGGAAAGGGAAACTAAAGAGGAATTACAAATTAAACCACGGGGGATGGTAGAGTTAGCCTGTATTAAAGAGAGAGCTGGCAGCAAGATGTCAGTCTTTGCAGTGTTCCGACCATAAGGGAGTTTGTTGAATGTGCGTTTGTGATATAATTTATAAGAAAATAGGTTTTACGCAGAAGGACGTTTCTGCTCTATGTGTTGCAGCACCCTTGAGTGCTGTGGGGGGGGGGGGAGGAGGGCTGTAATTCCATTAAGCTTTCAATTTCCACTGGCAAAAGGAATGAACTAGATAGGATTGGAAGATAAGGTGCTGGCAGCTGGCCTTCACTCCCCTGACCTTGCTCCAGGGGTCGGGGAATGAGAAGCAGCGCCTTTGTGCTAGAGATGTCACACCACGCTTAATTAGAGGGCTGGAGTGCCATTGTTCCCCTCTGGAAGCCCCTGTCTCAATTTGCTGAGAAAGTGTCCATTCTGCTCACAGTGGGCAGATCATGTGACCATCACCCCGGCAGCCTGGGGAGTCACATGCCCATTCTAGGGCTCTTTAGTGGACCAAAGATCACAGAAAGTGTGAAACTCGGGGCACGCAGGAAGAGATGTGGCCTGATATTTGGAGAGCTGCACTTCCGTGTTCGCCTGCATGTCCACAGTCCACTTAGACACACCAATAGACTTAAGTGGCAGAACTCCTCCCTTCTCCCCACCCGCAGCCCGAGTTTTAAAGATTGTAATTTGTCTATTAATGTATAGGTGGGGGAATGTGCCACTGCTCACGTGAGGTCAGACGACGGTCTACAGAAGCAGTTCTCTTCTTCCACCTGGTGGGGGCGCTGGAGCTGAACTCAGGTCATCAGGCTTGGTGGCAAGAGTGCCCGCCCTCTCTGCTTCTCTGCTTGAGCATGGTTTCTCTGTTTGCAGAACACATGGGGAGAAATAAACTCTTCAAAATTAAACTACCTCTGGGCTAAAGCCAGAGCTCAGCGTGGAGTCTGTGAGAGGTGTAGGCTTCATCCCGCCAACACACACACACACACACACACACACACACACACACACACACAGAAGCACGCTCAAATTTCAACGTGTTCACCTATCTGTCAGGGTTTCTAACGCATGGGTTTCTGTAATCCTTACTGTATACATTGGTGGGGGTGAGGAATTTTTAGCTCAGTTGGTAGATCATTTGAGTGGCACTGATGAGCATCAACCCCCTAGCAAGGTGTAAATTAAAAAAAATTTTTTTTACATTAATGTAATTTATTCATTTTATATCCCAATTGTAGGCCCCTCCCTCCTCTCCTCCCAGGTCCACCTTCCCTCCTTCTTCCTCCCTATCCACAGAAAGGTGAAAATTTGAAAATGCCTGAATTGACACCTTGTTCAATATAGCTGCATCCAGGGTGTGTTTTGTTTTTCCCTCTTTCAAGCAATATCCTAGAAAGAGTTTTGTAACTGGTTAGCATATTTCAGAGGCAGAGGCAGAAGGACTCCAAGTCTGAGACCAGCCTGGGCAAATTAGGTAGACTTGTCTTATAATCAAACTGAAAAGGCTGGAGGGTGCAGCTCCGTGATAGGGTGCTTACGTAGCATGTGTGAGACCCTCGGTGCAGTCCCCCACCACACACACACACACACACACACACACACACACACACACACACACACACACATGAGCTGTATTCACTAAACCTGTACTTGTCCAATTCGGTAGGTACTTCCACTGTGGCTATTTAAATCTGAATTCGTTAAATAAAGTCCATTTAGAGATAGGGTCCCACAGCTGAGCAGCCTCATTAAAGGCATTTACAGCCATGTGTGGCATCTCAAACATAAAAAGGTCAGAGTAAACTTTTTTTTTAAATTGGGAAACAATCAGGTCATTTTCAATATTTTACTAATATGTATACAATCCTGTAGTTAGGACATGACTTTAATTCCAGCACTTTCAAGTCCCAAGAGCAGGATAGTGAGTTCAAAGCTAGCCTGGGCTACTAAGCAAGACTGTCTCCAAAACAAATAACGAGACTTCTGAATATGTGGTGTCATTTACCTTTGTAATTTGGATACTGGGTATCTCTTATTTTGCCAATATAATGATTTCAAATTTTTTTTAAAGTACCCACTTTATTTGTGAAAAATAATACATTTTTAATGTGCATTCATACAAAGAATGAGCCTTCTTAATGTTTTATCTTATTCATTCTCACTGGCTCTCTTACAGACATTTTTTCTCTTTTATTGAAAATGGATTTTTTTTTCCTCACGTAATGTACCTGATTAGAGTTTCCATTCCCTCTTCTCCTCCACATCTCCCCTGCCCCCCATCTGGAGCCACTCCCTTTCTGTCTCTTATTAGAAAATAAACATGCTTCTGAGGAATAACAATAAAATAAAAGAGGATAAAACAAAAACCAACACATTGGGGTTGTACAAAACAAACAACCGGAAGGAAAAGAGGCAGAGAGAAGCACGAAAAACACAGGCGCTCTCATCGACACACCCAGGAATCCCATAAAAACACTAAACTGGAGGCGAGGATGTACGCGCAGGGGACCTGTGCAGACCCTCGTGGGGCCCATGCTCGCTGCGTCAGTCTCTGCGAGTTCATATGAGCTTTGCCCACGCTGATTTAGAGGGCCTTGTTCTCCTGGTGTCCTCCATCCCCTCTGCCTTTCACATTCTTTCTCCCTTGTCTTCCATGGGGTTCCCTGAGCTCTGAGGGAAGGGATGTAATGGAGACATCCATTTAGGGACGAATGTTCCGAAGTCTCTCACCCTCTGCACAATGTCTGTCTGTGGGTGTCTGTGTTTGTCCCCATCTGCTGCAGGAGGAAGCTTCTCTGGTGATGGCTGAGCAAGGACTGCTCTATATACCACTGAGTATACCAGAATGTCATTAGGAGTTATTTTATTGCTATATGTTGTTATTTTAGAAAAGTATATTTGGGTTTATTTTACCTTAGTTGCTGGGCTATCTAGTCTCAGATTCTTAGTCACCCAAGCAGTGTTGGGTATAGGGTCTGACTTGAGAAATGGTTCTTAAGTCAAACCAGGTATTGGTTGGTTACTCACACAAGCTTTGTGCCACCATTGCACAAGCACATCTTGCAGGCAAGACACCATTGCAGATCAAACAACTTGTGGCTGGGTTGTTGTTTACATTTCTCTTTGGTAGCCCACAGAGCACCTACCTTCCTGTACCAAAGGCACTGGAACACAGGGGTGAAGGCTCTCTGTTGGCACCAGCTGGACTTCTCCATGTTCAGTGAGTTATGCGGGGGCTGTCTTCAGCAATGGGAACTTGCCGTCAGTTTGTGAAGAGAAACCTATATTCTTCACAACAGCTTGGGTTGTTTGAGCATTCTTAGAGAGATCCCTTTGGCCAACAACTCGATCAGATGTAAACCATTCCCAGAACTGGGAGCTTCATGTGGTGACAAAAGACATCCAGTGGGTGCTTTATCTCCATTGTTGGTGATTTCATTTAGATTGTGTTCATATATGTATATATTTTAGCTAGCTTCTACTGTATAATGTAGAAGAATTTTAATTCAGTAACATGGCTGCCCTGACAAGGGATCTAGGTCTGTGTGATCTGGCTAGAAAGACACAATTTTAATCCCTCTGGCTGGAATACAGATCCTCCCTTAGTGCACACCTTTAATCCCAAACGATGAAGGTGAAGTTAGTTTGCAGAAGGAAGCGCCCATGTTTGAAAGTCACGTAGGGGCAGACAAAGTTATAAATCAGAGAGAGGTGTGACATAATGAGGCACAGATAGGATATTCCCAACTCCCATGAAAACAGACAAGAAAGAAAAGCTACTTAAGTGCAGAACAGTAGAGAGAAAGCAGTTCAGTTCAGCAGAGATGACGTTAGAGGGCGTGGAGCTGTGTGCAGCAGAGAACTCAGTAGAGCAGACAGTATGCTACAGTTGAGTTTGGCACAGTATAGTACAGATAGCTCAGTGCAGTTCGGATGAGTGCAGTAATGTTTAGCTGAGTCCATGCAGTTCAGAAGCAGAGCAATTCAGTGAGAAGCCAAATTGAATCCGTCAGCTTGGAGAGGCGTTTGAGCCAGAACAGCTGAGTTGAACCAGCCAGCCAGAGTTCAGAAAGAACTAGAAAGGGGCAAGTTATTGAGCAGTAAGCTTCCAAGAGGACAATTATTTCAGGCAAATAAAAGCTACATTTATAGCATACGTTTCCATATTACCCCTCAACTAGCCCTTATTTTTAGCTGCTTCTCCCCATATTCTCTCCCTCGTTGCTGACTTCCATCCCACTCTCCTGTTCCAGGCCCCACCTTCTCTACCCATATTTATCTATTTTATTTCCCTTTCCTAGAGAGGTCTACTTGCTCCTATCCCACCACCAGGCCCTTATTCTATAACCAACCTGTGGTCGTATGTACTGTAGTTTACTTAGCATTGACTCAACAGCTAATATCCACATAGAAGAGAATATGTACCAGATTTGTCTGACTGGGTCTGGGATACCTCACTCAGGATTATTTTTTTTTCTAGTTCCATCCATTTACCTACTAATCATTCTCTCTCTCAACTCAGTAGTATGCCATTGTGTAAATGTACCACATTTTCTTTATCGCAGCATCTGTTGTGGGACATCTAGACTCTTACCAATTTCTAGCTATTACGACTAGAGTAGCAACGAACGCGTCTCTGGGCATGGGGGTAGAGTGTGAGGAGAGACCAAAGCAAGCTGTTTGCTACAAAGCTGGGGGTGAGACTGGGGCACTGGACCTGGAAGAAAGGATGGAGCCATGGGGTCGTGCAGTTGGCCTACCTGATTTGCCTGCTGGAGTAGCCTGTGGGTTCCCGGGAATGCCTGCTGGAGTGGGCCCAGAATAAAGCAGTGTGTGTGTGTGTGTGTGTGTGTAGGATTGGGGGTTCGGGAAGTGTCAGCAGATGGTCTGCTGCAGAGCTAGGGATGAGACTGGGGGTTGGATTTGGAGGAGTGGGCAGAGAGGTGAAGACCTGCAGTTAGCCTACCTGCTTTCCTGGCTGGGGAAAGCAGCCAGGAAAGTTATTCTCTTATTGCTGAGATAGACCCAGACTGTCCTCTGACAGGCGATCCTCTAGGTGCTAGGACTACACTCCGTGCCACCAGAGCCCAGCGAATTTATTGTTGACAAGCTGCCAGTTTCTGTGAATAACAGCCTAGCTGGTTGCTGGAAAAAGGGCAGAGCAGAGAGGCTTTAACTCAAGAGTCTGTTCTGAGATGAAGCCCACTTGGAGATAAATAATGTAGGTTGCATTAAGCCTGCAGCTTTGTCATGATCTCACTGGGGAAAGGAAGTCAGGGCCTCTGCTGTGCTAAGCGAGTGCTGGGCTGTACGGTGGTTAGCTGGGCTGACAGTAACCAGTCTTCAGACTCATTTGCTGTCATTCCTACATGACTGTCCTCCACTTTTAAGGGAGCTTTGTAGTTTACAGATGTTTGTAGTTTTTCTGTGTAAGGAGGAGGAGAGCTTAAGAGCTGGCTCTGTGGATAAGGTCTAAAGCCATCAAACCTGATAATTTGAGGGTTTGTTTTGTTTTGTCTTGTCTTGTCCAGAAACGGTTTCTCTATGTAGCCTTAGCTGTTCTGGCTGTTTGTAGATCAGACTGGCTTCGAACTCACAGACATCTGCCTGCCTCTGCCTCCCTGAGTGCTATGATTAAAGGTTTTCACCACCATGCCCAGCTCCTGATGATTTGAGTTTGACCTTGGGGACCCATATAATAGAAGGAGAGAACAGACTTCCATGAGTTGGCCTCTGACGGCCTTATGCACACTATTTTTTGGGCAGGTACACACACACACACACACACACACACACACACACACACACACACACACACACAGGTCTCTCTGTCTCTGTCTTTCTCTTTCTCTCTCTCTGGTTTAATAGAAATTGCTCCTTTAAGGGTTGAACAGTTCTTAAATGTAACCAAGGGCCTGTGGGAACAAGCACTTGATATACAAAGTAACCAACCCCTTTTAGATCTCCTCCACTCAGGGGCACCCCAGCATTCCTCTGCCTTCATTGCCCAGGGCTAGGTGCCAGGCATCTAGAGACCACCCCAACAGCCTAAAGCTGCAGAAATTACTTATTCATCCTGTCCAACTTGGATTTCCTGCAAAAATCCAATACAGGCATCAGCCTAAATAGTCCCCCTGTTGTCTTCTACTTCCTTAGCACTCCAAGTTGGTTTTTAAAATTTTGTAATTTTTTTTCCTGTAATGGCCTCGAGTATTGCACCCTGCTTCTTGAACTCTCCAGAGCCTGTGAGTACAGTGAACAGGGCTTTCCTGAGGTTCTCTTGGGTCTTCTTGTAGCAATATCTGAATGAAAATACAAGAGAAGGCTCCAGAGAGTTGCTGAACTACAGTCATCCTGGATACATGGTATGCTTGAGGAGGGAGAGAAAGCAGCAAGTACATGGAGTGACAAGGGTTGTGGCGCTTACCTAACAACAGTCTAACAGAAGTTTATTTTACCACGTTAGCCTAGATCAGCAAGAACCCAGTAGAGCAGGGCATGATGGGATGTGTCTAGAATCCTGGCACTGTAGAGCCTGAGGCAGGCAAACCTTGAGTTTGAGGGCCAGCCTGGGCTACACATCCATCCTGTGTCATACACAATAACAATCAAACCTAGCCTGAAGACGGTTGTATTTAACGTGAAGGAGGACCGCAAAATGAGCTTCTAACTAACCCCAGGGAGTAGTTACTAACAGAGGGGAAAAGATATGAGACAAGGGCAGTTGCTGTCACAAGTCATTGCTCAGTTTCACTTTTGGGCTTTTTCATTTCCCTCTATGCATAGAAGCTCTTTACATGTAAAGGCTTTTATCTTGTTATCAGCTGCAGGAATTACATCAGTGGGTCTCAACCTTCCTAATGCTACGACCCTTTACTACAGTTCCTCATATTGTGGTGATCCTCAATCATAGAATTACTTTGTTGCTACTTCATAACTGTAAATTTGCTGTTTATGAATCGTAATGTAAATATTTGTATTTTTTGATGGTCTTAGGTGACCCCTGTGAAAGGGTCGTTCAACTCCCCCCCGCCCAGGGTTGTGACCCACAGATTGAGAACCACCGACTTACATTTTCCCCATCATTCTTTTGAGTTTGATTATGGTATTTTATCGTCTAGTATTTTCCGTAGCTGAATTAACTAGGTTCTTTTTTCCTCTCTTCTACAGATTTTGGGCTTGGGTCATATCTAGGAATGCTTTCTCATTCTAGAGTCTCTCATTTTTTATTTTAAAAAATTTCTTAACAAGCATTTTGATCTTGAAAGCTTTAACTCTAAGAGGTCAGTAACCTCTTAGAACCAAATGTTTTATTTAAGGTGGGAGCAATAGCAGTGCGCTGTGGCTCACTGATCATAGCTGGGATAATTCTCCTGTCTTTGGAGACTTAATAGTACCCTAGTCCTACCTAGTCTGATCCTGTACAAATATAAGGGATGGAGACTCAGAGATTAATGTCCACTCCAGTTCCCTTCCATGTCATTACCAGAACCCCTGATCTTTATGTAAGACAGGAATCCACACTGTGCAAGATCTCTAGAGCATTCTGAAGTAGACATCTAAACAGCTAAATCAGGATTCTGTGACAGCAGACAGGTGAGCAATGTGGGCATCAGGTGTGCCAGGAAGTTAAAAACCTACATAGAACTTTCCAAAGAGTGAATACCAATAGCTTAGAGTGGACCGGGAACTCACTCTAGACATTGACAGCTCATGAACACATATCCTGCATGTTACATACTGACAAAAATATGCACCAACACAGTGGGCCATCACTGTTGACCACTGCTCACTACTTTCCAGCAGGAGGACCGCTCACATGTTGATCACGTGCTCACAGGGGATTTAGCAGGTGCTTCAGTTCCCGGGCACACAGCAACAGCGCCAGCACCAGCAGGTGCTGGTGTGGCCACTGGATCTCTGTAGCATCCACTGCAGGTGTTTTGATGCAGTTACGATTTAGGCTGCATCTTCCATCTGTGACTGTTTCTCTCCGTCTCCCTTTTTCTCTGTTTGCATTTCTTCATTTCAGCTGCAAAATAGTCCCTTGGACAGTCTGTGTTTGTGTAAGTTTTGATAAATTTTTAACTTTAAATAACAGATCTCTGTGAGTTTTATGGTAGTTAAATGATAGACAATTATCCACATACATTGTATGTTTTCTGTTCTTGGTTGATACTGCTAGGGTTTGCGGCCTATCTTTTATGTGCCTCCCCCCCCCAAAAAGACTGTTACAATCTCTAAACCACGAGTATACGGCAGAGCTGCCTGGTTCAACTGCATTGTCCAAAGGTTAACTGTAATAGAAAACACAAATCTATTAACCAGAGACAGTGTATATTAAAACTGTCACTGTTTACTTTGGCTGGCCACTAGTCAGTCAAATAGCGCCTTCCTGTGTCTGCTGATAAGGCCTGCGGGGCAGGCCGAGCAAAGTCCCCAAGCGTTCCCAATGTCTGGACACACAGGCGGTTCGCTTCCTTTTGCCAGACTTGGACACTGGCTAATCTCGTCTGTAAGTATGCTCAGGTTTATTTTCAGAGGCAAACAGGTTCCCTTTCTTGGAGTGTCTTCAGTTGGACACTACTTGATAAGGGCAGTTTAATTGGTTTAAAGCACACTTAAAAAAATAACTTCACAGGAGCCAGCAAGACAGTTCAGTGGGTTAAAACACTCGCTGGGTAAGCCTGGTGATCCAAGTTAAGTACCCAGAACACACAGTGGGAGAAGAGATTCCTGATCATTCTGCACCGCCCCTGCTCCGTGTGTGTGTGTGTGTGTGTGTGTGTGTGTGTGTAATAATAAAAGAGGATTGAGATGGCTCAGCAGGCAAAGGTGCTTACACGCAAGCCTGCCAACCGGAGCCCAAACCCTGGAAATCATGTAAAGGCAGGAGAAAACTGATTTCACACAGTTGTCCTCTGACTTCCATATGCATTCTGTAGCACGCATACTACTTACGTACACACACACCACACAAACACATTACCCACACATGAAATGACGAAAGAAAAGCTTCCTATGGATACAAATGAGGAGTCAAATAACTTTAAGCATCTATTAAAAGCTCTTTCCAAATGAGTCAGGTGCGGTGGCACATCCCTGTAATCCCAGCACTCTGGGAGGCAGAGGGAGGCGGATCTCTGTGAGTTTGAGGCCAGCCTGGTCTACAAAGTGATTCTAGGACAACCAAGGCTACACAGAGAAACTCTGTCTCCAAATAAAACAAAACTAAAAACAATGACAACAAAAGCTCTTTCGAAGCTTAAATTCCAGTGTTTTTATATTCTTGGGTCACAACCATTACTGAACTTACTTCTAAAGGCACTAAACGTGGCCCTGAACTGAGCATGGCAGTATGTGTCTACAGTCCTAGCTTTTGGGGAGATTTAGAGTCTGAGTCGGGAGGGTCTGCTTAAGCCTAGGAACCTAAAGGGAGCCTGGTCAGCACTATGAGATCCCATCTCAAGAAAAACAAAATGTCCCTTTACGATAGGAACAAAAAATTAAATGTGCAGCTCTTGTAAACAGTGCCTTAGCCCTTTCCTTCTGAATGCAGTTAAATCTGGAAAGGCACTTATTCTATATAATATGCCCTACAGAGGTAGGGCATATTACATATCCTGTGTTTCCTTTAAACACAGCACTCTGGGAGGCACAGGAAAGCAGATCTCTGTGAGTTTGAGGCCAGCCTGACATACATAGCTCTAGTTTAGCCAGCTAGAGAACCTGTCTCAAGGAAAAATAAAATGGAAGGAAAAAGCAAAAGTTAGACTTTTCACACAGCGCCACTTTCTCCTTTGCCCTTCACATTCAACAGTGGGAATGCTAGGATGGTGGCAGGAAGAGATGATGTACAATTGGTTTATGCAGGTAATTGCAGAGGGAACTTCTAGCAAAGTTACAATACAACCCCAAATTCCTGATCTTTAATCTTACAAGTGATTTGATATGGTAACCTAAAGTCAAGAGAGAAAAATATTTTTAGACAAGGCTTATGTGAGCCTTTCATTATGTGGGAGATTGAAGTCGTGGCAAGCTGAGGGGCAGTGTTCCCACGGCACACCAGACCTGCGTTCCCGTGCTTGGTTCTGGATCCGTTGCTCCCACACTTACTCTGTCTTGTCTTGTGAGACCCAGAAATTCTTTGAAGAGTTTACATTTCTTGGTGAACTAAGGAAATACTGTTTGTTTGAGAGGAAAAATAAATCATAACTATCAAACCGACTCTCATAGGAACCACCTTCAGTCTGAGATACATGCAAAGAGTAGTATCATTTTGAAATTAAGTCAAAAGTGACCTTGTTTCTTTTTCTTTTAAAGAACCCCCCTCCTGTGTGTGCATATGTGTGTATGTATGTGTGTATGCACACAAGTGCAATGGATGAAGAGATTAAAAGAGTACTGTGTCTCCTGGGGCTGGAGGTCCAGCCAGCTGTGAGCTGCCCAATGTGAGAAGTGAATTCAGGTCCTCTGTACGAGCAGGACAGGCTCTTACCAGCAGAGCCACCTCTGCATCCACAAGTGATATTTATTTTAAAGAGCAAATACTTCAGAGATTCAGACAAAAGGCATAGAAGGGTTGAACATCAATTTTTAATAATGAAACTTTTTATCCAGTCCTCAAAGTTAACATAAAAGGAATGATAAATTGTAATTTTATCATTCCCACCACGGTGTAACAAGCCCTTGTTACAACATCCATCTACTGTCTCCAAAAAACCCCAATAAAACCCACACATTATATCACCTAATGACCTAGCAACAGATGAGATTTTAACCAACTTTATAACCAGGAAGCTATTACCAGGGATACTTCAATCACATAGCTGAAAATATGGAGAAAAGACAGGTAAAAAAAAATCATCTTAACTTGTAGTAGTCTTTTTGCTTTTTTAAAATTTCTATAAAATACACTAATTTCCCAAAATAAAGAATATTATGACACATTGGTGTCAACTCACACAGATGAAAGCTGATCACAGCTTTTCTCTAACTAAAGTTCATTTCACCAAACCTTTATATATTACATGAATATCCAAGTAAAGTATTTTTTTTAAAAAATTCAACACAAAGGAACATAATACACAGTGTTTTTATATATAAAAAGTTAACAGGAATGATTCCAACCACATTACATATCTTTTTAAGACAATGGAACATCTTGCCATTACATGATTCTTCAGTTCATGTCATTATTTCCCAGCTACTTTTTTCTTAAAGTTGAAAAACAAAAAAAGAGAAGGTTGGTTGGCTGTTGACTTCCTTCCTTAACTTAACCCAGAAGAGAACTGTAGAACCATCTCATTCACTACCACACTGTCTTCCCTCTGTTTTCAGGACTACCCAGACCCAGGGCTGGGGTGACATTGGAAGACAACACCACTGACATCAAACGAAGGCTATAAAAAGATGGGCTCAGCTGGACTCTGCCACAATTGTGGGTGTGGGCACGGCCACTCCCAGCATGCCTTGCAGAGCTTCAATGCAGTCACAGGAGCGAGCGGTCTCCTGGGTAAACTCTCCCTTCACATCTGTCCACCGGGCGGAAACACATGAAAGAGCATTTTAACTAAGTACTGGTGTGCTGGCTGACGTATGCCTTCCACAGAGAGGGAGCAAGCACACCTTAGACATCTCTGTCAGTAGTGGTGGTGGGGTAGAGAAAAGAATGCTGTTTGTTTTTAAACCTCCTGTACCGGTCAGTTCGGAGTGAAAACTGCAATGACATATCCACACCATGCACAGTCCACATCACTGTGGGGATCTGGTAACACATGCAAGATGGCAGAGGAATCACAATGGATGAATGGAAACTTTCACAGTGTTTCTTACAGCCTTTGACTTCAACACAAGTGCATCTCTTACCACCACTGTCTCACAATTTTTTTTTTTTACTGTGTCTTGGGCATGCAGATCACTTGGGGGGTAGAATGGGAATTACACTTCAAAGCCATTCACACACATCGACTACAACCTCAGTTCCTCTTACTTCCCAACCAATGCGTCGGACTGCTTGCATTAGCAAACAAGTACGCATTTTCAGTCAATGGTTGTGCTTTATTTTCCTTCTTACTGTACCCATTTCATTCTAGAAAAATGAAAAAAAAAAAACCCACAAAGTGAAATCAAGGACTAGGTCTTCAGGTTGGCTTCTGATCAAAGCAGACAGATGGGGGTCCATCACCTCCTTTAGCCAGGGCTCTGTTACTGGTACTGATTCAGTTGTCTGCTAGGAAAACTGCCATTGTTGTTTAGAAGAAGCAAAGCATGATGGCTGGGAGGAAGGCAGCGAGCAGGGGAGAGGGGGATGAATCCTATGTCAGAAAGAATCTCTTGCTCAACAGACAGGAGAGAACCCAGCTTCTCCTTAACCGTCATTTCATAAATTAATATATTTTTTTAAAAACCATAATCCAAAGAATTTGCTATTACAAGAAAGTTCAAGTTTTAAAAAAGCAAATAAATTAGTTAAGCCTTGTAAACAATTGTCCATTTTAGTTATAGATCTTAAAAAAAAAGACATTTATCTGTATAGTTCATTAGACAGTACAAGGCACACTACACATCAGAACCCAGAGTGACAGAATCCACCTTCACTCTGCCCACTGGGGCAACCAGGCCGGGGCTCTGGAGTCATGTGCCCATCCTCTGCTCAGCTCTTGAAGATCTGCAAGTCCACAGATGTGCTCTTTCTGTGAAACGACTTTGTGCTCTTTAGTCATGTGATGTGATGTTAAACCTTCTCCGTGTTGAGTCTCCTCAGATGTTCTCCACAAAGCTCCCTGGGAAAAGGCCAGTCTTCCCGTTTCTTTGTAACGTGCCTTTGAACCAGCCATCCTCACGTTTCTTATGAACAAACACAATGTCTCCTTCTTTGAGTTCAAGTTCTGCCTCGCTCTGAGGAGGATAGGAAACCACCACTCTGTGCCTACGAAAGAGAAGTAGTCTGCTGAGGTGAGCAACAAAAAGGGCGCACCAGCCGTCTGCGTGGCGCCTCAGCCCAAGCAGAATTTACACATGAATTTACAACCTGAAACACAGTGATTCTCGGTTTAGTAGGCTTGGAATTAACAAAAAACCAGTGGAGTAACAACAGCGGTGGGCAAGCCCGTGTGGCTGAGTTACCTACACAGGGAGGGGCATTGTTGCCTGCTTCCGGTGCTTGTATTTTAGCCTCACTTACGGATATGTTTTGAATAGATTCTTAATAGGGAAACCATTTATGTTCTGCCTTCTGCTCCAGGAAAAGACAAGTAGATTTAATTTCTGAGATGGGAAGAAGTAGTGAGCAAGCTACAACTCTTCCTAGGGCTGTGTGGGTTCTGCCGTGCCTCTACACTGAGCCGGGAGAAATGAGTGTCGGGTCTGCTGCCTAGGGGTAGAGCTGGAGGAAGGCCTTCTGTATCCCTTATACTGGGCTTCCTATCTGGAGGACAGTGATTTTGAGGAATTCTGTCTGTCTTACATAGCCCAGTCTCCCGATGGGAAGGTCTCAAGGTCTACACAGAGAGCAGAGAACTCGTGGGTTCAAATATTGTCCACCACGACCAGTAATGATGCCGACGTCCCAATCTCCACTTCTATTTGCTCTAGTGCTCAAGGAGGATGCGCGTGAATAGAGGTGTGGCGAGCACTCCCGGGCCCTAGCAGCCTGTGGAGCAGCACCACCCACCCTGCCCCATGCCCCTGTCTCCAATACAGGGTTATAGTGAGGAACGAAGGCAGCCAGGCGGAGGTGACTTATTTTGGGTTTTGTTTCCCACCCACCAGCATTTTCTCTACTAGATATTATCTTAATTCTTTCTCTTGCTTTTCCTAGTCATAGTGGTTGGTGACGCATAGTAGCCACATCATCCCTGCCTCCACTATCCCAACTCTTGCACAGTTTCCTTCTACAATGCATAGGGATGTCCTGTGTGATGAGAAAAGCATCACAAAAGCGACGTGATTTCTGATGCAAGGTAACCGAAGACTGGGAAATCAGGCGGCATGAATGAGTCTACCAGATGCCCCTATTGAGACCTGTGTGAGGGTCTGACGTCTCTTTCCAAAGCCAGTCAACAGGAACATGAAGGAGCCCCCCTTCACACTGGACCCTCCAGCCCCAGCCAAGCATCTTTACAGTCTGGTTCTCTCTCGAATCCATCCACGCTGGGAAAGACCGCAGCAAAAAGTCTCACTTTCCATAAAATGACAATTACTCAGCTTCTTGGGGCATAGGGACCGATTCACCCTCCATTGTCTATGGCAAAGGCATATAGCACTAGTCTAGTTTATGTTTCCAAGAAAGGTACAGCCAACTCAGACATGAGAGTTCAACCAAGATGAGGTCAGTCAAGTGCAGAGCAGGGGAAGAGGCAAGGCATTGTGGGTGGCAAGGGACTGACGCAGTTTTTACGGTCACTTCGAGCGTTTTAACTTTGAACCAGTTCACGCTGCCTCAGTTTCCTCACCTGGAGAACGGGACTACAATGAATCATACAATATATCGCATAAGCAATATAAAGAAATTAGAAGAGTGACTTCATTGCGGAACAATCTAAAGGAAGAACCCAGATGTGGTTCCTCAGGTCTGGTGCCAACAGGCTAAAGATCCACATAAAAAGCGATGATGTAGTTGCCATTTGGGGCGAGTTAAAATTTAAGCAAAGCTTTGCAGTTCTGGAGGGAAACGCACCACTGACTGAAAGCACATTCTGGGTAGATCTCTCATGAGGTACATTTCTGACTGGCAGTCTGCAAGCTGCTTTAAGGTAATACAGAACCAAGAATAGTTCATTAAAAAAAAAAACCTTGAAGTGAATTAGATTAATATTTGCATTTTATAGAAATGCACTAAACCAATTTTGTCAGAAAACCCTGAACTAGAATGGCTTCTGGGCTAAAGACATAATCTTCCTGCCAAGTTCCCAGTGGGAGCAAATTTTCATTGCTAAGTTATAGACCTCGAGGGGGAGGGGCAGAGCGAGAAGCGTGTGCAGGATGGAAACCGTGACACAGTGAGCATCACGTGACGACTGCCAGGTGCGGCAGTGAGAGACTACACTTAGAAGCCTTCCAGCTCAGGCCTTGGCCTCGAGCCTTACGAAACAGTTTGTACTGAGACTTCTCACACGGCTCCAGAGAGCCAAATTCTGGCAGGTCGGCCCAGCGGGCTCAGGCACAGCAGGCTCTGCCAAGCAGAATATCTACAGCGGCCAACTAACAGATGTAAGGCACAGCTGCGAAGGGACCTACACCTGCCGCCCCACCCTCTGCCTCGATGGGTCTATGGTTGCCTGTGTGTGAATAAGGATCTTGGGCACTTCTGAACAACACCGAACGGGAGCTGCGCTCTCCACACCTTCTCTGGCACCCGCTGAGGCATCTCCAAAAGCTATACCACAGTCAGGCCTCTTCGCAGTCATCCTCCCCATCCGGGTTGACGGCCTCGCTATGCTCCCTCCTCCTTGTATCCTATTTCTTCCTGACCCCAATGCATTCCACACACAGCTCCAATATTTTTATTACGTAACTCCACCTGTAGATACCCATTGTGAAAAATCATTAACAGGCTCTCAGTGTCTGAAGGTTAATCCTACACAAAGCCCTCAACGATCTGGCCTTAATCCTGCTTTATAGCTATAGCCGATATCTTCACCACAAACATTCCAACAGTCCCTGGAGCCTGTCTCTTCATACTCCCCGGTCTCTTCAGATACAGTCTCCCTTCTCCTACTCCACATATTGGCTCACACAGCTCCTTGCACTGGGGATTTCTTTGACAATAACTCTGCCCATCCATGCCCTATCAATCTCCCAAGATTTGGCTCCAAATCTCTCTCCTGTGAAACTCCAGCCCCATAGCTGGAAGTAATTTCACGCTTGATTAAATCCCAGGGGACCCCATGTGTATTTCTCACGGCACTTAGCACAGCCCACGACCGTATTTTTGCCATCTGTGTTCCAGTCTCTCTCTACTTGTGGGGTGAGGTGAAGCTGAATTCACTGTATCTGGCTCATGTGACCAAGTGTAGAATATATGATGATTCTTACTAAGCACATTGAATGAACAAGATATCTAATCACACAGAGAGCATTTTTAAAAAGTACAATGTTCTTTTAAAAAAAATAAATGAAATTCTGATACATGCCGTAACATGGAGGAATCTTGAAAACATTATGCTAAGAGAAAAGGGCCACACGAGAAAGGAAAGCTGTTCTAGGACTACACTGACATGGAACCATCATGCCGAGAGAGAGCAGAACAGGGACTACAGGAAGGAGAAGAAACAGAGGGAAAGCTTTCTAGAGATGGACAGTGACGAATGACTAATGTAAAGGCACTCAGCACCAGAGGACTGGATTTTTGAAAAGCAGCAAACTTTAACTAATTTTATTTTCCCTTTTATTGACAATAGATTATATTCCCACATAATAAAACCTGATTATAGTTTCCCCTTCCTCTACTGATCCAGTTCCTTTCCACCTCCCTCTCACTGAGATCCACTCCCTTTCTGTGTCTCATTAGACAAGGTTTCCAAGGGACAGTAATAAAATAAAATATAATAAGATAAAACAAAAGCTAGCCTATTGCAGTTGGATAAGACAAACAGAAGGAAAAGACTCCAAGAAAAGGCACAAAAATCAGGGACCCACTCATTTGTTCATTGGAATCCCATAAAAAACACTAAACTGGAAGCCATAATGTGTATATGCAGAGGACTGGGTGCAGCCCCTTCAGTCTCTGTGTGTTCATATGAGCTTTGCTCATGTTGATTCAGAAAGTCTTGTTCTCCTGGTATCCTCCATATCCTCTGGCTCTTAAACTCTTTCTTTCTCCGTTTCTGCAGGGATCCCTGAGCCCTGGGGGAGGGAGTTGATGATGACATCCCAGTTAGATGATGACATCTGCATTATGTGTGGCTGTGGGTTAACTAGGCTTTACACAATTAAAAAACGAGGTGATTCAATAACTGAAAATGGAAATATTAGTAAAAATCAGGGAGAGACAGAGAGAGTGAGTGAGCATGAAAATGCAAGAGAGCAGGGGTAGGGTATAAGTACGTAAAGGGAAAGAGGGGGGATGGGAGAGGGGGAGAGAGGAAAAAGGGAGAAGGGCTGACAGGTATTCTGGCTGTTGGATACACTGGCCCCCTTTGAACAAAGCACACTAGCTCTAAATGGGCCTTTACCTCTAGGCAGCTATTGTCAGGCACAAAGATGGACCAGGAGATCCTGTTGTGGTATGGAGAAGGTACCCTACAGCCAATGCCAGCCTTCTAGTGTGGGTCATGGTATCTAACTCCCATCTGGACAGGCACTGGCAAGCTTCTGTCAGCGTAAAGTTTTCTATTTCTTTCATTTTTTCCCCCTGACTTCAGTGGCATCTTTGTTGTCATTTCTAATCTCCCCCCATAATGACCACAGCGAGACCTCCTGGGACGATGAGAATCACTCTATCAACCTGGTCCGGGTGAGTGACTACTCAGTGCCTCCAGCTAGTGGCCACAGCCATCTAACATCCAATTAAGTACTTTACTGGCAAAAACCATACTAGCTGGCTTTGTATCGTGTGCAAAGTCCAAATAAATTAATCATGCTGGTTAAGCCCGACTGCCTTTCTATAAATCTACCACTATCCAATTTGTATGTTTCTAAGTATGCTGTTTAATCCCCAGTCAAAGACCACGGGCTCTTTTCTAATTTAGGGTATGTGGTTATTGCTTTAATTTCTAAACTTAAAAATACACACAGGCAAAGGTGTCTGGCTATGCTTCCCTAAGCCATCTCTCTCTCCCTCTGTGTGTGGAAAGTGACAAGAACTTTTATTTGTCCATCTTTTCTGAAATACTTTCCTTTTACTTCTGCTTTGCAATTTCCTAATTATTTTTCCTCGATCCCTCTAAAATAGAGCCTAAAAATATTTGTTCTGTTATTCCTGCTGTCATCAATTATACATCCTCTGCCTCCAGGACACCGGCCTATTTCGTGTTGTTTTCTGCAGCAGTCTCTCTCACAAACACAAAAGAATCCCTTTGTTCCCCCAGGAGGATGTGTCTCAGCTGACACCGAGACCTGTCAACACACTTCAAGGCTCATCCTTTCTCATTATGAGCCCACGTCATGTGACTGCTCCTTTCCCCTGGCAGCACGGGCTGCCTCAGTCACTTTCTCTCTTTCTTTCTTTTTAAACTATACCCCCACCCTTGCCCCCTGGTGATTTATGAAATAGGGTTGCGGTGGGGCAGGCGACTTCCCAGCTGCTCTTGCTGTACTCTGCAGATGAATGTGGGCTCATTCTGTCCTAGGACTACGCTCTGAAACATGTTTTCCTGAAAATTCCTTAGACAAAGTCCCACATAAAGGACCCCTGAATTTTGCTAGGGCCAGGGCCACTGCTGTGTGCCTTGCCGGTGAAGGGACGAAGCACTTCAGGCGCTTTCTGAATCACACTTCCTCCATTTGAGGCTCTAAGTGTTTCTCCTTGTACAAACAGGTAATGCCTAACTGACATGCTTGCTAGCTCTCTATTAGCCAGAACCCTTCATCCTCACTGGATAATGGACCAGACCGCTTTCCTACCCCAGCTTCTCATTGTTTTTACAGTCAGGCAGATTTAAGCATCCAAGTTAAATAAATGCACTACCATCACTGTGTGAGGGCAAAGGGCTATGGAGAGTTGTTGGGGCTGGCTATTACATTTAATATTCCACTGAGCATATGGATTATAAAAATACAAAGTTGGGCTGAAATCTTTTCTAAGGACCCCCTTCCCTCTCCTAAAAATTGAAATAGCTATATAAAAACCTGCCAGGGATTTCCAGAGTGCCCATGTCCATCTGTCCTGTCATTAAATTCTTCATGTTCCCTATCTGATGTGCCTCCCTCATCCCCCAAATGCCATCACCTGTCTGGTTAGCGGCTCTCCTTTCAGATGGCCTGAAAGGCAGAGCCTGCTGTTAGAAAGAGCTTTTTAAGAGGAAAAGAACAGGAATGCAGAAGCCACGGAGATCAAGGACATCTGGTGATTGAAAAGGAATGCATAATGGGGGTGGCGATGAGGCAGCAGTGCCCAGCCAAGGCCTAGGGAGAATGTGGGCAAAATGAGCCATCGTTCCAAACAGTCACACAGACTCCACAAAGGACTTCGGATGGGGGGAGAGTAAAGGGCCTTGGGGCGTGAGGGAAAATTGTAGATCAATGCCTAGAGGGAGAGAGCGAGCCTTTGTGACTGAGTGTAAGTACACAAGTAACTGGACTAGCTCCAGGGACAGGAGGTGCTGTCCCTGGAAAGCGGCAGTGGAACTCTGCAGGAGAAAGGCTGACTTCAGAATCAAAGCAGGAGTAAAGCCAGGACTTGGTTTCAAAGCTTTATGAAGAACACAGTGGATAAGGAGAAACACAGAAGGATCTGCGTGGAGGGAGGGAACATTTTTAGGATAATGTGTCATTTCAAAATTGGTTTTATGTCAGTCAGAACTACAGAAAATTACTTTAACTCTTTATGAAAATGCATAATAGAGTATACTTTATAAACAGGTCTTTTAATATTCATTCTCCACTTTTAAAGTTTACTTTTAATTGAAAATGTGCCACAAAATCATGAGGCTTCAATATAAATGTTTATATGACTCCATGTGAAATACAAAGGACAAATGAATTTAATTCATTCTGTTGTTATTTAAAATTTATAGAGCTGGGCGTAGTGGTACATGCCTGTAATCCCAGCACTCTGAGAGACTCGGTGAGTGCTAGGACACCCTGGTCTACAAAGCGAGTTCAGGACAGCCAAGCAGCCAAGGCTACACAGAGAAATCATGTCTCGAAATATCAAAAATAAATAAATAAACAAATAAAAGTTTTATGTGTACGTGTGTGAGTGTGTATGGGTGTGTGCACATGAAAGGAGGTGCCTGAAGAAGCCAGAGGCATCAATTGCTGGGGGATTAAACTTGGGTCCTCTGCAAGAGGCATGCCGTCTCTCCAGACTGAGTCATTTCAAATTATACCATTTTCGGTCTACAACACACAATCAGGCATGGCGGTACACACCAATAGCACTGGCCACTTGGCAGGCTGGGGTGGAAGCTGCTTGACTTCAGGAGTTTGAGAGCAGCCAGGGCAACATGGGGCGATTACCACTGTTGCCAACTCTGCCACACAGAGAACATCAACGAAAGGGGCCACTTCTAAAATCTAGACGTCTGCTTACTTATAAAACCAAGTCTAGAGAGAATGCAGCGTACAGAAACCATAGAGCAGATGAGGCTTAGATGTTTACATGAAAACAGAACAGTAACTTTAATGTACTAAGTGATGTGATCGTGGGTAATGAGTGGCAGTTAACTTTCCAGTTTTCATAATCCTGGTTCGATATGTGTCTTGTTGTTCCCTAACACATGCCTAGACACCCACAGTTGCATGAAGCAGAGCTGCCACATGTAAGCACCGTTCTAAGCCAAAATCACCATGAAAATGCCCAAATTGCCATAAGCTGGTTCATCATTCTGAATGTATGAACCAAGAGAGTCATCTGAACATACACTGTTCTTCTCAGGAGACAGGAAAAAAAATTTCTCTGGGTGGCAGAGAATCACCTCTGTGCTTTACCTTCACCTTATGCTCTGAAAAGACAAAGGATTCCAGTGATTCTCAACCCGTGGGTCCTGACCCTTTATCTTCAAAATTGTTTACATTACGGTTCTCACAGTAGCAAACTTAGCACCAACGAAAGTTTATGGTGGGGGGTCACGCAACACGAGGGACTGTATTAAAGGGTCACAGTGTTAAAAGGTTGAGACCCACTGGATTAGACAGTGACTGGCAGACACCATGTGGATCTGAATCTGGAGCCACTCTCTGGAAACGAAGGGAGAAAGCTGGTTTGTTGATAAGTAACCAAAGAGACCAGGTGAACGGTTTGCAGTAGCAAGCAAGCAGGAAAAGAAAGCTTGGGCTTGAATGCCATTTATCAATTCAGCTTGAAATTCTAGGACAGTTCCTCTCCAGAGTAAAACTTTCAGCCTGAAGTTTGCTATTTACATTCTTAGCTGTCTCTG
This sequence comes from Pachyuromys duprasi, assembly GCA_028658305.1. Lineage (NCBI taxonomy): Eukaryota > Metazoa > Chordata > Mammalia > Rodentia > Muridae > Pachyuromys > Pachyuromys duprasi. The sequence continues at coordinate 71,460,572 of CM053764.1, forward strand.
AGAAAGACCTGGGACTCACCTTTCACAAACCACAGGCCTGGCCTCATTCATGACAGGACCCAGGGAGGAGCAGGCCTGCCGAGGCGGTGGAGCGATGGGCACTGCGGAGTCCAGGGAGCTTGTCTTGCGATGGAAAGCATCCTGGGCTAAGGCTGCTGTCCCGGTGGCTGCTGGGCCATCCCCATCGGTGGGGCATGTCCCCACCCTGCCGTGGCCGCCCCCTAGCGGTAACTCAGGACCCACTGCGCCCTGCAAGGGCACCTCCCCTGCACCCAGTTCCATGTCCAGGGTGGGTGATGCTGGAGGGGAGACTCGGGGCTTGCGTTTGGTGGAGGCGCCAGAAAGCAGCTTCAGCAGACCTTTTTTTTCCTTCTGGAAAAACAGAAGCGTGGATATTAGCTGGACATCGGCTGTTGTGTTGCTCCCGTAATCTCCGGGGCACTCTGTTTCACGTTTTGATCACATCACGGTTACACCCTTCTGAGAAGCCTTTGCGTGATCTCTTGTTACCATTTTCTCCCTTCCTTGCCCGCCTGCTTCTGTTTGTGTCGGTTGGACATTCCCTTGTTCTTTTACTATCTTCTACCGGGGCAACAAGATCAATGGATTAAAAATATGTTAAACAAACATTTTAAATCAATTTCTAACCTTACTTAGACGAAAGCACAGGCAGCCGGTGAGACGGCTCAGTGGGGAAAGGAGCTTGCCGTCAAGTCAGGAGAGCTGAGTTCCAGCCCCACACCAAGCGGTAGAAAGAGACCTAAGAACTACGAGCTGTCTGTCCTCTGACGTCACACAGCACTGTGTCACGCATGTGCCACACACACACACACACACACACACACACACACACACACCTCAAATCAATGGAGTAATAAAAGCACAAATAGATACTGCAGCACAAAGTGGAAATTTCAGATCCTGAGTTCAATTTCTTGAACTCCTGCCCATCCCCTGATTATTGTTTACAGGAGTCAACTGTGTACTGAGTTAAATAGAAGCCTGACAACACTTGAGCCCATGTCATTATCATTCTCAGGAAAGATGCCCTGATCGGAGCCAAGGGCCAGACTACTTCTCAACATGTCACCGCCTTGCTTAAGTTTAACCAGCCGCAGTGACAGAAGCCAAACCATCCCTATTTTGAAAGTAGCTCCTTGATTGCAAACCCCAAAACACCACCACACGATTTTAAGGAGACATTCAGTGTACTTGTATCTTCATGTCTTGTCTTTGCTTTTCTTTCTTTTGCAAGCAACTGAACAAATAAGTTTTTCCCCCAACAGCCTCATGTTCCAAAAACCATATCCTAAATTTGTCTCTTTTGACACTCTCCTTTTTTTTGCTCTACAAAAAGAGTCAGATGTTGAGCTAACTACTTTATTTTCAGAACCAGCCGTTATCCTTTCCAGTCACCAGGTTTTAACACTGTCATTCTCAAATCTCTGAAACTGTCTTACTCAGATGTCAGTGATGTAATTAAGTCCCCTGAATGGAAACACTCACTGAAAATGACTTGTTTCTCGGAGAACTGTTTCTTTAGAATGAAAGCCCACTAACAGAGGCATGGAAAAGAAGATAGAACACTGAGGAATTCTTCGTGGCAATATGAGTTAGTCAGACTCAATAAAAAAAAATGCCCTTGGGGAATGCATTTCTGTCTACAATAACACAATCTCACAAGAAACAGGATAGCAGAAAACAGGAGGAGCCTGGGGCAGTCATTTATCTGAGGGTGAGCGAGGATCCCTGAGAAACTGCACATAGTCTCCATTCACAAACACTGCTCAGAGCATGTGGGCTAGAAATAGGAAAAGGAGAGTGGGAGGGGCTGGGAGTGGTTGCTAGGGTCTTCTCCGGGGCGGGGCTAGACTACAGATAAGCAGAGGCCATGCATCTCTTTACCCCCCCCCCCCATGGGGGAAGGGCCTTTTGCATTTTTCCCTCTGCTCTGAACTCATCTTGCTGGGTTTTGCTTCATTCTCTTGTTGGATGTCACGTTTTCTGAGGGTCACCAATGCACACTGCAATAAATGATGCCACAGTGGTCGGAGAAGCAGCCAGATCTCCAAGACTAGCTACACTTCTTTGTGGGCCGTCTGTGCTGGGAAATCGCAGGGTGTCTGATAGCTTCGACTTCCAAGGTGGCCAGATGCAGTGTCCAGCTATTTTTGTCATGATATGAGAAATCACGGTCTAATCCCTGGACCCTGCAGACTGGCTGAGAACATCAAGTCCACCGATAAATAACAACCTCAGCAAGCCACAGCTAAAGATGCAGCTTAAAAGCTCAGATCTGGGCACTCAGAAGTGTATCAGATAAGTTACGTGTGTTCCGGAAGCGGCTTCTAAGGTGATCAAGAGGAAAGATGAAATTTTTCATTGAAAATGATTAAACACATTAAGCACAACTTGCTTTAACGACTTCTAAGGGATGTGTTATCATCATCAACCAATGCTGAGTACCCATGGAGCAGAAGGCAGAAGATTAGGCGCCTTGGCGGGGTGCAGAAGGCAGGGGGTGAGGATAGCAACAGAGAAAAGATGAGGCCCTAGTTCCAAGGAACTGTGCTATTAATAGCGTATTCTGAAGCTCTCCGTATGAGAAGAACAATGTGCCACTTGAGGGAAATAACTCTGCAAGTTCAGACACTCATTATCTAAGGACACCTTTGTTTATTTTAAAATCCAATGGCAGAAATTAAAAAAGAAACCTGAAAAAATTAACAGTCTACACTTTGGTAAAGAGATTTAGAAGTAATAATGTTAGCATATAGAAAAAAAATGGGGCATATCTTTTACTAGGAACCTCAATAATTTATCTCCTGTGGGGTTTCCATTCCCAGATGAAATGATGTTTTTAGAATCGTCTCAGATTTGATGATTTAAAACAGTATTACACACACAAAAGAGAGAGAGAGAGAAAAGAGAAAAAAAAGAAAAAAGAAAGTTATCTGGATAACAAAAAATCCAATCAGCTGATGATCACAGCTACTTTTATATGCAAAATACATTCTAGCTGGATTTGGAGAGCAATTCCAATCATGCCCACTGCTTCCGATACGTTTTTACCTGAGCACAGTGGTCTGGGAAGGTGAGGACAGCTGGAGCTCCGAAGCTTAAGAGTCAACCCAGCCTATCAGCAAGGTCTGAGCTGCTCAATGATCCTATCTCAGGAACCGGCTGGATGGGTTTAGAGTACTGGTTTTTACCCTTCTTAACGCAGCAGCCCTTTAGGACAGTTCATGTTGTGCTTACCCCCAACCATAAAATTATTCCCTTGCTACATTATAACTGTAATTTTGCTCCTGTTATGAATCATAAATGTAAATATCTGATATGCAGGATATCTGATATGTGAACCCTGTGAAAGGGTTTTGTTTTTTAATCCCAGAGGGGTTGTGACCCACAGGTTGAGAACCACTGCTCTTGAGGCACACTGCACACAGGCATGCACCCATGCACCAAAGCACAGAACTCAGTAGAACACTTTCCTGACATGTGAGAAGTGCTGGGCCCAATTTCTAATTCCTTCCTTCCTTCCTTCCTTCCTTCCTTCCTTCCTTCCTTCCTTCCTTCCTTCCTTCCTTCCTTCCTTCCTCCCTATCTCTTAAGGTTCATGGAAAAATTGGCAAGAGCCTTCTTGGGGCCACAGGTCAACAATTTATACACTAGTTTTCTAATATGTAAGAGTCATTGTCCTTAGGTAGGGAATCTCAAAAATATTAAGTCATGTGGTAAAAAAAAGTCTCTCATACTTTTGAGCAAATATTTTCTTATCGTCTGACATGAAGCAGGCGATGTGCTGGGCTCTGGGAATGGATGCGCCTTGGATGGTTAGTGTCTAACAGCAACAAGCACGGCTGTACAACAAGTCCTCTGCCCGAGAACTAGGCAGGGGAAGGGATAGGTCTGGGGTGCTATTGGGGGACATGGCAGGGAAGGAAAAGATTCCCTCAGATTTTAGGGATGATTCAATACCACCAGTTTCAAGATTCTTGTTAAATGCTATCAGGGGAATTTCCATATTTAGTCTTCACAGCAACCTGATGAGGTAGGAATTCATTATTCCCGTTGCCTGAAGCTCTGAAAACCCGCCTAAATAATCATGCCAGCATGGGGGTGGAAATGAGATTCTGCTCTCCAAAATGGTAAAACCAGACACAGCCAGTTAGTCAGGCAGTCAGTCAGTCAGTCAGTCAGTCAGTCAGTCAGTCAGTCAGTCTGTCTCTTTCTCCCCTCTCCCTCCTTCCTGCCCTTCCTCTCTCCTCCCCTTCCCCACTCCTTCTTTTCCACATCTCCCCCCTGAACTCTGTGTACAGACAGGCATTCTGAAGAGGTCTGCATCCCAGCTCTCAATAGAGCAGAGACCGTGAGCATGGCCGTTTACAGATCCCTATGAAAGTTCCCCGACAAAGCGCGCAGATGAGTTTGGTTTTGTCAGCAAAGTAGAACTGCAAGGAACGAAAATCATCTGAGCAAAGAAATAACCGGAGAAGAAGTCAGGGAAGGGGCCAGAGGAGACAAAAGTGACAGGATGTTTTATGTAAGGGTTACAGGAAAGGCCTTTCAACTTAAGATCAAGAAGCCCAAGGTCTCCTAAATGGTGGCTGTGTGCTCACTGCTAGAAAAATGTCTGATGCAGAGGACATAGCTCAGATGGTGAGAATTCTTGCTCTGCAGACATGAGGACCTGAGCTTGAATCCCCAGCACCAGGCGAAAAGCTGGGTATGGCTGCGCACAGTCTCATCACTGGAAAGAAGACAGTTGAAACTTAAGAAAAGTCAGTATCCAGACAAAGCTGTAATATTGATGACTACAGAGGAAATCAGGAGGAGTAACCGTGGACGGATAAATAACAACATCAGGGTCTGGATTTCAAATAAGGAGTAACTGAGATGATATTTAAAAATACAATTCAGGAGCTTATCATCAAATAGAGGAAATATATCAAAGCTGGCTAGCATTTTTTGACCCTGGAACAAAATACAACTTCTTATTTCCCAGAGATTTTGCACAAGATTCCCAGAAAAGTCACTAGTCAAAGGAATGGACCAAGTTAGGAGAGTTCAAGTAGACCCACAACCAAAAGTTATTCATACAGTGGCACCCTGGTGGCAGCCCACTGTGATCTGGGTATCAGGAGCTATGCCTTCTCCAGGTCAGCAGAATAGCCTGCACTGCCTGCTGGATGTGATGACTCGAACACTGAGAGCTCTGTCCCAAGTCACAACCCAAACTGCCATCACCATGTCCCAAACGCTTGCCCTTTGTCTTCCACTCAGTTTAACCCCACAGAAAGCAGAGCCAACTGCAACTTAGACCCTAATTCTGATCAACTCCGGGGGGTTAAGGAGAGACCAGGCAGCAGGGAAGAAGCAGAAATGCCGAGGCCTTAGGAGAAAGTGCTCCCCCAGAGAAGCTTGTGATAACACTTAAAAGAACCAATTTTTAAAAGTTTAAAGAAAACATATGCATAGGCTGAAGTTCAAAAGGGAAAACGTTGGACAAGGAACAGAACGGAAGGAAAATGAAATCCTACAATTGCAAAAGATGCTGCAGATGAAAACGGAAGGGCCTGGTGTTAGCCCCCAAGGAGTGGCATAATGGGCTCCAAAACTTAAAGGCCTTGTGCAAAAAAGATCAAGAGTAAGGCCCGTCACAAAGAACACGGCCCAGTCCGCAACAATGCCAGGAGGCTAAAAATCAGTATGAGTTCAAACTTCCCAAAATCCTAAGAGGGGGAAAATTTAAGGGCTATGTAAGGCTACATTTGAAACAAAAAGAAGGCAGACCTCCTGCCTGGTGTGTGTGTTTGGGGGTTGGGGTGGGAGTCAGAGGAAGAAAGGGACTGTTAGCGCCCAGGAAGGGAAGACTAAAGGAAAAGCAAACCCTAATGTGGAGGAAGGGAAGAAATCAGGACAGATTCACCTCCACACATACAGAAAATGATCAGCTGAAGTGCAAATGAATAATTCCTGAGCCATTTGGGTGAATCTAGAATCAGGGTCAATTAATAGGCAAAGAGGGTATGTTCAGCTTTAACTTTTGAAGGAAGGTGAAGTGTTACTGGAAGGTTTATTTTTTTGGAAGGGGGGTGAGGGTGGTTGTTTGTGGCTGCCAGATGATACCAGGCTAATCAGGCTCCCTTCTTGGGTTCTTAGTTTCATTAATAAAAGAATTTAAAAACTGATTTGACAGAATCCCGAGGACAGCGTTATTAGAGAGTAAAAGAGAAACACAGGCCAACCAGCAACAAGCCCCAGCAGCTGTCTGGAGGACAGAAGGGAAAAGCCAGTGTCTGAGATAAGCTGACTAGCAGGTCAGACATGGTGGACAAGTAGCTACAAGGTACGGAGGGAGGCTTTCAAGAAAGAGTAAGAAAGCCCGATGGGCCACACAAAGTATACTTAGAAAGAGACAAAAAAAAGAGAGGAAAAGCTGCGAGTTATAAAGGGTGACAGGCCTAGACTGTTAACCTCACTGCAGACTAGACAGACCTTGCTAGGAGATAGGCATTCTGGGAAGGAAAAGTACAGCACCCCACTAAAGGAATAATTATTTCATCTAACTCGCTATCACTTAGGGAGAGCCCACTCTGGGGGTGGTCCTTCCTTCCTAGGTGAGGTCCCTTGACCTACCCTGTTAGGACTCCATGCAGGCTAAAGATTCTCTATCTTGACCAGGAGTTTTGTTTTGTTTTTGTTTTAAGTGGGCCTTTATAGCTGCTCTAAGGCAATTTGCAGACCATCTGGGAAATTCTTGGATGGCATTAAAGAAAGGTTTACAAGCACTTACAGGCAGAAATGAGACTCTAAGGAGGAGACTCTTCCAGAAGACTTTACTACCAATAAATAACAGCAGAAGTGATGAGACAACTAGATTTCAGCATGGCACCTGGCAACATCTCCGGCTGTATGATAAAGCGGGCCACGTGATACTTCTGTCTTAAGGAGCCACAAATGTGTACGTGATGGTCATCATGGAGTTACTGAATTAATAATCACCCAGAAGTGTCTACTGTGAATCTGGAGCAGGTTTAAGAAGGGATATTTGTAATCTGTGACAAGAGGAATAAATAAAAACCTAGGAGAGTACAGTTCTCAATTCTGATAATACCTCAGGGCACTGTGTAAAACAGGGATTTCTAGGAGGCTCTTAAGAGGAAAGGAGGGCACAGGGAGACAGATGCCCTATGAACTTCTGCTAAGTTAAGAATTGACTGCAGAGGCCATGAAAATCATCTGGAGATATGGCAGTTGGAATCACTGGTATGTCCAAAAAGAGGTCAATGGCGATTTTTCACTGATGGGCAGTCCAAGGAATAGCATTTAATGCCATGTACAAGAGGCTTCTGAAATATATTACTGCAAGCTTTGTGGGAAAAGAAAAAACAGATCCTAAAATCAAGATGCTGCAGGGAGACTTTCCATGTGGACATGGAGAGGGAAGAGCCTGCTTCCTGGCCCCTGCTTCTTAGACTGCCAGCTACTTGAAGCCTCCTGATTCCTATGGTTTGTGTCATATATTTGATGTCACTCTACCTTGCTTTACATATCTTCATCTCTAGGGCCTTGGCCTTCTTGTCCCTTTTAGGAAGATTCCCATATCGAACATTGGGTCCACCCAGAAGAATAAGCCCCCATTTATTCTCATCTGCAAAGTCCTTTTTGCTAGGAAGGAAACAGTAAGCATGGATCTTGGGAGCAGGAGGAAGACATCTTTTAGGGCCATTATTCTGCCAGGTACCTGCCAGTGAATTCTCTTAACGAACTGAAGAGCCTTGCTCTAAGTGACTGAGGACACTGTGCCCAAGTCTTAACACTCAAACTGTTAGAATAATTCTTTGAAAATACAAAGTTGAACATGTCCGTTTGAGCACAAGTTTTAACATAGTTAATAATAAACACTGAGCAGATACCAATCTTTTTTTAAAGTTAATGTTAGTAGTTAATTAAATATTAACTTGTCGGCAAGCTATAAAGTTTACTTCCTTATAAAGTTGTATTTACAGGCTTCTCTAGCCATTTAAGTAGAGCGACATACATTACCACTGAGCCAGGTGGCTCAGAGCCCTGTCCCATAGCTCTATGGGAAATGCATGGAATGTAGAACCAAAAGTCAAAGCTGTGGTACAACCATCCAGGCTTTAACCATGTTTAATCACCATCAATTTTATTCTCTTGCTTCAACCACCTGTCTCCAAGCCTAACACAGGGAAGTCTTTCAAAACAACTTACAGCCGTATTTATTCGGAGCCAAGTCCCAAAGGAGAGATGACGTCTCCCTTACATTTCAGGTCCTATCTTTCAGGGAACGCCGCTGATTTGCAGTTTAAAGTACTATTGATACAATACATCTGCGAATAACTTTTAGAAATTTGTATTTTTATTTTTCAGTGTGTGTGTGTGTGTGTGTGTGTGTGTGTGTGTGTTTATGTGACTGCAATGCCAAGAGAGGCCAGAAGAGGGTAGCAGGTCCTCTGGAACTATCGTTACAGGCAGTTGTGTGTCACCAGATGTAAGCACTGGGATGTGAACTTGGGTCTCCCGGGAAGTGCGGTAAGGCTCTTGTGCTGCTAACCACTGATCCACCTCCCCAACCCTGTGAAGAACATTTTTAATGGATAGTTTCCAACCGTTCACCTGTTAAAATACTTTTTTAAAAAGGAGTTATCAGCAAGAACCCTGAACATGAAAATTTGAGGACAGCAAAATGATGAGAGAGTAAGTAACTAGAAGAGAAGAAATTCCTTTAAGGCAGAAAGCTGCAAACTGGAGCTGACCAAGTCCTACTCACTGTGGTCTCCTCATCACCCCTGTGGGGACCTGGCAGCTCAAGGCCATTAGAATGTAGAGAAACCCAAGACCTAGATATGAAGATGGGGCTAGGTATTCCTGGCATGTGGCACATGAATTTGCCCACGGTAAGGACCTGAAGGGCCGTGGAGCAATGAGTCCTTTCATTGGCGAGAAACTTGAGGCCGTCACAGAGCAGAGAAAGAGGGGCTGACTCTTACCTTGCCGTCTTTGTCTGGTTTCATGGCTGAGCTGTTCCCACATGCTGACACAACACTGTCAGGAGACGTGGGCAGTCCAGGGAGGATGGTCACTGTTCGACCACTGGGCTCGGTCTCCAAAGTTGCGGTGGCTATGTGTGGGGAGGCCAAAGAAGCCCCTGCAGAGCAGGCCAGGGGAGCGTTGGTTCGACTGATGCCGACCGCAGCAACATGTGCAGCAGGGCCTGCCATTGGAGGCAGAGGTTGGGAGGCCAGCGAGTGATGGGGCAGGCCCATTGATGCAGGACCAAGGCAGGTGGTGTTCTGGACCTGGATGGGCGTCACTGCCGCTGTGGGGCGCTCCTGGTTGTGTGCTGCAACTGGCAGGTGACAGGAGGGAAAGCAGAAAGGGTCAATGCCTAGCAAACACTGCTTACCAAATGTGAGTCATTTCACTGTGAGGGCATAACCAGAGGCCACTACTGCTGTGTGTTACACTAAGGAGCAGATGTAGGACAGCTTAACACAAGTTCCATTCTTGGATGCTACTTTCCTTCCAGGTTAAGGCTATGGAGGACTTCGAAGATATGAATGTCACCTCCCCTCCCCCACCCCCATTTTCCACAGTATCAGAGAGAGTTTCTGACAGCTCGCCATAGCAACAAGCCACACTGGTCTTAAGACCTTTACTTGTTTACACATTTTCTCCCTCTCTGATAGAATTCACGCATATTTAGTTTACTCCACTGCTGTTACCCAAGACTGGTGGTACGTTTTTCAATGCTAGAGTTAAGAAAGGCACACTTGAATTCCCACTGAGCCTAAAGTAGACTTGTGACTACGTTCTTCAAAAAGTAACCAGCACACTGCTCAGCGGAGAGTCACGTAGCCGCTGCCCAGCTAGGAACAGTGGGATCAGAGGCGGGACCGCCGCTACAGAAGGCGTGTTTCCAACACCAAACCACTCAATTCTTAGGATCAGCCTAGGTCTTCTTACACTTTAGATCTATCAGTTTTGAACTAATGTGTAGGGCGTGCTTTGCCCAAGCAAAGAGTTACAAATGGCCTGTTTTATGGTTTAGGTACAAGATGTCCCTTGAGAGGCCTGATGTGATGAAGGCTGGGTCGGAAGGTGGTGGTATAGAGGGGTGACTGGATCACAAGGGCACTGACTTTGGCAGTGGGCTACTAGGAGGTAGAGCCTGGTTACAGTAAGCAGGTCACTGAGGCATATTCTCAGAACGGTGTATCTTGCCCTGGTCCTTTCATGGTGCTTTGTGGCCAACACAAAGGTGGCATCTCTGCCCCGTCAAACTCTCCTTTCCGGGACACTGCTTCACCACCGATCTTCAGGGACAGGGTCTGGCTACCAAATAAAGTTTTCCTCCTCTTTGATTATTTCTGTCAGGCGTACTTGTCACAGCGATGAAGAAGTACCAGTGGAAAGGCTTGCTAGCTTCTATTTCTAAATGGTCGCAACTATTTTAAATTCCTTCCTGTCTTCTCTGCTAAGCGCCCTGCTTCGACAGATGACCCCTTCCCTCATGTGCTTCAGCCCCAGGTCCTCTTACCTGTCCTCACAGCATTGCGGGCCTGGTTGACTGTCATTTGCCCAGTCATGTGCAGCAGGACCTTGGCCTGAGGACTCGTCTGGATGTGAGCTGCTGACACCACAGCCGTGGGGACAATGCTGGGGTTCCCAGCCACACCGTTGCCTTGGAGCTTCTGGTTAGGCACTCCTGCAGTAGAAGGGCTGACCACAGTCACCCCGCGACTTGCCTGGCCCGAAGTAGACACAGGGACCTTAGCTTGGGAGGTATTTGTCACCGCCCTGTCAGGGCAGAAGCAGACGAAAAACCCAATCCGTAAGCAAAGTGGGAGACAGAACAATGAATGCAAGAATGACTCAGAACTTTAAAGCCAGAACCTTTAAAAATATGGATGGAATTATTTTAAGAACAACACATTCAAAGAAACGATGACCTTGAGACGGAGATACCCTTGAGGTGGAGAATGGTCCTGGAACTACTCTGAGTCACTAAACCACATCTTGTATCTGTCTATGGATGCAATTACTAGGGTCACCTTCACATTCCATGGCCACTCAGCTCCACCAAATTTCAAAGCCCTGAATTTTCCTGCTTCATCCTGAGCAAGACCCACCATTTGCATCATACTGTTCCCTGCTTTGACCATCTCAACCTGCCTCTAACATAGTAACCACGTGCCCTTGTACACACTGATCACACACAGTTGTAGTGGCCCTTGTGGCTTTTTTTCTGTTGACTTATCTCAATCTCAAGATCCAGCACAGATCCAGTCATTTCAAGAAGTATCCCCTTAAGTTCAAGTTAAGCCTCATGATTTAATTGTTTTATGAAGACTGCTTCCTTCTTTCCAGCTTTCTACTCCACAAAGTGATTACAGCTACTTTGTAAAAATTTCCTACACATATACAACATGTTTTACTCAAACTCACTCCCCTTCAATTCCTCCTGCTCTCTTTCCCACCTCGTTTCTCTTCCAAGTTCACACACTGATGTTGGTTCTTTCATTTAAACCCATTGGGTGCACTCGGTTCCATTCATGTGCAGGGGTGTGGGACCATGTACAGCCTCTGAGGGGCTGCTTCCCTGAAGAAAACTGATTCTCCCTCTCCTTGCAGCCATCAGATGCCAATAGCCCCTCAGCTACGGTGGGGCTTCATGAGCCCCTCACCCAGCCCATCCATGCTGTGTTTGGGCTGGCTTGATCTTCTGCATACAGTCACAGAGCCACTGTGAGTCCCGCACATGCAACGGCACTGTCGTGCTCAGTACACACTGCATTGCTGTAGACACCCACTTTCAACAGAGAAATTCTGAAGAGTCCAGGCCAGTGCCCAAGGGTTCTTTTCTCTTCTTCCATCATTTTCTCCATTACAGCAACATAGTCAGTTCTAAACATTTACCAGTTATTTCAGTAATCAAGTATGGAGCGGTTCTGTATAGTGTATATTTTCAGATACTCCCAATTCAGTGTTTATAAATTAATTATAAATTTATAAATTAAGTTTATAATTAATCTACAATTAATACTTCATGAACAAGGTTATCCTTCCACAATGGTGAAGTACAGAGCATCTCCCATAAGCAAGCATTTCTCCAGAGTTAAATGTGAAGAGATTTTTAACAATTTGTTTTTGAATCCTGCAAAACTGTGATCCTTTAAAATTTCATTCTGCTATTATTTATTGTGTTTCTTTTGTTTAATTTTATATGCATTCCTAGGTGTAGGTATATATGTATGTATATGTATGTATAAGTATTTATATGTGTGTAGAACATATATATATACACACATATATGTGTATATATCTTACATAAGCATATCTATAATAACCAAACATATAATATATATTATATATAAATATATAAATAAAATTACATACATATATATATATATAGATATATATATATATATATGCACCAGGAAAATTCTGGTTGCCACTTTCTGGATGTGTCAGAGCCTGAATGTATATTTTAACATGTACAGAAAAGAAGATTTATATTGATTAAAATTTGCAAGTCAAATTAAAGCTAACATTCTGTCACCATCTGCAACAATAGTGATTTTCATTTGATTAGGCTGCTGGCCAGCCTATAAATCAATGACAACAGCTGACAAACATGTCGGTTCATTAAGCCATTTGTTTAAAATCAGGAGGCTGGAGATGTGATTTAACATGGTTAGATCTGAATTGCTTATTAATAGTCAGTGAGCAAAATCTGGGGCAGTGTTAATGTCATTATAGGTCATTTCTTTCAGCTTTCAAGGCTGCTTTCCTCAATGACCAGAAGGTACACTATCTTTAAAAAAATAGAGTTTTGTATGCATGTGGAGTGCGTGCATGTGTGCGTGTGTTTGCATTTATACGTCGGGACTCCCGAGCCTGACTGACATCTTGGGCCATATTATTCCTTTTGAGGGTGTCTTAGCTGGCTTTGACTATCAACCTGTTATAGCCTGGAAGCATCTGAGAGGAGTGCCTTGGTTGAGGAGCTGGCTTGTAGACATATACGTAGGGAGTTATTATTTTGTCAGTGAGGTCCAGACCACTGTGGGCAAACTATTCTCCTGGGTGTGTGGTGCTGACTGTGTGAAAAGATAGCTCAGCTTACACCCATCCACACGCCCTCAAGCAGCAGCCACCATGGTTCCTGCCAGACAGCTGTGCTGTGCAGTCAGCTCCCTGGTTGGGGTGAGGCTGAGTGGAATAGCAAGCAGGCCTCCCTTCGATTCCCTGCATCATGAACTGTGACTTGAAGCCGTTAGCGAAAATACAACTTTCCTCCTTATGCTGCTTTTGGTCAGAATATTTTATCCCAAGAACAGAACAGGCAGAAGAGGACCACAGGGGAAGGGAGCATCCTGCAGATGGCGTGACTTAGCACAATCGCTCGCCCCCATCCGCTAAACGCCAGCAGTACCCCATCTCATTAACTGCGAAACTCACAAATTTGGAGATGACTCATGAGAAGCAAAATTACCTTCACTTAAATTTTACTTATATCATATTTAAGGAATTTTTATTTTTGACTGTATTACAAAGATTGCTTGGCAGAATTCAAAGGTAATTAATTCAAAGATAATGAAATAAAGGCACACCTACCCAGTGTGGGTTTGAACACTTTTTTTGTTGTTGTTTGTTTTGTTTTTTGAGACAGAGTTTCTCTGTGTGGCCTTGGCTGTCCTGGACTCGTTTTGTAGACCAATCTGGCGTCGAACTTACAACAATCCACCTGCCTCTACCTCTCTGTGAGCTGGGATCAAAGGCATGTACCACCAAACCCAGCTGAGCACTTCTTTACTGTGTGATCTCAAGTCTCTCTGTGCCTCAATTTCACCATTTATTAAGTGGGAGGATGATAGAAGCGACCACATTAGAGAACCGAAGATGAAGAGTCAGTAATGTAATGTTTAGGGATCTGCCTGTCTTGTATACAAAGCAGACACTGCACAGACACGTAAGCACCAATAATATAGCTTCTGTTCATCTAAAACACTATGCCTTTATTTCTTTAGTAGGGAAACACTGAGCATGGAACAGCTGGCTCTTTTCATATATAAATTAAAGGAAAGAGCTTACACCCCAGCACATTTATTGGTAGAAACCTATAATTTTAACATATCCACATGATAAGTGAGCTAAGAATCTTGGTATTAGAAGGAGTTTTAGTGGATATGGATATGGATTTTTACAAACCTTGGCTATACCACAGGTAATTATAATGTGAGCAGCAGGGCTCTGAATAGGCTGAAAAGCCTGCCAAAGAACAAAGTGCCTCTGTCTGGAACTTAGCCACTGATTCAAAAGCCACCAATCCAGCATCATACCTTGTGACTGGTGCCACATAGTTGCCAGGGAAAACACCTATCTTGCTGGTGTGCATCGACGTCCCTTTGTACCATCCATCTTGGCACCGTTCAAACACCAAGAACATCTCCCCCTTCCTCAACTCCAGTTCATCTTCTTTCCGGGGAGTGTATGGGTATACAGCAACATAGCTAGAACAGGCAAGAAAAGGAAAAAAATCTCAGGCTGTCAAACGCTAATATTGCCAAAACCTTGCTGTGTATAAGGTCTTGAGTATCTTATACCAAGGTAGACGGGACGTAAAATCTCAACCTGAAAAGTAGTCTCCATGGAAAGAGGTTTTGCTGTCTGCACTTCAAATGCAGGCAGAGGCCTTCCTAATTAAGAGTGTTCCCCCTGGTGTGGGAATGATTATCTCACCGAATGGTATCCGCGTGCTATGAAAGAATTAATGCAGTTTCCAAGAGTGTCTCAGTGCTGTGGATTAGGAGCCCACTAGGGAAACCGAGCTCTTCAAATGGCACTTGTTAGACTTGGGAACGAGCCCCAGATGAGGACATACGGCATACAATCCCACTGGGAAACACAATATGTTGCCTTCGATGCATGCTGAACCCACAGGCTGCACCTGCACTTCTGAGCTTAGCCATGAAGCCGACTGCATTAGAGAAGGTCAAGGGAACAGAAAATCTGCATCATAGTGAACACGATGCAGCCGCCCAGTGCAAGGCGCCGGTCCACACAGAGGCACCAGACAGGCAGCTCACCTATAGATCTGCTGGTGCTCTGAACCCTACAGGTGCAGAGCCACACAAAGCAGAAGCCTTCTATCAGAAGCTACCTGTTCAGGAAAACTGGAGCTTTCTGGACACTTATTGCTCAGGACTTACAGCTCTCTATATGTTTACTTATATGCAAGGAGGTCTCATGTGTGTGGAATACTTAGCTGGTCCTGCTGCAAGGAATGAAAACAAAAACAAAAAGGTCACAAAGGAGCTGTACAAAAGAAGAGCACTTCTCTATGCAGACAACCTATAAAGGAGAGAAAAGCAGCTTCCCTAAGCTGCAAAAGGCCATATCTCAGCAGGACAGCCACATACCAGGCTCATGGTAGGCGCATTCTATTTAAGTGTCTCACTGATTATATGCATGGCCAGGTTGAAGTTTCTGAATGCAAAGCACTTGGTGAGCCCTATGCCTGTCACTGGCTCATATCAGACAGGTGTTTCTTGATCTCTGCAGTTTGGGCTTAGCCTGAGAGGGGTGTTTCCGCAGTCCTAAGAGACACCCTTACTTACACACTGGGGCGAGTCTGAGGCCGTAAATGTGCAGTCTGGTCAGTGGATCCCGCCATAGGCCTGGGTCCCATTCCAGCAGCAGCAGCAGCAGCAGCAGCAGCAGCAGCAGCAGCAGCAGCAGCACTAGCGCCTGACGGTGTGGAGGCCAGGACGTTGGCAGCCAGAAGAGGGGGTGGGGGAAGAGGAGGATTCATAGTCTAATATAGGGGGGAAAACACATATAATATTTATTTATATCTTCTATGGAAGGGGTAAGGGAGAGCGAATCAGAACCCACAGAACAGAATCCACACACTACAGAATCCCCTTCACATGAGACATCCTTTTTCAAAAGTTGATTTTGAAGCCACAGTGTTCTTCTCAGCAAACAGGTTAAGCAGTCAGCCCTGAGAGGAAGGGGAACAATGAAATGACTCTGGAAATGTTTAAGATTAATAACACATTGAAAGTACACAATAGGGGCTGGAGAGATTGTTAAGTGGTTAAGAGCACTGACTGTCCTTCTAGAGGACCCCAGCTTTGATTCCCAGCCCCCACATGGCAGCCCACAACCATCTGTAACTATAGGACCAGGTGATCCTAAACCTTCTAGCTCTTGCTGGCTTCAGGCATGCATGTGGTACACAGATACATGTAGGCAAAACATTCATACATATAAAATAAGTGATGATTAATTGAAAAAAATAAGTACAGAATTGGACAGGAATTAAGGTGCCTTTCAAGGGAGATGCTATAATGTCAATTTGCTGGCTAGAATTCACTTTATGATGGGTTTTGGTAACCTGATCTTAAACACAGCACACTGACCTGTATCTAAAGCCATTCCTCCGGCCTTCATTTCTTTTGATGCCTGATCTCCCCAGAGCTCAAACAATAGCAAGCCACAGTCACAAGGCTATTCTTGCTACTCTTGCTTTTCCTTTCCTTCACTTTGCCAGTTTTTGAAATTTAGGACTATCAAGGCTGGTAATCTTTAACATGTACACCAGCGAAAAGCTGCTGGGTCCTTCATGGGCACAGTCTAATAGGGCTCTGCCCACTGGGCTCCATGTCTCGGAAAATCAATGGAGCAATTGTTACCTTCTGATCTATAAGCCCCAGATAATTCTTCAGGGACTGTATCTTGAAACTCCTGGGAAAACAGACACACAAAGCCTGACTGAACCCCTATCTCATCCTCCCTGAATCTTTGACCTGCTGGAGGTAAAAACTGAATCAAGAAGAAGCAGAGAGACGGAAGAATGCAACTAGGAAGCAAACCATCCTCTACACATAGGCATGTCAGTGAGACACATTTAGTGGTTTTTAAACCAGAGTTTGAGTCACTCCAGTTTAAATTTTTGAAATGAAAATTGAATCCTAGCAACAGTTACCTATGTATTAATAGTAAACAACTGCAGATACTCACATTTCTAGACCCATAACTGTTTCATGTGTTGTACTTAATTTTTTGCTAACGTGGCTTTCGGTGAGGACTTTCCCACACTGCCACAGACCATTGAGTGCAGAAGTAAATGAGGCGTGGAACTGCCTGCAGACTGCCAGCCTGGACAAGACGGGGTGTTCGAAAAAAGTCACGAAGGAATCACTTATTGCTCTCCACACAAACAGGGCATCATTTGGGTCCAACGCGCCTCTGGAGCTGTGTGTTCTGAACGAGGCTTAGCGCCCCTGACCCCTTTAACAGGGAGTCAAGCATTCATTCTGTCTGGCCTACTTCCAGTGAGAAAGTAGAGAGAAATAAAGATAATCCAGGCAAAATAGTGAGGAAATGTGATGTGAGCCATTCAAAGATAACGCCACGTGAGAAGCTTGTTAAGGGGTTAGGTGGGTCAGGTCTAACTGCACACGGAGAAATACATGGGCAAAGAGGGACAGAATCACTGGCTCAATTGCCACTTCAGTCTTTCTAAGCCCAGTCTCAAGAGAGCGAGTCTACAGAGAGGCAGAAAGGAGGTGGCATGTGCTCAACAAGGAAATATAATAAAAAAAAACATTTTAAGAGCAACTGGGCTAAATTAGGTCTTAGAAAGGGGCAAAAACCAAAAGCAAAAATCTATCTAAGAATGTGATAAAAAGGAGACTTCACATTTTAACAAAACATATGGAAAGGTCACAGCTTATTAGAAAACAGTAACCAAATGCAGCTGCTGGTAAAAGAAGAGTGAGGTGCTGAGATAAGGCAGAAGGGGTATTCAGCCAGGCAGGCAGGCAGACAGACCCAAAGCTGGTGTCTAAGAGAAATACAGTCATCTCTCTTTTTGTGGTTGAGGTAGAAGAGGTGGTCTTTTAGTAACATTGGGAAGATTTTTTTCTCTCTCTCTCTCTTAGCACCAAATGAATGTGTGTTACACTGAGAGAGAAAAACGCCATATTAGAATCAGAGCCCTGTATGCTGCTTGGTCCTGTGGGCTGGGAAAATGACAGGACTCTCTGAATACAGAGCTGTCATACACTAGGAAGCTCTGAGGATTGCTTCATAAACAGCCTCAACTGCAGTAATCTAGCATGGTGGAAGTTCAAAAGGTGATCCGGCCTACACTGTGCTGCGGTCAGTTTGCTATCTTGCCAGACCTCACATCTCTATAGAAAAGAAGCACAACCTTTCATTCACCCGGGGCCTGACCAGGCAACCTGGAGATTATGCTGGCGTCTGGGCCAGCCGAGGCACCAGTGATACACAACCCCTATCAGAAAAACAAAACAAAACCACCTACAGACTGTTGGGTCCCAAACTGCTCAACACACACAGGACTGAGGAGTGACTTGACCACGTGAAATGGTACTTTTGCACTGGCCAGGTTCTAAGCCAACTGACAGGGCTTGCAAAAACAATGTAGCTGTTATTTTACACAAACAAAACACCAAAAAGCGTGACAGATTTCCACTCTGGCCAATGTCCTTTCTCTAGAGTGTGCCCCCAGGAGGTGGTATTTTCTACCTCAGGAGAAGTTGCCAGAGGGTACGGACAGGACAATAGACATTATAAGAAGCTCATGAGTGTGAGTACAAAGCTGGTCCTTCCTTCCACAATTGCCTCTTCTTGCCCTTTCGTGAGACCAGCACAGAGAGCAGCTAGATCTGGACTTTGCTACAGCCTGGGGACAGGACAACACGAAGGATATTTCAAGCCTGGCACCCAGGGCTGAAGGCCAGTTTACCACTAAGGTATTTGCATTGGAATTTTAGGCACAAGTTTAAGTGACAACCAAAGGCCATTTTGCTTCTCAATGTCTCTTATGTGTGCCTTCACCGCAAAGAAAATGAGTCCCATAGGCAAATGCCATTTAATATCCCATAACCCATCACTGTTGCTGCCTAAGCATCTACTCTCCCTTTAGAGTACTTTGAACCCTAAGTATCAGCATCCCTAGAGGGTCTTTCCTGGATACAGGATCTCAGGCAGAAAGTTGGCCAAGAGAACAGTGCAGGTTGCATGCGAGTGTTCCTGAGACGTCATCAGTGTTGCTAAGTTTAGCTGTGTTACTGTATAACTTATTCTTTCACATTTAATCTGTAAGGAAGAGGAGAGATTTCCATACTAGCTAATTGTGTAAATTATGTGATGTCTCTATGTTATAATAATTATGAATGGTGTGTGTGTTGCCTTCCCTTCCCCAGTGCACAGAGCACAAAAGGTCAATGAATGGAAGGCGGTGCGATGATTTAAGAGGCTTTGGAGTCAGAGACTGACTCACTCCTGTTAGACTTCTGGCTCCTAGCTATACAGCCAGAAGGCAGGAGACCCTTGGTGGACATTTTTTGAGTGTGATAACATTCTGTGCTTCTCATTGACTTTGAGGACAATTTGATTTGAATCTAGAAGTTTCAGTCCCTGAGATATTACGGCGCTTTTCTCTTTTTGCTATGAAGGTTCTGAGCTGAGCAAGGTAGCTCCTACCTGTAATTCCAGCAGTGGGGAGACTGAGGGAAAAAGATCATGAGTTCAAGGCCAGCCTGACTACTTAGTGTAGCCAACCTGGGCTACACAGCAAAACCCTACCTTGAAAACTAAAAAAAGGAAATATATATAACAAAGAAAACCTTTTGGTCATACCCTACCCCTCCTCCTGATTTTCAGCTCTGCTTCAAGACTTCCCTTCCACATTCCAAAGCACCGAGGTTCGTGGTCTGCCTGTGCCCTAGTTCTGACACAGTCCCTAGCTTCTGCTGACAGACATGGTGATGCCACTGGCTACCAACTACATATTGTCTATTTTGAGACCTGACATCATTTAATGTTCTATTATTATTATTTGTTTTTTGAGATGAGCTCTCAAATTTCCCAGAAGGACTATGTCACTGAGAATGACCCTGAACTTCTGATCTTGTTGCTTTCATTGATGTAGTGCTGGACTGAAGGTATGCATCACTAGTTTAATATGTTACTGGGGATCAAACCCAAGCCTCATGCATGTTAGGAAGGCCGTCTACCAACTGAGTAAAATGTCTACGAACTGAATGAAATCCACAACCCTAATGTTTCTTCACACACACAAACTAAATCTCAGAATCCAAATACTTGAGAGGTAAAGGCAGGAGGAAACCGCCAGCTACACAGTGAGTTGAAGGCCAGCCTGGGTCATATGAGATATTGTCTCAAAAAGGAAGAGGAGGAGGGATAAAAATTTGAAATAGCATTTCTATACTTTTTGAATTCAATCAGTTTGTAAGCTAGTGTAGGCAGCATCTGGCCTTTAATAACCTGGCTGTCTTGTGGTATTTTGTAGCTAAACACAGCAAAGAGTGTCAGCAGTTACTGGACATCCTGTACATTCTTCTGCCCCAGCACCAGAGATACAGGACCTTCACCTTCCTCATCCACAGAACCAGTCAACAACACCAGCAAACAACTGTTATTAATGGCTCATGCCTGAATCAGACAGCTGCGACAGGGCTCCTGCCCTGATGGAAGAGACCTAACACTCTCACTGTTTGTATGTGAAATGTTGAAGACATGTGCTCATAAATAACTTCATTCTGCATAAAAGATTTAAAAGTCTCAATTTATTAAAAAAAAGCACTGGAAAAAATTATATCCTACCCCAGGGCTGGCATTTACTTCCTATAAATCCCTACCATAAAAAGCTCAGATTTTGTTTTTTTTGTCTTTTTCTACCAACCTATCTAATATTGCTATGATAGCAAAGTCTCTGGAAATAGTGCAGATTTTAAATCCTTGCCATAATTAACTGGAGGAACCAAGGCTACAAGGGCATGTGCTATTGAGAGTTTCTTCCCAAACCCAACATGAAATCCACACCATTTGTGCCAACCTACCAAAGATTCTGAGACCTACTCTTCTCTTAGGATGACTAACAAGCCTATTTATAATTAGTTTTTCATTAAATAAAGCTAGCACGCAGTAGACAGTGTTTAATAAATCCCCCTCTCTGGCTTAATATGCAGTCTTTCTTAGAAAGAAATCCTGGGATAAAATGACTGTACATGAATTAATTTTATATGTTCTCTTGTGGCCTATTCCATCGATTTGCCCTGGAGTCAACCCACAGCAAAGAACTGGCCATTTACTATATTATAAAATTTTCAGTTCACAAGGGCTAGAACTTGGCCAGCCTTGTATCTTTTACACTAATTAATTTTTCTAAGATTGAAAAAGTCAGTCTTCCCTTTCCCCTTAAGACATGGAGTTAGAATACTTCAGTGCACGGAGTCATTTGGAACGGAAATGCACTGTGGTTGTATGTGTTGGTGGGAAAGAAAAAGAAGTTGCTCCCCTGGGGATTAGAGGGCAGGATGGGTTATGAAATTTGGCTTTAGTGAAACACCCGTGGCTAACTAAGTCCTATGGAAACCACATTTAATAAACGCTAAATGAAATTCATCTTCTCCCCAGATGAATCAAGGCCATGTCTCCTTCACTAAGCAGCTGTGTTATCAAGGAAGCTATAATCGCTCAGGGAGCATTTAAAAAAAGAAACCAACAACTTTAACCTATGGCTAGAACACGCCAGTGGCCATTTAAATAGAAGAGCACACAATTTATTCTGTGAAAGTCTTCAGAAGTCTAAGTGAAGTTGGGGAGTAGTAACTGTTGTTATTTATGCTCCACTTGTTTTAAAACTCAGCTTTTAATTAATGATGGAATGTATCAAGCCAAGATTAAAATTAAGGAAAACAAGGCAAGTGGAAAAGGAAGACAATAAAACAAAACTATATGGAGTCAATATATTGACTATGATGCTGTAAGGTCCTGGCTACAAAGAAAGCCAGCGGAGGAAAATATCTTTACAGCACGTATAAAATCCACAACCTAAAGAGAAAGCAGCTGCTTAGAAGCCTCCTTGTGACTGCTACTGGCTGGCCTCTGTGGCTTGCTCATCTACCTTTCTTATACAGCCCAGGTCTACTGCCCATGGCTGGTACTTCCCACAGCAGGCCAGACCCTCCTCCATCAATCTGTATTCAAGAAAATGCCCCATGGACATGCCCACAGGCCAATCTGGTTGGGGCAATGAGGTTTCCTCGCCATGCCTGCGTCTAGGTTTGTGCCAAGTTGACAAACACCAACTAAAACAGATGCTGAGGCAGAAAGAGGCTGAGTAACTTGTCCAGGGTCACATGACCAATAAAAGGCTGTACTGACTTAAACCCAAGTCTGTTCCATCTCAGTCCTAAAGTTCTTCAGTGGATGACACTGCTTCTCTGAGGATCAACAGATACTGCCGATGGAGGACTAGAGAGGGTGCTGGCAGCATCCACATCCCAGGCCGTCTGATCGAATGATGATTTCTAGCCTCATTCTACACAGTGCCGGGGGAGTCTGAAACACCACGAGTTGGAAAGTGTTAACAAGCCATTAGCCTGAGAGAAAGGTTTCTCATGTCTTCCTGTTCCTTGCTGCTCAATGGGCTGTGATTTTTAGGGAGCAAGGGGGGCTGTTTTTCTCTCTTACTCAAGGGTGTATTTGCTTGTTTTTCTCCACAAAGTTCTTTTTTATATCCCTTTCCCTTGCCTATTATGATTCTCCAGGTCAACACCCCTGTCCAGATTGTCTTTATGCAACTGATGGCGAGAGTCTATCTGTGGGATACTAAGTTTTTAGGGGAAAAAATCAGCATACTCTAAAGGACCTTCCCAGGGGAGCAGGGATCTTGAAAGAGTTACTATGAACTACAGAGGAGACAAATCATAAAAGCAGACATTTGGTATCAATTTATTGCGTGAATAAAATCAAACCACTTAGCCTGGGAAGACTCATGTCTTCAGAATATCTATAAATGTATCTTTAAAAAGAATAAGCAGGATCTAGAAACCCCAAAGAAATAAAGGCTAAGCCTAAGGGAAATCAAACTGAACTTCAATAAAATTAAATATATTCCTCAGAGTTCCCACAGCTTCAGGCCACTGGTTGCCACCATTGAAAACTTTGCAGGCTGCTGGAAAGAAGCGGTCTTTTTGTGAGATTAGCCGAGACAGCAGATGAAAGGTGGAGGCTGATCCCACCTACCAAGCATCAGCGTACACTGCAGGGGTTGGCTGGAATATGGCAGATCATCAAGTCTAAACGCCTTAAACAGAAAGAGAGACAGAAATGGTACTTACCCCAAGGGCAGCTTGGTAGGGGACATCTGAAGGGAATGTGAATGAAGGGCCAGTTGTCACCGGGCTGCTAGGGGGTGGGGTCACAATTAACCCAGTGGTGCTTATATGAACCTGCCAAGGAGAGCGACTTATTAAAAAGACAGCTGTATCTTAAAAATGAACCTGTTTTCTTACCCCCCTCCCTCTCCCTCCCCTCTCTGTATGTGTGCATGTGTGTGTTCACGTGTCATGGCGCCCTGTGGCAGTCAGAGGACAATCTCGGATGTTTCTCCTCGCCATCTGTTTCCTTTGGGATGGGCCTCTTGTTCATTCACAGTTACTGATGGCAGATGAGTTGACTTGTGAGCTTCTGGGGTTCTCCAGCCTCTCTCTCCTACCTTGCATCGGGAGCATTCTGAGACTATGCATACATTGTGTCTTGGCGTTATCTGGGTTCTGTGGATCTGAACCCAGGTGATCCTGCTTACACAGCAAGTGCTGTACTGAACCCATCTCCCCAGGCCAAGTTCACCATATTTAACACAGCAGATTCTCCTGGCGGAAGTGGCAAAAACAATAAATTTGTATATGAAGTTATTTGGGGAAGGCAGGATCTTTTTCATTGTATTCTATCCCAAATCTTCTAACAACCTGACATGTACCAAATATGCCAGTCACTACAATGTGCTATAGACAGAGGACTGCTGGCTATCACATAACATATTTCCTCATTTTGTATGCTACCAAGTCAAACTGTTTGGGCAGTCAGCCAAACAGTTTAACCTCTTTAACTCTTTTAGCAATCTCTTAAACTCCCATAGCTCCTCCTGCTTCTGCCTCCCAAGTGCTGGGATCCAAGGCGAGCACCACCACATGGCTACATCTGACCTTTTGTTTGTTGGTTTTATTTTTTGGTTTTCTGAGGCAGGTCTCACTATGTAGCTCTACACTGTTTCGCATTCCCATGAAGACCCTGCTGAGGCAAGCTGTGGCTCAGTATCTGTCTCTCTGTTGAGATGTCAGATTCTAAAGGTATTCTGGTGGTTTCAAAATCATGCTTTCTTTACTTCTGGCTTCTTTACTTCTGGGATCAGCAATCAAAATGGAGCAGCCTAGATGTGCCTATAGCAGATAATTCACTATAGAACCTTAAAGGAATGCTGGCCAGCTAAATTGTTTTCAAAGGTGTCATCCATGATACTACCTAAAATTAATTACTAGAAAGAAATTGAATTATTTAGGTCATTTCACTGCCGCCAATTACTTGATCAGTTTCAGGTTGTGGGGCAGATACAGCTACAGAATGTGGGGATGCGACCTGAGTCTGCCTCAGACTCAGAGAATAGCTATCCCAACAGATGGGGTGGCTTGTCCTCCAGTACACATGGAGACCATGCAGGTGGCCAGCACCTTGTTAACCCACGGAACCACAAACATTAGTCAGTCTCCTGTACAAGAAAAAGTTAGGGGAGCAGGATGAGTTGGGGAGAGAAACCAGGAGCAATTGGAAGGGCTTCCCCTGAGGACAAGGGCAATATAAAAATGCCCCAGAAATACTGGACACTATCAATCATGCCTCAGGATGCCACAAGCAGAGGTCTGATGGGTATGGCCAGGGGCAGACCAAATGTCCTTCTGTGCTTTATGGCTGTCAGTCACTTGTAAATCGACTCTGGATGTGACAGTGAGACCTTTAAGTGACTGCCTAAAGCAGGAGGACATGGACTTTTCATACGGTGAAAAGAAGTGAGGGCGAAGGTAGCCCATTTCCTAAGTACCACTATTCCAGCACTCAACTGCCTATGCTTCTGTGTCTATGAGCTCTGATTCTGCTGAGAGACACAAACAAAAACTGTCCTGCTAGGTCAACTACTTATTTTCTAATCATTGTAACCAAATCAAGCCCTAACTAATACATCAGGAGCACAAAAAATAGAATGAAAGAAAATTGAAGCTAAACCTGAGCGTCAGTGAGGAAATGAAGAAATCGTGCTAGTGGCAGAGACAGACTCTGTGGCAGTTTCTCTCTGTCTGAAGCTGCCACTTGCCACCTTCCCCGCAAGCACTCATCTCCATGTAAGGCCACTGTATGTGCCTGTCAAACAGGCGGCACACACTGAAAGCTTCCTTGTGGGTTGAGGATTCCTCCACAGCGCAAGGTGCCCTAGATAAGTGATGTTTTCTGTAAACCTCAGCGGGAGAGTCCGGCACAGTGCTTCACACACCTCCCATCCTCTGCTAGAAATAACTTCTCCCCCAGGCGACACACCACCACCGAAAACAACCAACGGATTTACAGAAGGGGGAGGACAGTTGAAAGGGAACTGTTTCAAGGAAACAGAAAGAGCCCTGTTTCCTAAGCTCCTCAAACTCAAAACGAAAATAGCGTCACTTTCATAACCTAAGTCCCCAGCTGTGGTGTGGCAGCGTCACAGTGTCACACTGACACCTGACTGCTGGGCTCTCTATAAAACACAACCCTCAGCTTACCTCCTCTTCCCCTTAACTTTCTCCATTACTGAAAAGCCAGTCTCCTCTCTTAAAGCTCTTCCCATTCAGTGCTGTCAGCATGCCACACAGCTTGATAATAGGCCAAGAAAACCTCATTGTGCAAATGTCCCTACTGTTACACACTCGACACAAACTCATTCAAAACCACTTGTTTTCTGTGAGTGGATCTTTACTAACCCCCTTCTTCAGACCCTTACTCAAGGACCTGTTCTGAGCCTCCCCAGGTTCTTCTCACTTGGCACTTTGTACTCTGACCTATGATCCAGCATCATGCTCTGATGTAAAAACCAAGCCTGTTTTCACGAGACCATTGGATATACGATAGGTAACAGCGTTTCTCTCTCCACCTGGTTCCCAAGCAGGTTCTCATCTGCTGAAGTGCTAGCTAGTGTGCACCAGATGCAATGTTATCAGTGATCACAGTGGCGACTTCCCCTACCCTCCTTGGCGACTTCCCCTACCCTCCTTGCAGTAATGTTCATGTATCTGTGAACATTCTATTTTTCTTCACTAAAATCAAAAGTTCTACAACCTTATCACTCGTAATAAGTTAATAAATAAATGAGAAGCCCCCTTCCCAAACCCATACTCTTATTCAGAGTAAATACATTTATTTCCTGACATGCTGTGTCAATCTCGAGATGTCAAACCAAATAAATAATGAGAACCACTTTTAACATATTAAATTAGCCACGAATGCCCAATTCTTAGTCTGCAATGACATATAGACACTTACTAAACTTTATAAGCTTCTTCAGGACCTGGATTATGTAATTTTTTTTTTACTTTTTTTTCTTTTAATGGTAATTTCATTTTTATATTTTAAGGGAAAACAAGCCAAAGCTACATTGTGGGGGAAAAGATCTGCATGAAATAAAATGATACACAGGCCTGCATGGAAATTCTTCTTGCTTCGCCAGGCTGGCTCAGACACTGCTCTCTGACCTCCAGGCTGAACGAAACACAACTGTTCTCTGAGAGCGTAAAAACACAGTCCTTTCACAGTGGGGAAGGGCCACAGTGAGACCCACTCTGTAGGTCAGAACAAGGCTTCATAAGGAACGCCTACATCCCATATATCTCATTATACACTGTGCCCCAAGGCTCTAGCAGTAAAACAGCCAACAATCAGTTGCCCATGAATGACTGTAGGCTTGCAATCAGGAGATGCATTTTTAACACATAAAAATCATGTGGCCACACTTTAAGGCAGTTCAAAGTCTTGATGAGTTAAAGAGCGTTTTAAAATCGCAAGGTTAATCTGTAAGTTGAACGTTTCCTTCTATCCTTTCTCTTCTTGCTCTATTATTTGGATGGGAAACCTAAGCACCAAGGTGTGAGGAGCTGCAGATGTTGTGAGCATCAGATTGAGTACTGTGGGTGAGAACAGAGATCAAGTTTGTAGCACTGAGAAGTTCTATGAACCCGACTGGGCGTTTGCAATTGATAAGGATTATTTCCCACACTTTGTAGGTTCCAATACTGCTTCTGGGTCCTTAGTTTGAGGCTCAAGCTAGCGTTCCTTTCTCTGTTTTTTTCTACTTATAATACTGTTGTGCTTTGAGTGTGAAATGTCCCTCAGAGGCTCCTGTTGGAACACTTTGTCCCCGGTTGGAGGAGCTGTTGGGAAAAGTTATGGCATCGTTAGGAGACCAGCGCTGGAGGGAACGGGTCTTGAGGCTTGGTAGCTGGACCCCACATCCTGTTCACTAAGCTTCCTGCGCCTGGATGCACTGTGTCTACTGTGTCTTTGGCACCATGCCTTCCCCGCCTGCTGTCGTGGCTTCTCATCACAAGGGACCGTATCTCTGTTAACTGCAAGCCAAAATCAACCTTTTCTCTCTCAAGGTCTTTTGTCACATGTTCATCTCAGTAATGCGAAAGTAACTAAGGCAAACAAAGAAGAGAACAAGGAAAGCTACTGTCTCCAGCCGTTTTCCCGCTGGCCAGAGCCCTCGCTTCCGCAGCTCACCCTGCCTCTCACCCTGCCTCCCTTGTACCTGAGACGGGGCGCTGCACGAGAGCCCGGACAGTTCGCTGATGCGGGCCGCGGCTGTGGGGTTGCTGGAGCTGATGAGCACAGGTGGGCTGATCTCCATGGAGTGGCGGTTTTGGGACGCCTGGGAAGACTTGTTGGCCATGGTGAGGGAGGTGAAGGAGTGTCGCTTCCTGGTGTTCTTCTTGGTGTCGGAGTGCTTTGAGGCAGCGCTGCTCTGCGCTGTCGCTGAGGGGCATTCTGCAGCGTCTACTCCTGGTACGGGAGGCTTGTCCCACTCTATCAGCTGTTTGGCCGCTGAGTTAAACTGCAAAAGCAACACAGAGTCAGACAGGCCTTTCTCAGGGGTTCAGTGAGAATCCTCTCTTCCAAGCGCTTTAATCTAGAATTCAGAGCTACCATGTTAGCATTTGCAAATGCAAGTTACATTTCTTCCATGCGAGATGTCGTCATAATGGGATCTGTGGATCATCAACTGAAGAATAAAGAGTTCCAACGTGAAACTGAAAAGTAGTCACGTTTCTTAGAAGTGTGTGTGTGTGTGTGTTTGTGTGTTTAATTTTGGCATTTGCTAGTAATGAAAGACTTCAGCACCACCAAAAAAAAAAAGAAAATAGAAAGGAGTAATGAAAAGGGTATTTTAAGTGTTCATCCCCAATAGTGTCTGCCTCAGAGCTGAACCCTGTAAAAACAACTGATGAGTTTGGTACCAGCAAACAAAGAAAAAAAAATAAAAATTAATAAATAATAATAAATAAAACGTGCAATACTGAGGTGTGTACCCCCAAACAAAGTTAACTCGCCTTGTTTTACTCTGTATGTTTTTGGGGAAATCTCACAGAAGTTGTTAAAGTCCTTGCCAGTTTTTGTTTTTGTTTTTGTTTTTTACTTCCCCAGACATTCCAGTTATCAACACATGTGCTCAAAACCACAGCAAGGTAAGAGCTGAAATCCGAGTCCACAGGCATGCTAATTTGGTCTGTCTGAAGTCCCCGTGTGCACCGGGAGCCAGGGACAGACTGTGCGTGCTGGGCTGATAAGATCAGCAGGAAAAGAGGGAACATTGGCCTTCTGTTTTCCCCGAGGTAAAACAAAACACTTCCGGAAAGGCCTCGACGATAAAGGCCGCATATATTAGAAACTCCTATGACCAGAAAACTATCCAAGGGCACAAAAATACTGAGATAAAATACAGGAAACTTTAAACGAACCACACACTCCTGAAGCGTACTAAGAGAGGCAAGGGAGGTCTCCCCAACATTCTACTCGGCCCTGAAACAAATAGCTTTACACAAGGTAACATCATCTAATGTCTCAACTGCTCAAACCATGTCTTCTCATCTCACTGACAAGACTCCCCTGCTAGGAAAGAGAAATCCTACTGGTTAATATTTAAAGGGGAAGTAGAACCTGCTTCCCACAGCCACAAGGCAGGGTTAGCTGTGGGCCGGCAGCCCAGGGCTTCTGCAGATGACTGTAAATCGACTGGCAATTTGCTCCTGTGGCTCTCCTCAGACTGAAGGCCAGGTGGACTGCCTGACATAATTAGCAGGGCAAACCTTTTTCAAACATAAGCATCTCTTCTTTAGCCTTTGAAAAAGAGTGTTCATGTGATAAAGTACCGGAATACACAGCCACACCTTACCAACAAGGAGATGAGTGTCGGGAAGAGGAGGATGATAAAGTTGCGAAGAGGGTGTGTTTAAGGGTAAAAGAACATCATAAAATGGAGACCCACTTGGAGCATTATAATGGCATTTGGTCAGGAGATACACAATTTGTAAATCCTACTCTGATCTAGTATCTCCCTCTTCAGGGTTAGGGCAGAAGAGAATCAAAAGCCCCAAAGAAGCAATGTGATGGTGGTTATTCTGATGGGAGATGCAGCTCTGAGAGGGAGACAGAGAGGACACCAGTGAAATTCCATGAACCCTATGGGCCAGGCCTCGTAGAGAGACAGAGCACCAGTGAACTTACACAAACCCGGTGGGCCAGGCCTCTTTCCTACACAGTCAAGCAGATTAAGGAGTTACTTTTCTTCCCACTCCAAGCTCAAGACTCATATGAAGGGTAAGGCAAGGCAGTGGCCCCAGCAAGGCAGAAGCAATCAATTTCGAAGAGGCTTCTTCTGTGTGCCCACTACCTCCATCCCTATACCACAAACCCTCCAAGCAAGAATCTACACAGCACAGCAGAGTCCGAAAAATCAGCTCTGCGTGCCTGTTCTGTTGTGTAAGAAACGGGATAAACTAGAGATTTATTTCTCATGGGAGCCAAAAAATAATAATTAATGCAGGAAACTAACGTATCTATTTGATAACACATTTAAATGAATTCTGGGCCAAACTGTAAGCTCCATTAGCTGTACATGTTCTTTTAAATATACCTGTTTGCCTGTATATGTGGGTGGCTATATATGGTGGCTACATATGTACAGATGTCAGGGTCTATTTGTGGAGGACAGAGAACAACTTGTAGGAGTTGATTCTATCCTTCAAACTT